>CP032252.1:9154549-9760454 GCA_005610355.1 Gossypioides kirkii | reverse complement strand
AAATTTAGATTGAGAACAATAGATAAAATCTAGGTAGATTCTTACCTAGGTATTTTTTTTTCACTTGGCTGATACTTGATTGTTTTGTGTTTCATTCTTTCGGTGCATTCAATAGTTAATTTAGCTAGTTTATTTTATTTTAACTAATCCTTTGAATTGTTAGGTTAATAATAGAAAGGTGATAATTACTAGTAATTTTAGTCCTCGAGGGAACGATATATGTACTCACCATAGCTATACTATTACTTGATAAGTGCACTTGCCTTAGTTAATTTATTATTTAGTTTTGTAATGCCCTATAACCGACCCGATCACCGGGTCCGAGTTACAGAAATTACCAACAGTTCAACATATTAAGTTGAGTGGATGGCGGAAATAATTTTTCACAAATTTTAACTTTTCTTATAATAAATAATTACTTATAATCTATTCTTATATTTTCGTGTCAGTTAGTGATACTAGTTAAAAATATTTTACAAATAAAATTATAAAGCCGAAAAAGTAAAGATTTATAAGGTTAGATGAAACACAAATTACATCCCTTACTAACCCTTCTTCCTATTATTCTTCTTAAAAAGAAAAGTATTGCAACATATTTCTATTTTTATTTGTCTCCTTTTTATTATTTATAAATAAAAATTATTAATTAATTTCATTCGTGGAGTGATTGTGCGTAAGATTAAATTTAGTGTTACTGTAACATAAACTAAATTAAAGTTTATAAGTAAAATAAAATAGAGTTAAATATCAAGTTCAGGAAATCCTTTAAATATAATTGATTTATTGACATCGATTCTATTACAAGGTAATTGTTAATAATAAATTTTAAAAAAGAAAATATTACAAT
This sequence comes from Gossypioides kirkii, assembly GCA_005610355.1. NCBI lineage: Eukaryota > Viridiplantae > Streptophyta > Magnoliopsida > Malvales > Malvaceae > Gossypioides > Gossypioides kirkii. Next base: position 9,759,607 of record CP032252.1, on the reverse strand, counting down.
TTAGACAAATTTACATTCGAAATCATCACACAAGGCATGCAGTTGCATAACAAAATCATCCATGTAAGAGTTTTCAAGTCCCCGGTTTTAAAAGGAACTCCTTCCATTTAGCATGGTTGGTCCTTACCTCGTTCCCCAACTCATTATCATTATCCATTACAATGTTTACTACTGGCTTCGCAAACATCAAATTTTGTAAATACTCCATCGTCATCACCTTTCTCACCTCTACCCCGATTTTTAGGTCTCCAGCCATCAATCTTGCATTAATTATTTGATCTCCGACATGGGTAGCAGGATCAATTGACAATCACTCACCACATGGCCTCTGCTAAAGAGCCGAGCCGCAATGAGTGACAAAATACCCTACAGAGCGATGCTTAAGATTAGTTGTTGTGGTACCCAACCTCCATGAAGTATACCTCTTCCTTTAATCTTTCTTGGAATCCTTCTGGCAAGGCTGACTCGATTGTTTCAACTCCCATTGGTGGTTTTAGGGCAACTAGAAATGGCAAACCTGTTAACTCAAGGCCTAAAATCAATTCTTGAAATTGATCCTTTTTCAAAACACACTCACTTCCGAATGCACAAAAAATCATAGTCTTAGGTTGAAACTTGCTTAATAAATTTTCCCATTGTTTTTCTAGTGCTATTTTAGGTGGATTTGGCACTACTGGACCTGCGAAAATGACTGGCTTTCCAAATTGGCTCCCAATATACTCACCATAAGGACCTTCGATTTCCTTGCATGACTTTAAACCAATAACATCGCAATCACTTAAAGACATCAATTGGCGTTCTACAAATGAAAGGCCGCTTCCATAATCCATAGTTGTTACAGCGGCTAATGCTTGAGCTTCATGTGCGCGTAACTTAATGCTTGAAGAAGGGAAACCTTCTGGAGGCTCTAAAAGATCGGACCCTATCATACCTTTCTCAAGAGTCTTTCTTGTTGGACTAAGAAGATAGCCAATGGTGGCAGAGCTAATGATACAATAAACCACGGACTTGATACCTAACCTATGAGTCAAGGCTGGCAACCAACAAGTGAAATCATAGAAAACAAAATGCGGTTTGAGTTCACGAAGGTAAGCTTCAATATGAGGTTCCGTTAGGTCCATAGCGGTCATGATGAGAGGATGCAAAGGGAAAGGGACATCATTTGTTGTTTCGGCGTCGAAGGTAAACCTTCAACATGCGGAACAATGATTGGAATAAAGGTTAGATATGAGATGTGGATGGAGATTGAAACCTCAACCTTATGTTGTGTTTTGGCCGGTAAAAAGAAGGAAATTTTATGGCCTCTCTCTGCTAGTTTGTTGGCCATATGAACATATGGAGTGATATGACCAAGGGCAAACCATGGGTACATTGCGATGTGAAAGCTTCTATCTGCCATAATTGGCAAGTGTTGCCAATAAAACTATCACAAGCTTAAATTTTTACCTATCAAATTGTCTTTAGGTGAAGTAGAATGACTAAAATCTATTTGAAATTATCAACTTTTCTAATTCGAAAGAAAAGCAAGCTCGAATGCCTTAATGCAATCCATGAAATTGCTTATATAATACCATGGCTGGAAACTCTTGTAACTATAACTGATTACGTTTCTTACACTTAATTTTGTTTGAAGAGAAAACCAAAAACCAAACTATGCCCGAATCTTTAAACTGAGTGTACCAAAATATTTGTTAAAGAAAACTAGTTAACAGTTCTAAAACTTTAGTTCAATGGTTCTTTGATTTAAAGTTTTTTTACTAAAAAATATTATGATTTATGGACGAACCTACACCATCCATATTTTTGTTTTAATGAATTTATTTGATTAATTACATAACATAAGAATATATCTTTGGGTTATAGTTCATAATTCGTTTCTTTTTTCTGAATCCAACATTTTCACTTGTGAAAAATATTTATAAAAACTTAAAATATTGAAATGAAATCTAAAACAAAATCAATATCAAACCTATATAGTTGTGAACTACTTTTTACACATAAATTGGTTAATGTTTTGTTTAAAATGTTGAAATTTTAACTTTACATTTTTTTATCTTGTAACTTATATCTCTAATTATTTTAATAAAATAATAACCAATCATAATAAATAAGAGAAGATTTGGATATAAAAAATATGCGTTTATCTTTATTTTATATATGCAACATGAAGGGACATTTGGATAATCATTTCCTTAGTCCCAACTAAAATATAACCTAATTATTACATCCAAAATCAAAAAGTTAATACCTAAATTTTTTTGTTAAACAAGGAACATTTGGATAAACATATCCTTCCTCCCAACTTTGAACAACACTCAAACAATGAGATTTGGGGTGCCCATTGTATATTTTACCATTTATTCCGTAATCCAATTGTATGTTTTTCATGCGGATATTTTTGCATGGAACTGACTCACTGCATGAAGTTCCACCGCAATTTCACTATTTGTTGTCCCTCTTAAATCATTATACAAGATATTGCTAACCTCCACAGCTGTACTCTGCAAAATTAAAAACAAAACAAGATGCAAAGATATCATTACAATATATATATGTTATATTGATTCGATTGAACCGGTGAACAAATTAAAATAAAACTTACATAATTCTTGCAATGTTGATGAGGAGGACAACTATATTGATCAATAACAATAGGCCTATTTACTTTATTAAACAATATACGTTCAAATCTTATATGCCTTGCATATCCATGTCCTCCCTGTACACATAATATGACAATTAGTTAAATATAATGTAAAAAATTAATCAAAAAATACATTTAATGAAAATTTTAATTACCTGCCATGTCTTTATTCTAACTCCATTCTCTGTAGTATAAAGGTGAGCTCCCCTTACAGTAACATATTCAACTGTCTCCCTTCTTCCATTTTCACCAAGACTTCCAATACTTCATATAAAAGTCAAAATTCAAAACTAAATAAGTAAAAAGTAAAGAATTTTAAATCGAAAGACCTAATTCTATAAGAGTGAAAAACAAAATCAAACAAATAAGTGATTTTTTATGAAAAATAATAATAAATACCTAATTCCATGACCTGGACCACAAAAAATCCTATTAATGTTAATATATTTTGACCCATCTCCAATTCCTATACAATCATCACCTAAGAAAAAAAAAGGAAAAAATGTCAAGCCCAATACTTGTCTACATATATTATGTTATGAAAATAAATACTTATTTTTTATATACCAGTCTTAATGGTTGAGGAGGATATGGTAACATTGGTGGAATGTTGGATACGAATGCCATCAGTGTTGGGGCTATCTTTTGGAGCTTTGATATTAAGTTTAGAGGCATGAACGGATGAAGATCTTTCAATTGAAATATGCCATTTTCGACTGTCCACGGAAGTTAAGCCACTAATATGCACATTTTTAGAGTCTAAAATGGCAACCCTGAACAAAACAAACAATAGAAAGATAAATACAATTTTAGAGTTAAGAAAAATTCTCCTATTTTTTAAAAATCAAGGCATACCGCTGCTTTTTGCGATGAACAAAGCTGTCAACATAGAAAATTGAGAAATATAATCAGAAATACATATTATATAATATAAAATTGTGTTGAAGCAAACATTAAGAAGCTGCAAAATATCCAAAATAATAGTATGTGTGTGATAGACTTACCACTTTATTTTGCATGCAACCCATTTGCCACCATTTTTGTCCTTGGCCATGGAGGCTTCCGGTTCCTTGAATGATGAGGCCATCAAAATGTTGAAAGGTTATCCAATTGTTACAGTTTGTATCATTGCATTTCCATGAAGATGGATCATTTGGGGCAATGAGTATGCCATCAATCTGAACAACGCAAAAGTTTTGTAAATAATATCATAAAAAATTTAAAGAAAAGATGAAAATAGTCATTATTATTACCTGAAAAGTAATATTTTTGGGTCGACATTCACCGTTAAAAGTCAAGGGTTGCAGGAAAAACTTTTGCCCGTAAGGAACACGAAATATCCCTGAAGAGATATGCGAACTACAGACAACATTCCATGCATTCTTGAAGGCCTAAAATAGTTATATAAATAAACAATCAGAATATCATAAACTTCCCAAGTATAGCATTTAAGAAGAAAATAAACCTCTGTATCATCACTCTCTCCGTCTCCAATGGCTCCTGCAAAGTTGACGTCATAAACAAATGGTTCAACAGATTGAACCAATAAACCCATTGAAAGAAAGAAATAAAAACAACATTTTTAAACCCATATTAATCATTCTGAATATTTAATTCTGAATAATAAAATAGTACATAGCAGTGATACAACATATATAGCAGAAAAGTATCGGCTCGCTTTCTTCTATTATTATTCTACAGATAAGTTTTTTTTTAAAATTTAAACATTAATTTTTTAAATCTATTTATCTAATTATTTTAAAATATTTATTTAAATCCAAATCTAAATCCAAATCAGATTTTTAAACTAATCTAACTAATTTGATTCTAAGTTTTAAAATGATTGATTTTCAAAATTAGTTTAGAATCGATAACCAAACAGATTCACCAATTTAATTTTTAAAATATAGTCATACACACTACTTAATTTTTCCATTAATTTTTTTAATTTTATTCAACGATATTTTAAGAATGGTTTAGATTTTTTAAGGATAAAGCTACTAAAAAATATTTTTGTCAAAACACTAAATCTCAATTCCCTACTTCAATTTTTATTTCACAATTTTGTGATTGAACAAGGTTTTCAAAGTTGGAATGGTAGTTGAATTGGTTAGACCATCAATTTCCCGTCCGATCAGTTCAACGGATTTATCCAATTTAATTGAATAAATCAATTAAAAATTATAAATAAATAAAACTAATTCAACCTGTACGACTGGTTCAAGGGTCAGCCGGTCCAACCGTCCAACCCCATATTTCGAATGGCTATAACGATTTTGAAAACAATAGGGTTGAGTCAAATTATTGTAAGTTTTTATATGCTATAGTCAATTTAGCCAATTTTTTGTGAGTGAAATGATATTCGGCTAAACTACACAATTTTTTCACTTATGTATGGTTTAACTTACTTTTTTTGGTCACTATACTTCAACAAAGTTACAATATAGTTACTAATGTTTTCGGTTTAATTGTTGTTAACAATGTAATAAGTAGACATGACACATTATATCATCAATTTAGATGAAATTTTCAAATAAAATTACACAACTAGTCCTTATATTTTTCTTTTCGAGTAATTTAATTCTTTTTGTATTTTTAAGTTTCTTTATTTTTATTTTATATTTCATTTTTTCTCTTCTTTTCTTCTCCTTTCTTTGTAACACCCCTTAACCGAGACGAACCGATACGCTCCGGGCAAGAAATGTCCCATTTGGAGGCTAGAACTAAGTTAATCCAGTCATCAAATTCAAGAATTTACTTCAACATAATTAGACTTTTTGAATTTAGTCAAGTCATTTCTAGGCTTATTTTAAAATTTTGATACAAACGGGGGTCGTTTGGGACTTATTCGGGTTGTAATAGGGTAACAGGGTCAATGTCCTGACATTGGGAAATGGATGTCGCGACATTGGGAAGTGGGTGTCACGGCACTGTACTGATGTCGTGAAACTGATTTCCTGATGTCGCGATGCTAATCTCCTGATGTTGCGACACAAAGAACAAATTACTCCACACTGATGGTCGGATGTTGCTACACCGGAGATAGATTGCCCATAACATATTTGAAACATCTAAAACTGAGTTTAAACTATCGACAACCATTCCATAATAAATCTAAACAATTTAGAACTCAAAATATGTCAACTTATCATTCAAAACATCTAAACAATTCTTCCATGGTGATGTGATGAGGATGAGATTGACCACTTCTACAGGTGCAATTTATTTTTATTGCATTAATATTATATTTAATTTGAATTATTACATTAAGTATATTATATAGTACACAAGAAAAGTACAACGTATATAGGGAGTATATAATTAATTGAAAGATGGGCATGCATATGGGAATGTGAAGCAATGTATGTAGAGGAACCATGCTATTCTAATATTTATGTTTTATTTTAATTATTTTATTTTATGTTAAATTTGAATAAATTCAAAAATACAATGAAAGTAAAAGGGAAACACGTTTAAAAAACATGACTGTGATTATAAAAGAGAATTAGATCAACAAATGCATGAGTATGTGGCGTGCATGATTGGTTGCTTCTAATAGCTGCTGTTAATATTATATATATGTATATACATATATTTATAATTATATATATTCGGAATGGCCTAGCTGCCCTTGTTATTTCTTAACCATATGATATGGTTTTTGTCCCCCAAAAACCGTTTGTTTTCCCACACTACTCTTATATGTATGTGTGCTTTGAAGCGAGGATAACTCTTTCAGAAAAAGTTTTCGAATTATCACTTTTATTAGAGTCGACAAACCCCTCAATAGGTCCTGGTCAAGGTTTCGTCTCCTCACTTTGCAAAGAGTTGGAGTACCTGAAGCTACCTATAGAGCTAGCCCAAGCGATAGCATATGCTGTGGGCTCAACCTCAAACTTGCCAAGTGCAAATGCTCACGTTTCCTTAGTGATAAGTGTCAAAGGTAATATGCTTTAGTCTCATTCTTAGTGCATTTTTGGGTGATTATGTGGTGTTAATTGTGAATTATATACTCCCAATCTTTTATATTCATGTTTTTATGCTTAATAGAGCACTTGGGAGTGAGTGAAAACGGGTGACAATTAGAATATTGGAGCTGTCCGGAAGCTGACACGTGCAGCAGTGTTTCACACGGGCATGCCACGTGGCCACGTGACCCACACGACCATTTGTCCAGGGCGTGTTGATCTTGAGAAATTTACTATTTTTAGGGTTTTTGGAAATGTAAGAAGGTATAAATAATGAGATAAAAGAGGAGGAAAGCAGCCGTCATAGGATAGCACGAAAATTACTCAAAGAACACAATTGAAGCCGATTTCCAAGCAATTCTTCATCAAGAAACGAGAGTTCAAGACGGTTTAAGGGACCTATCATGGATTTCTTTTATTTTAGTGGTTGTATTGTATTTTTGGAGTTTATTCTTGCAAGTATGAACTAATTCTCTTAATACCTAGGGGAGATGAACCCTAGGATGGATTCTATTGTTTGATTTCCATTTTTATGCAATAAAATCTTAGTCTTTGTTTTCAATTATGAACGCTTAATTATTCTTGGGTTGATAATTCTAGAGTGTTGATCCATGTTTGATGTGTATAAGTTCGAGGTTGAATAGACCATTCTTGTGACTAGATATTGCATAATTGAATGGAGTTGTATGCAATCCTAAAAATAGGACCGTATAAATCTATCGGATTAGAGTCAAATCCAATAGGGGACTCATAAAGCTAATTAATGCAGTAATAGGGGTTTTAATTAGAAAGAAATTTCAATTAATCAACCTAGATTTAGTTGCTCTTATGCTCGAAAGTGATATCGGCGTAAATTAGGTATTTCTACGAATCAAATACCTAAGAAAAGAAATTGCATAAATTAGATTGAGAACAATAGATAAAATCTAGGTAGATTCTTACCTAGGTATTTTTTTTTCACTTGGCTGATACTTGATTGTTTTTGTGTTTCATTCTTTGGTGCATTTAATAGTTAATTTAGCTAGTTTATTTTATTTTTAATTAATCCTTTGAATTGTTAGGTTAAATAATAGAAAGGTGATAATTACTAGTACTTTTAGTCTTCTTAAAAAGAAAAGTAATTGCACATATTTGCTATTTTTATTTGTCTCCTTTTTATTATTTATAAATAAAAATTATTAATTAATTTCATTCATGGAGTGATTGTGCGTAAGATTAAATTTAGTGTTATTGTAACATAAACTAAATTAAAGTTTATAAGTAAAATAAAATAGAGTTAAATATCAAGTTCAGGAAAATCCTTTAAATATATTGATTTATTGACACCGAATTCTATTACCAAGGTAATTTTAATAATAAATTTTAAAAAAGAAAATATTACAATTTAGAAACAAATTTACATTCGAAATCATCACACGAGGCATGCAGTTGCATAACAAAATCATCCATGTAAGAGTTTTCAAGTCCCGGTTTTAAAAGGAACTCCTTCCATTTAGCATGGTTGGTCCTTACCTCGTTCCCCAACTCATTATCATTATCCATTACAATTTTTACTGCTTCGCAAACATCAAATTTTGTAAATACTCCATCGTCATCACCTTTCTCAACCTCTACCCCGATTTTTAGGTCTCCAGCCATCAATCCTGCATTAATTATTTGATCTCCGACATGGGGTAGCAGGATCAATTGACAATCACTCACCATGGCCTCTCCTAAAGAGCCCGAGCCGCAATGAGTGACAAAATACCCTACAGAGCGATGCCTTAAGATTAGTTGTTGTGGTACCCAACCTCCATGAAGTATACCTCTTCCTTTTAATCTTTCTTGGAATCCTTCTGGCAAGGCTGACTCGATTGTTTCAACTCCCATTGGTGGTTTTAGGGCAACTAGAAATGGCAAACCTGTTAACTCAAGGCCTAAAATCAATTCTTGAAATTGATCCTTTTTCAAAACACACTCACTTCCGAATGCACAAAAAATCATAGTCTTAGGTTGAAACTTGCTTAATAAATTTTCCCATTGTTTTTCTAGTGCTATTTTAGGTGGATTTGGCACTACTGGACCTGCGAAAATGACTGGCTTTCCAAATTGGCTCCCAATATACTCACCATAAGGCCCTTCGATTTCCTTGCATGACTTTAAACCAATAACATCGCAATCACTTAAAGACATCAATTGGCGTTCTACAAATGAAAGGCCGCTTCCATAATCCATAGTTGTTACAGCGGCTAATGCTTGAGCTTCATGTGCGCGTAACTTAATGCTTGAAGAAGGGAAACCTTCTGGAGGCTCTAAAAGATCGGACCCTATCATACCTTTCTCAAGAGTCTTTCTTGTTGGACTAAGAAGATAGCCAATGGTGGCAGAGCTAATGATACAATAAACCACGGACTTGATACCTAACCTATGAGTCAAGGCTGGCAACCAACAAGTGAAATCATAGAAAACAAAATGCGGTTTGAGTTCACGAAGGTAAGCTTCAATATGAGGTTCCGTTAGGTCCATAGCGGTCATGATGAGAGGATGCAAAGGGAAAGGGACATCATTTGTTGTTTCGGCGTCGAGAGGTAAACCTTCAACATGCGGAACAATGATTGGAATAAAGGTTATGAGATGTGGATGGAGATTGAAACCCTCAACCTTATGTTGTGTTTTGGCCGGTAAAAAGAAGGAAATTTTATGGCCTCTCTCTGCTAGTTTGTTGGCCATATGAACATATGGAGTGATATGACCAAGGGCAAACCATGGGTACATTGCGATGTGAAAGCTTCTATCTGCCATAATTGGCAAGTGTTGCAAATAAAACTATCACAAGCTTAAATTTTAACCTATCAAATTGTCTTTAGGTGAAGTAGAATGACTAAAATCTATTTGAAATTATCAACTTTTCTAATTCGAAAGAAAAGCAAGCTCGAATGCCTTAATGCAATCCATGAAATTGCTTATATAATACCATGGCTGGAAACTCTTGTAACTATAACTGATTACGTTTCTTACACTTAATTTTGTTTGAAGAGAAAACCAAAAACCAAACTATGCCCGAATCTTTAAACTAAGTGTACCAAAATATTTGTTAAAGAAAACTAGTTTACAGTTCTAAAACTTTAGTGCAATGGTTCTTTGATTTAAAGTTTTTTTACTAAAAAATATTATGATTTATAGACGAACTTACACTGTCGAAACCATTTTTAAAACGAAGTTTCAAAAATTTATTTAAAAATTGGAAAAATGGGAGTCGCCACCAATCTTTTATTAGGTGTGATTGGAACACCATAAAACGTTTAAAATACGTTTTAAAAGTGTTTGTCTTCGAAATCCAAAAAAATAGGTTCGGGAGTGGGTAACGCATGAGGAAGGTTAGCACCCTCATATGCCCAAAATTGGTACCACATGATTACTTTCGGGTCTTATTTTATGAAAATAGTGAAAACTCGAGTAAAGTTTAAAATACGATCTTTGTCTTAGAAAGCTTTGTGTAATTTCAAAGGAAACCCTTTTTAAAAAAATTCGTCCCCGTGTTTCGAATCTCTATGAGAACTGGAAGTCGTGTCCAACACATTAGGGCACTATATTCTCGGAGTTTCAAAATTGAAGGACGTTTTGGAAAGGTTTTGAAAAGGATATTCTATCGTGCGAATTATACGAAAATCACACCCAGCACGTTAAGGCCTGATTTTTCGAGGTCTTCACATGAAAGGACATTGCCTCGTTTTGTTTTAAAATCATTTGTATACATAAATACATATATTTTGAGAACTCGAAAATTTCGTGTTAAGCTTAAAATGCAATCCTCGAACATATGACTTGAAAAATTTGCATATAGAATGCCTGTTTACTTCGATTTTCACAAAGAATTAAAGTTGTCACCAACACGTTAGGACACGATGTTCTCGGAATCTCGAAGTTAACAGGCATAAAAACTTGGAAAAGGATATTTGATTCGTGCGAGTTATACAAAAAATCACACCCAACACGTTAGGGCATGATTTCCCGAAGCTTACGCACGAAAGAAACATTGCCTCAGTTTTTCAAAATAACTTTGAAAACGAACGTGTAAGTTTTAGGGCAACTAGAAATGGCAAACCTGTTAACTCAAGGCCTAAAATCAATTCTTGAAATTGATCCTTTTTCAAAACACACTCACTTCCAAATGCACAAAAAATCAAAGTCTTAGGTTGAAACTTGCTTAATAAATTTTCCCATTGTTTTTCTAGTGCTATTTTAGGTGGATTTGGCACTACTGGACCTGCGAAAATGATTGGCTTTCCAAATTGGATCCCAATATACTCACCATAAGGCCCTTCGATTTCCTTGCATGACTTCAAACCAATAATGTCCTTGTTGAAACGTTCATTTTCCAGTGAAAAACAAACAAGTCTCGAAAAATATTTAAAAATCGAAAAAATGAGAGTTGCCACCAATCTTTTTATATAGTGTGATTGGATCACTAAAAAACGTTTAAAATCCATTTTGAAAAATATTTTGGTCTTCAAAATCCAGAAAACAGGTTTGGGAGTCGGTTATGCGTGAAAAAGGATTAACACCCTCATACGCCAAAATTGGTGACACATTGATTACTTTCGGGTCTTTGTTTTAAAACTTTGAAAACTAGAGTAAAACTTAAAATACGATCTTTTTTTAAGAAAAACTTTACATTATTTTTGAAAACCCTATTTGAGGAAAATTGTCCGTGTGTTTCGAATTTCTAGGAGAACTGGAAATCGTGCTCAACACGTTAAGGCACTATGTTCTCAAATTTTCAAAACTGAAGGACATTTTGAAAGACTTTAAAGAGGATAATTGATCACGTGAATTATACAAAATTACACCCAGCACGTTAGAGCATTTATTTTTCGAAGTCTTCACATGAAAGGATATTGCCTCGTTTTGTTTTAAAATTATTTGTAGATATATATTTTTTGAGAACTTGAAATTTTGTATTGAGTTTAAAACACAATCCTCGGACACATGATTAAAAAAATTTAAAGAAAAAAATATTCGTTTGCTTCGACTTTTGTAGAGAATTAAAGCCGTGACCAACACGTTAGGGCACGACATTTTCAGAATCTCGAAGTTAAAAGGCATAAAAAACTTGGAAAAGGATATTCGATTCGTGTCAATTATACAAAAAATCACACCCGACACGTTAGGGCATAATTTCCTAAAATTTCCACACGAAAAGGACATTGCCTTGATTTTAAAGGTTCAACAAAGGGTTCCCCCCTTTTACAACTAATTTTGATTTTGGTTTTATAACAAAAAAATACAATCATGAAATTTTGCTTCTTGCACTTAAACTCCTGTCTTTTCTTCTTGCAGGTGCGGCTTGGCAATGGCGGTGGCAGTGGCAGTCCAAGTTGAAGGTGGTCGGTGCTGACGTGGCAGCAGCTGATTGGTGAAGGCATATGGCGGCAGGTGCAAGTTGGGGTAGCATCAGTTTAGTTGCCAGATTTAGGGTTTGACTTTAATTATAGTGTTTTGGCCATTTGGGCCTGTTTGGTGTTTGGGCTATTTAGGCCTGTTTGTAATTGGGCTTTGGGTGTTTTGGGCAATTTGGAATTTGAAATTCTGGGACATTATTAATTAAATTTAGAATAATTTTAAATTTATAGATAAATTTAAACTTAAATTAAATTTAAATTTAAAACAAATTTAAAATTAAAATAAATTTAAATTTAAAATAAATTTAACCTTAAAATAAATTTAAAAAAATGGGTTTAGTTTGGGCTCGGACAAATTGGGCTTCAATAGTTGCCCCTCTTTGGTCGTTGCTATGTAACAGGAACGGAGCAAAGACCAAAAGAAAGCCCAATTTTGTCAAGTTCCATTTCTTCGATGCTCTTTCTTCAACTGGTCCGCCCTTCCCTTCGTTGGTCATTCAACCCTGACACATCTGCTTCTCTACCTTCAGCGTTGTGATTCCATCTTGCCCTAAGGAAATTTGAAAAAAACAAAATTCGCCATTGTAGCTTCATTCGATTCGCTTGTAATTCCAATGGTTTGGTGTCATTGATTTGGTCTACTTCTCAGTGTCTCATCAGGAAGATAACTGCATCACTTGTTTTGATCCACTTTTCTGTGTCTCATTAAGAAGACGGATCTGGTTCACTTCTCTGTATATCATCAGGAAGATAACCGCTTTATTGCTTCGACCTACTTCTCAGTATCTCATCAGGAAGCTGGGGTTCGAAGATTCGCTCACTTTGAGCCTGGCTTCATTGATTTGGTCTTCTTCTCAGTACCTCATCAGAAAGATGACTGTATCACTTGTTTCAATCCGCTTCTCTGTATCTCACCAGGAAGACGAATTTGGTTTACTTCTCAGTATCTCATCAGGAAGCTAACCATTTTATTGCTTCGACCTGCTTCTTAATATCTCATCAGGAAGCTAGGGTTCGAAGATTTGCACACTTTGAGCTTGCCTTCATTGATTTGGTCTTCTTCTCAGTATCTCATCAGGAAGATGACCGCATCACTTGTTTTAATCCGCTTCTCTGTATCTCATCAGGAAGACGAATTTGGTCCACTTCTTAGTACCTCATCAGGAAGCTAACCATTTTATTGCTTTGACCTGCTTCTTAGTATCTCATCAGGAAGCTGGGGTTCGATGATTTGCTCACTCTGAGCTTGGCTTCATTGATTTGGTCTTCTTCTCAGTATCTCATTAGGAAGATGACCGCATCACTTATTTTAATCCGCTTCTTTGTATATCATCAGAAAGACGATTTTGGTCCACTTCTCAGTATCTCATCAGGAAGCTAACCATTTTATTGCTTCGACCTGCTTCTCAATATCTCATCAGGAAGTTGGGGTTCGAAGATTTGCTCACTTTGAGCTTGGCTCGTTGATTTGGTCTTCTTCTCAGTATCTCATCAGAAAGATGACCGTATCACTTGTTCTAATCCGCTTCTTTATATCTCATCAGGAAGATGAATTTGGTCCACTTCTCAGTATCTCATCAGAAAGCTAACCATTTTATTGCTTCAACCTGATTCTCAGTATCTCATCAGGAAGCTGGGGTTCGATGATTTGCTCACTCTGAGCTTGGCTTCATTGATTTCTTCTTCTCAGTATCTCATCAAGAAGATGACCGCATCACTTATTTTAATCCGCTTCTCTGTATATCATCAGAAAGACGAATTTGGTCCACTTCTCAGTATCTCATCAGGAAGCTAACCATTTTATTGCTTCGACCTGCTTCCCAATATCTCATCAGGAAGCTGGGGTTCGAAGATTTGCTCACTTTGAGCTTGGCTTCATTGATTTGGCCTTCTTCTCAGTATCTCATCAGAAAGATGACCGCATCACTTGTTTTAATCCGCTTCTTTATATCTCATCAGGAAGATGAATTTGGTCCACTTCTCAGTATCTCATCAGGAAGCTAACCATTTTATTGCTTTGACCTACTTCTCAGTATCTTGTCAGAAAGCTGGGGTTCGAAGATTTGCTCACATAGAGCTTTGGTTTCATTGATTTGGTCTACTTCTCAGTATCTCATCAGGAAGATGACCGCCTCGTTGTTTTGGATAACTGTAATCTGCCCTAGGCTCAGGGTAAGAGATTGGTTGATGGTGATCTGCCTCATGCTCGGGGTAAAAGATCGGATGGCTGCAATCTGCCCCAGGCTTGGGGTAAGAGATTGGCTTACTGTGATCTACCCCAAACTCGGGGCAAAAGATTGGATGGCTGCAATCAGCCTTAGGCTTAGGGTAAGAGATTGGTTGACTGTGATCTGCCCCATGGTCAGGGTAAAAGATCGAAATCTTCATTCTACCCTCCTCGATTAAGGGTAAAAAATGGGAATCTTCGATCAGCCCTTCTTAATTAAGGGTAAAAGACTTAATGATGATGTAACTTCACTATATTCCAATTTGCAATTTTAATGTGCTTCACTGTAACCTCGAGTCACTGTTACGGCTTCAATCTACTCCTCTTCATCTTTAGGGTATGAGACTCACCGTTACGGCTTCAATCTTTCTCGCCATGTTTTTAAGGTATCGAGTTTGCCATTAACCCCTTAATATTTCCCATAATATCTTTTAAGGTACCGGGTTTATCGTTGCGGCCTCAACTTTTCCCTTCACCTCTTCTTAGGTACCGGGTTTGCCGTTGCGGTCTCAACCTTTCCCATCACATCTTCTAAGGTACCAGATTTGTCGTCGCGTCCTCAATCCTTCCCTTCAAATTTTCATGGTACCGGGTTCGTCGTTGCGGCCTCAACCTTTCCCTTCACATCTTCATGTTTTTCTCAGTTCATTTCGCCATTTCGCGATAATGAAACCTGTAGAATATGCTTTCATGGACCTCTATGTAAGCCAGATTATTAGAATGTCATGATTAGAATGAGTCAAATGCTCCGAACCTCTTGGTAGGAATGATGGATGCAAAAATGTCATCTCTAAGAATGATTTTATTTTTAGTCCTTAAGTCGACATTGTTCGTCATTTGTTTAAGTCCTATCGTTGATGTGTTATCATGTTCTTTGGTATGGTCTTCTTTTTCATGGAACCTAAAGAGATAGTCATATTTGTTTCAAAACTCTTCTATCCCTCGAGTTTGTGTTATTTACGACTAGTGATCCTGTTTCAGGTCCCTGTACTATTTAGGAATTTTCCAGAATGATATGCAGAAATCCTTCTATTCCTTATATTGTTGACCACTAACCGTTATTTCAAATGCAAGGATGCTTGAATCAAGGTTACAAAGTGGATGAAATTGAATTTGATTCCAAACAAAGGTCGTATGAATGAAAAGGTTGTTGGCCTATTAATCGTTATTTTGATGCAGAATTGCTTGAACATGGTTGCAAGGCGAATGAAATTTTATTCGAGGCAAAGCTCACATGAATGAAAAGATTAAAAATGACTCGTACTGGTCATAAAGTGAACAAAGAATGGAGTTAGGTGCCCCAGATATCAAAGTATGAGCTTCACTGAGCAAACTTGATGAGGACCATTCTGAGTTTGACATGTGTTCATGAAACTTGGAGTACTTTGTAATGCTTCAAGGTGTAAAGTTTCTTCACCTTATTACTTTTGAGAGAGAAGACCACTTCATGCCTCTTTTCTCTTATTAAAATTTGAGCCGCCTTTTCAGGTTTTCAATTCAAATCTCCTAAGGTTTCGAGATGCCCTTTACGAGTTTTCACCTTGACCTCTCCTTTTCTTTTTCTCCTTTTTTCTATTTTTTTCCTTTTTCTATTTTTTTCCTCTTTTTTTCTTTTTTTCTTTTCTTTCTTTTCTTTCTTTTTTATTCTTTTTCTTTCTTTTCTTTCTTTCTTCTCTTCTTTTTTTTATTTATTTTTCTTCATTGAATCCAAGTTCACGAAGTTAGGCAGGTTTTTGCTGTCCATTTCGATCAAAATTAAAGTTTCTCCAAAAAACTTTCTTCACCTCATGGGGCCTTTCGCAATTCAACACCCATTTTCCTTGGAATACTTTTGTAAGTAACATCCTTTTTAAAACCAGTGCTCTCTCGTGAAATTCTCTAGAGCGGATCTTTCTTTGTCGTAAACCTTTGTCATTTGAATCATGATGGATGACTTTTAGTATCTTTCCTTCAATCAAGTTTAGCTGACTACATTTGGATTGGATCAATTCTGCCTCATCAACTCTAACAAAATCTGGAGGGAAGAAAACTTGATTCTAATGGGTAGGACGACTTTTATTCTAGTGAGAAAGGTATTACTCTAGTGGATGTTCTGATAGAAGACTGATAAGTCTCAAAGACAAATGGTGATTTCTCATGTCGAGCCTTTGTAGGTCTCTGCTATGAATCCTTTGGATGTCCTTATTGGTCACCTCCAATGCCCCATTTACTTTTTTTTTGTGATGTGGTGCTGAGTCGTGATACTTGTTCTTGAATTGGCTATAGACTTTTGCTATCATGCTGTTGCTCAAATTCAAGTCATCGGGATATGATCCTTTTTGGCATCCCATATCAACATATAATCTCATTTTCAATAATCTGCTTAATCGTCGATTGGCATAGGAAGTAGTAATCAATGATCATAAGGACGAATTGATACTTATTAGAAACTTTTTTTTACCAAGTTGGATTGGTAATGTCCATGTTTCATAGAAAGAGGTCAGAACGTGAAAAAATGAATGAGAATAATTTTTCAAGATGCCTTTTGCGGGTTTTTTTCTTGACTTTCCTTTCTTTTTTCCTTTTCTTTTTTTGCCTTGGGTTTCAAGATATCCTTGGCAGGTTTTTTTTATCTTGACCCCCTTTTTTTATTTGTTGTTTTTTTAACACGTCGAGCCTCAATTTTTTTGAAGTTTCTGTTGAATTTGATTGCATTCTTCCTTTTATGGGAGCCTGTGTGTCACGACATCGGTTCCTTAAACCTAGCATGCTTTGATAGAATCACACAAAGGCCTTTGGATTCTCGACGCAGCCTACCTTGTTTTGTAAGGACTCATGTCTTGATTCTCACTTAAAATCACAACTCTTCAAGGTGATGTTTGTTTCGTGTCTTGCTCGACCATCCGTTGCAGATCAGGAGACAAGTTACATTCTTGATCATTTCCAAAAAATGGTCACGGAATTAAACTAGCAAAAGTTATGCACCATTGCACCCTTTTTGCCCCTTCTTCAATAGGTGTTTAGTGGTTGAGATTGTTAGAACATTTGTCACGTCGATCAAATGAATCTACAACTGTGTCCTTTATGTGCCTCGAAACTTTAAAGAAGTCGACTACTTCATATGCATTTGAAACGAAGATGTTAACATTCTTTCTCGCCTCTGGGTGCATTGTGTCTTGCGGGTTTTTCAATGTAATGCACTTGTTATCCTTTCTTCCCTTGATCAAGGCTACAACCCGATGCTTGCTCATCCAGAATAGGCTTTATTATTCGGAATCCTCGGGCAATGAGGTGATGTATCGTATTATTCATATTTCTGAAAGTGAAGCAACGTAACTTGAATAATTAAGGCAAACCATCATATTTAAATTAGGCATTTGCTTCATTTTGTCTTCCATACTACTTTCAACTCTTGCAAACTATTATGGCTTTCATGTATTTTGGGTGTATCCCCAAAAATCTGATATCTGCCCCTTTGATAGACAATCACTTTTCGTTGTTGTTTTTCTTTGACCACATATACGCACGACCACGTTGACTTCTACCTTATCAAGGAATCCATTTTCTTATGACCAGTTCTCTATTTTGCAATAGAACATGAATCAACACCTTTTTTATGAAGATGCAATGCAAACAGATTAAAAATATATTACAATTAAAAGCAAAATATAACCGTGTCTCTTACCTTATTCAGGTAACCATTAACGGTTTGGTATAGTTCCACTTATGGAATTAAATGCAAGTTAAAAAGTGCAGCTTATGAATGCATGTATGCATAAGAAAAGGCATTGATTTTGAATTTAATCCCATTAGAACAACTTCTCTAGAAGACAAAATTCTCCACATAAAACGGATTACATAAATGGTTTTGCCTTATGGCCTAGAGTTTTGATCTTCCTAGAAGTCTGGCTAATTTTCGTCTCTACTCCAATCTTGATTCTTATTGCATACTCAACATATCAGCTTCGATGACTAATGCTCGCATGTGATCAACTACTTTTTCATCATTTGCATAATCTTAATCTCGAACATGTCTCTGAGCTTGTCGAAAGTCCCCTTCACTTGCTTCTTGATTCCTTTCAAGGATCTTGATCTGAATTTGCGTAATCTTTCAAGTCTTCTAAATCTTCTTCGATTTTGTGCTTTCCTTCGACCATAAGCGCAAAGCCATATCATCTTCCACTTTATTAAGAAATCCGTCCCCATGATAAAACTGCCTATTTGGTAACCGAATTTAAATCAACACCTTTTCTTGTATAATGATGCAATGTAAGCAAAAGAGACAAAACAGAATATATTAGCTGTAACATCCGTGTGTTTGAACCGGATTTGGAACGGTGATAAAATAGAATTGAGAATTAGAAATGTTTAGTTCAAGTAAGGAAGGTTAGAAAAATTTAAGGATTAAATCGTAAAAGAGAGAAAATATGGCGGACTAAATAGCGAATTATCCAAATTGAATTTTGGGTCATCATGGGAATTAGATTGATTGAGGAGGGGCAAAAGAGTAATTTGGTGGAAGATATTTTTGGAGGCAAAGTTTTGAGCTAAATTGTAAAGTTAGAAGGCCCAAGGACTAAAAGTGCAGTTTTACCTTTTTTATTAAGTGAGATATTTTAAGTGAAAATTCTAGAGAATTTGAGAGAAGAAAAAGTAATTAAAATGATAAAAATATCATATTTTTCATTATGTTAGCCGTCCATGCCCTATTCTTCAATTTCCAACTTTTGCTTTTATTTCGAATAGGTCCTTCCATCATTTTTAAGCTTTCCAAACTCCAAAACCTTCCATTTTCTTTGAAATTTCTGAAATAAAGTCATAAAATAGAGTTAGTAGACACCTCAAATCTCATATAGAGTTACTTTTGGGGTGTTAGAGAGATAAAGGACTAAATTAAGAAAATTTGAATTCGAGGGTTAAGGTAAGAAATGGTTAAATTCTCATGATATACATGTATTTTACTGTTATTTAGCATGAAAATTATTGAATTATAGCTTATAGCTTATATGTGTTTATGTGAAATTGAAGAGAAAGAGAAGAGAGGCAATGATCAAATTGAAGACAAAGGAAAAGAATAGAGCAAGAGGTAAAAGAGGAAATTCAACCTTTTTATTGTAAGTACTACAAGAGTTTTGATTTATAGTTTACTTTCTCTAATGGTACAAGATATTGCTAACCTCCATAGCTGTACTCTGTAAAATAAAAAATACAAAATATAAAGATATCACTACAATATATATATATGTTAAATTGATTCGATTGAACCCGTGAATTAAAATAAAACTTACATAATTCTTGCAATGTTGTTGAGGAGGACAACTATATTGAACAATAATAATAGTTCTATTTACTTTACTAAACGATATATGTTCAAGTATTATATAGCTTGCATATCCATGTCCTCCTTGTACACATAATATGATAATTAGTTAAATAAAACGTAAAAATTAATCATAAAATACATTTAATGAAAATTTTAATTACCTACCATGTCTTTATTCTAACTCCATTCTCTCTAGTATAAATTTAAATCCATAAATGTCAACTTACCTTTGATTGAACTCATAAAAAAGGTACCAAAATACGCCATGTTCTTAAAGGAAATTATGTCAAGGCGTAGGAAGATCAAGGTAGGTGAGCAAGTGGTAGTGAACGCATTGTGTGGTGCAATTATCTCTAAAACAATCCCCCAAAAGCTGAAGGATCCCAACAGTTTTACCATCTCAATCAAAATTGGGAACCTTCAGTTTCACAAAGGATTATGTGATATTGGAGCAAGCATAAATTTAAAGCCTTTGTGGGTGTTTAAGAAACTTGGGGGAGGAGATCTCAAAAAGACCCAAGTAACTTTGCAACTAGTCGATCGGTCACCTGTGAGACCGAAGGGAATTTTAGAAGACGTGCTAGTCCAAGTAAGAAGTTTCATCATCCCTGCGGAATTCGTAGGGTTAGATTTTGAGGAGGATAGGGATATACCCATTTTGTTAGGAAGGCCTTTCTAGCCATGTCTAGATCTACCATTGACTTAGATACCATCGAGCTGACAATGAGAATCAATGGTGATATAAAGACTTTCAAATGTGGGGATAAAAACGATGAAATAGAAAAGCACAACGAGCGCTGTCACTTGCTTGATTTGGATGAAAGCGAAGGACCTAGAAAAATCCCTTCCATGAGCAAAGAACGAATCAATAGATTTAAAAAAGAGATCGAGTGAAGGAAATGGAAAAACTTGATGGGAGATGGACTAAAGCGGAACAAAATTGGACTTGTTCAACAAGGGTAAGCATACCATATGAGTCCGGTAGTAAAATGTGAAGGTAAATGGTGGTACTAACTTTTGCATATTATTGTATATATTTCTAACAAGTTTTTATTTCAGCAATTAACAAGAAACAGGGGTCTGTTACGACACACCATCCTTTGTGTCGCAAAATAGGTAACAGAATGAAGAAAAAATGAGATTGATGTCGATGTCACGACGTAGACCTCTCAATGTCGCGACGAAGAGTGCAGATTGGGAGACATTCAAAACTGAGAAAGATGTCACAAAGAAGCCCTGAGTATGTCGCGACAAAGTGGAACTGACGAGTTTGTCGCGACATAGCTTCTCTATGTCGCGACATCGACTGTAATTTTTGAAGGATCGACTCGACCTGATTACGCAACCCAGTGACTAAAAACCTATTTTTTTTAAATCTAAGATTTAGAACCCTAGTTTCTAACCTCTATATATGCTAAAACATTATTCTAAACTCTTCCATCTTATTTTAACTCCTTAAAAACTTTCAAAAACCTAAAAATCCTTCTTTTTCCTATTTTTATTTTTCACTTTTCAGGTTGTTCTCACGAAGCAAGGACAACCTTCAAAGCAAGGGGAGAAGCACACCGAATTAGGTTTAATGTGTTGAGAATGTGCATTAGACTTACTTAATAATAGGTCTGTAGATCAAGTCTTTAGGGTTTTTTAATTTTTAATTTTTTGTTACATGATTTTAGGAGTAAGTTAAGTGTTTGGGGCATGAATTTAGGACTAATTTTAGAAAGATTCTATTATTTTCTTTGTTATATAATCTAAACAATACAACAGATTATTGTGTGCTTCCAATATATCTATTTTCACATTTTCTGTGTATCATATTATTGCTAAAATATCAACAATTGGTATCAGAGCTTTTATCTTAAGAGAACTATAAGTTGAAGAAATACATAAGTTTTAGACATGAAAGCTGACACAACGTCATTTTCTCATATTGTTCGATCAATTTTTTGTGATAACTATCAAGCTTGGGCTGTTAGAATGACAGTCTATCTTGATGCGATGGATCTTTAAGAAGTAATAGAAGAAGACTATGATGTTCCATATTTGCCAACAAATACAACAATGAATCCACTAAAGACTCACAAAGAGAAGAAGACAAGGAAGTCCAAAGCTAAAGCATGTCTTTTCTCTGCTATTTCAAGTAAAATATTTATAAGAATCATGAATTTGGGATCAGCAAAAGAAATTTGAGACTACCTCAAAAAAGAATTCCAAGGTAATGAAAGAGCAAAAAATATGCAGGTTCTCAATCTAATCAGAGAGTTTGAAAAGATGAAAATGAAGGAGACAGAAACCATTAAAGACTATTCTGACAAGTTGGAGGGCATAGTAAACAAGGTAAGATTGCTGGGTAAGCACTTTTCTAATGATCAAATACTACAAAAAATTCTTGTCACTTTGCCTAAAAATATTAATCTAAAATTTCTTCATTAGAAGAATCTAAGGATTTGTCAAGTTTATCCTTGGCAGAATTAGTTAATGCATTGCAGGCTCCAGGATAAGGAGAAAGATGAGACAAAAAGCATCAGTAAAGGGTGCTTTTCGAGCAAAGTTTGAAAATTTAGGAGGCAAAAACAAGAAAATTAAAGATGATACCAGTAATAATAACAACAACGAGACATTCCACCATTTCCACATTATAAGAAGACAAATTACTTACCAAAGAAGTGTTGGTGGAGGCCTGATATAAAATGCAGAAAATGTGACAGTATTGGGCACATAAAGCGAGTCTGTAAGTCTCAACAACATGAAGTGGCAAAAGCATCTATTGAGCAACAAGAAGATGAGTTCCTTTTTATGGTGACATGTTTCTCCAACGATTCCTAAGTTATCGATAGCGACTGCACAAATCACATGACCAATGACCCAACACTTTTCAAAGAACTTGATAAAACTATCATTTCCAAAATAAAAGCTAGAAATGGTGAGTTTATTCTAGTTAAGGGAAAAGGAACAATGGCTATTGAAAGTTTAATAGGTTTGAAATACATAACTGATGTTCTATGTGTGCCTAACATTGACCAAAATCTACTTAGTGTTGGGTAATTAATTGAAAAAGGATTCAAGGTTATATTTGAAGACAAATGGTGCTTGATCAAAGACTCAAAAGGCAAAGATGTATTCAAGGTAAAAATGAAAGCAAAAAGCTTTGCTCTAAATCTAACAAAGAAGAAGCCAACAACGAAGCAATTGCTAGAGTCCTCAGTACTTTGATGAGAACATACATGATGTTCTAGTTCATGACACAAGATCTCTATCTGAAATTTATGAAAGGTGCAATGTTGTTGTATTTGATTCTGTTGCGTTTAAAGAAGCTGAGAAGTATGGCAAGCAGATTGAAGCAATGAGAGAAAAGTAGCCTAAGGCATTCCAAGTAAGGGACAGGAGGAGAAAGTTTGCATGTTAAATAAGGCCTCATATGGTCTTAAATAAACTTTTAGGGCTTGGTACAATAGGATCGATGGATATCATTTGAAAGAAGAACAGAAGATTGGTGAAATTAAGTCTGTTTTTTGCAAGACTGAAGATCAAATTAACCAAGGCTCTTCCAAAAGTTAGATTTAAAATTTGAAGAAATAAACTAGGCTTTTGCAATTACTAGGGCAAGGAGGAGTGTTGAGAATATGCCTTAGACTTGCTTAATAATATGTCTGTAGATCAAGTCTTTAGGGTTTTTTAATTTTTAATTTTTTGTTACATGATTTTAGGAGTAAGTTAAGTGTTTGGGGCATGATTTTAGAAGTAATTTTAGAAAGATTCAGTTATTTTCTTTGCTATATAATCTGAACAATATAACAGATTATTGTGTGCTTCTAATATATCTCTTTTCACATTTTTTATGTTCCATATTGTTGTTAAAATACCAACATAAGGTTCTTACTTCATACTCAATTTACTTCAAATTAAACGAACTATGGAATCCAAACCATTATTGGGTACAAATCCTTCAAATTTTGTGAATACAAATGTAGAGAGATATTTCAATGAACTTCAAGGAAAGACATTTATTCAAGAGAGGGGTTTTGACCCTTTGATGGTTCTATGCAAGGAAATATGGCCTCTAGTTAGGTACCATAGGCAGGAACGCTTCTGGACAATCCCCATAGAACCTACAGTTATCCCAATAGTTCAAGAATTTTATGTCGCTTTGAAAGATTACTTCTCTAGGACTAGTGATGAACTAAATTGGGAAACTTTAGTAATTAAAGGAGTAAATGTTAAGGTAACCCCTAAAATAATATGTAAATTCTTTGACGCTCCGTATTATGAACAGGATTTCTTAGACCAAACTGATCTAGAATCTTTTCATGATATAAATATGAATGAGGTAATTACATACTTAACTGAGGGAAGGGGGAATGGAAATTTAGGACAGGCACTAGTATCCCTACTTTGTTCAATCAAGTTATTATGTTCCCGGAAGTCAAAATGTGGATTTAGTTTGTGCGTACATGTTGTTGAAGCCCAATTTATCCGGGCCCAACAGAATTTAAATTTGTTTTATATTAAACTTACTATAATTTTAAATTTAAAATAAATATAAATTAAAAAGTCCAATTACAAAAGAAAGTTCAATTACAAAATATAGGCTCAAATTGAGCCCAAATACACCATAAATTAACCCAATTCTAAATAACCTAAGCCCAAATCCAGTACATTCAACCCAAATTTGCTGAGCTCCCACTTGTGCTGCCACCTCCATCTCAGCCACTTAGAAGGCGACACGTCAGCACCACCAGCTATCATCCCCAACCAAGTTGCCCCTGCCACCACCGGCTTCAACCTGCTCCAACCGCCACTACTTGAACCTGCAAAAAGAAAGGATTAGGACTAGCATTTAATTGAAAGAAACAAATGGAAATGATTGTAAATTGGCTATAAAAGACAAATTAAATTTTGTACAAAGGGTTACGAACCCTATTCTGGAAAATAAATACAAAAAAAACATGTTCTCGAAATCCAAATACAACCCTTTTCGAGATAAATCAATACAAAATCAAGCTTTCCAAACACTTGGCAATTAAAACAGAAGCAGTTAACAGCAAACGAAAACTAGATACAAGCCAATTTCAGAACTCTCAGACATTGAAGTTTCCAGGTACAATTGCATCACCTGCTCATTATTATTCACGATTCGCAACCCAACACCATAAATTTCAAATACATATTAATGCACTCATTAAACTTACTTATTGTTAATTAACATTTTCATTTAATTCAGACGTTTTGTATATATACATATGCGTGCATTAAATCATTACTGAATGTATTAATTGCACTTGCCCGTTTCTAAAATATCTATTAAATATATATTAAATGTATTAATTGATTTTTTAAATGATATTAATTAATTTTAAGAATAATATTAATAATAAAAAGGAGAAATCGAAAAGACAGGATCCTCCCTAATTGTCGTCGCTGTCCACCACCGCAAAGCCGTCGCTGGAACTCGTCGATTTGCCTCCGTTACACCCTGGTTGCTCGGATACATGCAAATAACACCAAAAGAACAGTTTCAAAAACTAAAATAAATGTTTTTTTTAAAAAAGGAAAAGAAGAACATCGGTGTTTTAGGGATTTCCAAATCTGGAAAATCCAGATCTGGGTTCTACAACGATGAAAAATGAAGCCCTTTTAAATGAAAACTAAAAAGAATAATAAAAAGATGAAAAAGAAAAGGGGAAGGAGGAGATGGTTCACTTACCTATCGGTGCGTGGACGAAGAGACAACGGCGCGTTTCGTCTGGCGGCCGCAGGTGAGGGTGCGCGGGGACCAGGTGCGCTGGGCTGGCTGGGCATCGGGCGGCCGACGGTCTGCCGGACGCAAGGAGAAGGGGCAGAAGGATGAGAGAAAACAAGAAAGTGGGGGGTATTTCAATTTTTTCTGAAAATTAAATGAAAAATATAAAAAAAATCTTTAAAATAATATTTATAGAGGACTCATGGATTGGCCCGATCTGACCCGACCCGCCTCTAGGATCCGCGTGTTTTTGATTAATAGGTTATTTGCACGTTTGGTCCTTCTACATTTTTAATTGTTTTAATTTAGTTCCTAAATCAAGTTATGTTTAATTACAAACTTGGCCCAAGAATTTTAAAAGATTTACAATTTAGTCCTTTGACTTTTGGATGCCTGTGGGGCTGCCACGTGTCACCCAACCTTTGGTTTTATTGCTTACAAGTCCTTAAACTATCCAAAAATTATATTTTTGACCCCAAAACTTCAAAAAATTATGTTTTGACCTTAAAACTTCCAAAAATTACCATTTTACCCCAAAATTTTCCAAAATTCCATTTTTAACCCCGATTTCATCCAAAATTACCATTTTAGCCCTAAACTTTCCAAAATTCCATTTTTAACCTTGATTTCACCAAAAATTACCAATTTACCCCAGAATTTTCTAAAATTTCATTTTTAACCTCGATTTCATCCAAAATTACCATTTTACCCCTAAACTTTCCAAAATTCCATTTTAACCTCGATTTCACCAAAAATTACCATTTTACCCCCCAACCTTATAAAATTCTATTTTTAACCCTGATTTCATCAAAAATTGCCATTTTACCCTCAAACTTTCCAAAATCCCATTTTTAACCTCGATTTCACCAAAAATTACCACTTTACCCTCGAATCTTCTAAAATCCCATTTTTAACCCTAAATTTTCCCAAAATTACATTTTTGCCCTCGAGAGTCAAAATTACTATTTTACCCTCGGGTATCCAAAGGTCACGTTTTTCAATCCTGATTGTATCATTTTTCTTCCTTATCATTATTTGCATTTGTTTAAATCATTATGCACCTGCATCTTACATTTTTGCATTATGTTTATCTTGCTTCGTATTTAATTTCTCTTATTAATTGCTATTTGCTATTTTAAACTTACATGTTCATTTTCAAAGTGATTTTAAAGACGAGGCAATGTCCCTCTCGTGTGAAAGCTTCGACAAATCATGCCCTAACGTGTCGGGTGTGATTTTTCGTATAACTCACACGCGTCGAATATCCTCTTTTAGGATTTTTTATACCTGTTAACTCCGAGATTCTGAGAACATTGTGGCCTAACGTGTTGGTCATGATTTTAATTCTTCGCGAAAATAGAAGTAAACGGGTATTCCATATTCAATTTTTTTAAACTATGTGTCCGAGGATTGCATTTTAAATTCAATACAAAATTTTCAAATTCTCAAAATATATCTATATATATATATCACGAGTGATTTAAAAACAAAACGAGGCAATATTCTTTCGCGTGAAAACCTCGAGAAATCGCGCTCTAACGTGTTGAGTGTGATTTTTGTAATTCATGCAAATCGAATATCCTCTTCAAAAGTTTCTGAAACATCATTCAATTTTTACATATCTATATACAAAGAATTTTAAGACAAAAATGAAACAATGTCCTTTCGTGTGAAAACCTCGAAACACCATGCCCTAACGTGCTGGAAGTGAGTTTCGTATAATTCACGCGATAGAATACTCTCTTTAAAATGTCTCGAAACGTCCTTCAATTTTGAAACTCTGAGAATATAGTGCCCTAATGTGTTGGACACGACTCCTGGTTCTCATAAGAGATTCGAAACACGAGGATGAATTTTCTTAAAAGAATTTGCTTTGAAATTACAAAGCCTTTTAAAATATACATCGCATTTTAAACTTGACTCAAGTTTTCATTGTTTTCATAAAATAAGACCCGAAAATAATCATGTGGTACCAATTTTGGGCATATGAGGGTGCTAATCCTTCCTCATGCGTAATCGACTCCCGAACCTGTTTCTCTGGATTTCGAAGATCGACTTTTTAAAACGTTTTTAAACGTTTTGTGGTGATCCAATCACAGCCAAAATAAAAGATTGGTGGCGACTCCCTTTTTGTTCCAAAATTTAAAATGATTTTTTGAAGCCTCATTTTCGAGGTGGTTTCGACAGCTGGTGACTCCGCTGGGGCATTTTCAAAATAAACGAGAGTCAAGCCAAAATTGATAATTTTTGGGTCTTTTTTGAGAACTTTTTAAACTTCAGTTTTGTTTAACATGTGATCCTTGACATTTTTTTCGTGTGGTATTATACTCTGTGATATTGCTAGTATAATTTTGCATCCATATGCATTGTGCTATTACCCTTTTAAGTGGAAGCGGGAAACTACTCCTTCGTGAGGTCTTCACCTCCGTGCAGGATGGTAGATCGCTTTCGGGGTTACAAAGTACCCTTATTTTCGTGAAGTTTTCACTTCCGTACAAACATGCGAGAAATGCGTCCCCCTAAATTGAACTCGTCCGTATGAGCCTGTAATGGATGAGGATCGAGGAATCTGCTGGTTTGGGCACCCTTCACCTTAGAACCTAAACTACATATAGTGAGCCGTAAGTACTCACCCTAGATGGAGTTAGGCCCAGCCCTGTTAGCATATACCCGAAATATTTTAGGTTCTGTGTTATATATATTTGTATGATGATTTTTTTATTACATGCTACTAACCATGTTTGTTTTGCCTCTTTCACCTGTATTTGCATCATCATGAATGAAGAGGTGTTGATTTAAATCCGTTTTAACGACTAGGCAGTTTCATCATGGAGGAAGGATTTCTTGATAAAGTAGAGGATAATATGGTGACACGCCTATGGTCTGAGGAGCAACAACACGGAAAAAGCGACAGCCTGAAAGAGGGGCATTTGTCAGAATTTTGGGACTATACTCGTATCAATGTGACTCAGAATAACTTGCAAGAATTGAAAGAGATTTGGGGACAATGGAATAATGAGATGAAGCAGATGTTTTATCAAGACTATGGAGATCTACCTTACTTGCTGGAAGTAAAGATCGACAAGCACCTTTTCCGAGCCCTTACTCAACATTAGAACCCCGAATATGGTTGCTTCACCTTTGGACACTTGGACACACCTACAATAGAAGAACATACTTTATTGATTCGATGTCCAAGGATCCAAGTCGATAAGGCATATTCTAAAGACGCAAGTGTTCCGACATTGTTAAAGAGATTGATGAATGCAACGGGGATGAACGAGCAATAGGTCGCTTCTCGTATAAAAGTAAAAGGATACAATAGGTGCATTACTTGGAAGAGTTTGCGAGACCTGATTGTGACACATCCAGATATGAGAAGACGCATTGACATCTTCGCCCTCAGTATATACCGGTTGGTCTTGTTCCCGAAAGTATTGGGGCACGTGGAAGATGCAGTAGTAGTATTATTTGATTAACTCAATAGAGGAATCACGCCCGTCCCTGCTATCCTGGCAGAAACTTTCCGCTCGTTGAGTGCTTGTCGGAGAGAAGGAGAAGAAAGATTTATCGACTGCGCACAACTCTTGACGGTTTGGTTTCACAGCCATTTCTAGAAAGTGGAGAAATTTTCTTGTAAGGTTTTCTCGACTGACTTCTCGCCTTTGAAGAATTTTGTGGCTTCGCAACGAGAACTGAAAGTATCTGAAGAAAAGTGAGCGATTGTCCTCCAGAATCTACAAGACGAGGACATTGAATGGTGCGCTCCTTGGTTTCTTCCAGATGAGGTCCTTTACCGCTGTGGCGACTTTGATTGGGTCTTGTTACTCGGAGTTTGGGGTGCCATTGGGTATGCTCCTTTGCTCGTCTTGAGACAATACAAGACAAGACAGTTTATCCCTGTAAGTCATGGTCTAGCACATTACGAGTTTTCATATAAAGGGAATGACTATAAGAAAAAGGTCCGAGAAGTGGAAAATGCGTGGAAGAAGGTGCAAAGAATGAAGAAGTTCAGTGCGAACCCTTTAACAACCTCGAACTATGACTGGTGGAGGAGTAAGAGGGTTAATGATAACATTCCTATGCCCAACCCTGAAAATGTTCACCTAGTAGAAGAATATCTGCAAGAAGCTCCTTCAGAGTTAGACATCCTCAAACATGATTTCGAAAGGAAAAGCTTAGAGTTTGGTAAAAGGATGGAGTTAGACATCCTCAAACATCCGAGCAGTACTATTGTTTACAATTTTGTAGAAAAAGCAGGTTTGTATAGGGAAATGGATCCACCAAAACATGAGTCGATGTGTGGGAAGCCAAAATGTAGGGATTTTCTTTCCTCACTTAATCATAACTTTGTGTAAAAGGGTGGGAGTGCACATGACATCCACTGAGCAGACATTGAAGCCGTCAAGGAGTGTCATTGGTGACACACTCTTTCAAAAATATGGGGAGCTTCGTGCTAAACAATTGAAAGAAGGAAAAAGGAAATCACGAGACTCGACGGTTACACCAACTTCCACACAAAGGTTGGCACTAGCCCAACAAGAAGTTGGAGAAGAATGACATCCAAAGCTTGATTGGATGATACAATGGATGCAAGAATCGGGACCAATCTTTCAAGAGTTTGCTCGGTAACACAACATTAGGTTCCCTAACTACACACCTAACATATTTGGAATGGTAGATAATGAGCATGATGAGGAGAAATCGAAAGAGGGGAACAACGATGATGACGATGAGGAAGATATGGATGAGGATAAATGAGTGTTTTAAATAATTGAGTTTTTAAAAAAAAAACTTTTAATTTTTTGGGATAATTTTGGTTTTTTTTTAAAGACTTATATAATTTGTAGGAGTAGGATTAGGATTTATTTTTGCATATATATGCCTTAATTTTTATTTAGGAACCCCACACTATGAAAACACAAAAAATTCGAGCAATTCACGATAAAAAGGAGAAAGACAACCACCATGAAAAGAAGAGGACCTCCACGATCAATCGGGTAACTTTTTTCCTTACTATTTAAGGGGCTACACATTGAGGACAATGTGTTATCTAAAGTGTGGGGGTAACATAGGAATTTTTGCATATAGTTTTTATTTTTCTTTTTGTGTGCTTGAGCTTGTAGAAAGACAAGTGATTGGTTAGGAGCATGTATAATAGGATGCTCTACATCGTAACAAAGGGACCAAACTTGAAGATTAAGGGGAATGACTTCTTCGTCGCAACACAAGTCCTAGTGTGTCATGATATCGACCCCTGGACACAATTTTTGCATCGAGTGAAGGGCATTTCGGTATTTACAATGCCACTTAAACACGAAGGACGGAACTAACCTAGGGTTGATGAAAACGGTCGTCTAATACTATAAATAGGGCCTCTAGCACTAGGGTTTCACACACTATTTATTAGTTTTTAGTTTTTACTTTGTATTTCCATTTTAGCAGCAAAATATTAGTTTTGGCATAAACGATCGTGGAATTATTTCCCGACAGATTTCTAATACAATTGAAGTTTCTTTTTCATTCCATTTATTCAATTATATGTTTTCATATATTATTATTTTGATGATGATCAAGAAAACCATGAGGAACTAAATTCCCTTTTGGGGAATTAGGGAGTGGAAGTATGAATATTTAATTGTTACATAAATAGGGATTTTCAATCGGATCAGCTGTTTGGGAAAGGAAGAACATGAAACAAACACTAGGCCTGACAACCCTAGAACGTCATTTAGGTGAGAATGAACTCAAAATTAGTATTGCCTATCCGTGAAGACCTTTCCCCCAAATCGGTTTAAATTGTGACATCTAGCGATAAGTAGTCTTTATTGACTTGCTATGTTGGCGAAAGATCGAAAGATCCAACTGGGGTAGTGGCTAGTGGACTGAAGTAAAATCCCTAAAAACCAATAGTTGAAGAAATCATACTAAAGCGACCTAATCTCCCTAAAGCCATTTATCGAACTTACATATCTCTTTCCTTTCCTTTACTTTACTTTATTTTTATGTTCTACAATCACAAACTCTCTATTTCATTATCGTACCGTAAACCCTAAAAAGAATACTAATTACTTCTTTTCTCTGCAGGGATTTAAATCACTATTGCCTAAAGCCTCCTTTGGGTACAATCCTCGGAATACTACCAAGTTATCCATTGTAACACGCTATATTACAACCTGACCCGTATACTTACGAAAGCCCTAAAATACACGGCGAATGGGAGTATGTTTAAAGGCGGTCACTAATGTTAATGCTTTTCGAGCAGTGTTATTATATACGATTTTGCAGAATAAGCATATTTGTATAGGGAAATGGATCCATAAAAACATGAGTCGATTTGTAAAAAGCCAAAAGGTGGGAATTTTCTTTTCCCACTAAGTCACAGCCTTGTGCAAAAGGGCAGGAGTGCTCATCACATCCAATGAGGAGTCATTAAAGCCGTCAAAAAGCATTATTGGTGATACACTCTTCCAACAATATGTGAAGCTTCATGCCAAACAAATAAATGAAAGAAAGAAGAGACCCCGAGATTCGATAACTACCCCAACTTCATCACAAAGGTTAGCACTAGCCCAACAAGAAATTGGTGAAGGGAATCATCCAAAGCTCGATTGGATGATACAATGGATGCAAGAATTGGGGCCACTATGTCAAGAGTTTGTTCGACAAAACAACATTAGGGTCCCTAGTTACACACCAGACATGTTTGGGCCAACAAATGAAGAACATGATGAGGAGGGAGCCGAAGAGAGGGAAGAAAGTGAAGAGGAGGAGGAGGAAATGGATGAAGATTGAGAGTTTTTAAGACTTTTTGTTATTTATTTTAAGACTTGTAATTTTTTAATAATTTTGGTTTTAAGACTTATTTAATTAGTAAGAGTAGGATTAGAAGTAGAATTTATTTTTGTCTATATATACTTTAACTTTTATGTAAGAACACAACATTCAGAGTCATTCACGATAAAAAGGAGAAGGATAACCACCATTAGAAGAGGAGCTTTCACGATCAATCGGGTAACTTCTTTCCTTACTTTTTAAGGGCTTCACATTGAGGACAATGTGTATCTAAAGTGTGGGGGTAACATGGGAAGTATTGCATTTATTTTTATTTTTAGCATTTTTATTTCTTCTTTGATGTGTGCTTGAGCTTGTAGAAATATAAGTGATTGGTTAGGAGCTTGTATAATAGGTTGGTTGTATTTTTTAATAAATTTGGCATGATGATGAGAAATTTTTAAATTTTTGAGCATGAAACTATTAAGTTCTGTAGGTTACACTAAGTATAGATAGAAAGGTATTGCTGGTACCAAATGATGTGAATAATATGAGGAAAAAAGCAAGCTAGTATATATGATAGACAATAATTTTAGGATTATGTGACTAAATTGACATTTGTGCATATTGAGATATTTAAGGATGACCTAAAGCATTGTTTGGACACATCTAGAGCTAAAAAGCAAAACCTTGTTATGAATTGTCATTTACTGTCCATCTTTGAGCTAACGACCCTTCTTGATGAACCATATTACAACCCTTTAAGCCTAAAAAGATGATTTGTGTGTACTATTTTCTTTGGTCCTATTTTACCCAACAATAGACGTATGGTCATATGTATTAAGGGTAAGTAGACACATTAAGGTGAAGAGTTTAAAACAAAGAGTGAAATAGGAAAATAAATATGGAATATGAACTTTAGTATAGCCAGAAATAAAAAACAATGAAAAATCAAAAAAGAAGAGAAAAAGATGAATAGAAACAAAAGAGAAAAAGTTCATGAGTGAGAAAACATATGAAAAGTGAAAAAGTCACAAAAATACCAAAAAGAAGAAAAATCTGACTCAAGAAATAAAAGAATACTCATAAGATAGCTAAAGGGATTAGACTATATTAAGATTTCCTAAGTGGAGAGAAAGGGGAGATGGAATAGGATATTAAAGAGGGACAATAGGGAACAATACAATATGCCAAACTATTTTCGTGTTTGTAACCCCTTGTGCTTACTATTCTTTGGATTTCATACCTGTCCTAAGCCTTAGAACGTTACAAGCCGAAAAGCCTTATGTGACTTAAACAACTCTATGCATAAATGAATGTGGAATTACATGATCTCATTATGGCTATCTATATTGTACTAGTATAATTAAAGTACTTATATTAGACATTGATGGAGTTATACTAATGAGACCTTAATGTTTGTATTTCTTGTAACTTACTGAACTTATATGTTTCTAAACAAAAATGGTAAAGTTACTTGTTTATCATGTTGAAATTATTGAGAAATATACAATGCCTAGATTAGACATTACTGACTTAATCCTTGTATGATACAGACTCAAGCTCCTTTGTTTATTTCACTTGTTTTGTTTGCTTGAGGAGAAGCAATAACTTAAGCGTGGGAGAGTTTAATCTGATGGTTTTGTACCTAGTAGATTGAACTATTTTTCACACTTTAAGAGCTTGAAATTAAGTATTTTCCTTTTATTTTTGTAGGATTTAATTTAGTTTTCTATTTTTGAATAAATTGTGTAAAAAGTGAAAAAAAGTTTGTTTTATTGTCCTTAAGGCCGATTGTGGCCTAAAGGTTAGCTAACATATTTTGTGAGTATGCAAGAGACCTTTAAAAGTCAAACAAGTATGAAGTTTATCACTATGTCACAATATAGACTGCTCTACGTCGCAACAAAGGGACCAAACATGAAGAAATTTGAAGCTGACTTCTTTGTCGCAACATATATCACCTATGTCGCGATAACGCCTGTACAGTGACATCGAAGGAGTAGACTAACCTCTTTGTCGCGACAGAGGACCTCATGTGTCGTGACATTAACTCCTGGACGCGGATTTGGCATCGAATGAAGGGTGTTTTGGTCTTTACAATGCCACTTAAACACGAGGAACGATAATTGACCTAGGTTTGAAGAAAACGACCATTCAATGATATAAATAGGACGTTTAGCACTAGGGTTTTACACATCTTTTACCTTTGTTTAATTTTACTTTGTTATTTTGTTTCCATTTTAGAAATGAGATTTGTAACTTTGCATAAACTATCAAGGAATTATTCCCCAACAGATTGCTATACAATTCAAGTTTCTTCCTATTTCATTAATTCAATCTTATGTTTATTTATGTTATTGTATTTATGATGTTTGAAGAAACCATGAGAAATTAATCCCATTGTGGGGGATTAAAACGTGGAAGTATGGTTATTTAATTATCATTTAACAGGGATTTGCAATCGGATTAGCTATTTGGGAAAGGAAGAACGTGAAACAAACACTAGGTCTATCAACCTTAAAAAGTCATTTAGGTGGGAATGAACCCAAAATTGGTATTGCCTATCTGTGAATACCTTTTCCCTAAACCAGTTTAATCTGTGACATCTAACGAAAAGTAGTCTCTATTAACTCGTTATGTTAGTGGAAGATCGAAAGATCCTACTAGGGTAGTGACTCATTGGTTGAAGCAAGTCCTCAAAAACGATAGTTGAAAAATCAATATTGAAGCGACTTAATTTCCCCAAATTCATTCATCAAATCCACATATCTCATTCTCTTACTTTATTTATTTTATTTTTTATGTTTTACAAATTACAAACCTTTATTTCACTTTCTTACTATAATCCCTAAAGATACTATTAATTAATTCTTTTCCTACAGAGATTTAAATCACTACTGCTCAAGCCTCCTTTGGGTACGATCCTCGGAATACTACCAAGTATTTCATTGTACAAACTATATTACAACCTGACCTATATACTTGCAAAAGCCCTAAAACACACACCGAATGGGAGTACATTCATAGGCAGTCAGTTATTGGAGAGGTGGTAAGCGAAATATAATGCGCTTTTATTAGAGGAAGACAATTTTTTGATGGAATTCTAATCGCAAACGAGATTATCCATTCGACCAAGAAGAAGGAAGGCATAAAGGGGTAGTATGATCTTCAAGTTGGATTTTTCAAAAGCTTATGATTGTGTGCGGTGGGATTTCTTGGAGATTGTCTTATGTAAAATGGGATTTAGATGGAAATGGATTGGATGGATAATGGAGTGCGTTTCAACGGCTAGAGCGATAATGCTTATCAATGGGTCGACAACAAATGAGTTCAAGATTTGTAGAAATCTTCGTCAAGGAGATCCTCTATCACCATTTTTATTTATTCTAGTGATGGAAGTTCTACACTTGATGATAGTCAAAGCTGAAGAGATGGGACTCATTGAAGGAATTAAATAAGTTGTTCTCAGAATGACATTCTCGCATTTACAATTCACGGACGACACAATACTCTTTTTGAGGGCAGACGAGAAGGTGGTAAGGAACGTAAAGTATATTCTTCGATGTTTTGAATTTTTTTTAGGTCTTAGTATTAATTTCAAGAAGTCGTGCCTTGTGGGTTTTGGTGTGAATGATGAAATTTTATATAGAATGACGGTTGTATACAAGTGTAAGATTGGGGAATTGCCTTTCAATAATTTGGGGATGCCTTTAGGTGCAAACTCGAGGAAGGTTTCTACGTAGAACGAAATTGTAGAGAGATTTAAGGGGAAGTTGTCGGGTTTGAAATGGCGTTCTCTTTCATGGGCGGCAAGAGTTGTGCTTATCAATTCAGTTTTATCATCCTTACCAATTTATTTCATGTCAATATTTCAAGTGCCAACGACTGTGATTAAAAGAATTGATCAGGTACGAAGAAGTTTACTTTGAGGGAGCGTAAATGGTAAAAGAAAGATGGCGAGGGTTAATTGGAAATAGATTTGTATTCCAAAGGAGAAGGGGGTGCAAAAGTGGTGGATCTTTCAGTTAAAAATTGTGCATTAATGGCTAAATGGAATTGGCGGTTTGCGGTAGAACGTGATGCGTTATGACATAAAATTATTCATGCAAAGTACGGATCCCTTGCACAACAGTAGAGATTCAGGACGACTAATACTAAAGAAATGTCAGTAGTGTGGAGGGGAATAGTGGAAATTTCTAAAGACACAAGTCGCAAAATGGGTGGGAAACGAGTCTTTTCGGTGGCTGATTGGAAACGATAAAACGGTGATGTTTTGGGAGGACATTTGGAGTGGTGATTGACCACTTAGAGTGGAATTTCCAAGACTGTTTCGACTAGCTAAAAATAAGAAAGGAGTGGTGCAAGATTATTCGAACAAGGAAGTGTTCAGTAAGTTAATTGGGGTGAGCTATTTGTGCGACCTTTATTGGATTGAGAGGTAAATATTCTCAATAGGATTATTGAAGTAGTGAGCAACAAGGTCCTAGTGCCTGAAAAGGATGATTGATTAGTATGGGTTCACGATAATAATGGGGTGTTTATGGTTAAGAAATTAACAGGACTATTGATCAAAGGTGGAGGAGAAGATAATAGTTTTGCATTTGACAAAATTTGAAGGATAAATGAGCCACCTAGAGTGCGGAATTTTGTATGGATGATTGCAATTGATAGAGTTCCTACTAAAGAGTTTCTAGTCAGGAGAGGAGTGCATTTACAATAATTGGCGTTGGGTTGTTCTTGGTAAGACAGAGAAAGGGAGAGCACGGTTCACCTTTTCTTTAAATGCAAATTCATTGAAAGATTTTGGAAAAATGTATTCAAGTGGTGGGATGTTGAATGGAATCTGGTAGATGGGTTTGCTGACTTTTATTCTTTAGTTTGTGATGTGAAATTGGCAGGTGTTGGTAAAAGCCTATGGATGATATCAACCTCGAGTGCATGCTGGACAGTTTGGCTTTCTAGAAACGAGATAGTGTTTGAAAAAAAAGTTAATGACTATGGACACGCTGATATTCCATGCCAAAATGCAAGCGTTGATATGGGTAAGGGCTGCACATGACGAGTTAAAAGTGCAGGAGTGCTCTTGGTGGATTTGTCTGGTTAAAAGTTATCATGATTTAAACAAAATTGGGAATGTGGGTCATTTTTGGTGTCCTCCACGATTTGGTTGGATGAAATTTAATTGTTAGCGGAGTTGTGAATGAGGATGGAGCAGGGTGTGGAGGGGTGCTAAGAGATGCTGATGGTGTAGCAAGAGCTTTATTTCCGGGTCCAACTTTAGCAAAAGATTCGAATGCAGTTGAGACAGGAGCCGTTATTACTGCATTGGATGTGTTTTTAGCCATGGGGTGGAAAGGTAAAGGGTCTTTTATTATTGAAACGGGATCTGATGTGGTGTTCATTGGTTACTAAATAATCGTATGAGATCGTGGATGTTGCACTCTAATTTCACTGATATTGAAAGAAGAGTGGCGCGGGTGGGCAAAGTCTCTTTCTCGAAGGTTGAGAAGAGTGAAACAAGATGGCCTATGCTCTGGCTATAGCTGGAACTAAAAGGGCTTAAATGTTCAAAGTGTGGTGGTGAGTTCAAGATGTTTTTAGGTGATGGTGAGATTTGGATTAGTAGGTAAATTTGTTAGCTGTAATTTTTATCATGTATCTAGAGTCTGTTGTCATTGCTGATTTTAAACAGAATTCTGAGTATGGTTAATAGTCTACATTGCTCGGGTGGTATGCTGCTATATGTCGTATTGATGTATATAGGATGGCTTGGATGTTCCAATGCCTTATTTATGTAATACTTTGATTGAGAAAAAAAAATGGAGGCAAATCTTTGATGGAATTCTGATTGCAAAAGAGATAATTCATTCGATCAGGAAAAATGCAAAATTGGGTGGTAGTCTTATATTTAAATTGGATTTTTTAAAAGCATACGATTGTGTTGGGTGGGATTTGTTGGAGGTAGTTTTATCTTAAATGGGATTTGGTGCAAAGTGGAGAGGCTGGATAATGGAGTGTGTATTAACGGCTGGAGCTGTTGTGCTTGTAAATGGTTCGACTATCAACGAGTTTAGAATTAGCAGAGGACTCAGACAGAGGGGTCCGCTCTCACCATTTTTATTCATTTTGGTTACAGAAGTGCTCCATCTGATGCTGGTTAAAGCCGAAGAAATCAGGCTCATTGGTGGTATTCAAAATATTATCCCTGATCAATCGTTCTCACATTTACAATTTGCAGACCATACCATCTTTTTTTTTTTTAGAGTGGAGTATGTGAGAAATACAAAATATATTTTAAGATGTTTTGAGATTTTTTCTGGACTTAGCATTAACTTCCAGAATTCGTGTTTAGTCGGGTTTGGAACGAATGAGGAGTTTCTATTTCGAATGGCAGCATTATGCATATGTAAGATCGAGGATCTTCCTTTCAATTATCTGGGGATTCCATTGGGAGCTGATCCGAGAAAGATAGCAACTTGGGACTCGATAGTGGAAAGACTTAGTAAGAATTATCTGGATGGAAATGTCTATCACCTTCCTTTGTTGTAAGAATACTTCATGTCTCTTTTTCAAGCGCCGAATACTGTGATTAAAAATATTGATAAGATTAGAAGAAATTTTCTTTGGAGTGGTGCGGTTGGTAATAAAAAGATGGAAAAAGTAAGCTAGAAGCAGGTTTGTTTACCGAAAGAGAAAGGGGGACTGGGAGTGGTGAATCTTAAAGTCAAGAATAGGGCTCTTATGGTTAAATGGAGTTGGAGATTCGCGACGGAAAAAAAATGCTTTGTGGAGGAAAGTCATTTAGGCTAAGTATGGTTCCCTTCCTCAACATTGAAGATTTAGGATGTCTAATCCGAAAGAAATGTCAATTGTGTGGCGAGGAATTGTAGAGAATTCCAAAACTGCAAAAGTAGCAAAATAGGTTGGAAATTAACCTTTTTGCTGGTTCATTGGAAACGGTAAATCGGTGCTCCTTTAGGAGGATATTTGGTGTGGTAATCGTTCTCTAAAGATGGAATTCCCCAGGTTGTTTCGTCTTGCCAAAGTGAAAAAAGAGGTGGTGGAAGCATTTTCTCTTAATTATAGTTTCAGTGAGGTCAAATGGGAAGATTTTTTCTCAATACCGTTATTGGAAAGGGAGGTAAATATTCTCAGTTGTTTAAAATTATTGGTGGGGAGTACGTTTCTTGTGCCTGAGATGGACGATCGATTAATTTGGATTCATGATAATAATGGACTGTTTTCGGTGAAGAAACTATCAGCTTTTTTGATCAATGATGGGGGAAGAGAATAATTTCACTTTTGACAGAATTTGGAAGCTAAAGGTGCCTCCAAGGGTTCGAAATTTTCTATGGATGTTCGCCATTGATTGTATTCCAATTAGAGATTTTCTTTTAAGTCGGGGAGTGCAGCTGGAACAAATGAATAGTGGATGTCCATGGTGTGATCGAGAAATGTAGCGAATGGATCTTAAAAAGGAATTACAAGATGAAGGGTTAGAAAAACATAAGATAAAAATCACCTGAAAACACAAAAGTTAAAAAAAAAACTAAAACCCATGTCGATTGAGTCTTAACTCGATTGGCATGGATATTGTTGACATGAATAAAAGGTTGTTTACATTTAAATGAATGTAGACACCTATTTGTATAGTCTCATTCTTAACGTGTATTTTTCTACACATAATATGCACAATTATATTTGCATTCATGAAATTAACATATTTGATGTCGTTGGTAACATTAAAGTATAAACATTATGAGGTTCATTTAAGTATCTATACTATTATTTAAGTCCCTGATTAAGTTGATGTTCAGTTGTGTTGGTGTCATAAGTCAATCGAGCATCAATTCAATTAGAAAAATTACAAAAAAAAATATTTTTTAATATTTAAAATAAGTTATATTATTCGAAGATTTTTTAATCTTTTATTTTAAAAATCAATAAAAATGGCATATAAAAGAATTTGATCCCGTACCAAATACGTTAGTAAAACATTAAACTTACCACTCAACTAAAATTTTTATTTTTATATTTTTTTATACATTTTTATTTTAATATGCATATTTTATTACCTCCATTAATTGTATATATTAATAATGTTGTTGATTGAATTGATATCACAAATTAACTCGACACCAACTTAGGATTGATGACAATACAATGTTAAACAATTGTATTCATTTAGTATTCTTAATCTGGTGTATTTATGTGTTTAAATTTCGTTTGACTTACAATTTAATGTCATTTTTATATTAATATGATACACATTTCATGTGTTATTATTAATTAATTTCAAACCATACACTTCATTGTTTATAGTATGTTATTTTTATTCATGTATCTATATTCTAAATATGTGATTTCCACAATAAAATTTACTTTAAAAAATTAAATATTTACAATGTTACAAAGTACATAAATGGTTAAAGTTTAAAATTTAATTATTTTAATCTTAAAAATAAATATTTTACTTAAAAATAAATATTTTATATGGACCTCAACATTCGTTAATGTGAAGGTTTCAATATGATCATTTCCTTAATTCCAATGAGCTCAAAAAGCTGGACGGCTCAACATGTAACTGAAATTACAATTGAAAGAATATTTGTTAGAAATAAATAAATAAGAAAAAAATATATGCATGTAGAATATTATTAGAGTTGTATAACCCGAATCTCATCACTTATTAAAGAAATAAAATACAATGACAAAATAAGAGGATTTATGGGGGCAATGATGTTCAGCCTTTTGCCCCTATAAATCTCCATTAAACAAAAAATTGGATTGGGATTGCGATCTTTTTTTTACGTTCAATCGAATTTTTATGCAAAAATGCATTGTACGAGACAATGCAATAAGCTGTAGAAATACAGTAAGACACCTGCAAGAATGACCCTGCCCCATAATAACTCGCCACAGTCCTACACCTACCATAGAAGCATACCAGACCAAACAAAACTCCCCATACCTTTATCCCACCCATACTAAAACATTAGAAGGAGAATACACCAAATTCCCCATTGGCAAAATCTGAAACATAGAAAATAACAAACATAACGAAAAGAAACTATCCTCTTCCAGCTCTATGACTCATCACCAAGCAATGAACATAACAGACCTCAATATACCAATTGTCGCTAATGCTGCAGCCATCCCGTTCCCAATCTTCTCTGCCTTCGAAAAAACAGCAAAACTACATATTGCAGCACACACCTAGCAAATCAGGCTTCAAACTCTGACCAACATGCTGATGTATCTGAGAGTATGGGTCATGCTGCATAAGTAGAATCCGTATACAATTATATTTGTTCTATTTGACATTGATTAGAATAGGATTTTTCAACCTTTTAAATAGATGTAATAGAAACTCTTTTTGTATCATTCGGTTTTCAACATTAGTGAATTTCTCCTGCTCTGCCCCTGATTTTTTTCTCGAAAGGGTTTTCACTTAAAATCTTTGTTTTATTTTTATTATTACTTTACGATCGTCCTATTATCATTATCAACGTTTATTATAACAAACACTTTCCTCAAGGTTTAATTATGCATTTAAGATACAATAAAGTGTTCAACACTCCAAGTACTATAGTGAAAATAACTAATAGAGGGGATCTACCTTTTAATTAAATATCATTTCATAAGATTGAATTGTTTAAAAAAAACAATTTTACATAAAATTATATTTTTATAAAATAACTTTACGTACAAAAATTATATCTTTACTACACAATTACTTCATCAATAATTATAATTCATTACACTGTATTAGCTACTAACATTATAAATTAGTGTCTATTTTTATTTTTCTTTGAAGCCTTTTTTTTTTTTTCAAAGTTGATAATGCTATGTGGGTAATATTTATGTGCAATATTAGATTATCTTGTAATTTCACTTGACTATTGACAAATGATGTGTCAAACCCACGTTGGCATGCCATCATAGAGGAAAAGAAAGTTGTTTAATTAGTGAATATATCCTAGCCTTCTTCTAAACCAAGTTATTAAAAAAATATATAAAAAGCCTAAAGTTTGAGCAACTAAATAATTTCTTCTAAACAAATTGTATAATTTACCATCTAGATATTTAAAAAATTAATATTTTATTTGATCCATCTTGAACTATAAAGAATCAAATATATTAATGTAATGTTTGTAATTAGTGCTTGTTGAAATTTAGATTTATTGTTTTGATTGATTTATAGGTTATAGAGTATTTATTCCTACATATTAATTAGGTAGCTGCAAACCTAGATTTTTACATAGTTCATATATCTGAACCAAACAGTGATTTTGTTAAGGAAGCTTAACATTTTCATATGCATATACATATACGTATAAGCTTTTAGGTTATTCTAACATGTTAGTGTTCAGTTTTATTCTCAGGCATACCATACTCTGTAAAACTCAAACCAAGCTGTATAGCAACTACCAAGCTTATCAGTGTCGTTAGTTCGGGTAGAAATGGTGACGTTGAAGAGCGGTCGTAACTTTATTCAGGGAAGCCAAGAGGGCTGCGTCGGAATCATCTTCTCCAGCACCGATGTTGGCAGTTAGATCTATATCGTCTTTGACTCCGACGCCGGCCTTTCGACCCAGCTGATGATTACTTGACTCACGCTCCTTCTCCAGGGCTATTCGTTTTCCATCGGCTTCCATGATTGCCAAAATCAGCACAAGGGTTCAAAAGAGAGCTACAAAGCTCTTCGTAATCATCATTAAAGAAACTCAAGCCCTGACAAAAATAAAATTACTGCTTCTATTTCTATTAGTATATATTTTTCAGTCGGAAATAAGATTTCAAAAGTAATAATAATGATGACTAAAACTAGGGCTAAGTAGTACCACGTTCAACTTGAAAAGAATATCGTGTGATGAAGCAAGAAAGGAGGAGGTAAGGTTTTTAAAGCTCTAGCAAGCTTGCTTTATAGCTAGATTTTTTAGCATCAACAAATCATCCAAAGGGAAGGTGGGCGTATGATCACATTGTGGCAAAGCCACTGGCTTTGGGTCGGCCACAAACCAAGAAATTCATTTGTAAATGACAGATTTCGTCCACCAGTGCGCCTAGATCAAACCAATATCGCATGGACACAGCTGTAGAAGACTACAATGCACTTTTCTCCACGCATGAATTACATCAATTGAAGCATCTTCTTCCTTCTCAACAGCCTATAACAAAAAGGCATTATCATCTTAATTTCTTCATC
This sequence comes from Gossypioides kirkii, assembly GCA_005610355.1. Lineage (NCBI taxonomy): Eukaryota > Viridiplantae > Streptophyta > Magnoliopsida > Malvales > Malvaceae > Gossypioides > Gossypioides kirkii. Next base: position 9,716,359 of record CP032252.1, on the reverse strand, counting down.
CCGAATCTCAAACTCCACCAAATTGTTATCCACTGACATGTTTTCAAGACCTACCACACTAATCAACTCAGGACGATCAAGCTTTCCAACAGTAGTCATTGAACTTTTGAAGTGCTCAACATATCACCTTCAGCAAAAACCATCCAGTGTTTTTGCTTCTTGCGTGCTAACCCTCATATTAGAGATTGATGATTCACTATTATTTCCCTCACTAGAAGGATCTTCTATTGTTGTTAAACCTTGGGACATTAACCCTCATACGTATATGCCTTGATCACATGTTTTCAAAGCTTTTCTTTCTTTCCAGCATGTCTTGTGCTTGAGATGGTGAATTTAATAGTGCTCAACATGGTGCTGCTTGATTTGATTAGGGGAATCTACATAAAACCATTTTTCTTTTCTAAATTAAAAATTGATTCAAATTACACTTGAGGTATTGCCTCCATAAAATAAAAAGAGAGATTTTCGACTTTAAGTTCTAGTATTTTAGTTTCTTTGATGACTTTTTATTTTTATGAAAGTTCTTTTACATGCTTTGATCGACTCTAAGCTAAGTTCTCCTGGTTTTAGTAATTCAATGATGTCAAGTGGCTTTTTTTTTTTTCGCTGTTATGTGAAGGAGGATGAAGGTATAAATTTTGAGGGTCGAAGATAAATTTATAAAATTTTAGTAGGTAAATGTTTTAAAAAAAATTGTTAGAATGACTTTAATTGAATTACTAATTATACCTTGAGATGAGTTGTTTGTATTGTGTTGTGTTTTTATTTTTGGGGATTTTTGACGTGAGGAGTTTTATTTATGTCCGGTTTTTATAAGATCTAGTGTTAAATTTGATTATAGGTCAGATTATTTATTCAAGTCTGAAGGTCCATTTAAAAAGTAAGAGAGTTTGAGTAAAAATATAAATTCAAATAAATGAGTTTGGATAAAAAATAAAGTATCCAACAACATTTTTTCAACTTGAATCAGCCTAAATTCTTTTTCTATTGTTTTTCTGCTATTTGACTATTATATTGCTACTCTTTTATTATTATTGTTGGGATATTGTATAAGTTTTATTTTATTGTTAATTTTACTATTATTTTAGAGCTATTTGTTTGTTAAGTTGCAACTATCTAAATATTATTTAAGTATAAAGATTTCTTTTACTGTACTTTCAATTTGTTGAAAATTATTTTATTTTAATATTTTTAGTGTGTTTGATGTATTGTATTGTTTAAATTTATTTTTATTTAAAAAAAAAGTAATAAAACCGAGCTGGGTCAAACTCAAATTTAACATTTGTAATCTGGTCCAAACTTAGGTAAAATTCTAAACCTAAAAAACGGATCTAAAATTTTGTAGGGATCTAACCCGTACATTGGAAATTATGTAAATGTGATTGTAATTATATAAATGAAAATCAATTGGGACTTTCAATTCAATTCAACAAGTACACAAGTCCAGTCGATTCTATGGTGTGGCCTGTTACGAAAGGGTCTTTTTGTAAGTAGCAGGAAAGCTGGAGATCCACTCTTACCAGCTAGTATAAATCAAACTAAGATTCATGAATTGTGTGTTCAAGATATTGGTCTTTCTCACAACTGAACAAGCGGTGATGGTCGCTGTTTTGGCAGCTAAAACCAGATGAATTTGTCTGAAATGGAATGGTGCTAATCAATTACAAGCAAAAAAGATTGCTTTTTATGGGATGTAATCTTTTTTGTCTCTATTTTTTGGATGCGAAATCTTGTTCCAATAATAACATATTTTTGGTAGCTGAATAATCATCAGAAAAGGGAAAAAAAATCAATTAGATGTGCTCCCAGCACATGCGAGGAGGTGGATGGGGTCATTTTGCCAAATGACCCCAGTATTGTTAGTGAGACGAATGACATGGTTGAGGATGAAGGTTGATCATCAGATTTAATTCCCGAATCCAAAACAAGAAAAGTGAGGTCCTTATAAGTAGATATCACTATATATATATAGTTTTAAGTTTCCACAGTATTTAGAGAATCAGTTAGGGTTTATCATGTTGTTTCTCTTGTTCGAGCAACAAAGGCTTGTCCAAGAATATGATATAAGAAAACTCCATTAATTTAGGTAAGCTCGCTAACAGTCTCATCTTATTTGATGGACGATCAGAGTAAGTACGTCTTTCACCCTCTATTAATCCAGTGGCTTGTCATGACCCTGAACTGAGAGAACCCCCGTCACTAAAACTTTTATCAGACCAAAAAAATAAACATACCAACATCTAAATACATAGAGACATGGAAGCTTAAATTTCAAATATCCTCATCACCATGTATGTTCCAAATTTCAACAGAGTGCCTAATTACCAACTACCAAGTACCCAGAAATCTTAGATGAAGAACTAATTCGTATTTACAAATTGTAAAAGTCAGAATTGGTTTTTTATACCGTCTTTATGTTGCTGCTATTGCTACAAATAAGGTAGGCTCTTAAACTAAACTAATATTTCTACTCATCAGTTCCTCTTGAAATGGCCTGTAACGCAAAATGCATAGATCTCCAGGCACCATTTGAAAGTGGTCATCCCTGCTAGATGAATGGTAACAGTTTTGTTAGCTAGTAACTGGAAAGGAATGGCATTTACTAATTCTAAGAGCAGAAGCTATAAAAAAGTGAGAATAGCAAATTGCCTGTTATCAAAGCTTGCAGATTGCCTGCTGCCATCAAGGTACAAAGGTCTTGTTGCTCTCTCGCATTTGGCAACAACAAATGTGTCTAGTTGTGGCTCTGAAACTGAAAATCATAGACATAAATCAATCATCAATAAGGAAAGTGTAAACAAAATTGCACTCAATGAGAGGACTTTGTTTTCGGATCAACCACAAGTTCCAAGTACTTGAACAGAAATCACTCGAGAAAAACAAACTAAAGCCTGTTAAGGTGTAAACCTAAGAAATTACTAGTTACAAATTGCAATGTAATGAAAGTAAACAAAATACATGTACATGAATTACTTTCTAGTTATGTTACTCAAAGTCAAGTATTTGTTTGACATGATTTTTTTTTTTCTTCTGATTTTTTCTATATATTTCGAAGATCATATCCCCATATGTACTGGACATGATACTTCAAGAGAAATTAAGGGTTGGAATAACATGGTTTACTGGCCTAACAAAGGATTTCCTGTTCTTGTCATTCCAAGCCCCACATTTATTAACTTCAAAGCACAGATGAAACATGAACAGGAAAAGTGATGCCTTATCATGGAAGTGTAAATGTTGGAGAAAAGATTATTTCAATTACCCATATCATCTTCTTCACTTATAACCGACTGCTTTAATACAGACTGATAATTATCGGGCAATTTTGACAGAACAGTCTCTTCAAGATGTTTCCCAATATCACGAATACACCTACAACCATGAAATCAAGTTTTAAAGATAACTTTTCGGATATATTAAGATGCTCATCTATACCCAGAATATGGAGTTTTAAACCAGGTTTGCCAAATAAACTTAATAAATATAATTCAACTCTCAGAGCCTTTTACCTTTCGGTAAACTTTTCCTCTTCTATTGAAAGCCGGTTCCTATAAGTATCCATTTTCCAGATATGAAACATGAATTTCTCAATCTGCACCAACACCATGACCCAGAAATTCAATGAGAAAATATAAGAGATTTCAGGCTGCAATTCATACAGAAATCAGTAAATGGCAGAACCAGAATGGTAAAACTGATCTCAAACTCCATTCAAAGAATAGTATCATTTTTCAGCTTTCCTAGGAACAACACAAGTTGAAGATACAACCAAAAGAAAACAGACAGAGAATTAGAAGTCCACCTTCTGCAGCCGAACCCGAAGATACGATCTCAGCAAAAATTGAGCCCTATCCAGGTCCATCTGATACAGTGATGCAATGAGAGGATCATGACCACTTTCTGCAAAGTCGTCTACTGTTTCCTCCTGCAAATTTTGCACCAATTCAATCTCAAAGAAAAGAAAAAAATTTCGACAGGACTTCGATTTTTTTTTTTCATCGGGTTCAAAATCCGGAGAAATCTTGGGCACTAAAGCTGAAATTGCAACTATAGAGTTAAATTCTACCTATGGAGAAAATTGTAAACCATAATTAACATGTCATCATAGGTTAACTTTCAATTTGATCTCAAAATCAGTTCCTACAAGTATTCAATTAAGATTAACTTCTCTCTTAAATATTAAAAAAATCCAGATTGAAAACGTTTCGACATTCCAGTAAATAACGTAAATAGAAGCAAACAAATAAAACGGAAACGTATAATTGAGAATAATTACAAGTTAATCTTTATTTGCCAAAGTAGAATTTCTCGAAAAACGAACAGAGAGAGGAGCTATGTATGAGACTGAGAAATAGTACCATCAACTGGATCTGCTCTTTAGCTCTTTTAACCAGAGCTTCCTCGAAAGGAAGGATCTCAGGAGACGCTTTCTCATTACGCCATGCTCTCTTCAAGAGCTCCACATCGGTCGTCGAAATTAACGTCTCGTAATCATCGATCTGTTCCGCCGACCACTCTCCGGCACTTGACGCCATTCTAGCTCTCTCTTTCTAGGGTTCTGAATCGAATTTAAAATGACTGCTTAACCAACGAAAATTTCAATTTAGAGGGAAAAAATGCGATCGGAGTTGGCGCCAAAAGCAAAAGAAAAGGATCGAGTGTTTCCGAGAGCAACACATGACGCTTTTGTTCGTGAGTCTAACACCAATAGATTGCCTGGTTAAAAACGGACGGCTTTGATGGCGTCTTATCGACTCAAACGAATAGCCAAAGGGGAATCTCTCTCTTGATAAAGGCTATATCTATTAGATATATAATCTATAAATATTAATGAACCTATAATATATTTAAATTAACATTTAAATATAATTTTAATTTAATTTAAAATAATTATTAAGATTTAAATATTTTAAAATATAAAATCCAACAAATGGTTCTAGTGGATAAGAAAATGATGTTCATTTTAGGAGATTCGGGTTTGGACATTTGTGTGTGCAAAGTGGTTGCGTTGTCAAATGATTAAAAAAATATGAACGTATACTAAAATGTAATCACACTAATATATTAAACAATATATATAGTAATCATGAGTCGAGCTAATGCAAAATTTTAAATTCATTTTCTAATGGATTCTGAATTGACTCACTTCGAATGAGTGAATTTTTCTTTTGAAAAGTGGATGTGGGATAAGGCGGAATGTTTTTTTTTTCTTTTTTGATAGTGAGTATGAAACGGTTATAATAATTGCTTGTCCTATCCTGCCCCGTCCCACTATATAAAAATATTATTTTATTATTATATTTATTAAAAGAAAAAAATGTAATAATACATTGTAGATAAATCCATATATTTTATGTTTAAATAATATTCTAAAGAATTATGTTTAAATATTTATTTAACTTTAAAAATATTGAAAATATTAAAGAGAAGTAACAAAAATTAAATTGAAGCGGAACGGGAATAGATACAACAAACATCTATAGAGATATAATAATTTTTAAGGTTATACATCTATAATAGAACGGGACAGATAGTGGAGCAAAACGTATTAACAATGAACGATGACAGATTTAACAACATCCATCTCACCTTGCCTTATTGCCATCCCTAATTTTATTGTAATGATGTAATATTCAATTGAATAATTTAGCAACTCATAAATTACATATATCCACCCATAATAAAAAAATCCAAAATATATTCACAAACCGAATTACTCATATAAGTTTGAAAAACCCAGTTTCATATTCGAGAAGACTTGATTAATAAAAATATTAAATCCCAAAAAATATGAAACTTGTTTTTAAAAAATTCACCCAGCTTTAATTTCAAATTGATGATTTATGTTTTGATTGAAACTTAATTCGATTAGTATTAGTATTGTTGTCAATGTAGGAAAATATGAATTTGAGTATATTGAAACGCATTTATCCTCTTATTTAAAGGTTGGGATAGGTTATGAGTAGCATTAAGCATTATTTCAGCACGTTCAAATTCACGTCTTTTTATATTGACAACAATGTCTCTTTACTAGTATATAAATAATTTTTCAATAATTGTAATATATTTTTTAAAATTAATTGTATTTTTTTTTGGTAATAAAAGAGGCGATGTTATAGCCTTATAGCATAAAAATTACATATCAGTGAAACTCATAATATCTTGTAATAGCAAAGATCGAAGAATAGCATCAGGGACATCAACTATAGGACTATCCATATTATCTGAAGCGCAAGATTTAGCCAAACGGTCAGCAACTATATTGCACTTCCTATTGCCATATTGGAATCAGACCCTCACAAACTGCCTTGAGAGAGCAGTTATGTGTCTAACAAAAGTATTTGCCAACGATCCATTCAAACAGTCGTTCACCATCTTCACTGCTTCAAGATAATCACTTTCAAGAATCACCATATTATGGCATTTTAATCTTGCGATTTGCAGACCATGTAGCATACCCCATAGCTCAGCCACCAATGCACAATCCAATTCCCTCTCGAATCCCGAATCACACCCCCAATAATCTCCCATCCATTATCAACTCTGGCTGCACCATCAGTGTTAATCTTCATCCACCCATGTTTAGGAGGCTACCAAATGTCATTAACATAATTACTAGAACTCTTAGTGTTCCTCTTGATGCAACACAGCCAGATATTTCTAGTCATGGCAGCAGTTGACCGAATAATGTCACCCACGTCCTCCATGTGTTGTTGAAATATGAGCAAATTTCTGGCCTTCCAAATTAGCCAACAGATGATACCAAAAAACACCATAGACTCACCCGTAGAACCTTCCAAACGAAAACTTCTACACAAGCCAGCATCAAAATAAGTGCAGAAATCCCCACTGAAGAAAGTATCGAGCATACCAGTCGAGAGAATTCTCATCCACACTGCTGCAGTAAATCTAAAATCCCTCAACACATGTAGAACATATTCTTGAATAGCTCCACACCTACTGCAGCTAGCGTCATCCGTGAAACATCTCCTAACCCTTTCTATGTTAGTTAACAACCTATTATGCCGAGCAAGCCCTAAAAAATGCTTCACACGAGGCGGTAATGGATTTTTCCAAATGATATCCCAATTAGAAGCAGCACCCAAAGGCATAGCAACCTCCAAACTCTTGTAAGCAGATCGGAGAGAAAAACTCCCATTAGCTTGGCACTTCCAAAGACATTGATCCACACCCAAATCAGCAATAGGAGTAGGACAAGAGGCAATATGTTCAAGAATTTCCTTGCTGAAAAAATTCGAAATAACTTGCCAGTTCCACCCCCCCCCCCCCCGTTGCTATCACATAATCCATTACCTTTCCATGCTCCAAACATATTTTCCCCGGAAGTAAATGATCCACCAAAGGCCCAGATTAGGCACCCAATTATCATGAAAAAACCTCACATTATTCCCACACCCTATGCTCCAAACAATTCACTCACGAAAAATGGACCAAACTTTTGACAAAGACTTCCAAACATAAGAACAAACCATGCGATCCACATTTTCGGGGCAAACTTCCATAACTTTATATTTCACACGTAATACCCAAACCCATAACACATCAATCTTGGTGACAAAATGATACGAAAGTTTCATCATATACGCTAAATTCTGATCATTCAATTTTCTTATACCTAAACCACCCACCTTCAAATATTGACAACAATTGTCCCAATTCACCAATGACGGTTTCCTCAATTCAGTTGAGGTGCCCCAAACAAACTGCCTCAATTTTTTTACAAACACCAATAGGAATCAAAGCAGCTTGCATAAAGTAGCCAGGGATAGTCAACAATACTGACTTAGCCAAAGTGACTCTCCCCGCAAATGACAGCAACTTCGCATCATAATCATTAAGCTTTTATTGCACTTTATCAATTATAAATTGAAATGTACTATTCCTTACTCTAGAATGAAGAAAAGGAACACCAAGATACGTACCAAGATCCTCTGTATGCTGAAACCCAAGAATTTTTCCCACCATACCATGAATCATAGCATTCGTATTTTTAGAAAAACATAATCTAGATTTGAGAGCACTCACTTTATGCCACGAATGTAAGCAAAATTCATCCAAGATTGAATGCATCGCCATCATAGTCTCAACAGAAGCTTCCCTGAACAAAACCAGGTCATCGACGAAAAATAAATGCGACAGAGGTGGACCACCCTTGCCCAATGAAATTGGCTTCCATATGCCACTCTGAATAGCCTTATCAATCGCATGCCCCAATCTCTCCATAGTTAGAACAAATAAGTAAGGTGAGATCGGATCTCCTTGCTGTACTCCTCGAGAAGGACAAAAGTCTTCCGTATACCTACCATTCCAAAGCACTTGCATCGAAGGAGTGGTAACACAATTCATGATTAACCGCACCACCTTACTAGGTAACTTAGCATCTTCTAAAGTATCTCTTAGAGAATCCCACCGAAGGCGATCATAAGCCTTTTTCATATCTATTTTGACCACCATCCAGCCCTTTTTGCCTTTCTTGATTCGCAGGAAATGTATAACTTCTTGGGCGATCAAAACATTATCCATTATGTACCTTCCACCCATAAAGCTAGTCTGATGCTCTCCAACTAACTGAGGCATAACTGGTTTCAACCGATTAACCAACACTTTAGTGATCAATTTGTAAGGAACGGTACATAGGCTAATAAGGCGAAATTAAGAGACAACCTTTGGCCTAAGAACCTTTGGGATTAAAACAATCAAAGTTTTATTCAGATACTCCTCAATCACACCTTCCTTAAACCCATTTCGAACCATATCAACTAAAGAAGTGCCAACAGCTGACCATTGAGACTGGTAGAATTGTGCATGCAACCCATCAATACTCAAAGCCTTTAAAGGAGCCATAGCAAAAAGGCTATCATATACCTCCTGAACAGTGGCATCCTTCTCCATCTGATCCATTAAACAAGAATCAACAGGCAGAAAAGAACCCCGCGTATAATTAACCGAACCATTAGCAACACTATCAGTGTACAATTACTTAAAGAAGCCTACAACCTCCTCTGTAATCCTTTCTTCATCATAGCACCATTGTCCATCACTCAACTTGAGCGCTTTAATACGATTTCTTCTCCTACGTTTATTAACCAGGCTATGAAAATATCGTGTGTTCCTATCACTAAAATTTATTCACTCATTACGTGACTTTTGCTTTCACAATAATTCTTCATTATCCAACACCAGTTCAAGCTCCTCACAAAGCTCTTTTTCTAAAATGACTAACTTACGAGAGTAGAAACACTCAAGACACCTCTGGATTCCCTTTATACGAGCTATCAAAACTCGTTTTCTTTTTTTTTTGTAAAATATTACCAAACACCTCTTCATTCCATTTTTTAGCATCCTCAATGAAAGGTTTCACGGTCATTTCCAAACTAGTCGATGGAACCCAGTTGTCACGCATAAATTGGCCAAAGTCACTATAAGAAAGCCATCCACTGAGAAACTGAAATGGACAACACTGTCTAGGAGCTATAAACCCCTCAAAGCAAATCGCCAAAGGTCAATGATCAGATTTTAACCTATAAAGATTATGTATCATTGTCATTAGAGCAAGTTCCTCCCATTTAACATTACAAAGCGCTCGATCAAGCCTCTCAAAAAGAGACCCTCGATTCTAAGTAAAAGTAGGTCCCTAAAATCCCAAATCCTTCAAATGACATTTTGAGCAAAAATTTTGAAATAATCAACAAGAGCAATCAGCAATCCTCGATCCCCCACGTTTCTCCCCATTATAGAGCATAGCATTGAAATCCCCAGCAAGGAGCCAAGGAAGATCAACACTTGTAAAAATCAATTGTAGCTCAGACCATAACTGTCTTCGTAAACTTCCACGCAAACTTTTATACACTTGTAACAGAACCCAATCTGAAAAAGCAGGAAACTTAACCTTAAGATGAATAAACTGACTACTATTAGCAAACACCTCAACGTCAACACATTCCTTCCACAACACCCAAATCCCACTTGAAAACCCACGGGCTTCCACTCTATGAGATTTAGCCAAACCAATGCTAGAAATAACCCGATTGGTAACAGCTCCACTGACCCTAGTCTTAACCAAAACCACCAAGTCAGGACTAAATTCACGCATATATTCTTTCATAACCTTCGAAAAATTCGGTGATGTTGCCCCTTGAACATTCCAAACTAAAATATCCGACTTCATAAGTAGAAAGAATAAGTAAACAACGAACCTTGCACAAACCATCAGTCCGAACATCTATCCATGTTCGACTCACCATCATCTCGAACATGACCTCCCTCAAAATCATCGTCAAATTCTTGTATGACCATTCCAACTCTACCATTAGAGCTTGTCCCTACATCATCCAAATGAGACACCATATCCAAAATAATACTATTCACAGGCACAGACTGCTCCATAGGAGTTTGATAATTACCCTTGGAAGTTCTCCTATTTTCCCTTTGTCTTTGCGCAAACTAATAATTGGTGGAGGGAAAGAATTTTAGGGCGGAAGAATTTGAACACTTGGACCAAAATTACAAGTACCATCCACTAAAGGTAAAGCATTTGGGTTTGAATTCTCATCTATCGTTACAACCGAATGGTTCCTTGGATCAAGACTTTTAAACCTAACTGCTTTCTCTTTTAATTTCCTACCAGCACCAATTTTAAAACCACCACCACTTCCTTTAGGCCCAACGCCTAGCCCACTCTTCTTAAGTCCCAAATTAATGTTTGTAACTCCACTTTTTTTAACAAACTTTGACTTTACACCCGTTAAATCACCATGGACACTACCTTTATTGACCCGTAAAGAATTTATCCCATCACCTGCTACCATAAATGACTCACCAGCTGTTTGATTCTCATTAATGCCCACATTAACACCAATATTCTTCTTACCAAAATGGAAAACATAATCAGTCATTATCGGATCCAACTCAACAATGACATTCGATTTAGAAAGAATATTAAATCTTGATCCCCCTGATTTGATTCCTCATTAACGGACGAAAATTGCGCACCCTATCGCTGTTGTCATCTCTACCGGCATTCCACCACCATCCAATCTCCGTAACTCTCCTTTTCCAACCTCAATTGGATCTTTTGCTCTATCGATAATTGATTTTGATTCTCCCCATCCTGCTTACCCACCCCTTGCACCAAGGACGAGTCAAAACAAGCATCCTTGAGATGTCCAAATTTCCCACAAGCAAAGCAAATTTTCGGTAAGGATTCATACGCAATTTTATGTAGTTTGTTCGCTATACGCACCTTCGAGACCAAAGGCGGGTTAAGATTAACATGAACAGCAAACCTAACAAACTATCCCCTCGTACCCTTATCAGTTTGAACATCAATCCTAACAACTCTCCCTACCAAACTTCTAATTTCTTGTAGAAGGCTCCTTTTATAAAATGCACCCGATAATCCGGGGATTCGGATCCAAGCCACCACACACGAGGGAAACTCATCTTGAGCCGTGAATTAAGGGTACCATGGTTGCACCATTAGATAATGACCATACAACACCCATGAACCCTTGGAGATAACATTGTTATAATCGTCAGCAGACTCAAACTTTGCTAAATAGTAGCCATTCTCAATGTCCATAAGTTGGAATCTCATGGCCAGTTTCCACATGCTGCAAACTTTATTCCAAAGTGCGTTATAGCTTATTTGCCTCCCAAGCAACTTAACAATGAGAGTCAAAGACATGCTCTCATCAATAAGTCCATAAACTCTATCAGAGAAATCAATGATAGGAATACCATCAACAACAGTTTTCTTCACATCCTCCTCCTTCAATGTGAGATCATCATTTTCCTAATCTTCATCCATATTCCCACTATCTGAATTAGAATTTAGCACTGCATCATGGAAGGAAACAAGCTTAACAGAGCCTCCATCTAAACCAATGACTCCTCCACCACTATCGGGTGGTTCCTCCTCCCTCAGTCGAACCCTTTTCCATACACGACCTCCAACACTCGCCGGAAAGTCACCCTTTTCCATATCTATGCCGTAGTTAATCTTTGTAATATTATTTTAAATCTAAGACTTGATTACAATTTTTTTTGTCTATAAAAAGAATATAATATGATTAAGTACTTATACATTACTAACCAATAAACATTAATAATAATAATAATAATAATAAGGAAAATGTAGATATGAAAATTGAAGTAGTAAAGGAGACATAATTCAGAAATGGCGGTTTTGGGGTTTGAATTTCGGGTGCTTCATATAATTACGTGTAGGACTTGTTGAATTATAATGTCATGCCCTCAAATCAGAGTTCGATCCCATTATTTGTAGCTATATATACCTATGTTTGACAACTAAAACACAAAAGGGGTATTGAAAATTTATTGGTAATTTACTTAGTTGGTCATCCAACTTTTAGGGTATTTTCATTTTAGTTACTTAAAATAAAATCTTTACAATTTTGTCATTCAACTTTTAAGGCACTTTCATTTTAGTCACCCAATCGTTAAATCTCTAACAGTAATTAACAGTACACACCATATCATGTTCTCACTTTTATTTTGGTCACCCCAAAAAATATATTTTTTTATTTACTTCCTTTTATATGAGTGTAGCATCACGATTCTTAATCTTTGTTTTTTGATAGAATGTTTAGAACTACTCATAATCTCTCATCAACCCTTAAATAAGAAGATAATGCGTTTCAGGGCACTCAAATCCATGTCCGCCTGCACTAGCAACAATATCAATGCCAACTGAGCTAAGACTCAATCGACAAAAAAATGTCCTTTTTTAAAAGTATTGATTGGGGTAAAAAAATAAGGGTTAAAGTGAAAAAAAATAGAAACTAAAATAATGTATTAAAAATTTGTGAAATTGTATTTGTTTATCATATTGCCAAAAATTCTAAAATTCATTTTTTTTCAATATTGAAAATTTAAATTTCAAAACATAAAAATCAATTAAATAAATTGATGAAAATTTTTATCCCTTGATAATGTTACCTGATTTGTTACTTTACTATTGAAATTAATTCAATTAATCTCATTCTAAGTTTTAAAATTTTATTTTATGTTTCCATATTATTCTTAATGAAATCAACTAGATAACTCATATTTAATAATTGTCCGCAAAACTTAAATTTCTTTTGATTATATAATCTTGAATCTTCCATACTAAGCTAAAAGCAAAGAAAATTCATGACAATTAATTAAATTAATTGATTGTTCTTGGTTTGGGTAAAGAAGTATTGAAAAATTCAGGGTTTTGTTTGGCATTAAATATAAAATTAATTAATTGTAAGAATTTTTCTTTACTTTTAGCTTAGTATGAAAGCTTTGATATTATATAATCAAAATAAATTTGGGTGTCATGTATAATTACTAAAGATGATTTATTTAAGCTGATTTTAATTTAGAAACAAAAAAAAATTTAAGATTTAAAAGGAGACTAAATTAATTAATTTCAATATTATAATAACAAATCGGTTGACATTATCCATGGATAAGACATTTTCAATAACTTATTTAATTGACTTCGATGTTTCAAAATTTGAACTTTTAATATTGAAAAAAATATTTAGAACTTTCGGCAAGGGGATAAACAAGTACAATTTGACAATTTTTAAAGCATTATTTTAGTTTCTATCATTTTTTTACTTTAATCCTTAATGTTTTTACCCCGACCAATATTATAAAAAAGGATAATTTTTGGGTAATCAAAATGAAAGTGTAAACATGATGTGGTGTATATAAGTTAATTGCCGTTAAAGATTTAACGATTAGGTGACTAAAATGAAAGTGCCCTAAAAATTGAGTGACAAAATTGTGAGGGTTTCATTTTGAGTGACCAAAATGAAAACACTCTAAAATTTGGGTGACCAACTAGGAATTTACCCGAAAATTAAAGACAGGTAAGCTGGTAAAGTGGTTTAGAATTATATTGGGAGATAAAAGGGGAAACATTTTGCGAGAAACTCGCAATTTCAAAGCCCACAAAGTATATGCCTTCATCACATGTTTTCAAAGCTTTTCTTGTATTGTGCTTGAGATGGTGAATTTAATAGTGCTCAACTTGGTGCTGCTTGATTTGATTTATAAGTGAAAATAAAATTATAATAGGCATAATAAAATTATCAAATCAATTAAAATAATACAATTTCATTTTATTTCTTTAAATTTAATTATTTTTTAGTAAAGGAAGAAGAACGTGTTTTCTAGATTTGAACTCAAGACCTAACGTAGATAATGTAAATTAGTCTTAATGTTGTTGCTTTTGTGCATGCTTTTAGGGAGGCAAGTAGTTTAGCGGATGCACTAGCTAAGGGAGGTATTGATAGATCCTTGATGTTTCGTGTTTGTTTGTAAAACTTGGTTCACTGTATTGGTCCATGTGTTTGCACTGACTAGTGTTAATAAAATTGACTCTTCTGAGCAAAAAAAAATATCATCACTTTCTTTTTTAGAAATTGACTGTTCTTAAACGATCACATTATTACTCAAAACATTACATCAATGTAGACTTAATACTATCATCTAATAACATTCCTTGTATAAAGTCCGGAAGTGCATCAAATAATTGTAAATTTGTAAGTATCATGTTCACATACTTAGCCATGCAGTCGGATGCAAAATTTTGAGTCCTCGAAACATGGTGAACTCGTACTTTACAGCTACACCCTAGCCATTGATATATTAATCGTAATTCCGTCAACTTGTTGTTAGCCGCACCACATTAATAGTTAGTTAATAAGTTTTTGATATAACGTTTAGAACTATTCATAGGTCATAACCCTTTCTCAATCCTTAAAAAGAGGACCAACATACTTCAGTGTGCTCAAACCCACGTCCTCCTATATTGACAACATTACCGATACCAATCGAGTTAAAACTCAGTCGATAGCTAATTAACAAGTTAAACATTGTTAAAAGTGAATTAAAAATAATAATCTCCATTCCTTAAATCTAATAAAATTTTACCCCACTATAGTACAAATTCTAAAAAGAAACAATCATAGAAAAGGTCTGAAAACTAATGCGGTTGTCAAATAATAATAAAGAAAAACATTTTTCCCCTTTGCTCAGCCCTTAAAATCAGGCTGTTGGTTGAAGGAGAAATGGGAGAAAATAATGAAAAGTAGGTATCCCGATATACATACATACATATTGTATATATAGATGTTTCTCTTGTCGGAGCAACAAAGGTTTGTCCAAGACTAGGATCATATAACAAAACTCCATTAATTTAGGTAAGATTGGTCTCTTTATTTCATGCAAACTGTATTACACTAATTGCACATCTTAATTTGCAGACCCAGATTTTCATACAAATATTGTTCATATAACTGAACTGAGCACACTGATTTTGTTATGGAAATGGAAACTTAACATGTTCATAACTTCATATGCATATATATATATATGCTTAGGGTTTTACTAACATGTTAATTTCCAGTTTTATTCTTAGGCACACCATATTCCGTAAAGCTCAAACCAAGCTGTAGACAAGTAGCAAGTTTACCAGTGTCAATGATGCTTGTGGGGGGGAATAGGGCTGGTATCGTTCATGTAAATATGGTGACGTAAATCGGTAAGTCTATTCTTGAAAGCGACAAATTCTACATCAGAACCATCTTCTTCCGTTAGATCTCTATTGTCTTTAGCTCCGACGTCGGCCTTTCGACCAAGCTGATGATTACTTGGCTCACGCTCCTTCTCCAGGGTCATTCGTTTTCCATCAGCTTCCATGGTTGCCAAAAACAGCAGGATGGCGAAATAGATTGCTACAAAGCTCTTCATCATCCACAAAAACTTGAACACCTAAAATGACAAAAATTAGTTACAGTTGTAGTATATATATTGTGATAAAGGGAAAGTAAAACTAGGGTTAAGTAGTATCACATTCAACTTAGAAGGAATATTGTGTGATGAAAGGAGAAAGGAGGGGCTAGGGTTTTATAGCCCTGTCAGGCTTACTATTTAGGGCTAGATTTTTTATCATCAACAATGTGAGGTGGGCTAATCATCACATTGCTGCAAAGCCATTGGCTTTGGGTTGGCCACAAACCAAGAAATTTGTATTTGAATGACGGATTTTGTTTATAGATACTGATTTAAATTAAGATTTTTAAAATTAAAAATATTTACTTATTTATTTATCATTTATAAAAAAAACTAAGAGAGAATTATATATA
Source organism: Gossypioides kirkii (assembly GCA_005610355.1). Classification (NCBI taxonomy): domain Eukaryota; kingdom Viridiplantae; phylum Streptophyta; class Magnoliopsida; order Malvales; family Malvaceae; genus Gossypioides; species Gossypioides kirkii. Next base: position 9,700,190 of record CP032252.1, on the reverse strand, counting down.
GCTCGTTGATTACCACTGTTAACATTTCTCTTAAATCACAAGGATGATTAGATGTCGTTGGTAACATTTAAGTAGAAAGACCTAACAATCCAGAATAACCTTAACGAAACCTAGGCGACATAGGGCGAGCCAAACTCCACATTTGATAGCATTAAGAGGATGGAGGACTCTATGCCCTTGTCCACATCCTCAAACAAATAAGCATGAATAATCATTACCACACCAAACAACTCAATGGCTCAGGTGGGGATTTGGATTTGAAAAAGAAATGTTATAAATTTTTATTTAATTTTTTATATTGAATTCAATTTAGATTAAATTTAAGATTCCTTTTGAAAGTAAGAATTTACAAAATTAACTACATTTTATCTTTTTCTTTTTTTTATACTTCATGTTCGTTTAACGGTCTATGTTTGAGGTTTGTGGCTGCCCCTCCTAAATATGTCATCTCTAAAGTTCAAACCCGAGTCTTTCCCTTTAGAGTGCAATGTGCCTTACCATTGCACCAGATCACTTGTTGGTATTTTATCCCTTTCTTTTAGTTCTATGCTATTAGTTTATTATAATCAACCTTGTTGATAAAGGCTAAAAGTAACATGTTTTAAGTTCATTTTAATGTGATTTTGGGTGATTATTCGATGTCAATGATGAATTTTGTGTTTATAATCCTTTAAATTCATGTTTTTATACTTAGGAGAGCATTTGGGAGCAAAAGGAGCGAAAAACGAGTAAAAACCGAAAAATCGAAGCAAGTTAAAGGAGCCACACGAGCTGACCCCTTCCACAAGCATGACCATGTGGTAGGCTGTGTTGATTTCGCAAATTTGCACTTTGGACTGCGAAAAATCGCATTTTTTAGGTTTTTCGAGCATTTTAAGACGTATATATGAAAAAATAAGAAAATAGGAGTAAGTCGTCATAGAATATTCAAGAAAATAAATACTTAGATATTATTCTCAATTATGTGTGCTTAATTCTTGGTTTAATATTTCTAGATTATTGATCTATGTTTGATGTGCTTAAACCAGAGGATGAATAGACCCTGTTTAAGAGTAAGTCTTACGTAATTGAGTGGAGTTGCATGCAATGCTAGAAATAGGACGACATAAATCTACTAGATTAGGATCAAATCTAATAGGGGAATCCATAGAATGAGTTAATGCGATAATAGAGGTTTTAATTAGAAAGAAATTTCAATTAATCAACCTAGAGTCAGTTGCTCTTATTCTTGAAAAAGATATTAACATAATTTAGGGATTTTTACGGATCAAGATACTAAGTAAAGAAATTACGTAATTTCGATTGATAATGACGGATGAGATCTAGGTGTGAATTCTCTCTTGGATATTATTTCACTTATTGGTTGTTAATCGTTTATTTTCCTAATTTGTTAGTTGATTTTAGTTTTTTATCAATAACTCGAATTGTTCGGTTAAATAATAGAAAGACAATAATTACTAGTATTTTTAATTTTCATGGAAATGATATTTTTTCTCACCGTAACAATACTATTAATTGATAGGTATACTTGCCTTAGTCAAATTTTTAGTTGATTATGTCAATGTCACTTGTTGAAACATAAATATCCTTTATACATTACTACAATATTATGAATATGAAAGAAATTATCTCTAGTTTATTTGTGTTACAGTCATATATTTTTTAACTTATACTTGAATTCTAGATGTTATATAATTTTTTATAGGAGAGTAATTAGTTTTACAAAGATTTTTACGTATTTTTCTTTTCGTATCTTGTTCCTCTTTTTTTTTTTGTCTAACGGGGAATTTAGAAATTTTTTAGCGGTGCCTAAAGTTAATTATATTTTTAAGAGATTAAAATATATATTTAATTATTAAAAAATAAATATTAAAAAATTAAGTGTTTAATTTAAGTTATAAAATATGCTTGATGTTATAAATACATTAAGTGGATACTCCTTTAAACCCTCATTAAAGTAATGAGATAAAACTCTCTGGTTCATTTATGACCATGAGAGTAAATTATATGTTTCAATTAAGAAACTAAAGAGACTTCATTTACATGTTCTTCATTGAATGTAAATGAGCTTATAAATAAAGCTCCTTGAAATGAAAGTAGTAAGAAAAGAGAAAATTTTCTGTTGATTTAAATCTATTGCTTACTTTAAGTATTCTTTTATTTGATTATTTTATAACACGTTATCAGCACGACCCTCTATAAGTTCATAGTGAAGTTCACGTAATTTCGGCTTTATATAATTTGTCCGTATAACTCCCGTTAAATTATATACGGTATACATATCTTCATCATTCTTTTATTTTGTTTTGTAGATGAAATATTTGCTTTGGATAACATTTGCACATTTATTTTTACAACTCAAATGTTATAATGATAATTATATATACATGTTTTTTTTACTAAAAGAAATTTCAATTAATGTAATTTGTGTTAAGTTATGATTATGACTATTCCTCTGCATGTCAATACTTAATATACATATTATTATTTAGAAAATTTGGTATACATATATATAATTATATAATTGACTTAGTTTACGATTGAGACTGCTTATCATTTTAGTAATTTGTTTTATTTTGATTCAAGTGATTATAATGTCAAATCTTGCCAAACTTGAATTTGAGGCCTTAGACATTTCAGACAAGAATTATTTATCTTGGGTGTTAGATGCTGAAATTCACCTAGATGCTAAAGGTCTAAGAGATACTATATTAGCAAATAAAGAAGCATCTAATCAAGACAAGGCAAAAGCAATGATTTTCATCCGTCATCATCTACATGAAGGATTAAAAGTGAAATATCTCACTATGAAAGACCCTCTTAATTTGTGGAATGATTTGAAAGAAAGATTTGACCACTAGAAAATAGTGATACTCCCTAAAGCTCATTATGATTGGATGCACTTACGGTTGCAAGATTTTAAGACTGTAAGTGAATACAATTCAGAATTTTTCAAAATTAGTTCTCAACTAAAATTATGTGGAGAAAACATAACTGATGAGGACTTGTTAGAGAAAACATTTTCAACCTTTCATGCTATTAAAGTCTCCTGCAGCAGCAATATCGTGAAAAAGGTTTTAAAAGGTATTTTGAATTGATTTCATGCCTTTTAGTGGCTGAACAAAACAATGAGTTGTTGATGAAAAATCATGAAATTCGTCCCACTGGTTCTGCAAAATTCCCTGAAGTGAATGTAGCAGTACACAATAATTATGAACATGGAAAATATAGAGGTCGTGGTCGCGGTCGTGATTGTGGACATAGTGGGGGACATAGTCGAGGATGTACTGGTAATCGTTATCATGATGGTCATAATAATGATACTACTAAACACCAGAAAAAGAATAACAATGAAGGACAAGAAAGAGGTGGTAAAAATATTCCTTCAAAGATTGTTGAGAATTTATGTTATCGATGTGGTATGAAGGGGCATTGGTCACGTACCTGTCGTACGTCTGAGCATTTGGTGAAACTTTATCAAGCATCCATTAAAAAGAAGGGAAATAATATGAAGATAAATTTTATATCCCAAAATGATGATGAAATGGAGGCAAAAGATGAAAATATTCACCATGACCATGCCTACGAGAGTGATAAATTTCATGACCTTAATAATATAACTCACCTAGATATGACAAATTTCTTGGAGAATCATTAGAAAACTTGATGTTATTTTGAAATTTTCATGTTGATTTAAGTATGTTTTATTTTCTTGCATAAATAATAATTTATATATTTAATAAATATTTGCAATGTTTCTCATATTATATTTTATTTATTTTTATGAATAATATGAATATTCAACAAAGTTTCGTTGGACCCAAAAGCAATGGAGATATGTGTCTTGCAGATAGTGCTACAACACACACGATACTCAAAGATAAAAGATATTTTTCTCATTTGACAATAAGTGATGCCCATGTTAATACAATATCAGGTAGTTCAAAACTTATTGAGGGCTCCAGAAGAGCTATTATATTATTACCTAAAGGTACAAAAATGGTCATTGATGATGCTTTATATTCTACTAAGTCTCAAAGAAATTTATTGAGTTTTAAAGATATTTGTCTTAAATATTGAGACTATGAATGAGAAAAATATTGAATATCTATACATTACAAATGTTGAATATGGAAAGAAATATGTTTTGGATAGGTTACCTGCTTTTTCATCAGGTTTATATTATACACATATTAGTGCAACTGAGACACATGTCATTACAAACTAGAAATTTGTAGAACCACATATTTTTACTATTTGGCATGACCGATTAGGCCATCCCGGATCTATTATGATGCGAAGAATAATTGAGAATTCAATTGGACACCCATTAAAAAACCAAAAGATTCTTGAATTCAAAGATTTATCTTGTGTTGCTTGTACTCAAGGAAAATTGATTATTAAACCATCACCAACTAAAGTTGGGATTGAATCTCCCGCATTTCTAGAACGTATTCAAGGTGATATATGTGGACCCATTCATCCACCATGTGAACCATTCAGATATTTTATGGTATTAATAGATGCATCTAGTAGGTGGTCACATGTGTGTTTATTATTGACTCGCAACTTGGCATTTGCGAGACTACTTGCTCAAATAATTCGATTAAGAGCACAATTTCCAGATTATGGAATCAAAACTATTTGTCTTGATAATGCTGGTGAGTTTACATCCCAAGCTTTTAATGATTATTGTATGTCAATTAGGATAAATATTGAACATCCTGTAGCTCATGTTCACACGCAAAATGGTTTAGCTGAATCGTTTATCAAACGCCTCCAACTAATAGCTAGACCATTACTTATGAGAACAAAACTCCCTATTACAGCTTAGGGATATGCTATTTTGCATGCAGCAGCAATTGTGCGCTTCAGGCCAACAAGTTATAATAAATACTCCCCATTATAATTGACTTTTGGTCAGGAGCCAAATATTTCCCATCTTAGAATTTTTGGATGTGCAATATATGTTCCAATTGCTCCACCACAACGCACAAAGATGGGTCCTCAAAGGAGGTTGGGAATATATGTTGATTATGAATCTCCTTCTATAATTAAGTATATTGAACCATTAACTGGAGATTTATTTACTGCACGATTTATTGATTGTCATTTTGATGAAACAACATTCCCAACATTAGGGGGAGAGAAAATACAACTGGTAAAAGAGATTACATGGAATAGATCATCATTATCTCAATTAGATCCTCATACAAATCAATGTGAACAAGAAGTTCAAAGGATCATACATTTGCAAAACATCGCCTATCAACTGCCAGAGATTCATTTACTGACCTAAAGAGAATTACAAAATCTCACATACTAACTGAAAATGCTCCAGTACGAACTGATGTCCCAATAGGGCAAACTGTTAGTGCAAAAGACAGTAATCCAAGCCCAAAGCGTGGAAGACCAGTCGGTTCCAAAGATAAAAATCCTCGTAAAACAAAAGGAGCAAATAATCAAAATGGTTATATTGTGGAGGCAAGTGCCTAAGAAGAGACCAAAGATATAACTAATCAAAAAACCCCAGAAGAGGTTCAAGTACCTGAAAATGATAAAGAAGATATCTCAATTAATTATGTTACTTCAGGAAAAAGATAGAACCGAAAAAATATAATTGTCGACAACAATTTTGCTTATAATGTTGCTATTGAAATAGCAAAAACAAATGAAGATCCTGAGCCTAAATCTATTAAGGAATGTAGAAATAGAAAAGATTGGCCAAAATGGAAAGACGCAATTCAAGCAGAATTAAATTCGCTTTCTAAACGTGAAGTTTTTGGACCTATAGTCCAAACACCTAAATATGTAAAGCTAGTAGGATATAAATGGATATTTGTGCGAAAATGAAATGAGAAAAATGAAGTCATAACATATAAAGCACAACTTGTAGCACAAGGATTTTCGCAAAGGTCCGGCATTGATTACGAAGAGACATATTCTCCTGTGATGGATGCAATCACGTTTAGATACCTTATTAGTCTGGCAGTACGTGGAAAACTTTGCATGCATCTAATGGATGTTGTTACAGCCTATTTGTATGGTACACTTGATAGTGAAATTTATATGAAAATCCCAGAAGGATTTAAAATCCCTGAAGGATATAGAGTTTCTCGAGAAAATTGCTCAATCAAATTAAAGAAAAGTTTATATGGATTAAAACAATTTGACCGTATGTGGTACAATCGTCTTAGTGAATATTTGTTAAAAGAAGGTTATAAAAATGATCCAATCTGTCCATGTGTTTTTATAAAAAGGTCTGGATCAGGCTTTGTGATAATTGCCATTTATGTTGATGATCTAAATATTATTGAAACTCCTGAAGAGCTTCGAAATACAGTAAATTATTTAAAGAAAGAATTTGAGATGAAAGATCTTGGAAAAACAAAGTTTTGTCTTGGCCTGCAGATTGAGCATTTAAAAGATGGAATTCATTTTCATCAGTCAACTTATACAAAAATGATCTTAAAGAAATTTTATATGGATAAAGCACATCCATTGAGTACCCCGATGGTTGTAAGATCGTTAGATGTGAATAAAGATCAATTTCGTCTTTGTGAGAAAGATGAAGAGTTTCTTGATCCTGAAGTACCATATCTTGGTGCCATAGGGGCATTGATGTATCTTGCAAACAACACAAGACCTAATATAGCTTTCTCTGTAAACTTGTTAGCAAGATTTAGTTCTTCTCCAACACGTAGACATTGTAATGGAATTAAACAAGTGTTTAGATATCTCAGAGGGACTACTGATATGGGGTTATTTTATTCAAATGATTCAAAATCTCTATTAGTTGGTTATGCTGATGCTGGATATTTATCGGATCCACATAAAGGTCGATCTCAAATGGGATATTTATTTACATGTGGAGATATTGCCATATCATGGTGTTCAACAAAGCAGACATTAGTTGCCGCCTCTTTAAATCATGCTGAAATAATTGCAATGCATGAGGCAAGCCAAGAATGTGTTTGGCTAAGGTTATTAACCCAACATATCATGAAGATATGTAATTTGCCTTTGCAGGAAAATATGTCAACTATCTTATACGAAGATAATGCAGCATGTATAGCTCAATTGAAGGGTGGTTACATTAAAGGTGACAAAACGAAACATATTTCACCAAAATTATTCTTCACTCATGATCTTGAGAAGAAAGGTGACATAGAAGTTCAACAAATTCGTTCTAGTGATAATTTAGCAGATATTTTTACTAAGGCGTTGCCAACTTCAACATTTGAAAGACTACGTGATAAGATTGGAATGCGTCAACTCAAAGATATAATGTGATGTTGCCATTAGGGGGAGTCTAAAACATGTTGTACTCTTTTCCTTTAACCAAGGTTTTGTCCCACTGGGTTTTCTTGGTAAAGGTTTTTAACGAGGCAACTTATAATAGGATTGTTTACTCTTTTTCCTTCATTAGGTTTTTATTCCACAGGTTTTTTCCTAATAAAGGTTTTAATGAGGCACATTTTTATTTAAAAGACATCCAAGGGGGAGTGTTATAAATACATTAAGTGGATGTCTAACTCCTTTAAACCTCTAACTCCTTTAAACCCTCATTAAATTAATGAGATAAAACTTTCTGATTCATTTATGACCATGAGAGTAAATTATATGTTTCAATTAAGAAACTTAAAAGACTTCATTTACATGTACTTCATTGAATGTAAATGAGCTTATAAATAAAGCTCCTTGAAATGAAAGTAGTAAGAAAAGAGAAAATTTTCTGTTGATTTAAATCTATTGCTTACTTTAAGTATTTTTTTATTTGATTATTTTATAACACTTGATGTATTATTTAAAATTAAATGTGGATTATAATTTTTTTTATATAAAAGGATTGGTCTCTTTATTACTATTAAATATCCTTAGAAAAAAGAAACAAAAACAAAAACAAAACCTTTAAGGTCCAAAATTTAGTTTATCATCGGTTGGGCCTTTAACTTTTTCTGAATAAATAAAATAATACTACTAATGAATACCTATACTTATTAAAAAAAATGCCCAATCTGAGAAAGGAGTACTGCCCGTCTCTTTTATCAATAAATCATTTTGCTTCTAGTCGGTTCCTCTTCCTTTCTTTGTCTCAAGACTCTTCTTCTTCAACCCTAGACGATTTGTCTGTTGCACGCCCTTCTAAACTCGGTGCTTCTATTTATGGAGAAGAGTCTTGGGGAAAAATTGATCATCGTTCTAATCTGACTCTCGAAAAGCTTCATCCCTTTGGATTTCTTTCGCATAGTTCGAAACATCCTCTACTAGGTAAAACTCCTCTCCTATTCGCGAGCTCTCTTTTTCTATTTTGTTTGCTAAATTGTTCCCAATTCTCTTGGTGTATTGAAATTTAAGAAGTGCATAGAACTGTGAGAGTGCTTGAATATTCCGGATGAAAGGCTCTATCTCTGATTTATCTTTGTTTTTATTCTAGCATTTCTTGATAACTGTGAGAGAGTCACCCTTCATGAGTACTCTGTTTAGTCTCAAATCTAATCCTATTTTGATTGCTTCTGTGCATACGAGAGCCTCTGCAGAAAAGGCGTTACTGACATTAGTATGGATGACTGCTTTTGACGCCAAAACTGATCCATTAGCATTTCGGGCCACCATTCTAGATCTTGATCTAAAATTAATGCGGTCAAACGTCGCATCAAAATAATCTTTATATCTTCATTTGTTGGCAGTTTCCATCCTTCCTCCGGGCTTACTCGGGTAAGTGTTGATTTCTAATTGCATCAAGTTCTTGAAATGTATGATGGAATTTGCTATACTTCTGCTTGATTTATTACTCTGTTCATGCAGTTTCTTATTTCTGTCAGTCTACAGACCCCACATCGAACAACAGAAGAGTCGTATCTGAGATTTCGATCCTTTCTTAAATACCTAGATAATCCATTCTAGATTTTCTTGAATTTGAGAATTGAGTATCCATTGCATATCAACTAATCCCCATATTTCCACTGTGATAGGACATTCGCAAAAGATGTGATTCAGTGTTTTTGTTCCGTCACTGCATCTAGGGCACATGGCCTCCTATGCTAAATGTCTCCTCAACATATTCTCTTTTGATGGGATAAAATTCCGCGAAATCTTTTAGACCATAATCTTTACTTTTGAGGGTACATCCATACTACATAGTTTTCGATAGAAATTATTTGTGGAATTTTGTGATGTAATTAAACTAGGGGTAGATAATTCTGTATGTAATAATCTGTATGCACTTCTAACGGAAAACTCACCTGTGGGTTCACATCCCCAGACCAATTCATCATCAGTAACGACTCGTGACAGTGGGATACGTAGAATGCGTTTTGCATCATCACGCACAAAGGTATTTTCTATAACCTCTATTTTCCATGTTCTAAAGGTATGATTAATCAGATCTGCTACAACGTTTAACCTAGTATCAGTAATTGGATGGATAATCTTATAATTAACTAAACCGAGAATCCAAGTGTGATTACTAATTGAAATTTGATCACGCATTCCAACTCTCCAATATAGACCATTTGCCAATGTTTTCTTCGATATCCAAATGCTCTTTCATATGTATGACGCACCACTTTTCAATTCAGAATTAATAAAATCGCTTATAGGATAATATTTTGATTTTAAGACCTGTGCTGCTAGTAAGTTAGGATAGGAAATAAGTCTTCACCCTTGCTTTTCCAATAATGCCACATTAAATTTTGCAAAATTTTTGAAACCCAAATCCCTTTCAATTTTAAGAACACACACTTTCTCCCAAGAACACCAATGCATTCCTTTTTTTTTCCTTAGATCTTTGCCACCAAAATCATGCAATAAGACTTTCTAATTCTGCACATAGGCTCTTTGGTAATAAAAAGCAAGACATAGAATAGTCGGGAATTGCCTGTAAAATCGATTTAATAAATATTCCATTTCCCTTAGAGATAGGAATCTAGATCTCCAATTATCAATACGACATTTGAATCAATCTTTTAATACTTGAAACGAAGCCTTTTTTTCCTACCCATAATATTAGGAAGCCCTAGATATTTTTTCACATTACTATATTTGCGCACCTTCAGTTCACTAACTATTTGAGCCCTATTTTCCTCTTTTACATTCGAACTAAAAAATACTATTGACTTATCAAAATTAGTGTATTAATCCGAACTGACCTCATATTTTTTTAAAATATATTGTAGGACTTTTTCTCCTTGAATGGATGCCTCTTCGAATAACATTGAATTATCAGCAAATAATAGATGAGTTAGCTTAAGCCCTCCTCGACTTGCTCTAACTCCTTTTAAGATCTCGTCTTGTTTCGCCAATCTCATTAATGATGATAGCCCTTCACTACAAATTAAAAAGAGGAAAGAGTTAAGGGGGTTACATTGTCACAAGCCCCTAGTTGGTTTAAAAGTGGAACTAACCTTCCCATTAATATATACGGAATAAGAAATAGTAGTGACACATCTCATAACAAGTTCTGTTCATTGGGGTGCAAAACCCATGCTCCTCATCATGGCTTTTAGAAATCCCCACTCTACTCTGTAATAAGTTTTACTCATATCTAATTTTAGGGTCATGTAACCCTTCTTACCACTCTTCTTCTGACAAAAGATGTGTAAGAGTTCATAAGCCACCAAAATATTATCTGTTATTAATTTACCTGAGACAAACACACTTTAGGTCTGATTAATGCAACGATCAAGCACAAGTCAGAATCTATTAGTGATCACCTTTGTAATGATTTTATAGAGGACATTACAAAGATTGATCAAGCGAAAGTTTGTCATCTTTCGCAAATTAGGGATTTTAGGGATCAATACAATATTCGTATTGTTAAGAATGTTAAGTCTGCACCATGATTGAGAATATTTAAACAAACCGAACTGACCTCTCCCCCGATAATATGCCAATATTTCTACTAGAAAAGTGTCGAAAAACCATCTTGTCCGGGAGCTTTTAAGGGCCCCATATCCTTTATGGCTCTATACAGTTCTTCACTCGTGAAAGGCGCAGTAAGAAAGGTACTATCCTCAGGTAGGATACTTTGATCAACTCTAGAGAGAATATGTTCCAAATCACCCATGCTATGTCTTGTCAAAAAAAGAGTATTAAAGAAGTTTTTGGCTATATTAACCATCATACCTTGGTTGCTTGTCACCCTTCCCTCTTCATCCTCAAGAAATTTTATATTATTAATGGATCGCCTTTGGGTAGCATGTTTATGAAAGAAGGTTGTATTTTTATCATCGTTTTTTAACCAATTCACCCGCGCCCTTTGCTCCCAGTAGAGCTCCTCCTTCTCAATTTTCAAGTTTAATTAAACTCTAGTGTTGATTGTTTCTAACAGCGTCTCATCATCACATTCGGCTGTTCTTAAATCTTCTAATTTGTTTTCTAGGGTCTCTTTAATTCTTACTCTATTTTTTCGGATCTTTTGGGCTTATTAGTAAATACCTTGTCTAAATCTTTCTAATTTTCGAGGAATGCTACCATTATATGATCTCCAAAGTCTCGTAATTTTCTTTTCAAAAGTGGGTTCAAGGGTTCACCGCGCCTCGAATCTAAATAGTCTGTTACATTCTTCTAATTTGCCTATATCACAGTGGATCAACAATGGACAATGGTCAAAGTAGGAGTGGGGGAGATGTTGGACCAAGTTGCGTGAAAATCGTTCAAGCCATTCAACATTTGCTAACCCTCTGTTTAATCTTTCTCTTATTTTTGTTTCACGTTGGTTCCCTCTTTCCCAAGTATACCATTTTCCAGAATATCCCATGTCATATAAATTACATTCCGCTAAAGTGTCTCGGAACATCTCTATTCGCCTTTCATCTCGAGGATTTCCCCTTTTCTTTTCATGAAGATAAGGGATTTCATTGAAATCCCTACAAACTAACCAGGGAACGGCACTGTTCGATTTAAGACAGCAAAGCTCATTCCATGATGACAATCTGTTGCGAGGATAGGGTAAGCCATAAAACTCAGTAAATTTTCAAGGCGGCCCTTCATTTTAGTATTGAACATCGACATCAATGATTTTATTTGAAAACCAATTCAAGCTAACCTGTAGTTCACTTTTCCATGTACCATCTGCATTTACTTCAAAGCCATTAAAGAATCCACATCATCTCTGAATAATTTCCATGTGTCGTACATCAATCTTGGTCTCCATCAAGAAGACCATACGGGGTTTATGCAACCTCAGCATATGCCAAAGCTGCCTTACAGCCTGTGGGCTCCCTAACTCACGGACATTCTAACATAAGATTTTCATTGCGTCTGGTCGGCATGCCCATTGGCAATCGTTGATATATGTTGGAAAATAGAATTATCAGGAGTGGAAAAAAAATCTGAACTTTCGTCAAAATTATAACTAGACACCCCATATCCTTTTGTTCTAGCTTTTTTCTCTTTTGCATAAGACGTATACATGTCGTGTGCACTATCTACTTCCTCGTCTAGCACTTTGCATTTTCTGATCTCCGATTTTGCCATCCCTTGAACACAAGGTGTAGTTCTAGCCACTCGTCTCCATTTTTTTTGATTTAATGAAGGCCCACTATTTTGACCTTCTATATCATGAAAATTTGTACTAACATTTAAATTGGTCCCATAGCCACCTCCTCGCCATCATGCTCCATAATATCCCATCTCGTATCTTCTATGGCCATATGTTGAATATTTTGCAACTGATCCACAATATCCTTTTCCCTAAAAAATTGCCTCATAGGAATTGTAACTAGGTTTTACTCTTTGAGAGATAGTGTTGGATTCTTATTCAAAGACTCTGTAAACGTTGTATCTAGGGGTCCTAAATTTTCGTATTTAAAATTTAAGTAGGACTCAATTAATCTCTCATCATCCTCAATTCTCGAAATCGCAAACCCTATTATTAGGTCGGTACTGTTTTTATCTGTTTCAACAAGGATCATTCGTCCTGATCAATCCGATTTGGGCTGTTCCTCATCATCTCCAACATACAAGAACTACTGCATTTTTTTCTTTCCCGTAATACCTAAATTTCTGGATAATTTACCTATCAAATTGGACTCAACTTTAAGGGCTATCGAAAAAGGTAGGTCGTCTTCTGGGAGCTCCTTAATATTGGAGGATACCTTTTATCAGTCTTTTAAAATATGCCCCATTCGGCCACAATCAAAACAAAAAGCTGACAAACTTTCATATTTAAAAGGGATCTAACATATTTCTTATACTTCTGTTTCCATAAAGACACCTCTTCTAAGAGGGTTCTTGGCATTAATCATAACGCGAATTCTGCAATAATCCCCTTTTACCTCATTATGGATCACTCCTCCAAAAGTCGATTCAATAGCTTTCATGAGATCTTTACGATCACACTTGAGAGGACACGGCCCTACCTTTATCCAGAACGGTGAATTAACCAACCAGAGTTTTTTCCTATCAATTGATTCTCTCATTCGTTCTAATATAATCAATTGCCTTCGAAAGAGCCATGGGCAGCCCCTCATGATGAACTCTAGATCTTCTTCTACGTCGAAACAAATTAAGAATAAATTTTGCCCTACCATCTGTAACTCAAATTTTTGTTTCGTCTTCCAAATACATCGCATCTGAGCTCGGAAACTATCTTGGTTATAGATTTTTTTTGTCAATACCTAGCAAATCAAAGTTGGCTTGTCTTGCACATCAACACGAGAACTCTTCATAGACAGTTTGATCATCTCTTCTTGTAATAGTTTCGTCTCGTCACCTTTCTTTGCCATCAGAGTCACCAATCGCTCCTTTTTAACCTCAGTTTTGCACTACTTTTTTGAAACCCTAGGAGAGAAAACTCTGGACTCTTTCTAATTTAATGTGGATTATACTTAAATTGTTTGATAAAAGATAATATAATCTTTAATGAAATAGAATAAAATAATAACAATTGATTTAATTCTCTATTAAGTGATAAGTATGTCCCTATTTACTTATAATTTTTCATACTTTTTTTATGGAAAGAATTCTATATAGTAAATTTCATTATGGGTTATCAAATGTGTTTAAAAATTAAATTTTTGAAAATATTAATTTTCAGTTGATTGAATTTTTCAACACTTTATCAAACAAGGTCTAAGTTTATCGTGTATTGATTTATAATTTCATTTTTAAGGGACTAACAATTTCTTTTTCATTTTTAGGGGATAAAGTGCAATTTTACTACATATTAATTTATAGTTTTGTTGGGCGGACCGGCTCTTCCGAGAGAAGTCTTCGAAGTGTCATTTTTGGAGACGCCAATGTGATCCCTCAGCAATGGAAGGTATTGTCTCTCGGGGGAGAGTTTTGCTTTCCCCTTACTTTGTGGAGCGTTGTGTATAGTTCACAAAGTGGGGTGCCTTGACCATACTTGGACGTATGACCACCCACCAAGAGGCGACATGAGTGTCTCGCCATTGGTGGGATTCAAAACCCCTAACCTATGGAATGCAAGTTAGCTATTGGGGAGCCAGCTAACTCTAGTGGTACCATATACCCCAACAGATTACCTATATTCTATAGGTTAGGGCTTTGAATCCCACCAAGGGTGAGACGCTCATGTCACCTCTTGGTAGATAATCGTACGTCCACATGCACGTACGGTCAAGGCGTCCCTTCATGAATCGTATATGACTCTCTGCGAAGGTGGGGCAAAACCCTCCTCTAAGAACAATACTTTCCATGATTGAAGGATCGGGTCGACATCTCCAAAAATACACTTAAAAAGCTTCTTCTGGAGGAGCTAATCTCCCCCTCAATAAGTTTCTTTTTTATAAGAGGGTTTAATTGAAAATTTTTCATTTTGGGCACAAGCCGTTGCCTGCCCCTTCATATTTTCCTCTATTATGTCTTTTTTTTATTTCTTTTATATTACTATTCTTGTAACTATACCATCCCTATAATGTCAAAGTCGATTTTTTTAAAGGTAAAAATATAATATCATTCAAAGTATTACAACAAGCAACATAAACAGAAATGCTACAAACAGCAGCCAGCAAAGAAGAAAAGCCCCATGCAAGTGACCAAGCTGGAACAAAATTGGAGAACAAAAAAAAGGAAAGAGCTGGAAAACACAGGGCCAACAGTGGTCAATCGATCAGCATGCACAAGAGCACAAATAAAGCAGCTAGAATTAACAGCCACATCTCGGAACCCAGCTCAAATAGCAGTGACCACAAGCAGATCCTCAACTTGACCAATGCCAGATTTGGCCAACTGATCGGCGACCGAATTGGCTTCTTTGGGAATAAGCTTGAAGTCAAAGTTAATACCAGAACATTGTCTTAGGCAGGCTAGAATAATGCTCTGGATAAATGATGGAGCACTCTGCGGTTGTTTGAACAAGCGAATAGCATTGCTGCAATCAGATTCAATTTGTAACGCCCCGAAAATTTTGGTATTGGATTTCTCGGATCGAGATAAGTTGGGTGAAAATATTCGGATAAGCCTCCATCTCCTTTCAGATTGGTTTCCGATTGCTCCTCTAATTTAGATGTTGTCAAATGCTTCAATTTTACCTTTAATTCCACTGCTCCCTTGCGTCCAAAATTTTTATTGTGTTTGCGGATCAGCCCTCCATCTTCAGTGTTCAATTCTTGTCCAAAACCGCTGTTGCTATCTTGCTAAATTGTTACCCAATTGCTTTGATTTGCTGCTCCAATTGATTAGCTCTTTGCTACAAAAAAAGGGTTGTGTGTTGCTTTGCCGACCAACAGCTACCTAGTTCGAATATCTGCTGATCACTCGCCTAAACCGCCGCGCTTTGCACCAAAAATTGCTGCTCCATCGACTGTTTCATATCGTCGCTTCTTGCTATATATACTTAAGCTTCAATTCTCACTATATTTACTTCTCTTAGCCGTCCAAACTGCTGTCAACTTGCTCCTTCGATTGTTCCATAATCTTGCTTCGATTTGTTCTCATCTCCAACGGGGCTGCTGCTTGCTTGCCGCAAGCTTTATTGCACCGTTTGCTGCCCTTGTTGCTACAAGAATTCCTCCTATTAAGCTACTGCCATGTGCTCAAGTTTTGTCTTGGATTTTGGCAATTTCTTTTCTTTTCTTTTTTGAATAAGATTTTAGCAATTTCTTTGCTTCAAATAATTGTTGTATTTTGAATTAATTAATTAGTTTTAACTTAAAAGAATAATTTTATTATAAAGGTTAATTGTGTTATTGAATGGTCATGTCCTATGTTGGAATCTTGTTTAAGTTGAATCCATAACTTAAATTGTTTGACTGATAGATTTTTTCTGTAAAAAAGAGTGAAAAATAATAAATAGATAAAGAGCTACTTTAATTGGTTAAATGCTTTAATTTATTAATATTAAAGCATTTAATGTAGTAAAAACTTGATGTTTAAAAATTCCTTTATGATATATTTAAAAAAATTATTTTGTGATTGTTTGCATTTTAAATTTATTTTGTGAAGTAATTGATTTAATTCTATTTTTCTTAAATGGTTAAATGACACTTAATTAAATTTTTATTTTTTTTAAACAATAAAAATATTCGACAAAATTAATCAGAAATTTTTTGGATATAATCGACATACAGTAAAATGTAGGGTTTCCCATAATTGATTATTATTCATTGTGCAAAATAACTTGAGCGTCCAAAAGTATTATAATTATTATGCTTTGCGCATTTGATGTTCGATTAATCATTGATTAAGTTGTATTTATACGTAAAAACCGAATAATTTTTAATTAATAAACTTTAAACTCACATTTATGTTCGAGCCCAATAAATTAAATACCCAATACCCTACCCAATATAAATATAAAATCCAATCCAACTTAAAATAGAAATTAATTACCCAAATAAGTAAATACCTAATTAACTTGACCAAAAAATTAAAATAAACCTTATAATTAATTTAAAAGCCCAACTAAAGCAAGGAATAAAACCTAACTTCAAAAATTAGCATCCAATTCGCAACTGGTTGATCCCATGTAGTCAGCAACGAAGTTAGAAATTTTTTTTAGATTTTTACGATAGTAAAAATATAATTTTATTATTTTAATAATATATATATTTATAATTTTTAAATGATTAAATTAATTTTTTATCATTTTAAAGGGTTAAAGTGTAATTTACCTTTATTAATTTAAAATTTTAAATAAAAAAATTTCATTTTAATGAAACCGAGACTTATTTTTTATCTCAAACATATGTCTTTATCAAAATTCTTATTATTTTCTTTTTTAATATTTATAAATTTTAAATTACTAAAAAAAGTCAAAACCAAAAATCCAACCTAACCAAATCAAAAAATTTGGTTCGGATTATTCCATTTTAATAATAAACCCGGTTGCAATGACGTGCATTTCATTTGTCCTTAATTGATTATACGATGACTCACTTCATTTGTCCTTAGTTGATGGTCGCTTCTGGTCAATATCGTACGATAACATTAGAAGTGCTTATTGGCCCAGTTAGATTGAGTTCGGATCGGATTTAAATATGATATTAATATATTTTATATTAGTCCAACTGATCCAATTTGAAATATGAATCTAAAATTTTACCCAAGCATTTGCAAAAACACTAATCAAAGATCATTTAAGCCCGTTCATATTATTTTTTAATTTTTTTAAAAATATTTATTTTATATTATTTTAATATTTAATAATTTTATTTTTTTATTTATTGAAAGTTTTTATATAATTATATTAAAAATATTTTAATGTTTATATTATAATAATATTATATATTTAGTATATGTTTATTTTTTTAATGTGTTTTAAATTATATAACATATAAAAATATCATAATGTAAAGTATTGTTTTTTTATGATCAGTTGTGCATGCGAAGTTTTTGGGGAATCATCTTTAATCTGTTTCTCCTATTTCTGTTTTGGTTTTCTTCAACGTTTTATGATGCTTGCCAAGGAGATTGGTGTCGATTGAGCTCAAGTTTTGCTAAAAACAGGGGAATGATCAGTTCATTTCTCTACAATTTTTTTTCTGTTCTTGAATGCTATTTTACTTTTCAGTCTTTAAGGTTAAGTTTCCAATGACTTTAAATTTTTTTTGTATCCCTCTCTTTTCCTTAATAATTTTAGTCGACTGTTATTATTTAAAAAAAACTTAAAATTGATCGGGACAGACTCGAGTCTTGAATATTAAAGCTTGAACTTAAGTTATTTTTTAAATGAACCTATTTTTTTATCTAAATCCATTCAAATTTCAGACGAATCTTTAAATCTGAACAAATAACTTGAACCATAAATAATTTTAGCCTCGATGAAATTACTATATACATAAAGTACAGAATGCAAAATAATGGCATACAGTTGGTTTGGATCCTGAAAAATATCTTAATTTACTTGCATTTATTATCCTGGAATTTGACTGTTTAGGTATTTGACCTCTTGATGTAACTTGCACATTTGATTATCAATGTTCATATCTTTGTTGGTTTGACATGGGTGAAATAAGTCAATTTAGCAGATTTAAGATTGTCGTCTCCCCTTACCCTTACCCTTACCCTTACCCTTACCCTTACCCTTACCCTTACCCTTACCCTTACCCCACCCAGGGGATGCCAATACAACAGAGTAATTCCATAATGTAATTTTACAATTTTAATTTTTTAATAATTATATTTAAGAGTAGAATGATAATTCCATATATCAGAATAGGGATAGCTGGGCAAGTAATCTCCATATCCATCTTCCGAAAAGAAAAATGAAAGCAGCTCAACCCTGTCATGCCCTACCTAAAATGAGATGCCGTGGGTAGCAACATTAGGCTTGAATGACTCTTAGAATGCACACAAACAACTCTTTTTATCCTTGAAGCAAATAAATAGTGGTATATTTGGAAGATGGTGACACCAAATGCAATCTTATAGGCTCTTTCTTTGAAAATGTTTCATGAGCCGACAAGCAAAGGGGTTGAATAAATCATTAATTGGTCAATGAAAAGAAGCCTCGTATTCACTAGGAAGCTGTTTGGACTCATACAACTGATAAGGACTTCACTTAAGCATGCCAGTTAGGATGTTTCCTTCCCCTAGTGATTTGGGTTAGCTGGATTAAACCCAATGATTTGGTGTAATCCATTCAACTTTTGTTTGTTTATGAATAAGACCTTCACTTAAAAAATGAATCACAACATTTTAAACTTTCTACATAAACCTCACATTCATCCATTTTTTTATCTAATCTACAATCATCTGCTAAGACTTCTTTTATTTTTAAAGAGAGAGCTTGAGTTATGAAGGAGAGATTCTAACATTATCATTGGATGTTTGCTTTCTATTTTTTTGCTAAAATTTGGAATACTCGTCAATCAACACCACTTCAGCATGTAATGAGTTTAAATTCACTCTTTTTACTTCTACTTATTGTTATATCGGTTTAGACATGTGTTAACACAATAATATATTTGAAAAACGCTTATGATTTGTCTAGCCGCCTTGGTGGTTAGTCTTCCCAAATTTATATATATTTACGATCTCAACAAGGATCTATACCATTCATCCCCCTAAGAGGACCTAGACCATCTACTTCTAAAAATAGACCACAGGTGTCCTTGCCAGATGCTCAATTTTTAAGTGTGAACATGCCTCTGAAAACCATTGGGCCTCACCTGAAAATAATGGGTCTCATGGTGCACATCCTGCATGTACCTTCTGATGGCAACATGCCACACTAATAGATAAGAGGATCTTCACTATAAATATCCTTCCGGACAATGAGGGGATCTTGGGCCTTTTCAGCAACCTTAGCATACTTTTTCTTCGTAACTCCCTCCTCAATTCTCAATCTATCCTCTAATCCATTTTCAGCTCTCATCTTATTAAGTGAATAGATCTTTTTAGCATTAACACATCATCTTTCTTATTCTTCTCTTGTTGTGCACCATATCAACATTTCTAAATACTTCAATTAGATGCTTAGATGGTGATAAGGTTAACAAATCCCAGTAGCAGTAATAATTTTTTTTAACATCCTATAACTGTCCCACATAAGCTGATAATTAAACAAGCTCTAGATGTTAACTTAAATCCTCTGTATGGATTTACATATTGAGATTTTAAGGTTGTGCTCAATGTTTAGACAAAGTCAATGTGCTTGATGTTGTTGATGCGACATCGCTGTGTTGACCTTCTGCATAACACCAGACGAATATGGATTACGAGAACTATAAATAATTTACATCATTTCATGATGGATATGTCATCTTGCCAGCAAGTTTATATCTGTAAAGCACATTATATATAGTAGCTGCCAATTTCAGTCCACTACAATTTGGGGGGGGGGGGGGGGGGGGGGACATCTTACCGAGGAAATCTGCCCAATAATTTCAAACAAGGTCTTATCCTCATTTTTGTCTCTTGTTTATTGTTCAGCAGCCATAAGGATGAATGTGAAAATGCATTTCAGATTGGGTTATAAATTTAATGCTTAACATACTGTTTGGCCTCTGAAATTGGTAATTTTTGCATTTCAGATTGGGTTATAAATTTAATGCTTAACATACTGTTTGGACTCTAAAATTGGTAATTTTTTTATGGTGTCTAATTTTTTTTAGATCAAATTAATCTTTAAAGTTGTCAATTGTTATACATATGAGCCTTAGGTGTATTAGCTTGATGGTTAAGGGTGTTTACTGGTTCAGATATGGTTTGAATTCGAATCACGCCAATCATATTATTGATAGGACTTTACCTTTCTTTTATAATTCACCAAAAAATAAATGGCATTTGAATTTTAAACTAGCTAACTGAATGGAAGAATAAAATCCTAACTGGTGTATTTTTTTTTACTTTTTAATAACATTTGTTATTTAGATGTAAATATATTTTAATTTATAAAACCATCTAATATTTTTTAACGTTTTTATTAAAATAATTAGGAAAGGGGTTTTAAAACTATTATACTCTCGAGTTTGGAAAGAAAAATCCTAATATTTTTCTTTTTTTTTTCTCCAAGTCGTTTGTTTTTATCTTTTGTTTTGCCCAACAACAGTGCTAGCCTCCGGGCTGGCTATCACCTGCCTTTTTCCCCTCCTATCAACTCTTTCTTTCTTTCTCTTCTCATTCACTACACATGTTTCTCTCTTTATAATTTGCAGATTTATTTTATGAGTATTTTTGTTGTCTTCACAAGTTGTGATGAACAATTAACGGTACATGTCATTCGCTAAAACTCCATTGACCACCAGTAGTTTTTCTTGGAGAGTGAGTGGCTCTTCGTCAATTTCTTAATATGTTTATGTTTTGAGAGTATTTCAAAATAAGAAATGATTTCACGAGTCGATTTGGACCCATGTTGTCTCAAATTTATATGTTTTTGTTTGTTTTTTTATTATTTAATAAGTTTTCAGTTTTAGAAGTTTATTCTGCTCTTGTAGGCTTTTTAGTCTTGTTTATGCATGTAATCTTAATTTTACAAGTGATTTTAGAGTTGATTTTGTCGTCATCCTCTCTAGTTTGGTAAATTCTCGATTTTTTTGTCAATTTTTGCTCGTCGCTTTAGACCATTTGGGGCTGATTTCCTTATCGTATTAAGTGCTTGCAATCACTCCAAATATGTTGTGCTTGAGTTGTGACAAAGTCAATTGTCAACGTGCCATAATGTTCTATTCCTTCACCATTTACGACGGATGTTCACTATTTTCCCCTAATTTATATTGTTTCATTTGTTGGATGAATTAATAAATTTACCTTTTAAAAAAATTATTATACTCTCTCGGACTGATTTTAGAGAGCAAAGGTCTTCTCTCTTGAAGCAAAATTTTTAAACCCATAAAATTTGTGAAACCCATAATTTTATTTCTCAAAATCCATCGTTGAACACAATAGAAAACCCTAGAATTATATTGTTTGAAATATACCTGAAGCAATAAATACTTTTGACCATCAAACTATTACATGGGATCTAATATATTGCTCTTTACCCGTTATAAAACGTTATTCCCACATTAATTTTCTCACCCTCATTGTTTTAATGTGATTTATTCTAAACTTTATTAATTATATATTTTTTGTTTAGCATCTCATTTCACAAAATTTATAGTACACTAATCATTTTATAGATTTAAAGTTAGGGGAAAATGCAGAATGCTCAATGCATATTCTTGTACCAAAATTTGTTAGTTCATACTTTGTAATATTTAAAACAATTTAAAATCCGTGTTAATTGGATTGTTATGATTTTTGAGTTTACATTGATTTTTTGTATTACAGTTTAATGGATGCTATTTTTTTCGTTGGATTGATGCAAGTGACGATAGACAAACAATTGTGAAGCATAATAACTATGTAGTGGAAGATTTAGTAGTGCAAAACAACATACTATTGAGTGGAAACAGGAAGTTGAGGATTGGGATTGAGAATGTTGAGCTTAAACATTCGGTGGATATGGATGAGTTGCAAATGTTATGGAAGAATGTGACATATCAGCCAATAACTTTAAGCAAATTTAAAGATCAATATGAGAAAATTTATCAAATTCAAGAGCCAATAAATATATTTAAACATAAATGTAATGACCTACTAATAATTTTGTTATAACTATTGAAATTTCATCACCAATAATTAGGGTTGATTCCCACATTCCATGGTTTAACCCAAAGCTAGCTTTAAAAGAAAAACTTGAATCACTCTTCACAGTTGCATCAATAATTGGGATTGATGCCCTCTTCATAGGGTTAAATAATGTGGATAAGTCTTCATTCCATTTGCATTTATAGAGCAAGTACCTGAGTGCTACTGTTTTTTAATGCTTTCCCCCCGGTTTGGTGGTCATTGCTTTATTATGCCTCACATAAGGGAGGCAGTCACTATGGGACGCACATCATAATGTCAACTGCTGATTTAAAATTTCCTCCATACAATTACAAATGTATGTCCCTAGCTCACTTTGGCAATTAGCATGCACATGGTACAATGATTTTTTTTTTGTCACAATTAGGATTACCTTCTTTTTATTTTCCCAAGGTCTCCCAAAAGACCCACCTTGTTTTCATCATCCCCTTTTCATTTTTCATTTTCATCAAACCAATTGTAGCATTTTAAAAAAACCTATTACCATTCATAATCTTTCAAATCCTCGTATTAGAGATAGTTAGCACTTAAATGAGTTACAATTTACCCTTCCTTCACGTTCCTATTTCATTACCCTTCCTTCACGTTCCTATTTCACTATTGATTACCTAAAAGTATTTAGTCTTGTAAGGTGATTTTTGTTGATTCACATGGAATTTCACGTACCTTATGCTACTTGAGTTAGAGCGTAAGTTAATAATGCTTTTGACTATTAGACTATCGCCATCTAGGGTTCAACACTTCACAACTTTACCTAGCAACACGACACTTTTATTGATCTCTCACAACCCCACTTTCACAATTTAGGCTGCTCCCATTTTGCTCATCGTTACTACAAGAATTGCTTTTACTTTATTTTTCTTCGGTTACTAAGATATTTCAGTTCGTCAGATTATTTTTTGTTTGCCCATGAATTCAACAATAGTTTAAAAGAGTTTTTTTAATTATTACAACAATAACAATATCAATTAAATTAAAACTTGATTGACAAAGTAACAACATCAATAAAATTATATAATTTAGTATAATATGAATATCTTTATTTTTTTCATAGCAATAATAAGGAGGACACGAGTAATTTAGATATTACATATTTTTTTGATTGTATATAGAATATAGGTGTCTAATATGAATATAAATAGGGTGGGCCATTTTCTCGAAACCATCA
Source organism: Gossypioides kirkii (assembly GCA_005610355.1). Taxonomy (NCBI): domain Eukaryota; kingdom Viridiplantae; phylum Streptophyta; class Magnoliopsida; order Malvales; family Malvaceae; genus Gossypioides; species Gossypioides kirkii. The sequence continues at coordinate 9,676,480 of CP032252.1, read as the reverse complement.
CATATAGGTTTGAGATCTTTACATTACAATAATTGTAGTTGAACTTTTGTGATAGGGACTAGCTTTGTAATTTTCCCAGCTGGAATTTCATGTAATGGAGTGATATTAAGGTACTAAAGGAGAAGAGAGTGACAAAACAGGAAAGCATCCCTTTTGGTTATGGTTGAGAAAAACCAGAGTGTTTAGTGGAAACTTGGTTGTTAAGAATGGGATTAGGCAGTCTTTTTTGTGAATTATAAAATAAGAGATGCTTGGCATTAGAGAAAATGGGACCCCTCCCAATGGCAGGAAATGTGGAGAGCATAACTGTCCACACCTCAGAAAGGAGGAGGAAAATTCCAAACCTCCCCCCCAAAAAATTATAAAAACAAAGCCCAAGATAGAAAAAAGTGCCAGTGAAACAACCCACAATTGCACATGCATCTTTCCTTTCTTTACTTTTATTTTGTGGATCATCACTTCCATATAATCATTGCATAAGCAAACAAAAACATTTATGTGGGACCTGATTTCCCAGTCTTTTAGTGGAAGCCCACACCCCCAACTGCATCCAATTCTACCTCAACACAACATCTCTCTCTCCTTTCCCTTTTTTTTTTTTTAAAGAGGTAAACGGAAATTAAATTAAAGAATAAGAAAACTGTATTGCATTTGCGAGTTGTTTGATAGTAGAAAGTATCTAACTAAGATTGATGGAACAAGGTTTTATATATTGAACTAACATCGATAATATTAATGATAATATAACAATTGTGAAACAATAAAAAAAAGGTAAAGTACATAGATTTTACGTGAAAAAATTCTTTTGAAAAAAATTATAGGCAAAAAATAAGAAAATTTACTAATTTCAAATTGAAATGATATAAAAAAAGTTTCAATTATATCTATTTAAAAGTTAAAAAATCTTATTCTAATCAATATCAAAATTTAATTTTATATAAATTTTACTTATATAATATATATTATATCTAATTTTAGCATTATATTTTTTTAACAAAAATTCGAATCATATAACTCTATTGTTGTTATTAAGTTTTAATAGATTAATATTTCAGCTCCAACTAAGTTTTACCTGCAAAGAAAGGACTGAGTCAAGTTCTAAAGTAAGTTCAGATTTGGAGCAAATTGCAAAATGGTGTGTCATTTGGTTTAAATATTCGAAATGATGGCTGGCATTTTGTTTGTTGCTTTGTGCAGTGTGCACTGCATTTGCTTGGCGTTAGGACAACAAAATTTAGTTGGATAACTTAAAAAGATGGTTTAAAACATGCTAGATTCTATCATAATTCATATGCTCCTCCTCCTCTTACATCATTTTTTTTTATTCCTCATATCGATTTTATATTTAGGATTCGTGATTGATTTATAGAATAATATAAATATCATATATATATAATAAAAAAATTTAAAAATTTAATTTAAATTAAAAGTATTGTAATTTAATTAAAATTTATTATACTTCAGTTATTAAATGAATAGATTAAAAATTAAAATTAAAATACAAAAATTATATATTATAAATATGATTCTCAAATTATATATACCTAATTTTAGGTAATCTTTATATTCTCTCGATCAAACAAAAAAAAATTTACATTTTAATCAAATAAACGAACAAAAAATTAATTTAACATATTCAACAATGTGTTGAACAATCTTTCATTTTTTATAATTCTTATACAAACGAGATTATACTTTAATGTTATTTAAGTTTTTTAATATTTTTTATTATGAAATACAATAGGTCATTTCATTATGATTATTATAATTATATAAGAAACAATCGATATATCTTTCATATGTTTTACGGTTTATGCTTTCAGTTTTTTTATTGTCTCTTTTATGGTATTGTTTTCAAAATTCGAATATGTATTTTATTTAATAAGGTATGTTTAAATGAAAGGTTTGAAAGAATAATTTTATTTGTATCAAAGTTTTCAAAATTTTAAAAGTTAATTGAGTAAAAGAAAATTGAAAATTTTTAAAAGCCTTAGTTAAAAAAATAGAATTTAAAAATTGCAACGTATGTCGTGAGTAGAATTGATCGTGAGCCGGGATGGATCGAGTTTGGGCCGGGCTTCAATAAAATTTTAGGTCCAATTGCTAGGCTCAAGCTTGACCCAAAAAATGGGCCTAAAATTTTATCCAAGCCCGACCCGAATTATAAAAGTCAAGTCCGAACCCGATCCGGTCCGGTCCGTATTAATTTTTAAGATTATTTTATTACATACAATAAATTTAAAAAATATATAATATATCAAATATACTTAAAACATTAAAATAAATATTAAAAAAATAAACAAATTTAAAATACATTAAAAAATTTTTATATTAAGATAGTTGCAAATAAATTAGTAAAAAATTAACAATAAAACATAAGTTCTACAATATTCAAACAAATTTAAAAAAGATAATGAAACAATAGTAAAAACGCATAAAAAATAACATCCAAGCAACAAAAATAACAACCAAAATAGCAACAAAAATAACAACAAAACAACATTAAAAATAACAAAAATAACAACAAAAACAATACGAAAACAACAACTAAAACAATAAAAAAAAGCATCAAAATAGTAAAAAATAACACCAAAAATAGCAACCAAAATAGTAAAAAAAGAACCAAAACAATAATATAATTTTTTATTAAAAATAGTTAATTTTTTTCTAAATGGGTCGGGTCGGATTCGGGCCAAAAAATTTTACCCGAGGCTCGGCCCGTTTAAAAAATGAGCCTCATTTTTTGTCCAAGCCTATTTTTTGGACTTATATTTTTGTCCAAATCTTCTTATTTTTTGGACAAACGTTCGGATCGAGTCGAATGCATGATCAAGTCTATTCGTGAGTATGAAACGTTGATGGGTAGAATTGGATAAAGATTGAAGTAGCCTTTTCATTCCACTAAGTGGACGAGTGAGGATACAAGAATAAATCCCCTCCCTTTATTATTATTATTATTATTATTATTATTATTATTATTATTTATTTTTGCTTAAATTAAATAATAATAAATATTATATAAGCGGTAGAATGAAAGGTTTTTTTTAATGATTTCATTATAAATTTTGATTATATTTATTTTTTTAACACAATACTTAGAATTATTATAGTCATTTTCTAATCTATAAACAGGAAGATAATACATTTCAGTACACTCAAACTCATGTCCTTCTACATTGACAATAGTGTTCATATCAATTAAGTTAAAATTAATGCAACTTGTGAAAATGGAGTTTATCAAGAAAGAAAGATGGTTTCGACCTACAAAATGCACGTGTCCACCATTCTCTGAAGAATCTTAATTTGACCCAAACTCTCTTTCAACATTCATCTACTTTCAAATTATTCACTTCATCCAGTTGCAGAGTTAGAAATATTTTTTGAAGTGTCGAAATTAAACTATATATTTTTACAATATTTAAAATATAACTTCATCATTTTAATAGTTTATATCTTTATAATTTTTAAAGGTTTAAATCAAATTTTTATCTTTTTATAGGATCAAAATGTAATTTTATCATTTTTAATTTAAATTTTTACAAATTATAAAGGATCTAAATTAAAAATTTATCATTTTAGAAAAAACCATGACCCCTTGATCTCCATTAAGTTCCACCACTGACTTCAACTGATTTTAAATTCCCATTGTTTTATTTTTTAAAAATAATATTTATATTTTAAAATTAATTTTAGTATATAACTTATGTAAGATTCTCAATTTTTCTATTCTTTTTCATCTTAAAATCCACTTTATTATCCTTTCTAAACTATTGTATTTTTTACTTTTTATCTAAAAAATTGCTTACAAATTAAATAAATCTGTATATTTATATCTCAAATTTAATTTTATATAAGGTGAAGAGATAGAGGGAATATTTAGGGATTGAATTCAGTACCTGACATCAATCAATATTCCATTTCAAACAAAATAGAGGTAATTTAATTTTTAAGTTGTTGATGATATTTTTAGTTCAATTTAGTTTTAATTTTCATATTAATTTAAGTTTTAAAATTTTGGATTTATTATGATAAAATTAGCTTTCTTTTATAATTTTTAATATTAGGTTAAATTTTAAATTTGTTTATAAATATTTCTAGTAAAAATTATTTTTAAATAAAAAGTATTTAATAACTCTTATACGAATATTTTTTAAAGTTATATATAAAAATATGTTTAATGTTTTAAATATATATATCATAAAAATGAAAATAATTATAAAAATAAATTTTAATAAATAAATAAAAAAGACATGATGACACGGTGACTGAATCGGAAGGAGGGATCGTCACGAATCCACCACCAAAGGTCGCACCCACTCCATCCATCCCCCCACCACTCTATAGCAAAAATCCAAAAAAGAAGAAAAGGCAATAAATAAGAGTAGAGTATAACATGTAAAATGACGCCTGCTCTCTTTCCATTCCCATTCCTTTATTATATTATAACTCTCTCCCTCTCCTCTCTCCATCTCTTCCTCAATCCAACACACCTCCTCAACTCCGTTCCGTTCATTTACCCTTTCTCCGTTTTCTTTTCTCTCGATTCCACCCTCTGAGTTCATCAAATCGGTAATATTTTTTTTCCTTTTTGTGGAATTGTAATTTGAATCTCTGTTTTGTCTCAAAATCTGAATCTAGATTCCTTTCTTCTTTTGTTGCAGACGCTTCTGTTATCATTCACCGAATCGTACGGTGTAGAGAGAGAGATAGTGTGTGTGAGAGAATATTAGAGGATTTTGATCGGGTGAGATGGCGTCCATGGTAACGAATCCAGTGACGAACGCAAATTCTGATCGCACCAAAAGGAAAAAGAAGAAATCAATGATCATGAAAGACAATCACCAGAGTCACGCCAGGTGGAAATCGGAGGCGCAGCAGCAAATCTATTCCTCCAAGCTTCTTCAGGCTTTGAGCCAGGTCAGTCTCAACACTCCTTCCTCTTCGACTCCGCGCGGTGGCCGAGCCGTCCGTGAAGCCGCTGATAGAGCTTTGGCCGTTGCTGCTAAAGGGAGGACGAGGTGGAGCCGGGCCATTTTGACAAGCCGGCTTAAGCTGAAATTTAGAAAGCAGAAGAGACAGAGGGGAGCCGCCGTGGCTGCCGTCACCGGGAGTAGCCGCTCGAAGAAACCGAGATTTAGCGTTTCGAAACTGAAATCGAAAAGCTTACCGGCTGTTCAAAGAAAAGTCAAGGTTCTTGGCCGGTTGGTTCCCGGTTGCAGGAAGCAACCGTTGCCTATTATTCTTGAAGAGGCGACTGATTACATAGCTGCGCTTGAAATGCAGGTTCGAGCCATGAGCACTCTCGCGGAGCTGCTATCTGGCTCCGGTGGCGCCAGCTCTGGCTCAGCTCTTCCGCCCCAGTCGCCGCCGCCTAGTCAGTAACACCTTTTTTTTAATTTGCTTAGTTGCCAAGTCATCCTCATCTTCCTTTTTTATTTTTCCTTATATTTTATTTTTTATTTTCTTGCCTCCTCACTCTCTAAGTAATGTTAAATACATGTTTTCTTTGTTTTTCCTTTTCCTTCTCAAGTAAGTTTATCTCATATTTTCATTTTATTCAAAAAAAAAAATAAGTTGGGATTTAAGATTTTCCTTCATTAGTAGGCCATTGTTCGTCTGAAACATACTGCAATAAAAAAAAATTGTAAATGCTTGACTTTTGTAGAGTTGTTACTCAATGATTTCAGGCTTGAAATCAAGAAATTCAAGGTTTATTTGTTTATTTATTATGATGGGGTTGATTTTGACAAAATGCACTTTGATCTTGATGGCCACCTCCTGCTGCCTTCCTAATGGGGCTAAACTAAAGCTATTATCTAAATGGCTACTAGTAGTACTAGTCTACTGCCTGAGTGTGGTGGGTTTACTTTTTATCTTTAAAGTCATTTGATGTCCTTTTTAGTTGCTAGATTTCAATGAGAAAAAATCCATAGATGAATTAAAGACCTTTTTCTGGGAGGTTTAGGAAACAGGAACAGAAAGGGGGAAAGGGAGTATAACATAAGTTGGTAGGAAATGGGGTTAGTGAAATGCATGTGCATAAGTCCAAAAGGTGGCGATAGGATAGCGCCAAACGAATAGTAGTGAGAAGTGTGTCTGGCATGGCAGGTATCATGTGGGTATATGTCCCCACATTTTGTATTCAAAGGTAGTGCCCCAAAATTGGGTACCTGTGACTTGAGAGAGAAAGCTGAGACCGCCATATTTTTATTATCTTCACATATTTTCTTTAGAATTTGATTTTTCCATATTCCATTCTATCTTGATTATATTCCATTAACTTGGTTTGGACTCTTAAATAGCTACAAAACTTCTTTTGTCTTGATTCACAATAACTCCAGAGTTTATGTAAAAGGAACATTACAACTCCTTGCAACTTTATTCAATTCTTAAAAGAGGTGAAGCAAGATAGATGTGGTCAATACTTCTGTTTCCTTTTTACTTTTAAAATTATTGTTTGCATTTTATATCATTTATATATTATATATATATATATCGTATTATACATATGCTAAAGAATTATATAGAGTAAGGATAGTCACTGTCTCAAGTGTAGTTTGAGTTCGAGTCATGTTGATCGTATTATTGATAAGTTTTTACTCTCTTTTTATAATTCACCAAACAAAAAATATATATACCTTATATTCATGAATAAATTATATATAATGTGATAATATTAAATTAAAAATTGTAATTATGAATATAATCAATATTTATGAACATTAATGTTTTCAACATTTATGACTTGTTTTTGATGGAGGTGTGAATGTTTTGTATATGAGTTAGAATATTTAATGCATTAATAATAGGAATGATTTATCAATATATATATTTATATATATTTGTTTTAATATAATATTAAAGAGTATCTAATAAAAAATTTAACCATAGCATCATATAAGTCAAAGATAATAATAAATAATATTATAAATTATCATGAAATGAGTAATTTATATATAGGTAATGAGAGGTGAGGGGTGAGTAGTTGGCCTTGAACTTGGAGGGGAATGCGCAGAGACAGGTCGCTGAGGGTGAGAGTGGTGGGATAGGGAGGGTCACACTCAGAGAGGCAGTGGGATTAATTGGCTAATTGTATGAATGGAAAATCCAACAAGGCACGCACACGAGTGCCCTGCCTGGCCTGCCTTCCATTCATCACTATCAATAGGGATGGGCGGTTTTGGAGTTTCTTTGGCAGAGAGAGATGGTAGATTTGCAGATGCAACTGAAGAGTAGCAACACTTTGATGATTGGAAGAGTCGAATGAATCCAATGGACCACTCTCTTTTTTTTTTTAATTCTTAATCTTATTTGCAGTTTTTTGTGAATTTTATTTTTAAATTTTAATTTACTTGTTAAATATATTAATATATTTAATTAATGAATATTACGTTAAAAATAATCAATTGATATATATAATCATATAAAAATAGTAGATAAAAAGGGATAAAATTTTGAAATAGAGAGAAAAAGAGAGGTCCGAGAACATACGCAACCATTTATTAGGGTGAGGGCATAGCATGTATTAACACGCCACACCACACATGCACCCATGTGCTTTATTTAATCTTCTTCCTCTTTTTCCCACCTTCCACGCTTTCAATTCCTTTCCATGAAAAAAGAAATGTCACCTTCTTTAAAACACAATTATTTCATGTATATATCATTAATAGTCAATGATCAAGTCAGAAATTTTTTTTGTTGAAATTAAATTATAATTTTTAATATAGTAAAAATATAATTTCATCATTTTAATAGTTCTATATAATTTTTAAAAGATTAAATCAAATTTTTATCATTTTAGGAAATTAAAATGTAATTTTAAAATAATATTATATTTTAAAATACTTTTTTGGAAATTGAGACTAAAAATGTTAAAAGGATCTAAATTTGTTAAAATAAATAAATTATATACCAATTATAAATTAGTAAAATATGATTTTAAGTAATCTCACATTTCATCAGTCAAATACTTGAATCTTATATTCTAATCAAATGAATAAATTAAGTAATGTAACGTACAACCCGTAACCTTACATTCCCATAATCTTGTTATAAAATGTAATCTTGCATTCCTTAAACCAAACACCCCCTTAAGTGATTGGAAGAAGTGATAATAAACTTTTTTTCCTCAAGCAATTAGATTTAGTTCAAACTCTAAAGTCATCACTATAGGGAAGAGTTTATATGAATATCACCCTTGATTCAAGCAAAATTACTTTCAGATCATAAAACGAATTAGGACACTTGTAATTATGAAAAAACATTATTGCATGTATATGTAAGGTTAATTGCACCAAATACTTTAAAATTATCATTAAAATTTTTAAATTGTTTTAAAATTTTAGGATGCTTTAATTAAATTATCAAAGTATTAATATTGTATAAATCAATTCTACCCAAAATTCGTAACCATCACCTGTTAAGAATCTTAAGGGTTTACAGAACTATACGAATTTTTTTATACATACAAATCAAACACAAATCCATACAATCACATTCAACAATTTAGATTATTAATCTTGTTTAATCTTACTTATTCATTTACAGCATTTCATCCAAATCAGGAATCAAATTGAATCATATAAGAACTCAGGATTATATTCGGAAATTTTCCCAATAGGAGGTCACATGGCCCTATGTCTCGAGCACACAACTTTCATTGCTAACTAGCCAAGAAAGAATCGATACTCATATCAAATATCGTGTCACCTATATTCCATACCAAATTATAATACCACAGTTATCAACCGAGCTACGTCAATCGTTCTTACTATCACTATGAAATACCCAAAACTCGACATCGTCACCGTTTAGGGTCTTGAGGTCTTTTAGATCATCTACCGTTGATTAAATCATCATATCTCAGCAATTCAGTATCATAAGAATATACATGCATTAAGTTTTACGCTTTATCAACATTCCATTCAATAAGGGTCAAAAATGTCATTTTATACAATTTGAGGGACTTCTATCGGTACTTGTTGGACAAGTATCGATAGAAGTCAAGTCAGTAAGCTTTGGAAAATTAACAGCAGTTTCCTATTTGTAAAAGTGAAGGTTCCAATGATACAAGTATGGGTACTATCGAAACAACCCGCACTTCTATCGATACAACGGGTTCCAGAAAGCTAGGTAGATTTTCCCTGCAAATTCTACCGATACAAGTGTTCAAACTATTGATACTACTGTGAGTTGAACTACCGACACTTTAAGGACTTATATCGATACAATGCAAGTCAGTAACCAAAGTTCAAATACCCTGTACTTCTACCGATACATACAAGAGTTCTACCGAAACAAGTGTGCAGTTTTCAAATATACACATAAATTTTTGAGTTTGCAAAATAGTCTACTTCATTTGCTAATTTCTCAAAATTATACCTACATAGACATTTTCATGTTTGTACTTAATTCTTCACTTAACAACGAAGATACATTCAGAAACATTCATCAAGTTGTTACCATGTTATTTAACCATTTACACCAAAACAACTCAAGTAACACAATCCTAATACATGTCATAAGCCAAGTGATATAAAAGACTACCAAATGAGTTCCTGAGATAGTGTGATTTCTTCTTTAAGGATCTGATCTTTAACAGTAGGATGAATCTACAAAACAATAAACAAATACACAGGTAAGTTTACAAAGCTTAATAAGTTCGCAAGAATATTTAACTTACAGTATAATGCATTTGATAACATAAAGAATGAACAATCATCCTCCTCGTCTCGTAATATTGGCATCTAATAGATCTTTTCAGGTTTCCCAGTAATTTAACTCATATGAGTTCTTCAAGATTCTCAGTAATTTAACTCATACGAGCTCTTCCAAATTCCCAGTAATTTTTAGCTCTTACGATCCCAATCAGTAACTTGCTCTTACGAGCTAGTATCGCGCTTACAAGCCAATATTGCTCTTACAAGCCAGTATCGCTCTTACGAGCTAGTATGCTCAAACGAGCCAGTATTGCTATTCCTTTTGTGTCTTCTACCACGTTCCATCATCAAGAATAGAACCAAAACAAACAAGGTTAGCACTATCAAATAGGAATAAATTTACATGAACTTACAGGATTGATTTGTAGTAACGGTTCAAGTACAGGGGTTACCCGTCAGTAAGACATCCAAGACTAGCTCTCGAACTGCATAGCCCCTAATGACACATCCTCTATGTCCCGATTAGTCACGAAGTTCATATGCGTCTTATTCCATGTCCATTTCAATTAAGTTTCTTTACATTATATCATTTCGAGCACACATCAATATAATTCTTATTTATCAAACATAATATCGATTTAACTAACAATATCATTTAATTCAATTTATTAATTGTCATATATCGATCGAATTAATTTATTCGTAACATGAATAATAACTAACACAACACATAATCATTTAAGCATTTCGTTGTCACCTGAATTCAACTATATCACTTCGTCACTTTCAATCATGCTCCTCAATACAATTTCATTTCAATTTAATTCAACTCCTCAATCAAATATTTATTAAGCAAACAAATTAAATTACAACATACCTAAATTATTTCAATAATTTTACATACAAAAACTAGATTAGTTACTTTACTGTACAAACTTACTGGATTGATTTGAAGTAATTGTCAAAGTACAGGGACTACTCTGCTACTTTATCTTTTCTCGGTTACCAACACGTTCTTGATCTACCAATAATAATTTCATTTAATTAACTAATTCCTACAGTAAAATTAACTCATTTTATGCAATTAAGTCCTTTTTAATATTTTTATAAAATTACCCTTAACTTTTCATTTTTATTCAATTTAATCCTCAAGCCTCAAACCTGCAAATTAACCATTTTTCTTTGAAAATAAGTTTAGCCGAATTGTTATGGGTCTCTCCACAGCTCATATTTACTTTTATTTGACATCAAGTCCTTGTACTTTTATTACTTTCTCATTTTAGTCCTTTTAACATAAAAATTACTAAAATTTACTTTACAAAATTGTCTTATTTAACAACCAAGCTTAATAATTTATCATTAAACTTCAAAAACACACTAAACTCATTAATGACATAAACCAAAATGTTTAACAGTTTTACATATTAGTACCATGGTTAGCTAGATCAAGCTAAAACGAACTCAAAAATATAAAAATTACCAAAAAAGAGTAAGAAAATCACCTAGAATCTTTAACCCTAGCTTGGCCAAGCTTCCTCTTCACCAAAAATGGTGTTTTTCCTCTCTTAGCCGATTATGGCTCGAAGATGATGTTAAAAATTTATTTTAACATTCTTTTAAGTTAATTATTATCATTTTACTATTTTACCCTTATTAATTCATTCAAAATTTCAACAAATTCAAGGCCATGATCGTCCACTTACTACCTTAATGGTATAATTACCATCCAAGTACTTTACCTTTCTTTTAAATTAGCAATTAATGCCTTTAATTAATAGAATACAACTTTTACACCTTTTACGATTTAATTCTTTTCACTTAATTAACTATCTAAACGATAAAATTTCATAACTAAATTTTAATAGGACACTTATGACCTCGTAAATATTAATTATTTAATATTTACGATCTGACACATCGAACTTGTGACCTCGAAACCACCATTACTGGTCATATTGAAAAATAGACTAATTAGTAAATCTTTATTTAATTAGGATTTAATTGCAATTTATCAAAATCTAAAGAATTTCACATCATTTATATTATTAGTCCATTTAAGGAGGGTCCAATTACACAATTGGTCCTTCAATTATATTAAATTCCAATCAAACAAACTTTATTTCAATTTAACCTTAAACTAATTAGGACTAAATGAATAAACAATCTAAAAGTTAGTCCAATCATATCCACCACCGCTTGGACTTTTTGACCATGGCTTAATTACCATTTTGGTCCCTTTTATTTTTAATCAATACCATTTAACTTTTACCTCTTTTACAATTTACTCATTTTCATTAATTAATGTATAAATAATCAAAATTACTCGACCAAACTTCAATTCACATATAATAAGACTCTGTAAATATTTAATAAAAATATTTACGGCCCTAAATTTTAGAAACGAGGTCCCGATACCTCATTTTCTAAAACCACTTGACTTTTGAACCAAACCAATTATTCTAACTTTTAATTCAATGATTAAAATTCTTCAATTCAAAATTTCATCTAAAATTATTATTGACTTATATAATTTAAACACTCATTATATGAATTTACTCGTCGATTTTGTGGTCCCAAAACTACTATTTTCGACACCATTGAAAAACGGGTTGTTACAAATTCTTTTCATTAGTCTACCATAAAATTAAGCATTAAATAGTAGTTCGAATTTGATGTGGAATGTATTTTTAAAACATGTGAATCAAATTTCACCAAAAAAAATCACTTGGCGTCAGTAAGGACCTTTGTTCATTTACACACTGATGGGGTTATGGCCATTATATCTAAGGATGCAACAGTTGGTGGAGTGGTTTGTGATCATCAAAGAAATCAGATAATGGGTTTCAATCGATTCTTGTGATGATGCACGCCTTTCGAAGCTAAACTCTAGGGTATTCTCGATGGAGTACTCATTCTTCTCAATAAGGGTTTCAAAAAAGCTACAATCCAATCTGATAACCTTGAAGTCATCAAAGCTTTATTTGATAGCTAGCCAAAAGACTCAGGTATTACAGGCCTTAGAAGAGTCAGATGGATTTTGAACATGGAAGGTTAATGATGGCTTAGGTTCACACCTAAAGAACACAATTTAGTTACGGACCATTTAGCCAAATTAGGTCTCAACTAGAAATCAAGTCTTCAAATACTTGAGGCCATTCCTAACGACGTCTTAGATCTACTCCAGCAAGACAAAGTGAGGAGCGTTTTTGTTTGTTAAAATTGATGTAATAGTTAGTCTTATTCACCAAAAAAAAATATTCCTCATGCCATATTTAGGTGACACTTAATGCCCAAGCTAATGGCTTGATTGATGAAAATATTTTGATTAATATCCTATTAATACTTTGAAGACCCAACTAAAATATTTTATATTTTGACAACAACTCACATTTTGGAGATGTTTCATGAAATCAATTTTATAATATATATGCATGCACATGTGTTTCATAAACTAAGTGTGGGTCTAGATCGGCGGTGCGGTGTGGTGCGTTTAGCTTATTTTTTGTTTTAATCTACAGTATCGCTACAGTATATAATCTCATCGCCACTGCTATTTTTATATTAAACGTAGGTAAACGCACCGCCCATCCAAACTCACCCTTAGTTTAGATTAATGCTTCATATTCAATTTGTCGTCGTATAGTAATAAAGTTCATAACATGGATTCTATCCAACCCGAATGAATCTAATATTACATAACAAAAGCCTAATATGCTCTAATTGTGTAAGTTTGTTGATTAATTCATGTTAGATATTAGTTCAACTTAAGTACAACTGGACTAAGTGATTATTACTAGGAAATATAGATATGGACACTAAAAATTTGTTTATGTAGTTTGGAAACTTCCTATGTTTGTTGAACCTTTCTGAGAGAGTTAATTCACTATTCTCAATAAGAACAAGCTCTGGTATAAGTCCCACTCATCCACCAAATAATAACATCACTCCTACACTCAGTTTAAGCTTAGTGTAAACTGATTGATTTGCTTTGATTTACTTACAATGTGCAATTAATAAAATAAATCATATATGAATAAGTATAATGCTCTCTAATTCAAACCTTTAACCTAAATAAGTCATGCATATGTAAGAGTTAATATGGCTTATTAAATTTCAATCAATTACAATCACTTAATTTTGTTAAAGTAGCTACAAGAAAATGTCTTCAATAATCCACATTACAACAAAGATCTTCTTATATCAATCTTTTTAAAGATCAAATCTTTTACTCAAGGGAACTTGGATTGTATTGAATGCTTTCAATCCTATCGTTGCTTGGCTTGATTCTTTCATGTTTGACTTTGGTAATTAGCTGCTAACAATCTTCACGATTCATCAAAATAAAGTCCAAATGAATAAAAAATGTAAATAGTTAATAATAAAAGAACTAACTTACAATAATAGCTAATTAAAATTTGTAGTAATATAATCGAAAAAATGTAATATAATAGACAACTGTTAAAATTTTTCAATAATAATAGTAATAATAATTAAGGTTGTCCTTGTCATATGAGATTAAGTTGTAAAATTAGTTAGTTAATAAATTTTAATTTGGTAAAAAAATTAAAAAAAAATAAAAAGATTGGGAATAAGTAAATTAATTACTTTTGACAAATAAGAAAATGAGTTACAAATATTTGAACTCAAATTGTGAATCATAACATAAAAATAATTACATTGCTTATACCAATTAAAGGGATAAACTATAGTTTAAGGGTAAAATGCTAAAAATTGAAGGGTAAAATTGGTGTAAAAGTAACATTCACCTAGAAATCTTACATTATCTAAGTAATATGTAGTATTGAGATTACTCCTTCTATTTCATTATCTTGACACTAATTGAAATGTAAAATTGTCAACTCAAAGTAATCTTTGAAATTCAAACAAGAAATCACCATTGTTAGTATAGGGAGCTTTCGACCAAGCTTAGTTTTTCATGCATGGTATGTATTCAACTTTCGTTTTTATTGATTTTTATTTTTTTGAGATCGTTGTAGCTTAATCTAGCTAACCAGGGGTTAATTAGTAAAATTGTTAAACATTTTGAAATGTGCCATTGTTGAAATTGTAAGCTTGATAGCTAAATAAGATTACTTTGTAAAGTAGTTTTAGTGATTTTGATGTTTAAAAATTTATTTGTTAAAGTAGCAAAATTTCATGGAATTATTGTGAAAATTGAGATATATATGGGCTGTACAAGGATAATAGGAAATTCGACTAGCATGGTATATGTTTAAATGTGTTCAATTTGTTACTTTTTAGTTTAAGGACTAATTTGCATAAGAGGTAAAGTTTAAGGGTAATTTTGTAAAATGCGATTAAAGGGGTTTAAATGCATAAATTTGATTGGTGTATGGTTTGAATTGATTTAATTAAATTAAACTATACTTTAGATCAAGAATCTCAACGATTGGAAGACGTATAAGGAAAATGAAAAATTGTTAATTAGTCTCTGATAGTTGAATTACTTCAACAAGTAAGTTCATACTTCTTTAGTAGCTACAATTTTGTTACAAAATGTTATCATTTATAGTTACATAAATTTATGAAATTTGAATTGGATTATGTGGAAAAGAATTGAAATTTGCAATAATTCCGATGGACTAAGTAAAAGTCTTATTGATCGGCCTGTAAACGTTACAGCATTTAAGTGCAAGCGGACACTCGTCGATGCAAGTATAGTTGATAGATTTGCTCTATCGGATATCGATCCCACGAGGATAGAGTTCTTGATGTTCAATTGTCAAAACAACTAAAGTTAAAATTAGAAAAAATGCTAGTAAAGATGTTAGCGTAATTAAATCAGATCTACACCACTAAGTTATTCAAAGTTGTCAATGCAATGATAAAAATAAAATGTCAGAGCAACTGAAAGTAAAATAGATTGTTGTTGATATTTTGAGAATTTAAATGTAGAAAAAGTTAAAGAATGATCAAGTGCGAAGAATGGAGTGGATCACTGACTTCACTAAGTAACAACGCTAAATGTGACGACAAGGTATTTTATAGATGAATTGTCGCAGCAATAAGGTTCCAATGAAATCATACCAATAACAACTCTCTGTTTAACCAAGATTTAAGTGCCCACATTTACCCCACCTTCCAATGTTTGCAATGTCTTGCACTCAAGAACAAGTGACTAGAATTCCTCCTAGCCTCAAGCAACTTCCGTTGACTTGCTTGTTAACCTAACTTGTCACCGCACTTTCCAATGTCGGTAGATTGCAATTACACTTTCGTGGTCAAAATAGTTAAATCCAAGGGAAAACAGATGAGAAGAAGTGAATAGGAATCAAAATAATCTAACATTGAAAGATATTTCCATATACAATCAATTGTCAATAAGAATTCATAAGCATTAAAAAAGGGATTAACAAATAAGTCGAAACATACTATTTCTAAGCTACTAGGATTATTCCTTAACCACTCCTCTTACATCGCATCAAGCACTCCTCATTAGAAGTTGTCGCTCACTTGCTCGATCAACTCACCAGACTCCAGAATCAAGCTTCAAAGCTTCAGAGAATTTACAGAATTAATTTCTTCTCCTCTTAGTATCTCTTTCCTTCTTCTCTCCTCTATTTATAAGCTTTGAGAATTGTAAATCTCATCTCCTCTCAAATCCAACTCCTTTTGCAACTGTCAAAGTTTGTTAAAATCCAATTATGCACTCACGCAGATCTGGTGTGTTCTTCATGAATCAGTAGGTTGTCGCGACATCACTGGGTGCAATCTGTAATCTTTAATTGCGGCGACAACGTGTTATTCTCCTACGCTGGTGCTTCCAGATGTGTTTACAGCGTGAATTCACTCATACAAAGTAGATGTTTCCATGCAGTGATATTTCTGGCCGTAATTCCAAGCTAAACTTGTGGTTGAATCTTTGAACTTTTTTTAGCATCAATCTTCCGAGATGGATCCATGCGCTGACAATTTCAAACGCAATACATATGCTGCATATGGCAACATTAGTTCACAGAAGAGATAAAATAACGAGAATTTAAGCCACATGACATTGAGTTAGAAAATATAAATACTAAGTATGAAATGACTATAATGCATGCTAAATATAATACAAAAGGGACAGTTAATACATAAATTTAGGGAGAAAATAAGTGTCATTTCTAATGCTATCACTCACACCCCTAAACTTAAGTTTTTACTTGTCCTCAAGTAAACAAAAGTAAACAAAGTCACAAACAAAACATGTCACCGCAATCATTATTCTAACAAATTAAATCTTCTGGAATTCTAATACACAAATTGTATTCACATGATAGAATAATGCACCGACAATTTATAGGTATGAGTAATTAAAATTGCAACTTCACTAATGTTAGTAACAAACTTTGAATCTTAACCTTCCTTGACCAATACATCATATATTTCTTTTTTCTTCTTTTCTCTTTTCCTCTTCGTGTTTTTTAAAATGACTGAGAGATGTCATTGCATTACTCTACCTTTGTTCTTTGGCAGTAACGATGGGGTGCAACAAACCCCAAGAAGTATGTAATTGCGTCGACACACACTCTTGTAGTGACAGCCTTTGGCTAAATAATTTTTCTAACACATGCAGTGGAGTGTTCTCCCTTGATAAGTAACAATGAACTCACATTGGAGTGTCTTTTATTAGTACAATATCACTGCAATTGGTAAGTTATTTAAAGATTCAAAGATTAATCTACCCATTCATTACTGAAGCAATTCCAATCATTCATCCAAAAATAGAAGGCTCAATATTCAATCATATTCACCCAATTCACATATCAACATTCCAAGCAATTCAAGATTTATGTATAAAATAAAAATTGTGATCACATTTTTGTTGAAATTTTGCATACTTTCATTGATCTAAAGACACATAAATTTTCAAATATGTAGGTGTAATCGCATTTCTATTTTACACAAGATCCACCCAAACTTAATGTCTGCATTGTCCCCAATACACTAACAATATTATACAAATTAAAATGGAAATGCAACTACAATGCAAATGTACTAACAAATAAAATGCAGTGACAAAAAAAATGCAATGACAACTAAATGTTATGCATGCAACTAACTAATGAAATGTAAACTAACTCATTATTCAGCAGCCGATGAAGTAGCTGCCTTGGCTTTCTTCTTCTACTTCTTTAGGCATTCTTCTTCTACTTTTCACATCTTTTTCTTGTCTTTCCTCTTTTACTTTTTGTCCTTGGAATCAACTGAAGCAACGGATTACTCCTCCACAGCCAATTGAGTGGAGACCTCATCGACAGTCACATCAAATGGATGGACTTCAACAAGCAGTGCCACATAAGGCAAATGGCTAGAGGGTTAAGATTTTCAGTGCTGCTAGTGACTACCTCAACCTAGCTCTCTTTAGGTGGAGCCAAGTCTTCACTGGATGCCCTCACACTTGTGGGTGCATCAACAAATTCTTCCTCGAAATTTGTCGAGGCATCTTCCTTTTCTTCATTCTTCTCCTCTTCTTCCTTCTCTTCTTCAATTTCCTTCTTCTCCTTAGGCTTTTTCTCAGATGTGATTGGTTCGACAACTTCCTCTACTTCCAAACCCACAAATACGATCGGTGTACGCATGTCCTCAGTAACAACCTTCCTTTCTGTCATGTTAGCCCCAAGACTGTTCAAAAATTCATCCTCGAACAAGCTAGTGATTGTTCTGAAACAGTCTTCCATGGCGTTGGAATGTCCCTCGTGCTCCTCATCATTGGAGATATGAATTATAGTTAGGGATAGGACAAGTTGAGGTCTACCTTTAGGAGTAGGTTGCTCGGAGGACGATGGGGCTTCCCTAACAATAGGCGGGAATACAAAAAACTCTGGCATGAGATTTGGAGTCAAACTCCTCAATGTAACGACAATAACGTTGTTCCATGCCCTTGCGTGCGCATAGAAGATGTTCTGCCTATAATCCATTTCCTCCAGCATGCTGACAAGGCAAATCTGACGCATATCCATGTGATCAATGATTTGTTCTATTGCAGCTAGCTTTGTCCCAACTTGAGGGCTTGTGGGCGTATTTTAGTGCTTCTCTTTTTTCTTTCCTTTCCCTTTCTTGTTCTTCTTAGGCACCTCGGATAAGTAAATTATTTGAGTAATTTATTTGTGTATTTTGATTAATTTTGAGGAAAAAAATACTTTTAGTTTCTTACATTTCTTATCAGATACACAAATTGATGCTTCTCTACTTAAAAGCAAGCAAAAGAAGGATTAAATTGAAGACATGTGTGAAGAGATTGGCTAAATTCAAATTTGGCGAACATTGAGGACTGAATTGCAAGAAAGAAACTTTTAGTGAGAATGGTCAAATAAGACTTAGTCAAATTGTTATTTTCTTTTTCTTTTTTTCTTTTTAATTATAAGTTGTTATTTTCTTTTTGACTAAATTACTTATTCTTAGCAAATGGGTAATTTAGTTTAATAGGACTTAGTCTATATTTAGTAATCCAATTGTATATAAATAAGGGGTTACTTGGCTTCAATTGAATGTACTTTTGATTTTGATGAGCTATTGAAGCAATTGAGCAATTATTTACTTTCTCTTCAATTCGTCAGTCCACTTGCTGCCATTTTCATTTCCATTTTATTTCTTTTTATAAATCTGTCCAATTGCTACTTTAGCCCCTTCCCTTTCCATCTTTCATATTCACAAACAATCCATCACCATATCTATCCATCAAGCATGAGTAAAATTATGTGCCACTAAATTCATTTTAGTCTTAGTCCGATTATCACTCCGTCAAGAACAATCGTGAGTTACGAAACCGTGCCAAAAACTTTTTTATCGATACTCGCTATCACTCCGGTTTATGGGGTAATACAAATTCGCCCCTTAAAGCTAATTCGACTTCAATTTAAAAAGCGCGCGTTGAGTTGAGGAAGGTTAGCGTACAGTTTGGATATCAAATCGACCGTGCTGTATTCGAATTCCCACGAACAAATTGGCGTGTCCAAGTGGGAAAAGCTAGTTGGATTCCGTCAAGGGTGGTACAAACCAGATTTAAATGACTCGCGCGGTTGAGGTTGTTAATCCGAGTTGGGCTTTTCAAGACGCAAAGCTGTCAAAATCTTAAATCGCGAGCACGTGTGACGTGGTTAGACATTTGACAAAGGTCGGTTTGCAGGTCGTATCCGAAACCGGTTACTAGAGGAAAAATTGGCGATTGGGACGTTCTCGAGCGCTATAACCAGCTTATCGACTAAAAAGGGAAGATTAAATTTCAAGGATCGATTCAAGATCGGAGGAAACCGAGGTTGAGGCTTAGCTTATTAAATATAGTTTTTCTCATCTTTTATTCTCGATTGATTATTTTTCGTCAAGATTTATTTTACTATTTTTATTTCACTTTTATTTTATCTTAATTTAACGTTTCTCTAACTCCCCACTCTTTTATTTTTTTAGGAGACAGTCACGCGTCGTGAGCACGCCCTTCAACACGACGTTCAAGAGAAAGACACGAGAGTAGATTACAGCAACCAATCCTTGTGGAATCGACCCTTTTGCCTAATACTACTATTTTGTATTATTTGTCGTAGGAATATTTATATTTGTTGGATTCGACACCCATCAAATTTTGGCGCAGTTGCCGGGGACAAGGAACATTTATCTAACTTTCATTTGTTTTCTTTATGACAAGGTTTGAGCAGACACCTCTGAACGACTTTCAACCGGAGATAGAGAAATTAACCCGAAGGTTGAGAAAATAAGTTCACGGAAAACACTTACAAATAAAGTTTGAAGAAGAAGCTTTCACTAAAGAAATATTCGGTGACGAGAGCAGAGAAAATGGAAGATCAGAATCAGACTATTCGACAACTTGCAATAGCACCGGACGAACAACAACGTTATGTATAACTGATCCAACAGGAGGAACACCGTTCGAGTTAAAGTCGGGCTTAATCCATCTATTGCCCACTTTCCACAGGGTTCAAAATGAGAATTCACACAAGCACTTGAAGGAATTCCACATGGTGTGCACGAGCATGAAACCTCAGGGAGTAATAGAAGACCAAATTAAATTTTGTGTTTTTCTTTTTTCATTAGTCGACTCTGCTAGAGAATGATTGTTTTATTTACCACCGGGATCGGTTAATACATGGGCTAACATATCTCGTTTATTTCTTGACAGATTTTTTCAGCAGCACGAGCAACCGAACTGAGACAAGACATAGTGGGAATTCGACAAAAGGAGATCGAAACGCTCTACGACTACTGGGAGAGGTATAAAAAGTTGTGCGCAAGCTGCCCATAACACGGACTTTTCGAGCAGTCACTGTTGCAGTATTTCTACGAAGGACTACCCCCCATGGAGATGAAGATGATGGATGCAGCCAGCGGTGGAGCACTTGTCACCATGACTCCCCAAAGAGCAAGAGAGTTAATTTCAACGATGGCTGCAAACTCTCAACAGTTTCGATCGGCTACAGAACCCACGAGA
The DNA here is from genome assembly GCA_005610355.1 of Gossypioides kirkii. Lineage (NCBI taxonomy): Eukaryota > Viridiplantae > Streptophyta > Magnoliopsida > Malvales > Malvaceae > Gossypioides > Gossypioides kirkii. Next base: position 9,655,375 of record CP032252.1, on the reverse strand, counting down.
CGGATTCATGGGTTAAGTACTCTGACTTTGGAAAATAAAATAGATAAGCTCACTAATATTGTGTAAAACTTGCTTGCAGATAAGTCAGGCCCAGCAAAGCTATGCAGAATCTGTACTATGCCAGATTATCCGACAGACTCATGTCCAATTTTACATGAGGAATCGACAGAGCAAGCAATTGCTGTCGAAAATTTTCCAAGTCCACCCCAGAGACAATACAATCCTTATTCGAACACATATAATGCGGGGTGAAGGGACCATCCGAATTTAAGTTATGGATCGAATCCTCAGTTCAATCAACCGTATCAACAAAGGCCGCCTCTAAATCAGCAGCAACCACCTCCGAAGACATCGTTGAAAGCTATTGTTGAAAGGTTAGCTACTAACACTGAAAAATTTCAAGAAAAGACTAACTAGCATTTATAGGAAATAAACAAGCAGATGAGCAAGTTGGCACTCACGGTTAGCCGTTTGGAGTCTCAAGGAAGGTTACCGTCCTAAACGGAACCCAACCTTCGACATAATGAAAGTGCTATTACATTAAAGAGTGGTATGATCTTAGAACCCATGATTGGCACAAGTCGTGCCCACGACACTAAACACGAAAAGAAGGAACTAGATTTAGAAACTCCAACAAAGTCATCACCACCAAAATCACTTGTTGTGCAACCCTCATTTCCAAGAAGGCTCGCCCAAAGCAAGAAGGAACGAGAAGATAAAGAAATTTTAGAGACATTTCGAAAGGTGAAAATCAATATTCCCTTACTCAATGCAATCAAACAAGTTCCTCGCTATGCAAAGTTCTTGAAAGAATTATGCACCGGCAAAAATAAGCTTTAAGGAAACGAGTGGGTGAATATGGGAGAAAATGTCTTTGCCATGTTACAAAGAAAAATTTCACCAAAGTGTAAGGATCAAGGTATGTTCTCAATTTCTTGTAAAATAGGTAATGTTGGAATTAAGAAAGCCATGTGCGACTTAGGAGCATCCATCAATGTCATGCCTTTATCTATTTTTAAATCTTTAAATGCTAGTCCTTTGAAAGAAACAAGGGTGATAATTCAATTTGCGGACAGATCATGCGTATATCCGGAAGGGGTGTTGGAAGATGTCTTCGTTAAGGTAAATGAGTTAATCTTTCCTGCAGATTTCTATATCATTGACATGGAGGACGATAACTCGAAGAACTCTTCTGATATTCCACTTGAAAGATCGTTCCTCAGCACTGCACGTACAAAGATTAATGTTCATAGTGGGACACTCACTATGGAATTCGACGGTGAGGTTGTGAAATTTAATGTTTATGAAGCAATGGGCCAACCTAGTACAATGTTGAATGTTTCTTGTGTTGATGTTGTTGAACCACTGACGAAATTGCATTTTGAATATTGTGAGGTAGATGGGTTACAAACTGTCGTATGTAGGAGTTTAGACCTCGAAACTATGAAAAAATTGGAAGAACTCAGGAAGGGATTCGAGACCAATGGACAAAAATTGAAACATTTCTACGAGAACTTTCAAGCGCACGGAATGGAAGGATTGACCCGCAATACGTCAAACGGATAACATTTAAGTTCGTCGAGCTAACGACGTTAAACAAAAGCGCTTTTTGGGAGGCAACCCAAATTTGTTAAATTTAATTTTGTATTTTAATTTTTAATAAAAGCTATTTGATTGAATTTTCACTTGCTATTTTCAGGTCCATTTGTGGAAGCTAACATCGAACGCATCCTTTCGATACTAGAGCACAAGCACCGACGTCGCCCTCTACCTCATTAAGCTACACAAGGAGTACACTTTGCCCTTTCTTTTCTATTATTTTATATCACACATTGAGGGTAATGTGAATTAAGTAGGGGGAGGGGACTTATTTGCATGCTCATGCTATGCTCTTTCTTGCAAATATGCTTATTTTGTGTTAATTTTATTTGATAATTTATTTTGCAAATACATCTTTCTTTTGTTGCTAGGTTCATTTAAATAATTAAGAAATTATGAATAAATGGTTGCTTATTTTAATCATATATGCATTGTATAAACTTAAGAATATTATGGAAAAAGTCAGACATCTTCACAATACTAGGGACTCTTTAAACTTGTCTAAGTATGTACTCATATCATGTGCATAAATAAATTTAATTGTAAATAAATAAAATAGATTTAGTTATGAGTGAAGACTCGGAAATGTGATCGAATTGAGTAATCGGGTTGAGGTGCTTGGCTTGTTATCTCAACTCGCGTAAAAAGATTCGAGTGACGAACTGAAACTTGTAACACTCCACTAACCATGCTACCTTGAAAAATAAGCTATCGGCTTTTCAAATTGAGTAACCGGGTTGAGGTGCTTGGCTTGTCATCTCAATTGACGTAAAAAGATTTGATTAGGTCTCAAATAAAATCGAAAAAAAAATGTGTGTACATATTAAATAAAATTGGGTACATATTATTTAGCAAGTGTAATTAAGTTGCAAATTTGTGAAGTGATTGATTTTATTTCATAGTATTTGAAAGTTTATAAAATGTGGTTTGAGTAGATATAATCAATTATTTATTTCTAATTTCTTTAATTGTTGCATGACACTTAATCAATGAAAGAAATTTGGATTTGTTAGATTTTTTGTCAAATAGTTTTAATATAAAATAAACATTATGCTTGAGGACAAGCATAGGCTAAGTAGGGGGGATTTTGATAAGTAAATTATTTGAGCAATTTATTTGTGTATTTTGATTAATTTTGAGGAGAAAAATACATCTAATTTCTTACATTTCTTATCAGGTACATAAATTGATGTTTCTCTACTTAAAAGCAAGCAAAAGAAGGATTAAATTGAAGACATGTGTGAAGAGATTGACTAAATTCGAATTTGGGGGACATTGAGGACTTAATTGCAAGAAAGAAACTTTTAGTGAGAATGATCAAATAAGACTTAGTCAAATTGTTATTTTCTTTTTCTTTTTCTTTTTCTTTTTAATTATAAGTTGTTAGTTTTTTTTTGACTAAATTACTTATTCTTAGCAAATGGGTAATTTAGTTTAATAGGACTTAGACTATATTTAGTAATCCAATTGTATATAAATAAGGAGTTACTTGGACTCAATTGAATGTACTTTTGATTTTGATGAGCTATTGAAGCAATTGAGCAATTATTCACTTTCTCTTCAATTCGTCAGTCCACTTGCTGCCATTTTCATTTCCATTTTATTTCTTTTCATAAATCTGTCCAATTGCTACTTTAGCCCCTTCCCTTTCCATCTTTCATATTCACAAACAATCCATCACCATATCCATCCATCAAGCATGAGTAAAATCATGTGCCACTAAATTCATTTTAGCCTTAGTCCAATTATCACTCCGTCAAGAATAATCGTGAGTTACGAAATCGTGCCAAAAACCTTATTATCGGTACTCGCTATCACTCCGATTTACGGGGTAGTACAAATTCGCCCCTTAAAGTTAATTCGACTTCAATTCAAAAAGCGCGCGTTGAGTTGAGGAAGGTTGGCGTACAGTTGGGAAATCAAATCGATCATGCTATATTCGAATTCTTGCGAGCAAATTGGTGTGTCCAAGTGGAAAAAGCTAGTTGGATTCCGTCAAGGGTGGTAGAGACCAGATTTAAATGACCCGTGCGGTTGAGGTTGTTAATTCGAGTTGGGCTTTTCAGGATGCAAAGCTGTCAAAATCTTAAATCACGAGCACGTACGATGTGGTTAGACATTCGGTAAGGGTCGATTTGTAGGTCGTATCCGGAACCGGCTACTAGAGGAAAAGTTGGCGATTGGGACGTTCTCGAGCGCTATAACCAGCTTATTGACTAAAAAGGGAAGATTAAATTTCAAGGATCGATTCAAGATCGGAGGAAATCGAGGCTAAGGCTTAGCTTATTAAATATAGTTTTTCTCATCCTTTATTCTCGATTGATTATTTTTCGTCAAGATTTATTTTACTATTTCTATTTCACTTTTATTTTATCTTAATTTATCGTTTCTCTAATTCCTCACTCTTTTATTTTTTTAGGAGACAGTCACGCGTCGTGGGCACGCCTTTCAACACGGTGTTCAAGAGGAAGACACGAGAATAGATTACAGTAACCAGTCCCTGTGGAATCGACCTTACTGCCTAATACTATTGTTTTGTATTATTTGTCATAAGAATATTTATATTTGTTGGATTTGACACCCATCAACCTCTTTCACCAGAAGGGTTTCTTGTCCCCTAGTCATTCGCTCCACCGAGATATAATTTATTAGCCTCTTGTTGTCCAACACCTCCGTACCATCTCGGGGCACAATTCCCCTTTGTTTGCAAAGTATCATAATTAAAGAAGGGAAAGGTAAGATACTGTTTGTTTACTCGTGGCTTAAGCAATTTCATCATGTAAAATTGCACTGACATTAATGTGACAACCCTTTAAAATGGAGTGCAAAAGGCACATGTGATCCAACGTCGTAGTTGCGTTATGGGTTGAATGCAGAATTCGGCTATTAACAAAGTGGAACCAACGCTGATGCATAGTGTAGTTATGTAGACCATTTCCAGTCTACATAATGTCCTCGACGCATAGATCTTGCATCATCAAGTCAGCACCTTCATCAGTTAACTCCTCTAAAAACGCAGTGTGGGTATCTTCCTTTTCAGCGAAGTGGAAGAGTGCGTTGATGTGAGTCGCACTCCAAGGCACTAGACCCTCGCGTACAAATACAAACTCCTGCTCAGAATCCACTAAGTTGGCATAGAACTCTTTTACCAAAGTGGGGGAATAACTGGCAGGATGGTCCTAAAAAAACCTCCAACCCAGACGAGAGATTGTCTTTGCAACTTGTTTCCATAACGGTCGTTATGGAGATAATTGGAAACCTTGCTCCAGGTGACAGTTTCTCTTGAGCATGACGTCGTGGTAGCATTCCTTCGCCACCTTGGAGAGGAACAAGATATGTTATTTCTGTGAGGGTTGGTCGGTATTTTGAACCAGAGTGGGTAAGGATTCAGTGAGGGATTTCGAGGGGATTTTTACTCCTCGTGTTCTAGCCATAATAGTTGAATAAAGAGAACGAGAGAAGTTTTCAAAAAAGTGTGAAGACAATGAAGAAGATGGTTGCAACATTAATAAAGGTTGTGAGTGGGAGGAGAGAAACGACAGAATAAGGGTTTTATAATTCTTTCAGAGGAAGAGACGTGATTATTTCAATTATCTTAGAAAAATGTTGCATCTACAGCCAATAAATGTCAGACTGCAGATCGTACCTCTTGGTTTGATCTAACGGTTAGGGACGGATGGAGATCAATCGACACAATTCTTGCTGAAAAAATTTCGTCGAGTCATCACAGAATGCGTCGAAAAATTGTGCTTTATGATGTATCGACAAAAAATATATTTTTTTTATTCCTGCATAAACTAAAAAGGAAACAAATGAAAATAAAAAGCAAAAAGTGAGAGTAAAAATTACAATGACATTAAATAAATGTGACCATATTTATGGCCTCGTTATGTTCTTTGACATCTGGGCTCACGTAATGCTTCAGTCATTGGTCATTTACTTTAAATTGGTGACCATCCTCCATATCTTCAATTGTCACCACACCATGCTGGAATGCTTCGACAACTTTGAAAGGGTCTGACCATCTCGAGCGTAATTTACCTAGATGTAATTTCAAACGTGAATTAAATAGAAGTAGTAATTGACCATGGTTAAATTGTCGTCGCAAGATGATATTATCGTGCCATTTCTTAGTTTTTTCTTTGTATATAGGTGTATTTTCATACACAGTGCATCAAATTTCTTCCAGCTCGAAAATGTCCAACAACCGTTTCTATCCAGTAGCATCGTAGTCTATGTTCACCTGCTTGATCGCCCACATGACTTTATGTTCACGCTCAACCAGCAGGTTTCAGGATTTACCAAACACTAATTGATACGACGACATCCCCAATAGGGTTTTGTATGTAGTGTGAAGCGCTCACAACGCATCATGTAATTGCGAAGACCAATCTCTCCGAGATGGGTTAACCACCTTGGAAACCTCCGCTTGTCTATTTGTTTGTGGAAGGTATGTGGTGGCCATGCGATGCTTCACACCATATCATTTCAATGTTGTCGCCACTTGGTTATTGTGAAAATGAGTACATTGATCACTTATCAATGCCATATGTGTTCCAAATCTTGTAAGGATATACGTGTGAAAGAACTTCAATACCGTTCGAGCATCATCCTTTGGAACCGCAATTGCCTCGATCCATTTAGAAACATAGTCAACAGCATCTAAAATATACGCATTCCCAAAAAGAGTTTCGAAATGGTCCTATAAAATTTATACCTTAAACATCAAATAACTCCAACTCCATGATAGGTTATTGGAGCATCTCATTGCGACGAGATATAGAACCTGTGCGTTGACATCTATCGCATTGTTGCGTAAAATTTTGGGCATCTCGAAATAATATGGGCCAACAGAATCCTGATTATAGGACCTTTGCAGCAGTCTTCATTCCGCCAAAATGGCCTCCGTAGGGAGTATCATGGCAATGTCTCAGGATAGAAGTCATCTCTTCTTCAGGAACGAAATGACGAATAATGTTGTCGGCGAATACCTTGAACAGGTATGGCTCACTCTAATGATACTTTGTAGTGTCGCGCATAAATCTGATCTTCTTGTGACTAGTGGCACTTAAAGGTATCTTACCACAAACTAAATAATTGACAACATCAGCATACCATGGAGATACGTCGACATAAAATAATTGCTCATCTGGAAATGCGTCGACAATGCGTGACTGATTGCCATCTTCGCTTCCAGCTTTCAGACGAGATAAGTGGTCTGCTACTTGGTTTTCAGATCTTTTTCTCTCTATGATTTCAATAACAAATTCTTGTAAAAGTAGGATCCATCTGATCAAGCGTGGTTTGACATCTTTCTTCGTAAAAAGGTACCTCAAATTAGAGTGATCTGCGTACACTGTAATTTTCACGTCGACAAGGTATGAGCGAAACTTATCGAATGCAAAAACTATTGCTAATAATTCCTTCTCAGTAGTTGTATAGTTCACCTGTGCTTCAATTAAGGTTTTTCTAGCATAGTAAATTGAGTGAAATATCTTCTCTTTGCGTTGTCCAAACACAGCTCCCACAGTAAAATCACTCGCGTCACACATTAATTCAAATGGTTGTGTCCAATCTGGTTCAACAACAATTGGAGCTTGTACTAGCTGCTTCTTTATTGTGGTAAATGTGTCTAGACATGCTTCATCAAACACAAACTTTTTATTCTGCTTTAGCAACGAGCATAGTAGTTTGGCAATCTTGGAAAATCCTCGAATAAATCTCCTATACAAACCAGCGTGACCAAGAAAGTTTCTTATTCCTTTGACATTCGTGGGTGGTGGCAATTTATCAATGATTTCTACCTTTGCTTTGTCCACTTTAATGCCCTGACATGATATTCGATGACCAATGACAATGCCTTCAGTTGCCATGAAATGACATTTTTCCAGTTCAGTATTAGATTTGTGTCCTCGCATCTTTTCAATACTTTTGCCAGATTGTCGGCGCATTGGTCAAAATTCTGCCCATACATAGATAAATCATCCATGAATACCTCGAATGAATCTTCAATCATGTTTGAGAAGATAGCCATCGTACACCTTTGGAATGTAGCTGGTGCATTGCACAATCCAAATGGCATTCGTCGAAAAGCAAAGGTTCCAAATGGGCATGTAAACGTGATATTTGCTTGATCTTTCGGCACAATGGCAATTTGATTATATCCAGAGTAGCCATCTAGGAAGCAATAGTAGGCTTTACCAGCTATCTTATCCAACATCTGATCAATAAATGGTAGTGGAAAGTGGTCCTTCTTTGTGGCCGCATTGAGACGACAATAATTCATACACACTCGCCAACCAGTAGCAATGCGAGTAAGGATCAGCTCGTTCTTATCATTACTCACCACTATGATGTTGCTTTTCTTGGGCACACATTGGACAGAGCTTACCCATTTGCTATTTGAAATGGGGTAGATGATGCCCGCGTCCAGCCACTTAATAATCTCCTTTTTCACTACCTTTTTCATTTCTCATTAAGCCTTCGTTGTTGCTCAATGGATTTCTTCCCTTTATCTTCCAACTTGATCTTATGCATGCAAAAAGAGAGACTAATTCCTTTGATGCCTATAATGCTCCAGCCTATGGCTCGTTTATATTGCTTCAAAATTGCAATAAGCTTTTCTTTTTAACTCGCATTGAGGCTTGTACTGACAATCACAAGTAATGTGTCATTGTCACCTAGAAAGAAAAACTTCAAATGCGTCGGCAATGACTTTAACTCCAAGGTTGGAGCTTGTTCAATTGATGGTTTAAACACAGGGATCATCCTGTTGGACAAATCCAAGGATTCCAATTGTCAACCCTGTTTCAGCTCACAATTATTAGTCTCAGCTCTGTGGTCACATTCAGTTAGAATATCATTAGTGGTTGTCACTGCATATTTATCCAGAATTACTAAACTTTGTTCATTAAATTCTTCTATAATTATCTCATCTAGCACATCAATGTGGTGACATTGCTCTTTACTTGTAGATAGAGCTACTTCAAACACACTAAAAGTAACATGCTCGTCATTATGGTGCATAATGAGCTCACCCTTTCAAACATTAATAAGCGTGTGTCCTGTTGCTAAAAATAGGTGTCCCAAGATGATGAGCACCTCTTTATCTGCTTCGCAATCAAGGATGATAAAATCAAAAGGGAACACGAGCTTATAAACATGAACGAAGACATCTTTGATCTGGCCTTTAGGTTGTGCTAAAGATCTATCCCCAAGTTGTAATGTCACCGCAGTGGGTTTCATAGATCCAATTCCTAACTTCCTGAATATGGATAAAGGCATAAGGTTAATACTAGCTCCTAAATCGCATAAGGCTTTACCAAGATAATGGGTTCCAATGAAGCATGGAATTGTGAAGCTGCTAGGGTCTTTCATCTTTGGTGGTAACTTTTTTGTTAGCACAGCGTTGCACCCCTTTATGAGCACAATCGTCTTGATTTCAAAAATCTTTTTCTTCTACGATAGTAGCTCCTTCATAAATTTCCCATAACTGGAGATCTGCATAAGAGCATCCACTAAAGGTACGTTAATGTGTAATTGGTTCAAGGTAGAGACAAACTTTTGATAATCTTTGTCATGATCCTTCTCCTTGAAGCTCTATAAAAATGGAAAAGGTATATTGTCAGTGGGTTATTGTAAAGGATTCGATTGCGTCGACATCTTTGTTGATTGAATTATGGGCATATGAGTAACTACAGGTGGTTCCTCCTCATGTATTTCTACTGGGTCTTCCTCATAGGCAAATTCTTTTTGTTGCTTTGGCTCAGATGCTTTGACATGTACTTGATTGGAACTGCTACTTGGCTCAGCAGTTTGCTTTCCACTTCACAGTGTGATAGCCTTACAATGCTCCTTCCCCTTTTGAGTTAGATTTTCAGTGTCGCTGGGTAAAGCACCTGGTGACCTTGTGCTCATGTTAGAAGCTAATTGTCCTAGCTGAGCTTCCAATGCACGAATAGAAGAAGAGTTACCTTGAACGATTGCTTCCGTTCTCGTGATATGCTCTCGCATCAACGCTTCAACAGTAACTAATGGATTTGCTCTTGGTTGAGAATATTGTTGCTGTTGTTGATGCTGCCCTTGCTTACTTGGTATCGTATTCTGTTATGATGGCATTCAAGCTTGTGATTGCATCTGATTATATGAATGCATTTGATTTTGTGATTACATATTATCAGGGTGCGCATGCAATTGCGGGTTGTGATTATAGTTCTGCTGTTGGTGGTTTTTGTTGTAACACCATTGTCTAAAATTACATTAATTTGATGCATTTTCATATCTGAATGTAGACGCATTTTGGTTCCTCCAATGTTGTTGTGTATGATTAGGATTATTGTATGAGTTACCATAAGAATTTCCTCTGATGTTGTTGACATAAAATGCGTTCTCAGCATGTTGTGGGCAATCCTCATAATTGTGATTGTCACCGCAAATTTCACAAGAGAATGTCGGGGCATCCATTTGTTGGGCTACTTGAATCGGGGCAACTTCACTTATTCCTTTTATGTTCTTGATCATGTTTGCCAACGAGGATACCTGTGCACTCAAAGCTTATATAGCATCTAATTCCATAATACCAGGATTAGTTTTTACCTAAGCAGAATGAGAAATTGGATATTGATAGTCATTCTGTGCAATTCTCTCTAATATCCTTACGGCTTCATTGTAGGTGCAATCCAACAATGGCCCATTGGTAGATGCGTCGACAAGATTTCTTGTCTATGCATTCAACCATTATAAAATATCTCGATCTGAGTCTATTGTTGAATTCCATGCATGGGGCAACGTCTCAAAAAAGTCTTGTAACGTTCTCATGTAGTGTGTAAGTTCTCATCATCCAGTTGATGATATGTCATGATATCATTCCACAATCTTGCATTCATTGTTGGTGGATTAAATCTCAGCACGAATTGTGTTGCTAGTGCATTCCAAGAAGTAATGGATCCAATTGGTAGACCAAGGAACCATGTTCTCGCCCTCCCTTACAAAGAATAAGGGAACAGTTGCATCTTCAAGGCGTAATCAGGAACACCATGTTGACTAAAAGAACCGCATATGAGTAGAAACGATTTGAGATGCTCTCTAGCATCTTCATGAGGTAAACCTGCATATTGCCCATTAGATTCAGCATTTAAAACATAACTGGTTTATATTCAAAATTACCAGCTTGTATTATCGATCTAACAACCCCTAGTTGTAAGTCATCAAGTACAGGAACAATAAAATCTTTGATTGTATTGTCTTTAATTTGCTCCACTTGTAGCAGAGGTGGTGGTAAATTATTAATTCTTTGTGGCTGTATTGGAGGAACTACATTTGGTGGCAGCAATGGTGGAAGATCATTGTTGTTTCTAGCTATTTTCTTTTGTTCTTGCTTCCTCCTTCGAATAGTCCGTTCGAGTTCTGGAACAAAGCTCACAATATCCTTAGGATTTCTCCTTGTGGACTTGTAACTCCTAAAGAATTTGAGATAAAAATCAAAAGAAAGTTTAAACAGATAAGTAAAAATAAAAAGTTAAGTAAGAAAGAATAATTGCAACTACAAAAATGAACATCAAACAAACGCCATCCCCAGCAACGGCGTCAAAGCTTGATCGGCCTGTAAACGTCATAACATTTAAGTGCAAGCGAACACTCGTCGATGCAAGTATAGTTGATAGATTTGCTCTATCAGATATTGATCCCACGAGGATAGAGTTCTTGATGTTCAATTATCGAAGCAACTAAAGTTAAAATTAGAAAAATGCTCGTAAAGATGTCAGAACAATTAAATCAGATTTGCACCACTAAGTTAGTCAAAGTTGTCAATGCAATGATAAAAATAAAATGTCAGAGCAACTGAAAGTAAAATAGATTGTTGTTGATATTTTGAGAATTTAAATATAGAAAAAATATAAGAATGATCAAGTGCGAAGAATGGAGTGAATCACTGACTTCACTAAGTAGCAACACTAAATGTGACGACAAGGTATTTTATAGATGAATTGTCGCAGCAATAAGGTTCCAATGAAATCATACCAATAACAACTCTCTGTTTAACCAAAGACTCAAGTACCCACATTTATCCCACCTTCCAGTATTGACAATGCCTTGCACTCAATAACGAGTGACTAGAATTCCTTCTAGCCTCAAGCAACTTTCGCTGACTTGCTTGTTCACCTAACTTGTCACTGCACTTTTCAGTGTCGGTAGACTGCAATTACACTTCCGTAGTCAAAACAGTTAAATCCAAGGGAAAACAAATGAGAAGAAGTGAAAAGGAATTAAAACAATCTAACATTGAAAGATATTTCCATATACAATCAATTGTCAATAAGAATTTATCAGTATTAAAAGAGGGGTTAACAAATAAGTCGAAGCATACTATTCCTAGGCTACTAGGATTATTCCTTAACCGCTCCTTTGTATCGTATCAAGCACTCCTCATTAGAAGTTGTCGCACACTTGCTCGATCAGCTCACCAAACTCTAGAGTCAAGCTTCAAAGCTTCAGAGAATTTGTAGAATTAATTTTTTCACCTCTTGATATCTCTTTCCTTCTTCTCTCCTCTATTTATAAGCTTTGAGAATTGTAGATCTCATCTCCTCTCAGATCCAACTCCTTTTGTAGCTGTCAAAGTTTGTTAAAATCTAGCTGTGCACGCACGCAGATCTGGTGTGTTCTTCATGAATCAGCAGGCTGTCGCGACATCATTGGGCGTAATCTGTAATCTTTAATTGCGGCGACAACGTGTTAGTCTCTTGTGCTGGTGCTTCCAAATGTGTTTGTAGCGTGAATTCACTCATATGAAGTATATGTTTCCATGGGGTGACATTTTTTACTGCAATTCCAAGCTAAACTTGTGGCTGCATCTTTGAACTTTTTCTACCATCAATCTTCCGAGATGGATCCCTGCACTGACAATTTCATACGCAATACATATGCTGCATATGGAAACATTAGTGCACAAAAGAGATAAAATAACGAGAATTTAAGCCATATAACATTAAGCTAGAAAATGTAAATACTAAGTATGAAATGACTATCATGCATGCTAAATATAATACAAAAGGGACAGTTAATACATAAATTTAGGGAGAAAATAAGTGTCATTTTTAATGCTATCACTTATATACGAGATTTTTGAATGATTCTCATTCTGGATTGAGCTCCAGCATTTGTTTCGGGCTCAGATATACATGTGACACAAATTTAGCCTGGATTGGTAATTTGTTGTCATTTTAAAGGTTTAGCCTGGACTAGTAACCTTACATGTATATATAGTCTTGGTTAGACTATTTTCCTGTGTTGCCACTGATTTAACTCAAACAGGTAATCTGACACATATATTTCTATAAATGATTAGCTCAAATGAGCAACATCTGTTTCTCATACTCATGTATTGAGTTCTTTTACAAAGTTCCATCAGAAAAATAAAAGAATGTACGGTATGAAATTATCTCGTTAAAGTGGATGAAATATAAGCTCTGAATATCCGTATGTTTGTTATTTATTAATATGGAATTGTTGAATTATGTTGTGATAAGGTTAATACTTTGAATGGCTATTTGCTATTAATAATTTAATGAACAAGGTAAGTTATTGAATTGAATTGTATGAGCTTACTAAGTACTTTATATACTTATGTTATTATGTTCTGTAGATTTTGGATTCCTTGAACGAGTCGATCGGATCAACGAGAGCTCATAGCTATCATCTTTTGACTCGGTGGTTTTTGAAGTTTCGAACTGTGGTTACTTGTGGCATGTGTATATAGACATGTTTTGGAACTTTTGTTGTAAGTGCACTTATATGCAAGTTTGATGAATGTGTTGCATATTTGGCATTTTAGTAATGTGTTGTTAATAGTCATGTTTGAATGGTATTTTGGGTGCTTTTGTCGTGATAAATTTTAGTATGAATATTTTTAGTTTATGATGTTACAATGGAAGAATTGAATGGTTTGGAATGGTTGATGAATTTTGATTTTAATATGGTGCCAATAAGGGCACATTGGTTAGTCACTTTGATTGTATGATTTGGTATGTTTTAGGCATGTTTGAATGTGTTTTGGATGCGTAAATGGTTGGAAATGTCTTGGCTTAGTACTTAAGAAACAATAGATGAAAAAGTTTGGTTTTAAAGTTATTTCAAGTGCACAGGACCTAAGATTCGGGCAGACACACCGTGTGTCTGTTTGTTTTTAGGTGCAGGAATTTCCAAATGATCATAATTAGTTACATGGCCTAAAGACACAGCCATGTGACCTATTTTGAATTGTACACGATTTTTAAGAACACAAGTGTATGGAGTAGCCACACGATCATGCTTAGAGCCACATGTGTTGGCCTCTATCACACAACCTAGCCACATGGTCGTGTGACCCCTTTTTATAGTTTTTACTTAAAATTTCATAAAAGTTTCAATTTAATCCAAAATTGATTCCGATTTGTTTTAAATGTTTCATAAGCCTGATTAAGGCCCAGATATGATTGAATAACATGGAAATGATTATGATTTATTATGAAATGATCTATTTTGTCTATATGTGATTGATTGTTGAATGGTGACAACGTTTTATAGTTGTATCATTTTATAGCTCGAATCGAGTGATCGGATTGGGTATAGGGTGTTACAGTAATAGTGGATAACGTGGGTGATACTCTCTTTAGGTGTTTCAGTTGCCGATAGTTTTGACACCCTATCGCAGCCTTATTATTCCTCCTTTTGGTTGCACCATTATTTTGTTAAACCTTCGAGTCAAGGTTATGTTGACATCTTAAGGATCATATTTGGTCTTAAGAAGAGTTTTTTTCTTCTTCTTTTCTTGGTTGATTATTGTCCCTCAAGGCACCTTATCAAGCATATTACTAGATTTAGGCCCAAAGAAACTTGTTTTGATCTTGTAACTCCTTATACTATTAGATTGTAGGCTCGAACTCTTTACATACTTAAGTATTTTAACAATATCCCTCGTCTTGATGATTTGTCAATGTGATGGAAGAAAATGGTAAGGTGTACTTATTGCTCCACTATTGAAATTGCGAAAGGATGGGTGATAAGCTTCTACAACATGCGTAGATCTTGGTTTTCAGATCCACCTTAGTGTTGATAATGGATTGCATCATGGTCTCCTTATTCCTGGTGATGATAGCTCCTTAAGGGTAGAAACATAGCTTTTTTGTTTTGTCCCCACAAATGATGCTAATTGTTATAACAATTAAGTTGTACAAGGTGTTGAGGTTGACCATGATGGTGGTTCATATAGTGTGAGGAGCAGAAAGCCATTAGAGATGGAGGTTTATGATGTGTAAAGCATTTGAGAGAGAGAGAGAGAGAGAGCGAGGAGAGTAGCAAGATGATTGTATTTTTAGTATATGAGTTCCATGTCCCATTACTCTAGTTTTGAGAAGAGGTATTTATAAAGGGCGGTTGATTGAGAATGGGTCTTGGGCATTAAGCACTCTATTCCTCTCACTACACAGACGTAAAGGGTAGCGTGGTGGATTGTCAACTAGAAGCACTATTGGAGTCAATATGAGGTAACTAGGTGGAACGTTGTTGGGCTTGGAGAGGAGAGGAGATGAATTAGCAAGTGCAAGCATGAACTCTTCTCTATATATCTTCCAAGTATTTCCCAAACCTATCTGATGTGATGTGGAATTAGGTGAGGCCAAGCTTCATCGAATTTTATCTTCAAGCATAAAAGTGAGGTGCTTTGGCGAGGAATTTGATGAGGGTGTAACCCAAATCTATGTTATGCATATATATATATATATATATATAATTTTATTGAAAAAGTTGACAAAGATTCTTTATTTTGCTTGTTTGTTTAGTTATTTTTTATTATGGTTTTTTATATTATAGGCTTAGTAACAAATTTATAACTCTAGTGAACAATTTAGTTATTGTGCATTTAATTTAAGTTTAACTATAAATGAGATTTTTTTTAACATTCAAGGTCATGATAGTTTAAATTGTTTTTTTTACTTCAAAATTAAATGCACAATCACTATATTATCCCTATGAAAATACTAATTTACTCTTCAACTTCTAATATAAGTATTTGTCATGTAATTTAACCTAATTCCTCTATAATTTTTTGGTCAATAAAGTTTAGGGTGCCTCATGCCATTAGTCTCCCATAGAAGGTTTAAAGCTTCTTAAATGGATTTATGGGTGAGACTCAAACATCAATACTTACTAGGATGTTCATAAATATTTAAATAATTGAATCAACCTATTATTTATTATTTTGAAAAAAGGTAGATGAAAGATTGTTGAAAAAGTGGTAATAAAGATTGAAAGAAGGCATGTGAAAAAATCATTAATCACATGTGGGATGTCATGGTTTAGGCCAACAGATTAAAAATTGCTGTCCACCTTTATCTGGCATGTAAAAGCAAACTAATTAACCCTCCCTCCTGCCCATGGCCCCCATCTACCTTTCTTTTCTTGCCTTTCATACATGGCCATGCCTTCTACCATGTGACTTCAAATCCATTCAAAGGAACAAAAGCATTAAGAAAAAATATTCATGACTCACTCAATTATTATTATTATAACATGTGAGAAGTGAATGAGATGATTATTATAAAAGAACTTGCATGAATGTTGTTAGGCAAATATATATTTTTAACAATACTTAATTTTTTTTTTTTAATTTTGAAACATATTTTTATATATATTTTTTATTCTTTTGGGTAAAATTTTGAATTCCCTAATTTGTTAGGTTTGTATTGAATGGTTCCAAGTAGAGTTGTTTATGATTTGAGTTGAATTTAGGTCGGACCTTAACAAAAATGTAGGTTCGATTGATAGGTTCAAGTCCGATCAAAAAATGAACTTAAAATTTTTTTTAAGTTCGACTTGGATAAAAAATGTTAAAATTAGGATCTGGCTCGGCCCGTCTGTATTAAGTTTTTTATTTTTATTTTGTATATAAAAAATTTAAAATATATATAATACATCAAATACACTAAAAACATTAAAATAAATGTTTCCCAACAAATTGAAAATAAATTCAAAAAAGTATTTATACTTAAAAAACACTAAGATAGGTGCGACTTAACAAGCAAATGCCTCTAAAATAGTAGCAAAATTAACAATAAAACAAGAGTTATACAATATCCAAACAATAACAACAAAATAGTAGTAACATAATAGTGAAATGGTAGCAAAACAATGAGAAAACAACAACAAAACAACAATTTTTTTTTACAAATTCGAACCAGGCCCAAGCCAAAAAATAATACCCAAGGTTCAACCCGTTTTCTAAATTGATCTTATTTTTTTCCCAAGCTCATTTTTCGAGCCTATTTTTTTCCCAAACCTTTTGTTAGAGTTGTGTGACTCGAATCTCGTTACTTATTAAAGAAATAAAATAAAGAGGCAAAATAGAAGGATCTATGCGGGCGAATGATCGAGGGTTGTTTAACCCTTAAATAGATGTAGTTGAACTCCTTTTGTATTGTACGAATAGTGAATTTCTCCTCCTCTATCCGTGGTTTTTTCCGATAAGGGTTTTCCACATAAAATATTTGTGTTTTTATTTTTCTTTCTTATTACTTTGCAATCATTCCTATTGCCATTATCGACATTTATTATAACATTTTTTCACTTTCGAGTAGGCTTTCGAGCCAGGCCGAATGATCCGACCTATGAACAACTCTAGTTTTGAGTTGGATGGATTGAAATGAAAAAGTTATGGTATTTTAAATTAATTAAATTTAAGAAGACAACGTTTAATTTTATTGTGGAAAAGGTCCCTAGACAAATAATAGATAGGGTAAACCTTTTCGGTGACCCAATTGGCCCACCCTTCAAGAGGTAGATTATTTTAATAAAAGATTCTTTCAAACACTCACGACGTAGATAAACAAAATTATTTATAAAATTATTTTAATAAATTATTATTGATAGAATGATAAGGGATTTTTATATAAATTTATTGGTTTTGTTTTTTATTTCTAAACACATTTTTTAATTATTTTATTTAAAAATTATATAAAAGTAACATTATCATAATAATTAATTATCTTTTAAAATAAAATTATTTTAATATTTTAATATAAGATTGACTATTTCATAAAATGAAACTAAAAAGGTATAAATTTAAGATTTGAAGATAATATGCTTAGGGTTCAATTTTTGGATATCAAGTATAAATTATGATGGGGTTTGGGTTTAGGTTTAGGTAATGGGCTGGGTTTGGATTCACAGTTAAACTTTCAATGGACTCCTCACTGTCATTGATCACCATTTCTCCTGTGCAAGCTTCACGCTCTCCTCAGCCCATTTTCCTTTAGAGGGTTTGGATTGCAAGTAGGCAGTGATGATGGCCGACAGCGTCCGGGTGTTTTAGCACAAGGGTGAGGATATTTGTGACTGTGATTTCGTTGGGGGGAAGATGGTGGCTAAATTGAGGTCGTTTAGTGCTGGCTCACTGGGATTAGAGAGTTGAGAGAGATTAGGATAAAGAAAAATGGCGAAAGAAGTAGAGGTGGGGCGTTGGGCGTTGGGCTCCTATAGAAAGTATGAAGAAGATGATCTGCAACCGTTTCTTTCTTATCTCTCTTTTTCCCCTCCTTTTTATAGATTTTCCATCTTTTTAATAACTTTCCCTTTTATAAAAGAGCAGAGCTAAGTGCTAGACAATGTTTAGCTCCCTTCTAACGTCTTGGAAGAAACACCGTGCATCTCTGCAGCCAACAAAGGTTCAACCGACACCGGAGCTGTGCGGAAAGCATGCAACTTATTCAGCTGGGCAGAACCGATCGGTGAAAGATGATCGACAACTTGGTTCAAAGCACGGCCAATTACGCTCACACAACGCATGCGCTAACCGCAGCTCAGTAAAGCTGGTGTCCACAGTAACACCTCTCCTGAGAAGGGCATTATCACTCTCCACCTCCACACTACGGGACCCCCTATCCCATGCAAACTGAAGTCCAACATTAGAAAACTTTGAGGGACCAAACACAAATTTATCCTATTTTTAAACATTAATTATAAGATTAAAATAAAAAAAATTAAAAGTTAAAAGAGCTAAGCCCCTTAAATTTAACAAAATTTGGTTCAATGAAGGGAAAACATATACTTATGTTGGAAGAACCAGTTTTGAAATTATATAATAATACTTTGTCTTTACTTTATGCAGTAAGCTTTTGATTAAAATCTGAAACTAGGTAAGGGGGGTATTAAGGCCCCAAGCCTGATTTAACTGAAAGAAATTATGGGCAAAACTTGTCCATGTAAGGTGACAAAAATTATCCAAATTTATGGGCCTTCAAGCCTTACCCAGCCTACAAAATAACTGATGATGCTTTTAAACATGCAATGCTACTTACCATTACACTCAACACACTTATCAGTTATCGTGATTCATGTTGGTTAGGCTTAATAAAAGTTATATTTGATGCGTTATCATTATTATATAACACTAATACCTTCTCAACAAGTGTTGAGTGTAATGACATTTCATTTTTAAGAGAGAGTGCAGGTTAGGCAATCATAAACCTTGGATATGGATCATAAACCAGACATGAAAAATAAAAAAATTGTAATATATGTAAGCTGTTGGATCCCATAGGTTAAATAAAATATCTAATTCTGAGTTTCAATGTGGTTAAAATTAGAGGGTACCGAAAGTCTGAAAAAGAAAAAATAAATGTAGATGATGAAGGGAGGCAAATAAGTGAATGAAGATTTGAAGGCAAATAATTGGGGTCCCTTCGGAAACAAAAAATTAGAAGCTATGACTTGTCGGTCTAGATTGAAATCAAGAGACATATTCTGTTGTCCTTTTATGGCAGCCTGTGGCTCATTTTCACCCTGCATTTCTTGACACATGAATTCTGTTGCCACACTGCTGCATTGAATCGATGTGAAAACAGAAAATCCTGAAGAGGGGAAATTCTTTGCAACGTTTGTGACATAAATTTGATGTAAAAGAAGTTTGAAACTTTTATTTCTTTAAAAAAAAAGCTTGAATTAGATTATGGCAGTGAAGATGATAAAACCCATTCTTGATACCATAAATATTATGAGAAATGATTGTATGAAATCGTGATTTCATGTTATTCATATCACTTTTTAATTTCAAGAAAAAAATGTTAAAAATTGGGCGGTTTTTATAGGTTAGATTATGTATTATTTTCTACAATTTGTGGAAAGAATAAACATTTGATTTGATAATATATTATCAGATAAAACTATAGGTTATTAATATGGTATATTTTTTGGAATAATGTCATATTTGGTATCTGTACTTTTATAAAATATCTAATGCAATTTTTATATTTTGAAAATATTTAATATGGTATTTAAATTATCAATGTGTTTTATTATGGTACTTGTTTTTCATAAAATGTCTAATGTGACGTCTGTAGTTTGAAAATGTAATATGTAGTACCTGAACTAACAATAAGTTTTTGTTATGTTACCTGGTGTTAACAATTGTTAGTGAATTCGTAAACTAGCCAATGAAAAATTCAACATGAATATTTTTTTCCAAATTAAATAAAAAAACTAAATTAGAAAAAAAATAACTAAACGTATGGTTAAATACTTCTTTTTTATTAACAATATGTTTAGTTATTTGTTTTTTTAATTTAATTTAATTTAATTTTTTGTTTTATTTACTTTTTCACGAAATATTATAATATCCATGTTTGCTTGATGATTTGGAAAAAAAATTCTACATGTTGAATTGACTAGTTTAGCGATTTATTAATGGTACTAATAGGGGTGAAGCCAGAATTTTCTTTTAGGGGGACCGAAATTAAATTATAATTTTTACGATAGTGAAAATGTAATTTTTAAAGGATTAAATCAAAATTTTATCATTTTTAGGAGGCCAATGCGTAATTTTACCTTTACTAATTTAAATTTTTAAAAATTTTAAAGTAACTAGAAAGCAATATTTTCATTTTATGCCAGCCTCCTGGATTCGCCCCTGAGTATTAACACCAAACACCATAATAAAATACATCGATAATTCAAGTACCACATTGAATATTTTCAAAATACAAATACCAACTATGACATTATCCCTTTTTTAACACTCATGGATTAATGAGTAATTTTAAATGAATCATATTTAAACTAACATCACACTCGGAAAGTTACGATAAAACCAATTTAAGATTGACAAAATGTATGTAGAATGAACCCTTGTTTTAATCATATTATTAGAATGGTTCATTCATGCTTCGCGTTGGATTGATTATGTGTTTGTGTCAAATTATAGTATGAAAATTTGAAGATTAAAATATTAAGTCTTTATATTTTTCATATATTTGGAGTTTAATTTCTCTATTTTTATTTTTAAGAGTTTAACCCTTCTAATTAATTTTTGGATTTAAAAATTCGTTTTTTAATTATATATAACTATGTAATATTTTTATCAAAAAGTTAATGATATTGACTATTTACACTAATCAATAACATAATAAAAATATAGAGACCAAATTATATTAGAAATTAAAATCTAAAGATTAATTTTTTAAATTTAAGTATAATAAAGGGACTAAAATTGAAATTAACCATGTTTGTAATTCAAAGAAAAAAAAAAGCACGTCATAAAGGAAGGTCATACCATTTTATTATTCCGAGTAAATATAACATATTTTAGTCTAAATTTAGTAACAAAATCATTTTATCAGTCTCTTTAAACAATCTCGTAATAGATTTTGATTATATATGTTTTTTTATATAATATTTAAAATTATTTATTATCTCTCTCCAACTTATAAATAGGAGGATAATATGTTTCGGCGCACTCATATCAATCGAGATAAGATTCAATTGACAATTAATCAGAGAGATAGACCTAATTGAATATTGAAAATGTTTCAAATAGAGATCTAATCATATAAATGACAAAATGTGAAGGACCTCTTGAATTATGCATTACTCAATTCTGCCAAATGCTTAAACCATTTCCCTCCCTAAACATGGGTCAACACCATGGCAACACTCTTTTAATATAGTTATAGAGATTTCCATCGTTTCACGTTGCAAATGCAAAGCAGAGGATTTTCCTACGAATTCAATATTCAAAATTCCCCATAATAAATACTCCCCCAAAAAAGAAAAACAAAGCAAGCAAGCCTTAAGGTGAGTAAAAGAGGGGGGAAATTCAGAGGTAAAAAAAAAAAAAAAAAAAAGAGAGACGTGTACGCAAAGCGAGGGTGATTTGTCCACACTACCTTTGATGTTATTAAAGAGGATTTTGTCTGGTTGCATTTTTAGACACAGATTGACGCGTTTTAACGTTGCCATTCCTTTTTTTATTCTTAATCGTTTATTGACTTTGATTTTCTCATCTTATTTTTAATTTTAAATTTATATCTATCGAGATTATAGTAATAAAATTTTTTTTATTAAAATTATTATTTTATTATTTTTCATTTTTATTTTAATATTTATATTCGAAGTATTTAGCTGTCTCTTTTAATAATATTATCTCAAAAATTTGGACTTGAATTTTTTTATTGAAAATACAATTTGTTTTACCTTTGCATCCAATCAATTGCTGATATTAAAATTATTAATTTAACAATAATATAATATCAAACTTTATATAAGATAATTTAAAATAAACAATTTAAACTTTAAAAAGTCTTTGTTTTTAAATTTTTAAAGTTTTATATAAAAGTTTCAACATTTACTTTTTTTTTCAATTTTTTATTTTTAATTTTTAATTTTAAAAATTATATATTAATATTTTATATTTTAAAAAAATTACTTATAATCTCATTGTAAGTTTTGATTATATTTGCTTTTATATCTATAGTCTTTCTCAATCCCATAAATAAGAAGATAATAAGTTTTAACATATTCGAACCCACATCTTTCTATATTGATAACAATATTCATACCAATTGAGTTAAGATTCAATCGATAATATATCAATTAATAATTTTAATAATTGAAATAATATTTTTAAGGAAAACAAATGCAGAGAGTGCTAAGGTAGCTTCCCATTGCCGAAATCTCCAGTGGGCGTTTCTCATTCCACTTCTTTCACACGGTACCATACGTTACAACGAAAAATAATAATAATAATAATAATTACACAAAAATACAGCATTATATACAAATATATATATATAAAAGAATTTGGATTATAAGATTCTTACATCACTTCTAGAAATTTGTTTGAGTCAACTGCTTTCTCCCCCCACATTGCCATCTTTCTCTATATTTCTCTTTTGTAATTTAGGACACGACAGCTCTTTTGTACTTGTCAATGGCTTTTTATTTTTGGATTTTGCTAAGAAATATGTTTACCATACTTATTTATTTATAGAATAATGTCTTTATGCTTTAGAAAATTATAATTAAAATTCTCAACCACTACAATTTTATATAACATTCATTATGAATATAATGTTAATTATCTTAAAGGCATCCAATGGTATAACCCTTTAGTTTTTACATCCTACTACTATCTATACTAATTTTTAAATCTTAGATTAAGTTGATTTCATGAATCAACCCGACATCAACATCATTAAAAATTTATTAAAACGTTATTTTTGTCTTTTTATATTTTTAATAAAATATTTAAAAAAAATTTATGAGTTAATTGCATTCAACATCCCCAGACTATGATTTACATTTTAAATTGGTCCCTACACTTTACATCCTCAAAGTATCAAAATTATATCAATTAAGTCCTTCTGTTTTTAAAATTGCTAATTTAACCATTAAATGACACGCCTATCATATGTGGCATAATTTAAATGAAAATTTAAAAAAAAAACTGAAACGTTGCCATATAACTTTTAAAAGTAAAAACTAAAAATAGAGTAAAACTGAAAAAGAGAGTAAATATTAAAACTTTTATAAAAGCTTAAAAAACCTCGAAACAAATATCTTTACAACTTCTCTTTTTACAATATTCAATTTTCTTTTTAGCTTTCATTTTAAACTGTGCCACATAAGATTTGTTATGTAACTTAACAATTTTAGTAATGAAAGGATCTAATTGATACAACATTGATAGTTTGGGGATGTAATAAGAGTGGTTTGAAATTTGGGGACCAATTTAAAATAATAATCATAGTTTGAAGATGTCTAGTGCAATTAACTCAAAATTTATCTTTACCACTTAAGTTTAACCTTGCTTTTGAAAAGTTTGGTTTAAAATTTAAATGTTTAGTATTGTTGTTAAAAAGTGTTTTTGAGAAATAAAATGTTCGTTTTAGACATGGTATTATAAAATAACAAATATGCATTTAAAATTAGTTAAAATTATGATACTTTAGTAAGAATATGAAAAATAATTTATTATAACTTGTTGTTAATATTTTAAGATATGAAATATAAATTTTAAATATTTTTAAGCAATAAATATTAATTATTTATAAAATTTAATTAAAATATATAAATTATATTTAAAATATTTAAAATAATCATTAAATATTAACACATTTGTATTATTTTAAAAAATATTTATTTTTCATTTTTAATTAATGATTTTAACACATTTGTATTATTTTATTTTAAAATGAATTGTTAGAGGGATGAAAAAGTAATTAAGCACGTACTTTTGAGAGAAAAAAAAGCTAAACTTGTTAGCTTCTCCATTTGGCCAAAAACACTTTTGAAAAGTTAAAAAAATCTAAATCAAAGCACAAATTTTCTCACAAAAGTGTTGTTCAAGCCAAAAATGTTTCTCTACCGCAATGCTAAAACTTTGTTTTGATTTTTTTTTTTACATTTTAATATTATTCCTCAAATTTTTTTACCCACATCAAAGTAATTTGTTTTATTTTAATTTCCTATATTATTATTATTATTATTATTATTATTCGTTTCAAATCAATGGTGGATCTTAAGATTAAGTTTTGAGTTCCAGTAAAATTTTAAAAAAATTTAAGAGTTAAATGAGACATTTTTTTTTATGAATAAAACGGGTTTGAAGGTCATTACCTCTATTATTAACTCGAATCAGAAATTACAAGGCTATGAACTACTCTAGGATAGTCCATATCGAAAGTAATATTACAAGCAGAATCAATAGCTAAAAAACTAAGTTTATCAGCAACTTTGTTAGCATCATGCCGAACCCAATTTAATTCAACCCTAAGAAACTCATTCAACATGTCACGGATCCTTTGAACACAGTATCCAAAAGTAGAGTTAAATGAGATTTTTTTTAAAAAAAAGGGTCTAATTAAAATTTTAATGAGATTAATGAAACTTTTCAAATATTTTAAATGATTTTAATTAAAATTTTCAAAAAAAATTAAAAGGAATAATAAGAATTTTCAAAAATTTGAGGGTTCAAATTAAAATTTCCAAAACTTTTGAGGGAGAAACGAATTTGGCCCCATGCACTGAGGCTTACATAGAGGGTTGCCCCTTGTCCTGTAGTTCCACATAGCAGTTAGTATAGTGTCTTCCATGGTAGTCTGTGTTGGCCAAATGACATGGCTATTATAGGTCAGTTGTCTCTATGGTCCTACTTTGACATTTTTGTCCTTAAAGTTATACAAGATTGTTATGTCTTGACGGTTTCTACAAGGAGTCCACAGTGGATTGTTTATTCACGGAGATTTACCTGTGGATTGCCCGTATGAACAGTTGATACGAACAATTCTTTACAAAGGGTTGTATGTAAACCACTCCTAATAAAAGGTCACCTACAGACTACCCAACAACTTACCACATGTTATACTGAGGTGAAAGTATAAGAAAAGGAAAGAAAAAAGAATCATAATTCCAGTGAAAATTTTGTTATTGAACTCTATAGATTAAAGAAAAATAATTTGCAAGCAATAAGTGGCTGTTCTCTAGAATCTAACTTTGTTTTTTTTTAATAAAACCGCCATTAGTGGATATGATGTCAACACTAATCTAAAATTAGAATCATAATTCATATTTCATAAACTATGAAATATATCATATCATGAAGAAAATATTGTCAGCCCAATAATGATTTCTTCAGAAAAGGGTTGAAAACCTAATACTCCTTTTAAACAAAAAAAACTTAGAATAACTAAATTTATAATTAATTGAAAACAACACTCATTAAGAACATATGATATGTAGGAGCTAGAAATTAATAAGTTGGTAGATATGTGTGAATTTATCCTTCAAGATATGTTAAATGAATCTCTCTAATTGCAATTAATCATGTTGGAGAATCTTAAACATAAAATAATATGAAATGGGGTTTATGTAAAATAATGAAATAAAAACTTTGGGATTAACCTAATTTATTATATTTGACTAAATAATTTAGTTGTTTCACATTGTAAAGCATTGTCCTAAGAATCATTTTGTTTCAAATAAGTCCATGAATAACTAAGGAAGTCAACAACGGTCATCTTCATATGAAAAGGTGGGTTACACACTATGCATTAAAATAGTGACTTGAAATAATTAAACTATTTGTTGAAGCTAAACCTTTGGATTCCCTTATTTATTCAATGGCAGACATGTTTATTTATCTGCAAAGCAATGAATGGGCAGTTGAACTTCAACCCTTCTCCACCATTAAAGGTCTAAGACAGTCCAAACCAATCACTTGCCCTCAACACAATTCTACTTCAATTTGTGTATTCTTCTCAAATTTGTGAAGGTTATGAAAGGTGTAAAGAGTGGTTCCACCCAAATTTTACTTACGGTTAGAGAGAAAATAAAGGTCATCCTCGTTTATTTGTAAAATCTCAACAGCAACACGATTAACGCGACTCAAACTGAAATTACATTTGGGACGGTGAACATCTTAATTATCAGGCTGATACACAGAGTTATTGTAACATCCGTATGCTTGAACTAGATTTGGAACAGTGATAGAGTAGAATTGAGAATTAGAATATATGGTTGAATTTAGAAAGGTTTGGAGAAATTAAGGATGTATTAGTAAAGGTGGGAAAATAGGAAGGACTAAATAGCAAATTATCCAAATTGAATTTTGAGTCATCATGTGAATTAGATTGATTGAGGAGGGGCAAAAGAGTAATTTGGTGGAAGATATTTTTGGAGGTAAAGTTTTGGGGCCAAAGGATAAAGGTGGAAGGTTTAAGGACTAAAAGTGCAACTTTACCATTTTTATTAAGTGAGATATTTTAGTGGAGAAATCTAGAGAATTTTAGAGAAGAAAAAGTAATTAAAAGATGAAAATATCATCTTTTCCATCATAAACTAGCCGTCCAAGCCTTCATCTTCCATTTCAAACTTTTACTTTTATTTCAGTTAGGTCCTTCCACCATTTTTAAGCCTTCCAAGTTCTTAAACCTTCCATTTTCTTTGAAATTTCTTAAAGAAAGTCATAAAAGAGAGTTAGTAGACACCTCAATCTTCTCATTGAATTCATTTTGAGGTGTTAAAGAGCATAGGGACTAAGTTAGCAAATTGTGATTTCAAGAGCTAAGGTAAGAGATGATTCAATTTTCATGACATACATGTATTTTTCTATTATTTAACATGAAAATCATTAAATTATAGCATTTAGCTTACATGTGTCTATGTGAAATTGAAGAGGAGAGAAACAAGTCAAAGGACCAAATTGAAGACAAGGGAAAAGAGAAGAGCAAAGAGTGAAAAGAGAAGAAAATCAGCCTTTTTGTTGTAAATACTACAAAAATTGTAGTTTATAGTCTATTTTCCATAATATATTTGAATTTTTAGAATGAAAATTTTTGTTTAGTTATGTGTTATAAAGATGATTGAATGAGGTTAATGTAAACGAACATGAGAAAGGAAATGTTTTCATTGAAATAGTTTGAACAAAATCAGAGGACTAATTTCGAAAATTCACCAAAAATTGTATATAAAGATTTAAGAGTCAAATTAAATATGTAATTAAATCTTATTGAGTTTAGTTTCACATGGAAGAAACGGTGATAAAAATGGATCTGTATATTCTGAGTTCTAATTGATTTTGTGTAACAAAGTCAGAGTGGGATCGAGTTCCCCTGTTCTGACTTTGAAAAATCATAGAAAAATGTAAAAAAATAATTAGAGACTTAAATTTATATGGATAAATCCTTAATGAGTCTATTTTCAAAAGAAAGAGACAGGAACATCATTAGATCTCTGTACTAAAAGATAATTAAATGTCAGCGAAGAAAGGTCGAAACTGTTAGACAACAGAGAAGGGGTAAATTGAAAGAATTTATTGTACAAATTGGTCAAAGTAAAATTTCTAGAAATTTTATGGTAAAAATATATTTAAGTCTAGTTTCAGAAAAATTAAGCGGATATGAATTTTGAATTCTGTAGCTCAAGATATAAATAATTTAGTGACTGTGACTCAAATGAATAGCTTTGAAAATTAATGTGAAAATAAGAGTAAGGAGGTATATGATAATTATGTATATGTGAATAGAAATGTAAATGTGATATGTGAAATAATGAGAAATGATGAATATGAGAGATTATGTCCATGTAGACGAATTAGAACCATTGTGATAATAGTGGCATGCCATTAAGGAACACTAGCGCGCCCTCTGTTTAGCACGTTTCGTGCCCTTTGTTCAGAACTATGTGTGCCCTCTGTTATTAGCACTTCGTGTGCCCTCTGATTAGCACTTTGTGTGCCCTCTGTTACCCAGCACTTATATGCCCTCTGTTAACTACTTCGGTACTTTCTGTTAGTTCCGTTTATCCAATAGGTTCTATAATAGTCTACAGTAGGCAAAATTGTGAAAGGTGACACAAATGTGAAATTAGCTAATGTGGTAAGTTATATGATTCATGTGAGTAATGCAAGTGAATTATGAATGTAATCGTTTAAATGTTTATTTATTATCTTTTGTATTACTTACTAAGCCTTCACCGACTTAACGCGTTTATTTTTAACGCGTAGGTACAAGGGTTACAAGAAGTTAAGATCGAACTAGGGACCTCTCATCACATAATACCATCATTGGTGTTCAAGTTTAGGTACTTTACTTTTGGTAAAAATGGCATGTACAATGGTTCATATATGTATCCTTAATGGATGTTATTAAATGATATTTTGACCCAAATAAACTTAGAAATGAATTACTAAATGAAAAATTTTCTGTTACTCGATTTTTTTCTGTACCAAACCTTAATGTAATGCTTCTATACTAGATTTATATATGGGAATCGGGTATAGGGGTGTTACATTTGTTGGTATCATATAAAGGTTTTCTGATGTCTGGGACCGAAAATGAGTCCATGTGTACGTGTCATTTTATATGTTGATGTGATGAGAGGTTATATAGTTATTTAATTGATTAAATTGTGAATATTGTAGAAAGTAGAGAAGTCCGATAGACGAGAAGAATCTGATGAAGAGGTTGAAAGTAGGGTCCCGAACCCTAATAGAGAAGAAGATCCATATAGGATCCGAGATCGAAGAGAATCTGTAAGTGAAGTAAGAACTCAACCTATAAGTGAGTCGGCGCCTTCTCAGCAAGAAATCCCGATTGTAGCCTTATTACAAACAATGAATCAGTTATTACAACAAGTAGTAAGAAATAGTAATATACAGAATGTGCCTCCACCACCATCTACTAGTGCCCTTCAACTGAAACCTTTTGTATCCAGTCACCGATCCCTTTTAGAAAGATTAAGAAAACACGGGGCTGAAGAGTTTAAGGGGAGAAAAGATGATGATCCGACGGAAGTTGAGGAATGGCTTGAGAATAGCCAACGGGTATTTGAAGAACTGCAATGTACTAAAGAAGAAAAGTTAAGATGTGCTGTGTCATTGTTAAAAGGTGAAGCCTATCAATGGTGGACTACGATAATAAATATTCATCCTGTAGAGAGAATTAATTGGAATTTCTTTGTATGAGTTCGAGAAGAAGTACATCAGTGAACTCTACTTGAAAAAGAAGAAAAGAGAATTTTTAGATCTGAAACAAGGAAATATGTCGGTAGCTGAATATGAACGTGAATTTTTTAGATTGAGCAGGTATGCCAAGGAATTGATAGCCAATGAAGCCGACATGTGTAAAAGATTTGAAAGGAGATTAAATGAAGAAATATATATTCCACTTCTACCATTCCATTTGCAAGAATTTTCTGTTTTGATGGATCGAGCTCAAAGGCTAGAAGAAGGATTGACTCGATCAAAAGAAAAGAGTGTTGGAAAAAGAATAGCAACAAGTTCTGCTCCTCCGCCTTTTTCGAAGAAAATGAGAGATTATAGAGACTCTAGATATGTTTCTTTTCCATTTGGTCAGAGAACTTGAAATCAACCATGACAGGCTCAACAGGAAACTTTCATAGTTAGTACGATTGACACTAGAAGAAGGCCATCGCAATTGCAATCATCATGTGAATATTATGGAAAGCTCCATAGAGGAGAATGTCGGTTGAATACTCGAGCTTGTTTTAGATGCGGATCTAGAGATCATTTCATAAAAGATTGCCTGAGACTGATGAAAAATACTACAGAGCAGTCCGTAAAAGGGAGTTCAACTTCACAGAAAAGTAAAGTGCCCGGGAATTTAGGTAATGCTGGCATGAGGTCGACAAGAGATGAAAATGGTATGTCAGAATCTCGAAAGCCGCGAACTTATGCCGTCAGAACAAGAGAAGAAGAAGATGCTCCAGATGTGATCACTGGTAAATTTTCTTTATTTGACTTTCCAGTTATTGCATTAATAGATCCAGGTTTTACGCATTCATAAATATGCATCTTATTAGTAAAAGATAGAGAATTAGTTGTAGAACCTATGGAACATGAGGTGATAGTTACAAACCCTTTCGGACAAAGTGAGAGAGTCAATAAAGTATGTAATAGGTGTCATCTAAAGATTTAGGAATGTGAATTTCCAGTAGATCTTATGGCTTTATCATTTAATAAATTTGATATGATATTGGGAATGGATTGGTTATCTGAATATGGGGTCGTGGTTAATTGTAGAAGAGAAAGAATTTTTTTGAGAACTGCAGATGGAAATGAGATAATTGTAACTGGTGAGAATTTTAATGTTATGTCAAATGTGATTTCTGCAATCAAAGCTTGTAAAATGATTAAGAAAGGGTATGATGCTTTCCTTGCTTATGTTTTGGATACTCGGGTAGAAGGAAATGAAATTGAAAAGATACTAGTGGTATGAGAATTTCCTGATGTGTTTCCTAAAGAGTTGTCGGGTTTACCTCCTGAAAGAGAAGTTGAATTTGGAATTGAATTAGTTCAGGAAACTGCACCGATTTCGATAGCATCATATAGAATGGCACCGGCAGAGTTGAAAGAATTGAAGACTCAGTTACAAGAGTTGTTGGATAAAGGATTCATACGTCCAAGTGTATCACCGTGGGGAGCTTCGGTATTGTTTGTAAAGAAGAAAGATGGGTCTTTAAGGTTGTGTATAGATTATCGTCAGCTGAACAAAGTAACGATAAAGAATAAGTATCCATTGCCTAGAATTGATGATTTATTTGATCAACTGAAAAGAGAAAACATGTTTTCAAAGATTGATCTCAGATCTGGATACTATCAGTTGAATGTAAAAGAGTCGGATGTGCCAAAGACTACTTTAAGAATCCGATATGGTTATTATGAGTTTTTGGTCATGCCATTCGGATTGACTAATGCTCCAGCTAATTTTATGGATCTTATGAATAGAATTTTCCAGCCATATTTGGATCAATTTGTTGTGGTATTTATTGATGATATTTTGGTATATTCGAAAGGAGAAGAAGAACATGAGAAGCATCTTCGAATTGTATTACAGACTTTGAGAGAAAAGCAATTATTTGCCAAATTGAGTAAATGTAAATTTTGGTTGAAAGAGGTTACTTTTCTGGGCCACATTGTGTCTGAAGCTGGAATTCGAGTGGATTCGAAGAAGGTTAAAGCTATACTCGAATGGAAATCGCCAAAGAATGTGACTGAGGTAAGAAGTTTTCTAGGTTTGGTCGGTTATTATAGAAAGTTTGTTCAAGGATTTTCCATGATTGCATTGCCTTTAACGAGGCTATTACAAAAAGATGTGAAGTTTGAATGGGATGAAAAGTGCCAACAGAGTTTTGATAGATTGAAAGCAGCATTGACTGAAGCCTCGGTGTTAATTCAATCAGAATCCGGTAAGGAATTTGTGATTTATAGTGATGCTTCTTATAATGGTTTGGGTTGTGTGTTGATGCAAGATGGAAAAGTGGTTGCATATGCATCAAGGCAATTGAAGCCACATGAGAGAAATTATCCAACACATGATCTTGAGTTAGCTGCTGTGATGTTTGCATTGAAAATATGAAGGCATTACTTATATGAAGAAAATGCTATGTTTATATTGATCACAAAAGTTTGAAGTACTTGCTGACTCAAAAAGAGTTGAACTTGAGACAAAGAAGATGGATTGAATTGATCAAATATTATGACTGCATTATTGATTATCATACCCGGAAACCGAATGTTGTAGCTGATGCTCTGAGTAAAAAATCAATAGCAACATTGAAGGCAATGAATGCACACTTGGAAATGCAATCAGATGGTGAGTTATCAGTTGAGTAAAGAGTGAAGCCAACTTTGTTACAAGAAGTGAAAGATGCACAAAAAGACGATGAAAAGTTAATGATGATAAAGAAGCAAGTTGAAGAAGGTAAAAATGGTGAATTTGAGATTGATAGTGAAGGAAATTTGAGGTTCCATAATAGGCTATGTGTGCCTAATTAAGAAAATTTGAAACGGAGAATTTTGAATGAAGCTCATCATAGTTCATTTGATATGCATCCGAGGAGTAACAAAATGTATCATGATCTAAAGCCATTCTATTGGTGGAAAATGATGAAACGGGATATAGTTGAGTATGTTTCCAAGTGTTTGAGATGTTAGAAGGTAAAAGCAGAACATCAAGTGCCATCGGGATTGCTTCAATCAATCATCATACCAGAGTGGAAATGGGAAAGAATTACAATATATCTTGTCACGGGATTGCCACACTCACCGAAAAAGAAAGATGCCATTTGGGAGATCGTTGATCGACTAATTAAGTCGGCTCATTTTCTCCCGGTAAGAACTGACTTTTCAATGGAAAAGTATGCTCAATTGTATATAGATGAGATAGTTAGATTACATGGTGTGCCTGTATCTATTATTTCTGATCAGGATCCAAGGTTTACCTCAAAGCTTTGGGAAAGATTACATGATGCTTTGGGCACTCGACTAAATTTTAGTACAGTGTATCATCCACAAACAGATGGGCAGTCAGAACGAGTGATCTAGATTTTGCATCTTCAACAAGCTCAGAAAGAAGTCAGAGAGAGGGATTATGTTATGGGTGAGGCCTTAAATCAAATTCGCGGAGTAGCCGATCATGTGCAAACACTGGCAGTTGAAGCAGAAGAGTTAAGCATACAATACGAGACAAAGATGGAACGAGGTCAAAGGCTAACAGGACTCCTCAAGAAAGTCAAAGCTTTGAGCATCAAAGCAAAACCATTTATGTAATTTGCTTTATGTAAAGGAACATGTTATCCAAATGAAGTTTTCTAAATGGAAAATGAATTATAAGTCAATACTTTTCTCTTGGATGCATGCATGCATCTTATTCGCATCACATTTTTGCATATTTCTGCATAACAATCCTAACTAATTAAAATTTGATCAGCTACATCAGTAATTATTGAAAACTCGCATCGCTATAATACTCGTAAGAAAACTAAGGTCATGGAGCAAAGACTTGAACAAATCCAGAAAGAATTACAAGATCAAATGCAAGAGTGCATCCAAGAACAAATGACAATGATGTGCAGGGAAATGAAAAATCAATTCATGAAGGTACAAAAGAATTTAATAAATGAATTGGCACAGGTAAAATAGAGCATGGCCGATAAAGGAAAGAGCCCTGCTATTGAGGAGGAAGAGGACCCAATTCTTCCCCTAGGCTTTACACCTCTCCAGAACCCAGCTTCACATGAAATGCCAGCGCGAGAACCCACTGTTACTATAAGAACGCAGCAACAGGCCACGGGCACGTCAAGACCGACCAACTATCCAATTGGATCTGGGTCAAACCCAAAAGATAATGCTGCGAATCTAGGTGTCCCAGACTTCAATGAGATGATGAAAGAGGATCTCCCTAGACAAATAGAGGAAAAGTACAGGCGATTAGAAGAGAAAATCGATGTGATACAAGGAATTGAAAATTCTTATGAGGTAGATGCCAAAGAGTTAAGTCTGGTTCCGGATCTGGTCCTCTCTTCTAAATTCAAGGTCCTAGAATTTGAAAAATATAGTGGGATGAGCTGTCTTAAAGCCCACCTAACCATGTTTTACAAAAAGATGACGGGGCACGTACATAATGACCGATTGTTAATTCATTACTTTCAAGATAACTTAGCCGGGTTGGCAGTCAGATGATATAATCAATTGAGCCGAGCAAAAATCCATTCATGAAAAGATCTAGCACAAGCCTTCTTAAAACAATACGGTCATGTGACAGAAATAACTCCTGATCGGCTTACATTGCAAAATATGGAGAAGAAATCAAACGAGAGTTTTAGACAATATGCGTAGAGATGGCGAGAGGTGGCAACCCAAGTACAGCCACCACTAATAAAAAAGGAGACAACGATGTTGTTTGTTAATACCCTCAAAGCTCCTTACCTTAATCACCTGTTAGGAAATGCCACCAAGAGTTTCTCTGATATGGTCATGACGGGGGAGATGATTGAAAATGCAATTAAGATTGGCAAGATTGAAGCCGGAGAAAATACTAAAAGGCTTGCCCCTAAAAAGAGGGATAATAAACTCAACAACGCGAGCATGTACAAACCGAGCTACACTAAACCATTCGTGACAAGTCAGCCCAAAGCTCAAACGAGCAATTACCAAAATACCCCAAGGCAGGAACCGGGCGTCAGGCCAAATAGAGGAAAAGTTTAATATACCCCCCTTCTGATGTTATACGGAGAGCTCTACAAGATACTGTATGACGCGCATGAGGTAGCTCCTCAGCGCGTGAGACCATATAAACCCCCATTCCCAGCCTGGTACGATGCGAATGCCCATTGTGAATACCATGCAGGGGCAAAAGGACATTCGATTGACAATTGCCCTGCTTTTAAAAGACAAGTCGAATGACTCCTAGACCATAGAGTCGTAAAATTAAAAGAGCCAACAAAGCCCAATATAGCGGGGAATCCTCTGCCCAATCACCAGGAGCAAGGGATGAATGCCTTGCTGGAGGAAGGAGTTCGAAAAATTAAAAGAAATGTTAAAGAAATTAGGTCTCCACTTCAGTGGATATGGCAACAATTGGTCAAAGGAGGGATAATCGTGAAGGATAAAGAGAAGATGACAATAGGGGTCAATAACCATTGCGAGTTTCATGCCATTGAGGGGCATGAAATTCAAGACTGCATCGAGTTTAAAGCCATGGTACAAGTGTTGATGGACAACCGAGAATTGGAATTTTTCGAAGAAAGAGAGGAAGTTAATGATGTTTGTGCCTCCGAGGATGGAGCAGCTAAGGCTTATGAAGCTAATCGACCAAAGGTGATTATTTGTAAACCAACAAGAGAATAGACAACCTCTCGCATCATTATACAAAAACCTGTAACATTCTCTTACAGGATAGTAAGAAGGTCTCATGGAATTATAATTGTAATGTAACCATACCAAGAGAAGGAGAGCCTAGGAAGGACGTGAATCTTGTTACCCATAGTGGTAAAAATTATGACCTAGTAGATAAAGAAAAAGCGATCGACAAAGGGAAAGCAATAATGTGTGAGACTGAGGAGGAGATAGCTAGCAGGCCCGAAGTACCCACAAACAAGCCTGTATCTGAAAGGGAGGCGAAGGAGTTTCTGAAGTTTTTAAGGCATAGTAAGTACAGTGTAGTTGAGCAGTTACACAAATAGCCAGCGCGCATATCGATCTTAGCATTGTTGCTGAGTTTAGAAGCACACCGCAACGCATTAATGAGGGTGCTCAACGAAACGTATGTAACCAAAGACATATCCGTGTGCAAGCTGGATCACCTGATTAATAACATCAGCTCTTAAGTGACGATGAGATCCCATCAGGAGGAATGGGGTTGACGAAAGCTTTGCACATCACCACTCGCTGCAAGGGGTATACCTTGCCTGCAGCACTCATTGATAATGGCTCAGTTCTAAACGTATTGCCACTAGCCACTATGGAAAGATTACCAGTCGATAGCTCTTATATGAAGACATGTCACAACATAGTTAGAGCTTTCGATAGAACAGAAAGAAGAGTGATGGGTCGAATCGAAGTACCATTGTAGAGAGGCCCGAATGCGTACGAGGTGGACTTCTTAATGATTGACATTAAGCCTTCCTACAATTGTTTATTGGGGAGACCTTGGATCCACTCAGCGAGAGCGATACCATCCTTACTTCATCAGAAACTTAAGTTGGTAACCGATGGAAGGCTGGTAATAAAAATGCAGAGGAGGATATCATTGTAACTATGACAAGTGACGCCCCGTATGTAGAGAAAAATGAGGAGGTGGTGGAGTGTTCCTTTCGATCGTTAGAATTCGTTAACGCAACTTTCATTGCGGAAGAAATAAAATTCCCGAGCCAAAATTATCACGAACCATGAAGATGGGGTTACGATTGATAATTGGAAAAGGGGCGCTCCTAGGAAAAGGGTTTGGGAAATATCTGTAAGGGCCAATCAATGTACCAGCACCACTAGAAATGTGGGACCACTTCGAGCTGGGATACAAGCCAGATGTGAAGGAAAAGAAGAAGGAAATAGAAAGAAAATGAAAGATAAGAAAAGCACGACAGTCTGAGGAAGAAACCAAATGGGAGCCGATGACTTTTCCTCATATATTAAAAACTTTCGTTTTCGATGGGATGAGGCTTAAAGAGGAAGAGAACACTTGAAAAGTTATGTTGAAGTTAGACATTAACGCCATCTCCGAAGAAGGCGAAGGAAGGAGCTCATCTCAAATTTGCCCATACGCACCAGGGAGCTTCTGGACAACTAGACGGAAGAGGAGCTCCCTGTAGCCTTTAGGATCACTTCAAAGTAATACTCGTCACAT
Source organism: Gossypioides kirkii (assembly GCA_005610355.1). Classification (NCBI taxonomy): domain Eukaryota; kingdom Viridiplantae; phylum Streptophyta; class Magnoliopsida; order Malvales; family Malvaceae; genus Gossypioides; species Gossypioides kirkii. Next base: position 9,618,827 of record CP032252.1, on the reverse strand, counting down.
ATCTATCGTTCTATGCCCGAGAGCGATAGAGATCTTTTGTAAAGGGCATTTAGCTTTTATCCATTATCTTAATGAAAATGCATTTTGCTCCCCTTTGACCAATATCTCTTTATTCTTTCATTCAAATAAATTGTTTACCCTTAACCTACACAAATTAATCATTCTTGAATTCTTGTGTACATACACCCATATGCATATCATACATTCATTCTTAAATTTACTTTGTTCATTAGGACTACTCTCATTCTTTTGACAGATCCTTGGATATCAATAATATGAGTGACACTGACTGCGAACCTCACTTCAAGCAAGATTTGTGTCTCGAAGAACCTCAAGACTTTGAAGATGACCAAGACAGTAACATTTCTCCCGACTTGCTGCGAATGATGGAACAAGAGGAAAAATAGATCTTGCCCCATAAGAAGTTAATCGAAACTGTAAGCATAGGGGATGAAGATGAAAAGAAGGAAGTGAAAATCGGAACCAGCATCTCGGCAGAAACACGAAGAGATCTTATTGAGCTACTTAGAGAGTTCAAAGACGTCTTCGCCTGGTCCTATCAGGACATACCTGGATTGAATACTGACATTGTAGTCCATAAGCTTCCGATAAAAGAAGAATACAAGCCTGTCCAACAAAAACTCTACAGGATGCGACCAGATGTGTTGCTAAAAATAAAAGAAGTTCAAAAGCAATTTGACGCGGGTTTCCTCCAGGTGGTTAAATATTCAGAATGGATCGCTAATATAGTTCCCGTCCCCAAGAAAGATGGGAAAGTCTATATATGTGTGGACTATCGAGATTTGAACAAGGCCAGCCTAAAAGACAACTTCTCGCTGCCTCACATCGATACCCTGGTAGACAATACGGCAGGACATTCCTTCTTCTCTTTCATGGATGGTTTCTCAGGATATAACCAAATAAAGATGGACCCTGCAGATATGGTGAAAACTACCTTCGTCACAATGTGGGGAACTTTTTGTTATAAGGTGATGCCATTCGAACTTAAAAACGTCGGGGCAACATATCAAAGAGCCATGGTGACATTGTCGATGACATGATCGCCAAGTCTCGAACTGGGGAAGAACATGTAAAGGTCTTGAGAAAGTTGTCCTTGAGATTAAGAAAGTTCCAGCTAAAGTTGACCCTTGCCAAATGTACTTTTGGGGCTACCTCAGGCAAGTTGTTAGGTTTTGTGGTCAGTTAAAAGGGGATTGAGATCGACCCAGACAAGGTAAAAGCCATACAAGAACTACTTTCACCACGTACGTAAAAAGAAGTTCGAGGTTTCCTCGGGAGATTAAATTACATCTCTCGATTTATCTCACAATTAATTGAGAAATGTGACCCCATCTTTCATCTTCCTAAGAAGCACAATCTAGATGTGTGGGACGATGAGTGCCAAAGAACTTTTGACAGGGTTAAGCAGCATTTGTTTGATGCTCCAGTATTAGTACCACCAAGTTCCAATAAGCCATTAATCTTGTACTTAGCAGTTTTTAAGAATTTTATGGGATGTGTCTTGGGCCAACATGACGAGACTGGAAAGAAAGAGAGAGCCATATACTACCACAGCAAAAAGTTTATCGATTATGAAGCACACTATTCGTCGATAGAAAAGTTATGTTGTGCGTTGGTTTGGACTACCCGAAGATTATGACAGTACATGCTATACCACACAACTTGGCTAATCTCAAAATTAGACCCTCTCAAGTATATGATGGAGTCAACTGCATTGAACGGAAGAATGGCTAGATGGCAAATCCTACTGCTAGAGTTCGACATAGTCCACGTAAGCCAAAAGGCAGTGAAAGGAAGTGCGATAGCAGATTTTCTAGCCAGTAGAGCTTTGGAGGATTACGAGCCGATAAACTTTGACTTTCCAAATGAAGATTTAATCTATATTGTAACCACTGAAGAGGGGACCACGACAGAGCATCCTTGACACTTAAATTTTGATGGCGCTTCAAATGCCATGGGCAATGGAATCGGGGTAATCTTAGCATCGCTAGAAGGAGACCATTATCCCTTCACAAGCAAACTCGACTTTGATTGCACAAATAATATGGCAGAATACGAAGCATGCATCATGGGGATTCAAGCGATCATAGATCGAGAGATCAGGGTCTTGGAAATATATGAAGATTCAGCGCTGGTAATTTACCAGCTCAAAGGAGAATGGGAGACAAGAGACTCTAAGTTAATCAACTATTAAAATATGGTCCTCGAATTGATCAAAGAATTCGATGAGGTTACATTCCAATACCCCCCACGCGAGGAAAACCAAATGGCTGATGCTTTGGCAACTCTAACCTCGATGATAAAAGTGAACAGGCTAGAGGATATGAAGCCCATTCGAATGAGCATTTATGAGACTCCAGCCCATTGCTGCGAGATTGAAGAAGAAGAAAAAGAGGAACATCCTTGGTACCAAGACATCCTCCAATATTTAAAAGACCGTAAATACCCCGAACGAGCTACTAAAAATTATAAAAGGATGTTGAGAAGGCTCGCAAACGAGTATGTCCTAGATGGGGAAATTCTGTATAAGAGGAGAAAGGATCAGGTGTTGCTAAGATGTGTTGATGCAGTCGAGGCTAAGAAAATCCTAGAAGATGTCCATGAAGGGATTTGCGAAACGCACGCCAATGGATTCAAAATGGCCAGGCAAATCATGAGATTTGGATACTACTGGTTGACCATGGAAAATGATTGTATCAACTATGCCAAGAAATGCCACAAGTGCCAGATTTATGGAGATAAGGTTCACGTACCTCCATCGCCTCTACATGTCATGACTTCTTCATGGCCCTTTTCTATGTGGGGCATGGATGTTATTGGGCCGATTTCACCAAAGACTTCTAATGGGCATAGATTTATCTTTGTAGTTATTGACTACTTCACCAAGTGGGTAGAAGTTGCCTCGTATTCCAACATTACAAAGTCTACAGTTAGCAAGTTCCTAAAAAAGAAAATTATATGCCGATATGGAATGCCAGAAAAGATCATATCGGACAATGCATTGAACTTGAATAACAGCACGATATTGGAGGCTTGTGAGCAATTCAAGATCATATATCATAACTCATCTCCATATCGCCCAAAAATGAATGGAGCAGTGGAAGCAGCAAATAAAAACATCAAGAAGATTATTGCAAAGATGACAGAAACCTATAAAGATTGGCATGAGAAATTACCATTCGCCCTCCTTGCTTATAGGACCTCAATCAGAACGTCTACTAGGGCAACGCCGTTTTCACTGGTATACGGGATGAAAGTCGTTTTACCTATCGAGGTGGAGATTCCTTCTCTTCGAGTCTTGTCAGAGCTAAATTTGGACGAGGCAGAATGGGTCCAAGCCAGATATGATCAGTTGAACTTGGTCGAAGAAAAAAGGTTAAGAGCCATCCGTCATGGCCAGATGTACCAAAAGCGGATAATGCGAGCATACAACAAAAAGGTTCGCCCAAGGGAATTCCATGAGGGAAATCTAGTCTTGAAGAAAATACTCCCAATACACAAAGACTCCCGAGGAAAATGGATGCCTAATTGGGAAGGTCCGTACATGGTAAAGAAAACCTTCTTTGGAGGAGCTCTAATTTTGACAGAAATGGATGGCAAAGAGCTATATACAACCCAGTGAATTCAGACTCGGTGAAGAAATATTTCACCTAAAAAAATGGAGAGGTCAAGATGAAAACCCATGAAAGGGCATCTTGAAACCGAAGGGGTTTAAGTTGAAAACCCGAAAAGGGCAACTCGAACGAAAAATGAAGGCGATCAATTGTTCCCTCAAAAGTGGCAAGATAGAGAAATTTTATATCTTGGGGCATCAACGAAGTACTCCAGAACCTCCAGATACATATCGAGCAGAAAGATGATCCTCAAAATAGAGAAATTCATAATTGATATCTATGCATCTAATGTTGTCCCTTGTAATTGTTTTGTTCCTTGTAAATATTCAGCAATTTTTCTTTAGCCAATAATTCTTCAAATTTCAAAACAATCTCATTCTTTCAACACTGCCCCATGTATTTTCATACTAAGATAATGGATAATGGACTAAAATTGCATGAAAAAGCAAAAATCCGCGAGTATTATTTTAGAAAATTCCTAAATGATACAAGGACCCTAACAAAACCACCAGTTAAAAAGAATCAAACCTGGAAAGAACGGTTCAAATTGAGAATCTGCCAAGTCATAGATTCAAGAGGACGAAAAGAGATGATCCCAAAGCAGAAGAAATTAATCGTTAAAAAATTAAAACATTAATCATGTACATACATATAGTTAGGAGCATTTTGACTCATTCTGAGCATGGCATCCTAAATAATCTGGCCTACCTAGAGGTCCATTTGAGCATATTTTATAGGTCTCAGTACCATGAAGACATAAAGGGAAAGATCTAAGACCACAACGGCGATCCAGTACCACGAAGATTTGAAGGGAAAAGGTTTAAGTCGTAATGGCGAACCCGGTACCTCTGAAACATGACGAGAAAGGTTGAAATCCACGAACGCGAAACTTCTACCTTGAAGTCGTAATGGATCAGATCAAAACTACAATGGCAATTCTTTATCTCTCTGAAGTTTTAGTAAGAGCAAGATGAAGTTTCAACATCAAATCCTATCTTCCTGAAGTTGCAGCGAAGTTGGAATAAAACTACAGCAGCGAATCCCATTCTCCCTGAAGTTGCAGTGGAATGGAGCGAAGTTACATCGTCGACCAATTTCTTACCCCAATCTTAGGGCAGATTGTAGCCATTTGATCTTTTACCCCGAGCCCGGGGCAGATCATCGTCAACCAATCTACTAACCCGATCACGGGGCAAATTACAATTATCCACAAACAGAGAGATGGTCATTTTCCTGATGAGATATAAAGAAGCATACCAACTCGACACTCGATGCAAGCAAATCTTCGAACCTCAACTTCCTTATGAGATACTGAGAAGCAGGTCGAAGCAATAAAATGGTTTGCTTCTTGATGAGATACTGAGAAGTAGACCAAATTCGTCTTCCTGATGAGATGCAGAGAAGCAGATTGAAACAAGTGAGGCGGTCATCTTCCTGATGAGATACAGAGAAGTATACCAACTCGACGCTCGATGCGAGCAAATCTTCGAACCTCAGCTTCCTGATGAGATATTGAGAAGCAGATCGAAGCAATAAAATGGTTAGCTTCCTGATGAGATACTAAGAAGTGGACCAAATTCATCTTCCTGATGAGATACAGAGAAGTAGATTGAAACAAACGATGCGGTCATCTTCTTGATGAGATACTGAGAAGAAGACCAAATCAAACTCACGCTCGATATGAGCAAATCTTCAAACCCTAACTTCCTGATGAGAAACAGGTCGAAACAATAAAGTGGTTTGCTTCCTGATGAGATACGAAGAAGTTAACCAAATCCGTCTTCCTGATGAAACACTGAGAAGTGGATCAAAACAAGTGATGCGGTCATCTTCCTGATGAGATACTGAGAAAAAGGCCAAGTCAATGAAACCAGACTCAAAGACTACGGCGACGAATTTCAATCTCCTTGAAATTTCAAGAGAATGGAGTGAAATTACAGTAGCAAATTGTCTTTTGAAAATTGCCTAAGGGTAAGATGGTATCACAACATCAAAGAAGTGGAAAGGCGGATGTAGTGAAATTAAGCGATCGACGTAAAGCGAAAGGTGGACCAGTTGAAGAAAGAGCAGCTAAGAAATAGAACTTGACAGAATTGGGCTTTCTTTTGGGTCTTTGCTTTGTTCCCGTTACACAGCAACAAGCAAAGAGGGGTAGCTGTTGAAGTCCAATTCTGATCGGGCCTGAACTTTGAGTCAAATTTTACTTTTGAGTTTAGATTAGTTTTATATTTATTTCTAAATTTAAATTTACCTTAAATTTAAATTTAAATTTGTTTGTTTAAATTTGAAATAATTTTAAGCTTAAACTTTAAAATTAAATATAAAGTCCAAGTACAAAATATCCAATTACAAATCAAAGCCCAATTGGGCCCAATTCAAATGACCCAATATAGACCCAAATATTAATGGACCTAAACAGGTCCAAGACTAGTCCAATCACCCAATTACACCCAACTTAAAGTCCTAATCTGGTAGCCTAACTGCTGCCATCCTACACTACCCTAAAGTCAAACCCTAAACAACCAACTTGTACTGCTACTGCCATCCTTAGCCACTCGGAATACGCCGCGTCAGCTCCAACAGTGCCACCAACTTCAACTTGCTCTGCCACCGCCGCTGCATAAGCCTTCATCGCAGCACCTAAAAAACCAAAGAAAAGACGGGCATTTAATCACAAGCAACAAATTATCATCATTTGTAAAAATGGCTATAAAGCCAGATTCAAACATCTTGTAAAAGAGGGACTGACTTTCTGTAATACATCAAAATTAATACAAAACTTTCTTTAGCAACCAACATAGAACAGTCCAAATTGATTGCAAGCAGATCGCATCTAGAGATATAATCAAGAAGCATTCAAAGCAACAGACTCCATCACAAAGTTATCCGAACAGCCTCAAGATATAAAAGCAAGGTACAAGTCAGAATATTACATCCAATATTTTCAAGGTAAATTAAATATGCGTATTAATCTTCTATTTATTGTTATTTAATACTTGAATCTCAAAACCATTTCATCACAAATTCATTCATTCACCTATTAAATATACTACCATTATCATTATTATTTACCATTTTCGGTTACTAAAATGTATTAAATGAATCAGTAATAATAACATTTAATAATGATAATAATATTAATAATAATAATAAAGAAATAAAAAAGGAGACCAACAGACTTATCTTCGTCCGACGGTCATTGCCGGAGCTCCGATCGGACTTCCTCCAAGCTGTCATCGTAATTTCGAACCTGATAAAAAACCTGTTAATAATAATAAAGATTTTTAAAGAAAATAGAAAAGGGAAACAGATTTGAGGAATGGAGTTTCAAGCGTTAAAAAAAAGGGGGAAATAAAAAAAAAGACTTTTAAAAAGGGGGTTTTAAGAAATAAACCAAAATCTGTATTTTTAAAGAAGAAAAATGAAATTTTTACCTAAAAAAAGACGCCATGCACGGCGACGACGAAGGCGTAGCGCGGCGGTGCAGCGACGCGTGAACGGAGTAGATGGCCCGGGGCATCGATTGGTGGCAGCGAACGTTGGCGCGTACCAACGACGCGCGTTGAACAGCGGGGTGATGCTCGGTCGAGGCTTGGCCGGATATGGGCAAAGGAGAGAGGGTGAGAGAGAGAGAGAGCTTTGAAATGTTTTTGAAAAAAAACCCGAAAGCATGTTTTTTATAGGAACTTGAAACAGTGTCGTTTTGAGGGCTGAGTTTCAGCCCTAAAACGACACCATTTTGCCATATTCACCAATGTTTGGCCCGAATCTGACTCGACCCGGCCCGAACTAGGATACGCGTGTTTTTAAGAAAGGGGTTATTTATGCATTTGGTCGTTTCGTTTTTTTTGATTTTTACAATTTAGTCCTTTTCATACTTTTAATTAATTTTAAATTGGCCCAAAAATTTTAATGCTTTTCAATTTAATCCTTTGACCTTTTGAAAGCATCAAGAGCTGCCATGTGTCATTATTTTGGCTTTTTATGCAAATAGTCCCTCTTATTTTTAATTTATTTTAATTTAATCCTTAAATCAAGTTTTATTTAATTACAAAATTTGCCCAAAATTTTTTCATAATTTTTCAATTAGTCCTTTGACTTCTGAACACCTGAGATGCTACCATGTGTCACTTGTTTTTAGTTTTATTGCCCTGGAGATCCTTATACTGTCTAGAAATTATATTTTGACCCCCAAAACTTTCAAAAATTATCATTTTACCCTCAAACTTTCAAAAATTACATTTTTAACCCTAAAACTTTCAAAAATTATATTTTTACTCCCGAACTTTCAAAAATTCCATTTTTGACCCCTAAAACTTTCAAAAATTACCATTTTACCCTTAAACTTCTAAAAATTCCATTTTTAACCTCAAAACTTTCAAAAAATTACCATTTTACCTCGAATGTCCAAAAATTCCATTTTTAACCCCAAAACTTTCAAAAATTACTATTTTACTCCCGAATGTCCAAAAACTCCATTTTTGATCTCGAAACTTTCAAAAATTACTATTTTACCCTAAAAAGTCCAAAAATTCTATTTTTGATCCTGATTTTTCTAAAAATTACCGTTTTACCCCCGGATGTCTAAAGATTCCATTTTTGACCCTCAATTTTCCTAAAATTACCATTTTGCCCCCGTGTATCCAAAAATCACATTTTCAAACTCTGATTGCATCATTTTTCTTCCTCATCAATATTTTGCATTTAATTTTAATTATTATGCACTCGTATTTTATATTTTTGATTTTTTTGCTTACCATTTATTTGCTTAATTATCTTACTTCGTGTTACTTAATATCCATTATTAACTGCTCACTCATATTAAACTCGCATATTCATTTTCAAAATTATTTTCATAAAAGCTTTAAAATCGAGGCAATATTCTTTATTTCGAGTTTCAAAATTTTGTCCCTTAACTTACTAGGTGCGAGTTTTCTTCAAATCAAAATAATCGAATACCCTTAATCAAAGCAATGCTTCCTTATCTTCGGTTCTAAAAATTTACGCCTTAACTTACTAGGTGTAACCTTTCTTCAAATCGAGATAATCGAACATCCTTTCTAAAATTTAAAAAGTTTACAACCAAAGAAAGCTCGTCATTTTTGGATCTCTAAATGTTATGTCCTAACTTACTGGATGTGACTTTCTTTCTCGATCACTTTGAAATAGCAAGACGTCCAAACCAAATCGATTTCTTTCAAACGTAACTCATGCATTCGTGGATCATATTTTAAACTTTATTCGAGTTTTCTAAATTTTACAAACAAGACCCTAAGATAATCAATGTGGTACCAATTTTGGGCGTTTGAGGGTGCTAACCCTTCCTCATGCGTAATCGACTCCCGAACCTGTTTTTTGGATTGCGAAGATCGAAATATTTTTCAAAACAGATTTTAAACGTTTTGTGGTGATCCAATCACACAATATAAAAAGATTGGTGGCGACTCCCATTTTCCAAATTCTAAAATAATTTTTGAAACACGTCGTTTTCCAAAAAAGATGGTTTCGACAGAGGATATGTTGAGAAGCTGTATAATTGAATTTGAAGGTAATTGGGAAAAGTATTTGCCATTATTTGAATTCACTTATAATAATAGTTACCTATCAAGTATTCAGATGGCACCAAATGAAGCATTGTACGGGAGAAAATGTAGGACTCCTGTATGTTGGACAGAGTTGAGTGAACAGAAGCTAATGGGTCTTGATTTGATTTGAGAAACGTAGGAGAAAGTAAAGTTGATCAGAGATCGATTAAAGACTGCTTCAGATAGACAAAAGTCCTATGTTGATCTGAAAAGAAAAGACATTGAATTCAATGTGGGTGAAAAGTTTTCTTGAAAGTATCTCCATGGAAAAAGGTTCTTCGATTTGGTAAAAAGGGAAAATTGAGCCCAAGGTTTATCGGGCCATATGAGATTTTGGAAAGAGTTGGTCCAGTTGCTTATCGATCAACACTTCCTCCAAAGTTAGATAATATTCATAATGTTTTTTCATGTGTCTATGTTGAGAAAGTATCGGTCTGATCCGTCTCATGTGATTACTCCAGAAGTCATAGAAATACAACCCGATCTGACTTATGAAGAAGAGCCGATAGAGATACTAGCTCGGGAAGTAAAAGAATTGAGAAATAAAAGGGTCCCACTAGTAAAAATATTGTGGAGACATTATAACTCAGAGGAAGCTACATGGGAAAGAGAGGAAATGATGAAACAACAATATCCACAGTTATTCAGTACAGGTAAATTTCGAGGACGAAATTTATTTTAAGAGGGGAGAATTGTAACATCCGTGTGCTTGAACTGGATTTGGAATAGTGATAAAGTAGATTTGAGAATTAGAATATATGGTTGAATTTAGAAAGGTTTGGAGAAATTAAGGATGTATTAGTAAAGGTGGGAAAATAGACAAGACTAAATAACAAATTATCCAAATTAAATTTTGAGTCATCATGTGAATTAGATTGATTGAGGAGGGGCAAAAGAGTAATTTGGTGGAAGATATTTTTGGAGGCAAAGTTTTGAGGCCAAAGGGTAAAGGTGGAAGGCCTAAGGACTAAAAGTGCAACTTTACCATTTTTATTAAGTGAGATATTTTAGTGGAAAAATCTAGAGAATTTTAGAGAAGAAAAAGTAATTAAAATATGAAAATATCATCTTTTCCATCATAAGCTAGCCGTCCAAGCCTTCATCTTCCATTTCAAACTTTTGCTTTTATTCCAATTAGGTCCTTCCACCATTTTTAAGCCTTCCAAGTTCTTAAACCTTCCATTTTCTTTGAAATTTCTTAAAGAAAGTCATAAAATAGAGTTAGTAGCCACCTCAATCTTCTCATAGAATTCATTTTGAGGTGTTAAAGAGCATAGAGACTAAGTTAGCAAATTGTGATTTCAAGAGCTAAGGTAAGAGATGGTTCAATTTTCATGACATACATGTATTTTTCTGTTATTTAACATGAAAATCATTGAATTATAGCATTTAACTTACATGTGTCTATGTGAAATTGAAGAGGAGAGAAACAAGTCAAAGGACCAAATTGAAGATAAGGGAAAAGAGAAGAGCAAAGAGTGAAAAGAGAAGAAAACCAGCCTTTTTATTGTAAGTACTACAAAAATTGTAGTTTATAATCTATTTTCCATAATATATTTGAATTGTTAGCATGGAAATTGTTGTTTAGTTATGTGCTATAAAGATGATTGAATGAGGCTAGTGTAAAGGAACATGAGAAAGGAAATGTTTTCATTGAAACAGTTTGAACAAAATCAGAGGACTAACTTCGAAAATTCACCAAAAATTGTATATAAAGAGTTAAGGGTCAAATTAAATATGTAATTAAATCTTATTGAGTTTAGTTTCACATGGAAGAAACGGTGATGGAAATGGATTGTATATTCTGAGTTATAACTGATTTTGTGTAACAAGGTCAGAGTGGGTTCGAGTTCCCCTATTCTGACTTTGAAAAATCATAGAAAAATGTAGAAAAATCATTAGAGACTGAAATTTATATGGATAAATACTTAATGAGTCTATTTTCAAAATAAACAGACGGAAACATCATTAGATCTCTGTACTAAAAGATAATTAAATGTTAGTGAAGAAAGGTCAAAACTGTTAGACAACAGAGAAGTGGTAAATTGAAAGAATTTACTGTACAAATTGGTTAAAGTAAAATTCTGGAAATTTTATGGTAAAAATATATTTAAGTCTAGTTTCAGAAACATTAAGCGTATATGAATTTTGAATTCTGTAGCTCAAGATATAAATAATTTAGTGATTGTGACTCAAATGAACAGCTTTGAAAATTAACGTGAAAGTAAGAGTAAGGAGGTATATGATAATTATGTATATGTGAATAGAAATGTAAATGTGATATGTGAAATAATGAGAAATGATGAATATGAGAGATTATGCTCATGTAGACAAATTAGAACCGTTGTGATAATAGTGGCATGCCATTAAGGAACACTAACGTGTCCTTTGTTTAGCACGTTTTGTGCCCTCTATTATTAGCACTTCGTGTGCCCTCTGATTAGCACTTTTTGTGCCCTCTGTTATCCAGCACTTATGTGCCCTCTATTAAGTACTTCGGTACTTTCTGTTAGTTCCGTTTATCTAATAGGTTTTATAATAGTCCACAGTGGGCCAAATTGTGAAAGGTGACACAAATGTGAAATTAGCCAATGTGGTAAGTTATATGATTCATGTGAGTAATGCAGTAATGCAAGTGAATTATGAATGTAATCGTTTAAATGTTTATTTATTATCTTTTGTAGTACTTACTAAGTCTTCACCGGCTAAATGCGTTTATTTTTAACGCGTAGGTACAAAGGTTACAAGAAGTTAAGATCAAGCTAGGGACCTCTAATCACATCATACCATCATTGGTGCTCAAGTTTAGGTACTTTACTTTTGGTAAAAATGGCATGTACATCATATATGTATCCTTAATGGATGTTATTAAATGATATTTTGACCCAAATAAACTTAGAAATGAATTACTAAATAAAAAATTTTCTGTTACTCGATTTTTTTTCTGTACCGAACCTTAATGTAATGGATATTACAGTTATCCTCGTTTATTTTTATTCACATTATGTTTTCAAGTTGAAAGTTACTAAGTTTTATAATTTTGTACATAAAGGGGAACTGATTCCTCTTCTTAAAAATGCTAATAATGATGGATAGTGCAAGTATCTCATACATGTGGGGGCACACCAATCATCAACTTATCATCAGCTTTATGATATATTTTTTATTTTATTCTAGTTTGATAAAATAAAGTTTTGGTTTAAAATGTTATATCTAAAGTCGATTGAGTTTTAGCTCAATTGGTATGGGTATTATTGTCAATGTAGGAGGACGTGGGTTTAAATGCACTGAAGCACATTATCCTCCTCTTTATGGGTTGGGAAGGGACCAGGGGCAAAGTCAGAAATATTTTTTAGGGGTAGAAATTAAATTGTAACTTTTTACGATAATAAAAATGTAATTTCACAATTTTAATAGTCTATATCTTTATAATTTTTAAAGGATTAAATCATTTTTTATCATTTTTAAAGGGGCCAACATGCAATTTTACTTTTACTAATTTAAAATTTTAAAAATCTTAAAGGGCTTAAAAAAAACTCACTTTAGAGGGGTCGGGGTCCTTGCCAATCCCCTTGGATTCACCCCTGGGAGAGGTTATGGCTAGTTTTAAATATTGTGTCAAAAAAAAACAGATATAATCAGAATTTATAATAAAATTATTCAAAAAATGTTATATTTAAAACAAATGTAATTAAATATCTCCTTGAATTCAATAAAACTCTATTGCCTTCGTTAACCTGTAGCTAGGTTTTGTGGAAGATGATAAAAAGCTACAAATTTTGGTTTTGGATACTTATTTTCTCCTTATAAAAAATAGGTTAAAAATATCATAATAACTCATTGTATTCTTCTTAAATTTAGAATTTAATCCCTTTAATTTTTAGATTTCAAAAGTTATATTCAATTTTTGACACTGCAAAGATTGTTTTGTTAAATCTAGGTTTATTACAACGTCATGTTTTTTAATTACATGTCTACCAAGTGAATTATTTTATTATTTCAAAATATCACACCAACAAATTTAATAAAAAAATTAACAAGATTAACAAATATTGGACCCGAATTTTAAGATGTGAAAAATAAAATAACTAAATTCTTAAAAATAAAAATACAAAAATTAAATTTTAAATTTATAAATAATACAAAAACTTAAAACATATTCTAACCTAAAAAAATATGGTCCAACCTTCAACTCTGGGCCACCGATGATTTAAAACTCCTTTGAACAATGGGCAAAGAAGTCTATATATCCAAAAATAACAACAATAAGTTTAATTGGTGTAATATCAGTGGCATTGCTATAATATATTAGTTTCGTTTTGAGTTGATTATTTATTTGTGTCAAATTATAGAGTAAAAACTTAAAAGATAAAATATGTTTTAGGTCTTTATACATTTTATATATTTAGAATTTAATCCCCTACATTCATATTCAAAAATTTAATGCCTCTAATTTTCATATTAAAAAATTCAAATACAATTATTACAACTTTTAAAATTCTTCTATTAAATTCTTCTAACCAAAATTTTCCTAAAAGTTATCAACAATAAATAAGAACATATGTGTACACAAAAGATTAGTATCCTCACCACTATTCATAGATTAACAATAGTTTAATTTAATTCCTTTTAACAATTTTTTTTTAAAATTCATAAAAGATTTTTTATTTTGTTGAATGTTCTTCTCTATCTTTCTTAGATGGTAAGGTTAATGTTTATATTATATGGATACTGTTCATTAATGTGATATACTAGGTAGATTCCATACATGTCAACACGTATTTTATTCTAAATTTAATACGTGTTTATACAATCTCATGTGTGGCTTTGCAGAAGAATATAAATATCCTTCTTGTGAAAACCTAACATCATGCGAGTTTAATATGGATTCGACACAAATCTATTCGAATTGTGATCGATAATAATAAATATCATAACAATTTTATGTATAGGCAAATATATGGAGAGAGGTGGGATATCCAAATACGTGTAAGTAAGTAAAATAATTGGAAATTATTCTTTTGTTTTAGATGCGAAAATAATGAAGGCAAAATCTAGTACTGCTACATCGATTATATTTACACATGGGATGACTCATATTTTTATTGAAGCCCCGATGGTTTGGCACATGACATGATGCACACACCCACCAATCATCAACTTATCATATTTTCTTCATTTTTATTTTTTTAAAAACTTTTTAATATATAGTTATAAAGGCTGCAATATTGGTTAAGGACCCCCACCCAATTTGTTTAAATTAGGTATACTCGAAAATATTAGATATATGAAAACGATAAAAAAATAATTAAAATATGATACAGATATTCCAACGTAATTAAATTTACATAAAATAATTATATATATATATTACATAATTATATTTTTCATCTATATCATGAATGTATATATATGCCTGTCCAAAAAAAGTTGTAAGTTTTAAATGAAAATTTTGTATATAATTAATTAAAAAACAATTAATTTATCTTCCTAAAAGTGATGCTTAAATAATTCAAAGATTTTGTTGATAATGTAGATTTGAAAAGTCAGTAAACTAAAGGAGGAAAACAAAAATATGTTTTATCAATGTGTTTGGTAAGAAAAATTGAAAGAAAAATCATTCCTTTTCACTCTTTTTTAAAAAAAAAATTGTGTATAGTCATAGTTGGATTACAGCTCTTTAATTTTTCTCACCTTCTATAATTTGAATTTAAAATAATTTATTTTTTCTAATATTAAGAGTAGAAAATGAGATAATACGGTTTGAACACTTGTTAAGTAGGTGTTTGATAAAAAAACTGTAAATATCGTTCGATTCAAATTAAAACTGAAATAATTTATTTTTACTTGTTAAAAAAATTGTATTTTTTTGGCTCTATCTTCCCATTCTCAAATCAATTCATTTAAGTACAATAAATCAGTACAATTATAACCAATACATCCATATAATTATAGAATCTTTACATATATCTAAAATTAAAAAAAATTAAAGTCATAAATGAAAATAAATTCAAAGTTTGAAGGATTTTTTTATTAAGAAGAAAAAAAAAGCATTGAGGTTGGACCAGTTGTAAGTTGTGGGAAATGAGATGTAAAAGAAAAAAAGTTATCATGGGTGTTTTAGTAAACAATGGTCATTATTATTATTATTATTATTATTATTATTCTCAGTCGGTGTTGGGTTGAGTAATTCCAACACCACATCTTCATATCTCATCCGACCCTTTAAAAATATTGAAGCTACAAACACGTGAAATGGAACCAATCTAATATCATTATACAAATTCAAAACCAATGTGTCTGTCTCGTAATTTGCAAAACTTACGAAATTTTGAATGAGCGGTTATCTTTATTATAATGTATTTAATTTTATATTTATTTCACGTTATTATATTATTATAATGTTTAATTTATTATTATTATTATTATTATTATTATTATTACGTTAAATATAAATAGATATATTATCCATCTAAAAAAAAATTAATTTTCATTCCTCTTTTGTTGCTTTAAACTTTGCAAATTAATAACAACTTTAAGGTTTTTTATTGCATGCCTTTAATAAATTTCATACTTTTCATTTTCCTCATTCTCCTCCTCTTTCTTAAACTAATATATATACTGCTGATTAAATTGTTAAATTTATAAATATGACAATTTATATGATAATTTATGTAAATTTTTACATTAATATTATTAAAAAATAATTTTTTTTTAAAAATTCAAATCAATAGCATCTTTAATTATTAAAATGTAAAATTATTACAAGTCTAATATAGTGTATTGAATTTTTGTGTGGGATCAAATAAGAGTAAAAAAAAATCACTTTATCACTTAAATGATTAAAACCAAAATAAAATAGTAAAAGAATAAAATATAAATATATATAATTAAGCCCAAATAAAGAAAGAAAGGACCGTAAATAAATTGGTTGGAAAATAGAAATCAGGAGTAAATGGCAAAAACTTGGGGCGAAGAATATAAAATAAAAAAAAAAGTGGAAAAAGAAGATGGCGTGTAGGGGAAGCAACGATAAGAGAAGGAAAGAATATACCAAAACCGCGTAAAAGAGCATGTGGTTTGGGAAGAAAGGGTGGCCGTTGGATGG
Source organism: Gossypioides kirkii (assembly GCA_005610355.1). Classification (NCBI taxonomy): domain Eukaryota; kingdom Viridiplantae; phylum Streptophyta; class Magnoliopsida; order Malvales; family Malvaceae; genus Gossypioides; species Gossypioides kirkii. Next base: position 9,602,499 of record CP032252.1, on the reverse strand, counting down.
AACACGTAGGAATGGGAAAGAGGACAAAAATACACGTGGAAATGGAAAGAGAGGGAGAGGGGACATGGGCCGTGAATCGGGGACCAAAATGCAGGGGCAAATGTGGTTTCACGAAATCATTTATTTTTTATTACAAAATTACAAAACCACTTTTTATGTAGCAGCACTGACGGGTGGAGAGAAATTTGTAACTTTTTTTCCACAATTTTTTTTTTTTTTTTTTTGGGATTTTCTCATTAGAACTTAGGTTGTACCTTTGAAAACACGACCACTATTTTTTTTGTCGGCAATGACAAAAATTGAAAATCCCTACACCAAAATTCTCACATAAATCAAAAAATGGGTGAAATTATGATTATTTTTTAATCAATTGAAATTTATTAAGAGATGGATAGTGAAATTTGAAATCTCAAATTTTGTAAGAGATAAATAATGAATAAAAGAGTTAAAATTCTTGTAAAATAATCAATGGAGTAATTAAATTCTATAAAACTCTTTTTTATTCATGTGATTGGATCAAATGAAGCAATTCAAAAAGTTTAGAAAATTAGTTGTTACGAGAAAAAGATACATTTCGATTCAGTTCAATCATGGAGAAAATCAAAAATTATTTTTGAAGAATATCGTTTTTCATTCCAAATCAATCGAAGAAAGGAAATTTAAATTTGTGTCAAGAGCAAATCATCACAAAATTTGAAGTAATTCGCATCCATCCAAATATAAAATATAAATAACTCTTAGATTGAAGTCAATCCAACGAGAAAAATCAAATGATATTTTTTTATATTCAAAAAATTTTCAAAAATTATAATTTTGACCCTAAACTTCACATCAACTTTTATTTGGAAATTTGTATGTACGGAAACAAATCAAAGTTTTCCCTTAATTATAAATTTGTATGTAGTAATTCACAAGTTGCAAGACAAGGTACTTTCAAATTGCATAATGCTATTATAATTAGTAAATTTGTGGTAAATTACTAAATTTTGTATTTGAAAGTTTTTTTTTTTCTCCTTTGGTTCATTCTAGAAAAACCAAATATAATCAATATTTTGGAAAAAAAAATTCCGATTAAATGAAATTTTAAATAAAATAATAAAATATAGATTGAATTCGGATTGAACCAGGTTATTTTGATTTTTTTGGATAGTGTCTGGTGAGTGGTGTGGGTTTTGTCGGGGAAGAAGTAGGCGAGTAATGAGTTGGAAACTCAGCTGACGCACACATTGGCTCAGCATTTCATAACGCGCTTATTTATTTCTTTATTTATATTTTTCATTTTCCAATCTCACTTATAAAATAAATAACGTTTTTATTTTTTTTTTCATTTTGGTATGTCTTGTACGAGAACGACGATAAAATTCAGATATGGTGAGGTGGCGCCCTTTTCTCTCTAATTTTTTAAAAAATCTAATTTTATAATGATTAACTATAAAAAAACTCAGACCACTTAACGATATATATAGATTTCACAAGCAACTTTTTTTATGAATTTAAGTAATTAAGAGTAAATTTAGACAGAGGGTGAATAGGTTTAATTTACTTTTTATCTTATATTACGATATTATTACAGTATTTAATTTCATCGTTATTATTATTTTAATTTTTTATAATAATAAAAATATAATTTTATCATTTGAATAGTTTATATTTTTATAATTTTTAAAAAATTAAATTAATTTATTATTATTATTAGGATGGTTAAAGAGTAATTTTAATTTTATTAATTTAAAATTTTAAAAAATTTAAATAGTAGTAAGTAATTAAAAGGATATAAAAGTGATTAAAAAAGGAAATATTTGTTTAAAAAATAAAAATAGAAAAATAAGAAAAGGAGTAAAAAAGACGGCCCCCGTCAACGCGTACCCAAAAGTGGACCTAAAAGAGAGGGGGCGGTCCATAAGCAATAAATGCGGTCCAACACCGGCCTCCGTTAAATGCCACGTACCGTACACTTCATCAACCGGCAAATGCCGGTCTCTCCTCTTCTCCTATAATCCCAAGCTGTTCTCCAAATTCCCAACCCAAAGTCTTTTTCACATACACTTCACCCCATTTTCTCACTCTCTTTTTCTATTAGAAAAAGTCTCTTTTTGGTTTAATGCAAAGATAAGAACTTTGGGTTTCTTTTGTTTTTGAGAAAGAAAAATGGAGGAGAATATGTGAGTGTATGGAGAAGAAGAAAGAGAATTCCGTTTCCATGGCGAATTTAAGATTTTCTGATGAGAATCCGTCGGCGGCAGCAGCAGCAGCGACCAGTTTCGGAGGAAGCATCTTTGACATGGAAACAGGAGCAGGGGCATGTGATGGGAGTAGTGGTGAAGATAATAAGTGGGGGTCTTTAGGTTTCATGGACTTGCTTGGCATCCATCAAGATTTCATTGCCCCTTCTTTATTCGATTCCTTTCAGCCACCACCGATTCTTCCATTACCACCTCCCTCAACATCGTCTGAACCACTTCTTCACCAACAACTGGATACTAAGCAGCTTCAAGCCCTTCCATCGCCGGCCTCCACCGTGCCGGAATCTTCTGAAGTTTTAAACAACCCTGCAACACCAAACTCTTCTTCCTTCTCTTCTTCATCTAATGAAGCTGCAAATGATCATGAACCGACCAAAGCTGAAGATGATGAAGAAGAAGAGCAGGATCAAGACAAGACAAAGAAACAGTAAGCTAACCTCTCTTCGACTATCATATATGGCTTTGGATTCAATACTCACTCTCTCTATATATTGTTTCAGTTTTTGAGCTAGATATTTGGGGTAGTGTGGGATAAACTTTTGGTTGCTTTGTGTTGCTGATTTTTTAAGTAAAGGTTTTGTTTTTTAGCTTTGCTTTTGCTTTTATGGGTTTAGGTTGAAACCCAAAAAGAAGAACCAAAAAAAGCAAAGGGAACCGAGATTTGCGTTCATGACAAAGAGTGAAGTTGATCACTTGGATGATGGTTACCGATGGAGAAAGTATGGCCAAAAAGCTGTGAAAAACAGCCCTTTTCCCAGGTATCAATTAATATCTAATCTAATAACCCCTCTCCCTTTTCATATTGGTCCACTAATGTTCATTTTTAGTAAGCATTGCTTTCTTATATGGTTGCAAAACAGGAGCTATTATCGTTGCACCAGTGCAGGCTGTGGGGTGAAGAAGAGAGTCGAGAGATCCTCCGATGATCCCACCATCGTTGTCACCACTTACGAAGGCAAACACAAGCATCCCTACCCGATAACCCCTCGAGGAAGCATTGGAATCACCATGGATCCCTCCTCTAGTTTTGGCCCATCTTTTGTTGTTCCTCAACCTCAGTATTTACATCAGCAGCAACAATTGCAACCCTATATATATAACTCATCGTCTTCTTTCAACATTACTAGTATCACTAGTAGTGGCTCTAGCTTCAATGCCTCGATCCCTGATTTCCTTCAAGATAGACGTTTTAATACTCCTCCTACTTCTTCTTCAGCTTCGTTACTAAGAGACCATGGACTCCTTCAGGATATTGTTCCAACACAGATGAGGAAAGAGGCAAAGGAACAGTAAGACAGTATGGGTTTTTTTTTTATATAATTATATGGTTGCTGGTATGTAGTTTCCTAATCCTTTACTAACTGATAAAGAACCCAATTCACTATATCTTTTTTTTATTCAATCTGTTATCATCTGTATAAAATCACCTGTCTTTTTATAGTGTTTTTGCAGGAGAACAAGTGGTTTTGTACTTGGTTTTTCTTGTGGTTATTATTCTTTGTATTTAAGGAGAATTCAATTATGGAAATATTGGGTTTTTTTTTTATAATTTCTTCCATTTTTGCTACACGTTAGTCATTTTCTTCTCCGTTCTTTTTCATTGTGTGCATTGTCAAGAGGGAAAACGTAGGTACAAAGAAGACTTTAGGGTTAGGGTTTTTTATCATGAGAGAAGTCGTCATGCAGACTAGTTGTTAGCAGTAACTTTTTATTGGATGGGTCAAAGCTCTTGAACTTCTAGAAAAAGGAAGCTGGGAAATCTACCCTAGGAAGCTAGAGAAAGAGAGAGGGCAGGGCAGTGAAAACAATGTATTAAAAGTTAAATGATTATTTGAATGCCATATGTTTCATTGATGGAAGTGCAAAGAAAAAGATGGAAAAAAAAAAAAAAACAATGACTTGGTAGTCATATTCACATTAGCCCCTTTTAAAAATCATGCCTTTTTCTTCCTTTCCAAGCTATGGTGATACAATGTGAACATAATATCTCTTTCTACAAGTCTTCCCCATATTAGCTCTTACCACACATGCTTCTTACACATAATGAAGAGGTTAGGGATGTCCAAGAATCGAGCCTTAGACCTAATGTCAATTATACAATCCGGTTTGACATGATGGAAGCTGAGTTGGGAAGAAAATTTACTTTGAGGAGTAATGGCATTGTATCATATTAAATATCCCATCCTTTAGCTTTAACTTAAAAAAGAATATTTCATGTCATGTACAGACTATAGGCCAAGCATATATGCATATATTCTTTGTTATCGAAAGTCTCAATATGCACACTTGAATTCACTGTATATATAGAAGTAATATACTCTTTTTATTATTTGTTGTTTGTATAAAATGAAAATAAAGATTACAGTATTGTCTCTTAAAGCATACTGTGATATGAGAGTGCTCCAGGTCAAGATACTTATTACAACATGCATTAGTTTGTGAGAACCGGCCACCTCAGGAATAAGACATATATGTATGTATGTATGTATATATGAAGATGTAAGAATAAAGAAGAAGGTGAGGCAAAGAATAATGAAAATTTCCTGGATTGTGTTATCAGTATCCCGTTGGAAGATTTTTGCATACAACAGCTGGCTTGAAATTTAGACAGCATCTTCTATTTCTGCTAATGTTAATTTATATATATATATATATATACACACACCATCGATCCAGAAAGGATATGTTTTTTGGGGGGGTTAAAATTCTGAACCACGTGCATGAAAGAATGAGTATATTGTCAGCAAAAGTTGGCCGTCCAAAGCAGCATAAGTTGTGGAAACTATTCTTGTTTCATATATATATATATATATATACATATATATATAGAGAGAGAGAGAGAGAGAGTGTGTGTGTGTGTAAATATAGGATAGTCACTGGTTTACTTAATACCACAAAGAAGAAAGAGTAGAGAGAAACGTTTACATAATTATCTCAACATTCAACTTTCAATGTTTTCATCCTCTATTATGTTGGCTACCAAAAGGTTCTTGTGCTTTCTAATTTAGTCACTAATCAAAATGGAAGGGAAAATGTGGAATGCATACCACTTTAATTTGCAAATTATAATATGGATTATCATCAGCCTTACACCTATATAATATCTTAAAAAGTTGAATTCAGTCACTTTCATTCACGATTCGTATTCGTAATTTATGATTGTATTTCATAAAAATGTTGTTTTCAAAGTTCGAATATCTGTTCTCCTACTACAACACCCAACACTTATTTGTAAATTAAACATCTAAGCAAGAAATAAATATGCAAATAGTGTTTCTATTTGATTTTACAACCCAATATAAATTATATGTATATACCATAAAATGGAAGATATATTATTATTTATTATCATGAAAGGTTAATTCAAATTAAAAGTTATTTAGTATAGTTAATGTTAATTGGACTTCAGTTATCAAACAAGTATGAATTAAATAGATACGGATACTCAAGTAATTAATTTTTAATTGATGAATGGTTAATTAAAAAATAAAATTAATATGTAAAAATTGAGAGACCCAACGTCTTTGAAATACTTATGTGTTACTTGGAATATTAAAATCATAAAACTCAAAATTTTAATACATTCGATAAATTAAGGTATGTTTTTGTATCTAATTTTTTTTTATGATTTAATATGATAAATCTTAATAGATAAAATAAACAGTTAAATTGATATTATATTAAGAATATTGTGTGTGTGTGTGTGTGTATATAGTGAGAGAGAATTATTTTTTGTTGTTTTTGATATGCAAACAAGTCTGAATTGAACATCAAATTTACAAGCCAAAGTGATGCGTTTAATGGTGAGCCATCGCTGGCCCTCCTCTTTATTTGTTTGGTTTTGTAAACCATTCATCTTTCTGTAAGTCGACCACAAGGGATATGGTAGGTTACCTTTTATGGATAGGGTTTTCACTTTTGACCAATCTTTTCAGTATCATGCAAAATGTAATTTCCCCAAAATTTAATATAAGTACCATCTTCTTTAATTTAGTCATCACTAGACATGATTAAAGTGAAATGAAACACAAAATTCAAAATATATCGTATAAAGAATAATAAATATGTGAAATAAATTTCGTTAAATCCCCTTACGCATACACCATTACCAAATGACACTCTTAGTTTATTCAAAACTTTTGAAGCTAAATTCACTCATTTCTATTTTAGTTCTTTCACTAGGTATAGAATCTTGTGTTATAAGAAATCAAATATGAAGTTTTTATAAATGATGAAAAGTTGTCTCCTGAGTGCCAAGGGGATGGGTGGGCATAATATATTTATATCTTATACAAATGATGTTCAAAATCAAATGTTGTCATGCAAATATTAAAAAAGAAAAGAAATAATAATGGAGGAGAAGAATAAAGCTTTTATCTTTTTGAATTTTGAGCACTTGGATTCTATCTAAAAAAGGTTGCCACTATCTAGACTCGGATGTTTTGTGTACCACTTGGGACCAGTTGTGTGTGACTAATATTTTAATATGCATACCAAATTTTGAATAATCAACTAACCATTGGTACAATGATACCCCTTCACCTTCCCCAAAAATAAAGAATGCAAGTTGGGAGGACATTTCAGAGCCAGAACGAGTGCTCTTTTTCTAAGTATCGGGTTATTATAGGAACTTTATATTATGTTACACAATACAGATGGCTTTCATTGCCCTAAATATTTGATGGCACAAGCATAAAAAATGCCTGTAACCAGGCAAAGGCTTTTTACCACACTAAATTCTGAGAACCTTTACTATTACATATATTGTAGCTACTATTATTACACATCTCATCTGCCAGGCATTTTAGCTTAAAATGGGTTGTTGCTGCTGCTCATGCATCCATTCCATTGCCATTTGCCATGACTATATGTTATTATCGATCACCCGGCATTCTTCTAAAAGGAACAAGATCCCCCCTCAGGAGACCCTTCTCGGCTTCCAATTTCAAGTCCCTTAACAAAATGATGAATGATGCAGTAAGCATACGATAAAAAAGCTTCTACTTGTGACTGATATTTGCCTAAGCAATCCAGGCTAACCATGTCTTAACCGAAAAGCAAGCAAAATTAAACACCTTATGGCTTATTCTTCCATGCTAAATCCTGTACCATCTGAAGCCCCTGCAGCAAATAGACCAAAGAAATTATTAGTGTTGTCTATTGAGATGGAATAATGAAAATTACGAAACCTTATACCTGTTGGAATCGTGATGTATCATTGGGTGATGGTGCCACTGGTAATTGTCCGTAACCAAGTTCCTGTAAAATCCAAAGATGCAAAATATGAGATCTTACGAGACAATGAACTATTACAGTGTGAAAACAAGAATGCTTTACAAAACTGTAAAAGGAGGGTTGGAAAGGAAAACAAAGAAGAAATAAACTACAATTTTATTGTAAAATAATTTGACAACTAGTTAACCCGGTGACAATCAACATGTTTCTTGAGGTTTTCTCTTTATTTGGCTGGGCTGTTAATATAAAGTTTACCTGTGTACTTTGTTGATTTCTAACTCCAGAAGCTGGATACTGGAATTCCACAAAGTAGAATTAGCATTGCATAACGAGATATCTAATACAATAAAAAACAGTTAAAAAAGTCAAAAACCAACCGCTGTGGGATAGATAGGCTGCTGTAACTGTTGAGGATGGCGAATCTGTGTCTGAAGCTGGGTTTGCAGCTGCGCTTGTTGTGAAGCTTGCTGAGCAGCATGTAACTGAGTTTGAGGTTGTTGAACAGGTGGCTTTTGTTGTTGCTGCTGCTGTTGTTCAAACAAAGTTAATTCTTCAGGCTTCTCCCACTGCATAAGGATACAAAATTGAATAAATTAGTTAATTAAGAAATAATTTGCCAACAGTTAACCGGAAATCAAATAAATGTCTCACCTTGCTTTCACGTGTTAGACTGTTATGATAGTATTTGAACCCATCAGGTGAAGTATGCTCTGTCCAATGACATTCTACTACCGGTTTCATAGCAGCAGATGCAGATGAAGGAACATCTGTACCAGGTGTTTTGGCAGGAGTGCCGCCAACAGTCTGTGGCATTATACCTGCCCACTGACAATGCACCAACCATAATCCTCAGAGTAAATTAATTACAGCACAACTTTCACAAGGCATGTTGACATGAACATACGAGATACACATGAAGGAGAGTTACTATCCAATGATAGCCCGGGCATTTAAAATCCTTAAATTTTTATTGCAGCAGGATACTTACAGAAAATATTTTTTCTAAAGAACTCTTTTGAGCTGAAATTAAAAGCGAATTGGTTTTTAGAAGCCTCATTGCCTCAATTTACCTCTAAAAATAATATAATTCCTGTGTGAACCCAACCATCATAGCCCCACATACCTGATGTTTAGAAGCCTGAGAATTCTGCTGCAATGTCATATTTTGATTTGAAGGTTGCATCAGCTGCAATTGTTGCTGCAGTTGAGAAAATGCCTGCTGAGATGATTGGAAGCTTGCTTGCAGAGTTTGTGTTTGTTGAGACAGCATCTGCGCTAGCTGAGAAGGGGATTGCTGAAGTGGTTGCAGCGGCTGCTGCTGGTTAGGAGCAGGTAACTGTTGTTGATTTGCAGCACTGGCCGTAGAATTAGGTGGTAAGTTGACATGCAAAGGGTTTTGTAGTGCTACACCAGATGAAAGATTCTGCTGAACCAGTGGTCGAGACGCAGGCAACTGGCCACTCAAACCAGCTAAATGTTGTGAGGGAAGTGCTTGACTGAAGGGATTATGACTAGCAGGAGGAACTTGAAGTTGACCAACATGTGCAGTTTGTGTCTGCGAGTATGACATAGGTGCTTGGGGGTGTAGTTGAAAGGAAGCTGGTAGATTCTGAGGTGATTCAAGGGGCTTCTGTAAAGGTGAAATCTGGTGACCAGCAGTTGGAATTTGTGATGAAGATTGATTAAATCCCTGAAATGAAACAAACCTAATTCAATCTTAAATGAAACATGAAGAATGCGAAAGCATAAAAAACATGTCAATTTTTCACAAACCTGTACTGAAGTAGATGAAGATGAAACTGAAAGGCCGGGAAGAGAACTATCTGAAGGGCCACCAAAAGGAGCACCCTAGTGTTTTTTAAGCATAGTTAGCCAGAGTTTGCATGTAAAACAAAATTAGAAATAAGAAAATTTCCAAACAACACCAAAACCGATGATTGACAACCTTTCAAAAGGCCAAGCATAAAAGAACTAATAGGATAAAGATGAAGAGTATGACCACAAGCTCATGGCTTTCAGGCTCCAATTATCCAAATGACAGTTAAATCTAATTATAGGTTATTTACAATCCTTTGAAAGAATCTTGCTTTAATGGAAAGGAAAAGAAATTTAGCACCTCAATGATAAAAACAAAAATCTAGAATCAACCCTAAAAGGAGTTTCTAACAGTCAAAGGTAGATTGCTCAAACTAAAATAATAACTTCAACATAACATCCACAAAATATGTTATCACATGCCATCAAGGGAAATATGGCTGATTAACACAATTTCACAGTAAAAATTAGAATTGTGCCAGCCAAGCATTCTTACTGGATTTAAAGGTATTGCTAGGTCAGCAGACCTAGGTAGCAACTGGTTCCCCATACTCCGAATGCCAGGATTAGAAGTTGGTCCCACATTCTGTGGACTCATAGGATGCCAAGCAGTAGGTGGAACACGATCCCCCATTGCGTCACCAAAATTGGGTGCTGGTCTGTAATGGATAACAAGAAAACAGAAGTTCAGAAATGCAAACCAAACAATAAAAGGAGATAGCTTAACCCTTGAAAACATTAGACTTTTCTTGGGTACCTAGGCCTTGGTGTTTGGAAACGAGGACCAAAACCTGGACCTCCAAATGCAGCAGCACCACCCCTGGAAGGACAGGGAAGCAAGTTAAGAAACAGCCTAAAACTAATTCAATCAAAGTGTAACATAGGCAAGAAGCTAACAATGAATTGACAAACACATAGACAACCAACTTTCATCTATAATGAAAGGTAAAAAAATGTCCTTCAAAAGAAACACCGATAGCAAACCATCAAAGGCTGGCTCTTTCCCATTTACATCCCACTGTACAAATTTATACATAAAGAAGTGCGTTTAAGGAAAACCTTGAGTCTCCAGGTCCTTGCCGGGGCCTCTTAGGATCAGCAAAACGGACAGTTAATGGTTGATCACAACCCTAAGATATAGAAAAAATAATAATGAATAGGTAGTTCAATAATATAACCAACAAACACAACATTTAAAAAGGAATAACGATGCTTACTCTCATTGTATAAATTCCATTGAGAGCATCTATAGCTGCTAGTGCCATTTCTCTATCAGAGTATTTAACAAACCCACAGCCTTCAAAATGAAAGTATAAATATTTGAGAGAAGAAAAGTGGAAACATGAAATTACATAAACATATAAGATCTGAACATAGATTATTGAAAAGACGCAACTTTTTATAAAAGAATGTAATAAAAAAAAACAACAGAAACAATTCATCAAATCCAAGATGGTCATGTAAATAGAGAACTCAAGGACACACCACGACTCTGCTTTGATTCATCACGCATGAGGTAAACATCTTCAACTCGACCAAATCGAGAAAAAACCTGCCAACGGAACAGCAATTACTAGCTTGGTAACATGTATAAAAATGAAGAAAAAAGAAGACTAAATTAACCAGTTAATAATGTCAATGGATATAGGTATGCATAACAAGAAGAAAGAAAAACCATAAACCAATTGAAGTGATACCACAAAAGGTCATTAGAAATAAAGAATTTTTTTCACACCAGCATGTAAAAGCAACAGCATAATTAAACAAATACAATATTTATAGAACATACTTCCTGAACGTCCATTTCAGTAGCTTGTTTGTTCAGCGACCCAACAAACAATTTGTACTCAACTGCACCTGTCATTAAGGAAAAAAGAATCTGTCATGGAGAAATTAGACCATGTATGGATAAGCAGCATAACCATGGACCATTTTGTATAATATGCTTGGATTGTGTAACACACAAGAGGATGTGCATAAACACGTCTAGACTTTTGAAAAACTTCCACTTGACAACTATGCCTTTACAAAGGGATTACACTCCCTCCATTCTGAATTTAAAGGACATCAGAAAAATCATGGTAAATAACGGATCAGCGTTAACAAGGGCATGCAACATCTAAATTCAAAAACCGCACATCACTAAAAGTGTGTGCCATGGATATTACATGCATAAGGCTGGAAATTAAATGAGAATATACTGGTATGTAACAACAAAAAAGATCATTTATTGACACATATTCACACATGTAAATTACAGATCAAGCTCCAAAACCCTACAAATATGCAATAATTACCAAGGCGTTCTCGCTCCCCATCAGCATATCTGACTTGGATAGGACCCACTCCCTGTGAATATGACAACGAGAATATACAGTAATTCAGTTGTAAGAGTTCAAAATCATTTCAGAATACATGCATGGACAAAAAACAACGCATGAGGCAAAAGACCTCACCCCAGGCAGGGTATGTTGATTGTGTAAGGCTCTGATAGCCCTATCGGCTTCTTCTAAGGTTGCATATTTTATAAAACAACATCCTGCACAACCACAGCGTTTTAATTCTGATTTTGTTAGATCACTTGCACCCCCTACAGCTGGGGCAGATAGGCAGGCACATAAAATATCACACAACCATAAAATACATGTCATGGAATTATGCTGTTACAGTTGCATAAGAATGTAACTAGCGACGGTGGGGGAATATCCAAAATATCCAAATTACCATAAAATCTATTTTCATTTAGCACAACCCACAGAAAAGTAAAATGAATGTCAACCATCACATCCGAATGTTCAGAAGAGAAATATCTTCAACCAAATCATTCGTATCTCTTTCTAGGCAGTGCACATGCCACAAATATAACAATGCAGAGGATATCCCCGCCAGATAACCCCTTAACAGAACATAGCAGAGCTAGATAGTATGTAATATACAAGTGGCAGATTCCTTTAGAACAAATTTGTTGCTAAATCATAATTTGCCTTCAACAAAAAAAAAAATCATTTAAGACAAGACAGCAGAGAAGTTTTCTTTTTATAAGTAGACAGTTTATAGAAAAAGAGACCAATAATTACGACAGGGCATAATTCCTTCTTGCAGAAAATAGCACCATCTCAACATCCTATTCTTGTGACAATATACGCTGCAAATCTACATAGAAAATAGCTTTCAACCATGCAACTAATCAACCAACATATTGCTACTCTCAAGAAAATTACCCATAAGCACAAAATCTTGCCAGTCATTGTATTTTAAATGCATGTAATAATCCAGATAAAGCTGGAAGCTGAATCAATTTGCCATGACAATAAGCACCATTGTGCTTACAAGCAGAACTTCATGGGCACAAGTAGAAAGGAATTTTATCAAACATTAAAGAGAACAGCAAGGCAAGCAGCCATATATCATCTTATATTTCCACTCTTTTAATTTTCCCACAGATTGAACCACACAGACATACACATCTAACATACTCCAAAAGGATCTATCAGTCACAAACATTACAAACTCACAACACAAGAATATTCAAATCTTAACTCTACCTCTCCCCAACCAGCTCCAAACAAATAACAAAAAGGTTTCAACAACAGGCACAAGTGCACGGAGAAGCGAGAACTCAACTATTTGTCACTCACATTAGACCATGTGACAGTATGTCAAGCTACATTATAGATCTCCCAATGGGCCCAAATAAGATAAAACAATGTGTATAGCACAAGCACCAAACACAACAGAAATCGAGGTTCCGATGAACCTAGAAACAAAGAACAAGCATTTTAGGCCTCTCCTTCATCAGTTGCTTCCTGCTCTATCCAAACAAATCTCTCACAACACATTCTCTAGGAATCTAGCTAAGCAAATAACATAATAAGGCTATGTACATGACCAAGTAAGAGATAATGATCAGCACTAAGCTTGCTCTGCAGATAAGATATCCGTCTTGTTGAAACTATTAACTCAATTCATGTATGGAAATAACAAATTAGCTTAGAAACATCAATTGCATACTTACAGCAGAAATATTCATACCAAACAAAAGGAATATGGGATTCCACCATCTCCACACAATTTTCAAGAATCAAATTGGTTCATCAAGCATACATTCTCACTTGACAAGGACAGGAAACCAAGTGCCACGTAGTAACTCTACCCAAAATTCATAATTGTATTGTTGCTTTGGATTTGAATGAATAAATAAGAATAATGCACATAGATCAGACCTATTAAGGTTCTATCTAATTGTACCAAGACATAATCATCAAAGCATTCACTTCACCAAGCATCAATGAGTATATAGACTTAGTCACTCAGAGAAAACATCAATCTTCACCAAACCTACAAATAATTCACATGAGAATGGACCATAGTTCTCTCTGAATAATGTACAAGCAAACCTGACTTGACAGCTCACAACTATGAATAATAAATAAAAAACAACGAACCAAAATGATAAATGGATTGATAATAGCAGAGTAAAATTGCTGAAAATACAATAAAATAAGTGGAGAACCTAACAAGGAATTTCCATAAACGGTTAACCTATACTGCAGTGGTTAACCACAAGCAAGAGCAAAAATGTTTCACAAAGCCATCTGATAGAAAAGAACAACAATTTCAGGTAACCATCCTGCACAATCCTAGAATCCAAACCTCCATGTTGGTTTATATTCAAACACATCCATTCCTCCATGCACATTACACAACAGCATTCAAACCATGAACAAGAAAATGAGTTCCCTTAATGAGAAATCCATTAGCATTCTCACTCTCCGGCAGAAAAGGCAAGCATTACTGATACAATCAACAATGGAAACTATAGATAAATAAATATATAAAAACCAAGAAGCAACCAAAAGCTGAGCTGGGCAGCGTTTATATTGTAAACAGGACATGACATGTGGAATAAAATAAAAACCAATGAGCTCAAACTGCACAATCCTATTGGTATCACATAAATTTATGGAAACTCAAAAGAAAAATGATAAGTGTAACCACAAAGCCAGCCTGGAGCATAAGCGCAAATTTGCTGATTAAATAACCAATGCTAACTGCTGCATCAGGTTGCAGTCACAAGATACAACAGCAGCAGCAGCAGCAACTAATTTTCTATTGTAGAAAAGAGAATTTCCCACAGAATTTTTAGTAATATTATAAGGATAGAAATCAATACAGAAAATGAGCCGGCAACCAATATAGACTAGCCATCCAACCGATAAAAATAATTCAACCAACATGCCCAAATACAGAGAGTCACCAAAAAATCAACTCCCATGCACATAAATCAATCCCAAAAAAGTGTGATGCCTGTAAAGCTCCGAGTAACAAAGCATAAAATCAAGGAATTTGCAACACACAGAACTGAATAATCATCCATATCAGATAAACATCCAAAGTCAAATCCATCTAAACAAAATAAAACTAGTCCCTAGAAATTTCAACCTCCATATTAAAATAAGAATCACCAAATTCTCCAAGATAGAAGTCAACCACAGAAATCCTCCAACCAACAATATGACATAAACCATTCAACACAACAGTCATAAAGTTACTTGTTTTTACATGATACAACCAGCACATCCTTCAATGTATATATGTAGATATACTACAGTAAGGGAAATAAACACCGCCATGAAAATTCATTGTTGGCTAATGCCCTCACAACAGAATCCATTATTTCAAGGACAGGTTCCATTTATGGTACAAGTTCCCTACTTATTTCTATACATAAACCAGTTTTTAGCGAGTTTACATTTCTCTCCTTGTTTGACAGGAGTGACATAAAAAAAAGGAGGTAGCAACCAAAACCAACAAGCGCGGAACTTGTATCAAAAACAAACTGAGACGAAGATGAGCTTAAGTTTGCTCCTATCAGCCTCTCAGCACACCTGAAATAAGATAGGTATAATAACAAATATCCAAGGATGAAACAAAATTCATACATACCTTGAGGTTGGCCAGTTTTTTTATCTTTTATTAAAGCAACCTCTATCACATCTCCATGTTCTTCAAATAAGTGCCGAATCTGACAAAAGATGTATAAATAATATCATTTGAACATGAAATAATACCAAAAAGCCCAAAATGCAAAATAGCTTAATATTACATGGCATTAATTCTTAAATGGTATTCATTCGATATATCGAATCGACATCCAGCATATGAAGATAAGTGAATCAAATTACATATCTGGAAGCAAAAGGAGAGTACAAACAGGAGTATGATAGTTTCAAAAGTATCATGCAAAGAATGAACTGACATACATCCTCTTCTCTAGCTGTCCTGGGTACAGATCCCACAAAAAGTTTGGCAAAATTGCCCCCACCGCCAGCACCACCACCAAATCGATCTTGACAAAGCAAAAAGAAAATAAAAACAAAGTATAAGTAGATAAAATACGTAATGTAATGGTCTGGAGATGCAATTATTACGGTCAGAAGTCAGTAAAGGAGGATAAAATTCGAATATGGAAAGCAGAATTCAAGATAAATGATCTGTAGCTAAAACCATACATGCAGCCAAGGAACAAAAAATTCAAGTAAATATTGAGAACTTAGTAAATTTATACTTCAAAATGAAAGTCCATCAAATAGAAGCAAATCCTAAGGAAAATCCCCTAAAATCTTTGTATTGACGAATTATTAAATTAGTGGAAGCAGTAAATGAGTGAAAAATTACAATTGAAAAATATAAAATAACTTGGATTGTAAGCAACAAAACGAACCTCTGTTGGGGGAACCACCTCCACGGCCAGAAAATGGAAAAGGGCGTTTCTGTCCCGTATGAGCTGGCTGCAGATGATGCAGTGAAGGGTTTGGATAATTACCCTCAAAACCACCGGCCATAGGCCGAAACCCTCCCCCTCCTCCGCCACCTCCAATTGGCCGAAAGCCTCCACCTCCGCCACCGCTGTTGTGATGCTGACGAGGAGGACTATCGAAGGGACGATGTCCTCCTCCTCCTCCCCCTCCACTGCCACGGAAGTTGCTAGGGCTACGTCGACGGTGTTGGTAGGGATCTTGGGCATCGAACTTATCGTTGAAATTAGTATTGGTGTCGGTGTTAATGTTGTTATAGCGGCTCATAGGAGAAGCGTCGGGGAAACGCGAGGGTCCTCTATAGTAACGGTCGTGATTATTGTTATTATAGTAAGAGTCTTGGTTGTTGTTGGTGGTGGTGTTGTTGCCATCGCCATAGCGGTCGGGTCTGTACCTATCCAGCTTTGCTGAGTGTGTTTAAGCTCAAAGCTGAAGCCCTAAACTTGAATATTGCAGAAATGGAAACAAAGAGAAAATGTTACTAGTAAACAAGTTGAAAGAAGAAAATAGATAGAGACCAAGAAATACGCAAAGTGAAAGGGGATTTTGGTTGGAGTTTTCAAGGGGGCGAAGCAGGGCAGGGCAAGTCCTTATATATATATCAAGTAGTTTTCTGGGCTCCCTAATGATAGCCCAAATTAACTCTCCTCCTCCATCTGCTAATCTTATAGGTCTCATTTAGCCCAATCTAAATGAAGTTTGAGTTTAATTTTTCTTTATCTGAAAAGCAACTTCATGAGTTCATTGCCATGTATAAATAGTAGTGGTAGTCAGTTAAGTATAGTTACTGGCAGTTGGTTTAGTTATTATCAATTGAAGTCAGTTGAAGTTATTGATGTAATTGCCTATATATACAAGGCATTCTCATGTATCAAGTCTTGAGTTGATTCAATAATATTTTCTCTATTGTAAAATGTTTAGTTATCTTTTAGGATAAACTTAAATATGGTATCAATAGTCTTTCGTTAAGGTTCTGGTAAATGGGGCTCTGCGACATCTGCTGCACCTGAAGTAATGTCTACTTTTGAAGATGGTGATGTCGACAGCAGGTTTATTTCTTTCAAGAAAGTTAAATTGTTACTTGATGATTCTAATTACCTCTTGTGGAAACAGCAAGTTTTGCTTGTCATCAAGACCCACAAGTTGCAAAGGTTTCTTGATGGTCAAGTGCCTTCATCGATAGTGACAAATGAAGCAGGGGTGGTTCAAGAAAATCCAGAATTTGTCCTCTTTGAATAGCAAGATAGTGCTTTTGCTTCCTGGCTTCTTTCCTCTGTCAGCCCAAGTATGTTACCTCATCTCATTGGAATGGATTCAAGTGTTTAAATATGGAAAACTCTCTCTACTATATACTACAGCAAAACAACTTCCAGGTTGATGTGTTATAGACGGGCCCTTCACTCTCAACGTAAGGGTGATCTGTTCATGAGGGATTTCTTAATGAAGATTAAGGGTTTTTGTGATAGTTTCGCAAGCTGTGATAAGATCATACGTGAGCATGAACATGTGACAGCAATCTTGAATGGATTGCCAATAGATTTTGAGTCTATTATTACAATCATTACAGACAGTCAAGTGCCTTATACTGTTCAGGCCATTACAACAATGCTTCTTGATGCTGAAGCAAGGATGCAAACTAGTGTAAAGAGGTACTTGTTGTGGCAAATGTGGTAACTCATGATACTTCATCTCGTCAAGAAAAAGAAAATACTATTGTTCCTTTATATCGCCCTTCTTTAAGAGTTGGAACTCAACGTGATGGTCGAGGACGAGGTAGGTTCTTAGGTAATCGAATTCAATGTCAGTTATATGGCAAAACTGGACATTTGGTAGATAGATGTTTTCACAGGTTTAATGCTTCATTTAAGGGTGTTGGCTATCGTCCACCTCAAGCAAATATGTGTATGGTAAGTATTGGACCTGCTATGTCACCCTGGATGGCTCCTTTTGTGTATCCTAATGCAACCAACTGGGGTCCACCATCAGCTTGGCCAAATTCGTTTGTTTCTTCAGGAGCATCATCAACAAGTTCTACAGGTGTCAATCCTCAAGCTTATATAGCTACTCCAGAGGCAATGGGTGATAATGCCTGGTATCCGAATTCAGGGGCCACTCATCATCTTACTCATTATACTGCTACAATGGGAGAGTGTTTCATATGGTGGACCAAGTAAGGTGTTTGTTAGTAATGGTAGTGCTTTACCAGTGTTGAGATGTGGTCAATCATCTTTAGTCACGCATGTTAAACCTTTGCTTATGAAATCTATGTTGTTTGTACCAGTTATAACTAAGAATTTGTTGTCTATTTCAAAGTTCACCAAGGACAACAAGGTGCAGTTGGAGTTTGCTCCCACTCAGTGTTGTGTTCGAGATTTTAAGACCAAAGAGGTGCTGCTTCGAGGGTCAGTTCATGATGGTCTGTATAGGCTTCACTTACCTTCATCTACTTCACCGTCAGCCTATTGCTTTGTTGTTAGCTCTACTTCTTTGCCTCTGTGGCATGCTAGGCTAAGACATCAATGTATTTCTGTTCTCAAGAAAGCTTTGCAAAGTTGTAACATTTCTTTTTCAAATAAAGAATATGTTGACTGTATTGCATGTCATTTAGGCAAGGAACACAAGCTATCTTTTTCTCTTTCTGAAACTCAATATACAGCTCATTTGTAACTCGTGGCTGTAGATGTTTGGGGTCTTGCTCTTGTCAATTTAAAAGGCTTTTCTTATTATGTTGCCTTTACAAATACCTTCACTAGGAACATATGGATTTACTTTCTCAAAAAGAAATCTGAGGTTGCCACGGTTTTTTCACAATTTCTTGGCAGAAAAGTCTCTTGGTTGCAAGCTTAGAGTACTTTAGACAGATGTTGGTGGAGAATTTCAAGTGTTAAAAAGTTATCTAGCATGCAATGGAGTAGCTTACAGACTTACTTGCCCTCACACATTTGAACAGAATGGATTGGTAGAGAGGAAGCATCGCCAGATCGTGGAGTGTGGTCTCTCCATGCTTGCTCATGTTGCCATGACCTTGTTCTACTGGTATGAAGCTTTTAGTAGTGTTGTATTTCTGGTTAACAGATTGCCTTCTCAACCTCTAGGTAATGTCTCACCCTATGAAAAATGATTCAAACAAAAACCAAACTACCTATTTTTTAGAACTTTTAGATGCTTTTGTTTTCCTAACATTCGACCGTTTAATAAGAACAAGTTGCAGTTTCGGTCTTTGCCTTGTGTCTTTCTTGGCTATTCTCCATAGCACAAAGGTTATAGGTGTCAAGATCCTACAGGGAAAATTTACATCTCTTGCCATGTGTTCTTCAATAAAGCTAGTTTTCCTTTCAAACATCAGCCAACCCAATTTTTGACGCCATCTACCAACTCCAACTATACCATTGGCAGCTTAGAAATTTTAACACCTATGTCAGCTACTACTCCAGTCACTATGGCACCATGTGTGTTACCTAGCCCCACGCAACATGTCCCATTATCTTTAGCTTTCACACCAACATTATCTTCCACTTTACACATGTCCCCACCATCATATGCACCTTTGTCTCCAACGTTAAACTTGTCTCCTCCTCAACACTCTCACGCGTCAACTCTAGATATGCATAACCCATGTTTAAATTTTTCTAGCCTTAATCCGTCTGCTACTAGTAATATTTGTCCTGTTTCTAATTTAACCACAAATCAAATTCGATCCTTGCCTGCACCATTACTAAACACTCACCCTATAATAAGCCGTAGAAAAGCAGAAACATTTAAGCCTAAAGTTTTCTTGTCCAAGGTAGTTTGTGAACTAGATGATACACCTATTAATATTCATACAGCAATGGCTACTCCTCATTGGCGTAAAGCTGTTCAGAATAAGTTGCAAGCTTTGCTTAGGAACAATACCTAGAGCTTATGTGAACTGCCTCCCTCCAAAAGGCCAGTTGGATGTAAATGGCTCTTCAAGGTCAAGAAAAAGCTGGATGGCTCAATAGAAAGATATAAGGCTCGACTGGTTTCTAAAGGTTTTTCGCAACATGCAGGGTTTGATTTTAGTGATACTTTCAATCTGGTTGTGCGTGCTACTACGGTTCGAATGATACTTATTATTGTTGTCATGAACAAGTGAAAGTTGAGACAGATAGATGTGAATAATGCTTTTCTTAATGGAGCATTGCATGAAGAGATTTATATGAGCCAACCATCAGGCTTTGAGGTTTGAGATAGCACTGGGAACTAACTTATGTGCAGATTGAATAAAGCTCTTTATAGATTAAAACAAGCACCCCGGGCCTGGTTCCATACTTTGAGGAAACATTTGGTTTAGAAGCTTGGATTTAGTGCATCCAAGTCTGACTCTTCTCTGTTTATTCGAATAGGGCATACCAGTTCAGTTTTTCTTATGGCATATGTTGATGATATAATTTTGACTGGTAGTTCAGATGCTGAGGTAGATTATGTTGTCAAGTAGCTTCATTGTCAGTTCTCTTTGAAGGACATGGGTGATCTATATTTTTTTTCTTGGGCATAGAGGTTCAACATGTGCCTCATGGGTTAGTTTTTACACAAAAGAAGTATGTTACTGAGCTTCTCGATAAAGCTAGTTTGACAAAATCTTCTCCAACCCCTACTCCTATGGTTGGTATGCCCAAGCTCATGGCAACAGGTACTGAGCCATTTGGAGATGTTCAACTATACAGGAGTATTATTGGCACTCTACAGTATGTGTGTATCACTAGACCTGATATATCATTTTGTGTGAATAAGTTGAGCCAGTTCATGAATGCACCGTATGATGTGCATTGAAAAGCTATCAAGAGGGTGCTCAAGTATCTTAAGGGTGCTCTGGATATTGGTTTGCATTTTATGGGTGATTCAACTGACTTGGTGGGCTATTCAGATGTAGATTGAGCTTCCACAGTGGAAGATAGACGTTCTACAATAGGATTCTGTATTTTCCTTGGTGCAAATCTTGTGTCATGGTGCTCTAAGAAGCAATCAGTGGTGTCTAGATCATTTGCAAAAGCTGAGTATCGCAACTTAGCTAATTGTATGTCTGAGTTGCTGAGTATTCAACAGCTGCTAAATGAGTTAAAAGTTTCATTCTGAGAAGTTCTAGTTATATGGTATGATAATACTTCTACAGTCTCCATGGTAGCCAATCCTACTCACCATGCTAAGGTTAAACATGTTGAGATTGATCATCACTTTGTCAGAGAAAAAGTGGTTGATGGAATGTTACAGGTGAATTTTATTCCTTCTGAAAGTCAAGTGGCAGACATCCTCACAAAGCCATTTACACCTAAGAAGTTTGTTCCTTTTCGAAATGCTTTGAGGGTGTTGCCTTTGCTTCCTTCAGGTTCAGAGAATCATGAAAACAAGGAGAATGTATGAGTAGTAGTGGTAGTTAGTTAAGTATGGTTACTGGCAGTTGGTTTAGTTATTATCGGTTGAAGTTCTTGATGTAATTGCCTATATATACATATACAAGTCATTCTCATGTATCAAGTCTTGAGTTGATTCAATAATATTTTCTCTATTGTAAAATGTTTAGCTATCTTTTAGTATAAACTCAAACATGCCATCTACCAAAAAAAATATCAGTTAACTCATAAGGAGCTTCATTAAATCAAACTGAAAATTATAATTCGAGGAAGATAGCAAATAAAAATTGTTTCCTTTTCGGGGTTTGCTTCTCTAAATATATGCTTTAACATCCATTGTTGGAATCGGTGCAATCATCAACTAAAGTTTGTAAAAGGTGATTTACCTTAGTTGAATTTGTTACAAAGCTAATGAGTGTCATAGCATCCATATCTACTTCAATGTTTAGAAAGCTTTAGAGAGAGCAAGGTTGAGTCCATCCTAGAGGGCCCACAGTACTACTTCGGTGCTTGTAGCTCTCGGGATCTATAACCAGGGTTCTTAAGCGCAAAACCTTCCATGTTAATCTTAACAAAGCCAAGTTTAGGTTTTTGCCATCTAACAAGGATAAAACAGGCTTGTGGAACTCTTTTAATGCTACCAACAGCAAAAAATTTTGTTGCTTGTCCTATAGTCAAGTTGACGAGAAGATTAGTCTCAATAGACAGATCTCTTATAGCATGAACGTAAACACTAAAGGCTACGGAATTTTTGGCTTAATAAGCCAGGTTTTTTCAATGGTGTTCAAGTCAAACCAATCGATCCAGTTACTGTCCCATTAGGATCTTAAGGGAGCACTATTTTTAACAGTCGATCACCACCCTTTAGTTATTGTGCATTCTCTAAACATATGCTCGACTGTTTCCGGGGAGGTTATACAAAACAAGCAGACCCCTGTTTCATTTAATCACATTCCCCAGTGTCTAAGGAAGTCATTTGTCGGGATGATGATGATTTTCTTGAAGTATTTCCAAAGAAAGAATTAAAGCTTGGGTGGTAGTTTTGCTTTCCAAAGATTTTTTTCAATGTTGTTCTGACTGGTTGAGATTTAAACTTCCGGTTTCTTGACCATGGATCATTTCATAGGTGCTTTCCAGAGAAAATTTTCCCTAGTTTGTTAAGTTCTAGCAAATTCATCTTGGTTCACGCTTTATATGGGGGGAAGACAGAAAGCCTTGATCCACATCAAGCCTCATACTCGATTCCCCCAATTTAAGCCTTTTAGCAACTGGGATGTTTTTATCATCTTGATCAACCTTTTTTGTTTTATCTGCATTAAATGGCTTCCATACATGTTTGCCTTTAGCCAAGATTTTAGGAAAAACTTTTTTGTTGCTCTTCTCAATGAAGGGATTTTTAGATGAACCTTGGGCAGGCTTTCCATCTTTTCTACTTTTCTTTCTTTGGACCAATAACCAAGATCCAAAGCCATCTGTTGACCCTAAATCATCTTTCGATCATTGGATCATTTCCACAGCTGGGATGTGTTGTTCTTGGGTGCTTATTTGATCTTCAAGCTGTTCACTGGCTGAGTTAGGTTTTGAACTCAGGGGCTCAGTTTGTGTTTTCGACTCAGGACATTGTTCTCTTCTTGAGTGGATCTTCAAGGTTTATTTCTATGCAAAATCTAGCGTATCTTCCTCTATTTTCTAGTGAAGTTGCATGTCAATCCTAATAAGTTTTCCCATGCTTTTCCCTATCTTGTTAAGAATAATCGAGTCATAATATTCAATAGGGAGAGCATTTACACGAACCCATACAGCAATCGAGTTGAAAGAGGCTTTAGATGCTCTAAAGTTTGGCTGCCACTTTTGGATCTTGAGGTAGTTGTCGTCTATGAACCAATGGCCTCCCTTTAATGATGTGTTATAATCTTCAGAGCACATTAACTTAATCAGGAAATAATCGTAGCCTAGGGCTTTTGTTTAGTGGTGTTTTTTAAAAGCACTTTTGAACCAAAAGCAATGCTAAACAAACAATTTTTGTTGGAAATTTTTGACTTTTCAAAAGCACTTTTTCCTCAGAGGGAGAAGTTAAAACTTTTAGCTTTTCCATCCCAAAAGCACTTTTGACAACTTAATTACGTTTTCACCCCTATAACACATTGTTTTTTCCCTTTTTTCATTAATTACTTAAAAAATATTTAAAATTTATATTTCATATATTAAAATATTAATAAAAAAATATAATAAATTATTTTTTATATTGTTATTAAAATATCATAATATTAACTAATTTGAACTTTATTTAAAATATTTATTTATTATTTTATAACACATGTCTAAAATGGACATTTTATTTCTCAAAATATTTATTTATTATTTTATAACAAATATTAAATCAAGCTTTTCAAAAGTATTTTTCAAATTTTTTTTTTCAAAATACTTTTTAAAAGCACTTCTCAAAAGCAATGCTAAACTAAGCCCTAAATTTTACCATACACTTTGCAATGAGGCATTTAATCCATTTTTTTTCCTTATTCTACTTCTTCCCTCTTTGGTCAAAGAGACCCCTAACCTCCCTGTCCACCTCATTCTTGGCTAGGGTTTCATCTATCTCATCCTCAGATTCTACCATCAAGCCAGTTTCATCTTTATTTGGATGGACGGTATGTTTATCTGTCATTAATGTAAAAATAATGGTGACAATGAGATTAAATATCGTAGCGTGAAATAAAAAAATAAACTAAACATATCATACCGCACCGCTCATCTAAACCCACACTAAGACCGAATATATACATTGTATTTTTTTTCTTACTATAGCTGTCATTTTGGCCTTCATTGTCTTTGACTTTCTTGCTGCTTTGATCTACCTCTTTTTATTCTTCATGAGAGAGTGTTCATTGGGGTTTTCCATCAAAACAACTTCCTCATGTATTTTGGATTTGATTATGCTTTAAAACCATTTGAGTCAAATATTAAAATATTCAAATTTAGTAAGGAATTTTAATTTCGAGTTTTTTCTAATCGAATTTATGTAGCTTGCAAAAATAAGTGTTTTGTCTACAGGATACAATCGAGTTACATGAATATCTTAAATTTATAAAATATGAATTATAAATTTTATGTAAATATAAAATACCTTATATATATTATGACCGATAAATATAGGGTTAAGCATTCAACCAAATTGAATGAAAAATTTTCGGGTTAGTCGAGTTGATGAGTTTTAATTTATCATTCTAACTTAATTTGAAAATTTTGAGATCAAATTAAGTGAAATAAAATTCGAATTGAGTTGAGTCGGATGAATTTGATCGAGTTAAAATAAAAAAATCAAATTGGTCATATTAAAATCTTATTGACAATGTAATTAAATTCTGAGTTAAAGAACATAAATATTAAATATATTTGAAAAATCTTTTAAAACAAAATAAGAGAAAAAAATAATTAGTACCATAAACTTGATATAATAATTTACTTGTTTAAAGCCTCAAATATTTCATCTTAGAATTTAAAAAGAAAATCATAATTTAGCATTTATATATATATAAATTTAAGATTTTTAAAATATTTTTTAGTTTTCTTAAATTCTCTATATATATCTTTATAAATTTTTGGGAAAATATTTTATAAATATTTTGAATTTTAAGATAACGTTGAATATTTTATTTTTTTTATAGTGCTAATTTGCATATTTTCAAAACTGTCGAGGATCTAAGGGTCATTTAAATCAATTTGTTATTTGAGCTGTAAAATTTAATTTACTTAAATTTGAAAAACCAAATTACTTATTTAAGTTGATTCAGACAAACCGAACAACTCGATTTAATTAAGTCGAAATTAAAAATAATAATTTTTTCAAATCCAATCAGTTTTGCTCACCCTAGATAAGATATACAAATTTAATATATCAAGTGTCAAAAGGCATAATTGCAAAAATCACCCTTAAAATTTTTAAGTTTTTTCACTTTGACCCTTAAGCTTTTTTTCACATTCTCATTCATAATGTTGCAAAATTTTTCAAACGAGGCCAAAGTTAAAAGAAAAATTGCAATATATTTTGTTTGGTACAGAAACACTTGGTTGAAAAAATAAATTAAGTTGGTTAGTTTCGGTTGGTCCAACGATTCAATTATATAAATTAAATTGAAAAATTAAAAAAAAAAACCAATGTAACCATTAAAAACAAAACATAGAGAATAGAAAAAATAACTAAAAATTGTAAAAATTGTTTTTATTATTATTTAAATTTTTAATAAAAAAACTGTATGTTTTATTATGTTTTCGTTCATTCTCATCCATATACGATTTTTTTTTCAATTAATTTATATTTATTATAATTAATTTTTTTTAGGCTTAAACATTCTCAAACTCACATCCTCTTTGTTACCACAACGTTAACCGGGCGAATCAGCTAAGGCTAAATTAATCTTTCATTTTTCTTTCTTTTATTAACTTTAACTATCCAAATACCATTTGCTTTTACTAACTTTAACTATCAAAATATATGTATAACTATATATTATTAGAATCATTAAGCATAATCCTAACTAGAATAAATCTAAAAGAGAAAGTCACATCTTTAAAATTCTCAAAATCTCAGCATTGCCCAAGGCCTAATTGGCACGTGTGTATATATTGATAAAAGCTTGCATAATTTTATTTTAACATCCCACATCCGATCCGATTGACGTGAGATGTCATATTCATTGTCGGAACAATTACATACAATTTCACTTGTATATATAATAAACAAGTTATTAGATCCTAAAACTTAATAAGTACATTATTTAATCAATTACGGGTTATAATGAGCCTACAAAAGCTCTTACGCAAATCCGGTAATGATTGAAGGACCAAAATATAAAAATTAAACAAAAAACCAAGTGTAATGTCGCGACATTGAAGAATTCAGTCGCTACTCTAATAACCATTTAGGTCCTTTGATTAATTGCTAACTAGGTCTTCAAATATTTTCTAAATTAAAATTTCATAGCAATTAGATTTTTATAATTCAGCCCCTGAACTTTAATTAATGATTTCTTGATTATTTACTAATATATTTTCATACTAACTTTGTGAATACTTCTATTCACATTTTCACTGACTCAGTTTACGAAATTGAATTTTGAAACCGCATTTTCTGACACTATTAAAATTGGGTCTTTGCATTTTTAAAGGCAACCCAATATGAATATCATGAGATGCTTAATATTTATCATGGTTAAAAAAGAATTGGGTTAATTCATGGAGGAAAACTATTTGATGCACTACCACAAGTAAAGGTGAAATATTATCATAAGTCCTTATGTAATATTAAAAACAAATTAAAGCAAATACATTTCATTTATTTACACTTGGTTCCATGAAAAACAACTATAGCAAAATATTTTCTAGTTTAATGATCCCAAAAAAAAAAAAACCATTGCTTAATCTTAATTGATCTAAAATAGAATTTGCATAATTTGTTACTACTAACATCAAATGAGGACAAAAATAGAAAATAATGATGATAAGGGAAAACATTGGTTGGTTTTAGTTTTAAAATAAGATATTATGTCATGTTTGTTACATTTTACATACGTGTCTTGTCTGTTCTATTTCCACTTATAGTACTTTCCAAGTTCCCTATCTATTTTCTATTTTATCTTATTTTTTGAGTCAAAGCTGTTAATTACTTCAACATTGAATTTTCGTATCTGTCGATCCATTCTATATATTACGAGCTTTTTTTGCAGATAAATTAAGCAAAGCCTATCACTTGTGACATTGCCCTTATCATCGGATCTGGGTTCTTCTTCTTTCTTCACAAGGTATTTCCTTTTTGATCTTTCTTTATTGATGAATGTAGGGTTTTGATTGATATATTTTCTAGGTTTTCAATGTTTTTTTCATTTGTATGAATCAAAGTGTGCCTTTCTTTCTAGGCATTTTATTTTCTCTTATTGTCTTCTCATTGTTGTGAGTTTATAATGTATATTTGTGGTGGGCTAATTCTTGACATTCAAATATCTTTTTCTTAAGGGTTGGTTCTTTGAGAATTGGTAGAAGCTGATCAAAAAAACTTCGATGGCTCATGGGGATAAAGATTTAGAACTTGACATTGAAAAAGAACCGATCACTAGTGAAGAAGAAGAAGAATACCATAACCGAAACCCTTATTTAGGCCTTAAGAACATGACAGAACTGCTGCTTGCTAAGGTTAGAGGCAGTTTCACCCAAGGGTCGTCGGACGATGGAGTGTCTTTGTCTGGTGATGCTTCGCATTCAGGTAGGGATTATGCGAAGAACATGCAGGCAATGACGGGCATGAATGTTGATGTCAAAGATGATGGTAAAGAGAATAAATTAGTGAAAGAGAAATGTAAAAGTTTGAGCAATAAAAAATCCCCTAAGCCTCCACGACCTCCGAGATCGCCATCGTTGGATGCGGCCGACCCGAAGTTAATCCGGGAGTTAGCCGAACTTGCGAGATTAAAGCGCGCGAGGATCAAGCGGATGAAAGCCTTGAAGAACATGAAAATTTCTAGGGGAACAGCTCCTTCTAGTAGCAATATGCTTGCCTTGGTGTTTACCATCCTTCTCTGTATTGTCATAATCTTTCAAGGTAATAAATATTTTTCTTCGATGGGATTTTCAAATTCACCCACTTTTAATAAGTGCTAGGTTAAAAGTACAATGCAAATCCTTTTTCTGTAGGAATGCCATCCAAAGGTACACCAATGGCTTCCCAAGGATCTCATGCGCCGGTAAGAGCAGCAGAGAGACTTCCAGCTTCAGTTCCATTCCTTGGAAACCCCCTAGTACGTGACAATTATTGTGGCATAACAGTTCTAATTTCGATTCGAAAACGGATTTCTTATTTCTATTTCTGTTGTGCAGTCTAATGGAGCTTGTTGCTGGTTTAGCTGCTGAAGGAAAGATGAGCAGATTTTTTGGATAGAAATAAAAATGTTGTTGGTCTATCCATGGTTACAGAAGATAAACCTTTGTTGTTCAACATCATATGTATTGATGGAGTTCACTTTTTACTGGTAATTGATCCCTCGTTTGCAAGTTGAAGTTGTGGGTAGGAGAGGGAGTGAGTTAAATTACCATGTGAAATTTTGGCAGTATGTTGTGGGATTATGTCTATTCTCTATAAGTATCCCTCATTATGTAACTCCAAATTCAAATTCAAATTCAGTTCATCCTACCATTCTTTGGGAACTTGTTTGAGTTATTTACAGTACATGATTAGGTGACAAAATCAAAATTCTCCTCCATATTCAAATTAACTCTATTGAGAGCTCAAGTGTCTAAATAAACAGCATGGATTCATAAAACAGGATCACCTTATCGAGTGCCATAGAAGTCAAACCATGCTCAATGCCTTATAGCTAGCCCAAGTGGAAGCATTCCGACTCATTAATGCCCTATATGTTATAAGGTATAGATTCGAGTTCAACCATGTTATAAGGTATAGATTCGAGTTCAACCATGCACAACACGTATAGTTTACCTTTTTAGATACTCAAATGTAAATTAGGTTAAAAAACTTGAAATAATTTATTTATTAAAAAATAAAATAAATGTAAATTATGAAGTATAATATGATTTCCGGTATAAAATATAAGTACTACCAATAAAAGTTATATTGCATTGGGGGAGAATACAAATTTAAACATTAGAAATAATATTGTTGGGAAGGATAATCACGAGCTTTAAATATAAACATTAAAACAAACATGAAAAAATATTTATACAAGTACTTGGTCCACAATGAAAAGATTCTCATATCCGAACATCATAAATATGTTAAATTAGCAAATTATTTTAAAGAAATAATTTGTTAAAATTTAAGTGGACCCGAGGTGAAAAGTGAAATATTAATTATGGCAAGTGATCTTTATAGATCTCATCTTTAAATGATAATAAATTAAAGAATAAATGATAATAGATTTTACGTCATCCTTATCCATTTTCAATAAGAGAATTTTCAATAAGGGAATGACGGAAAAGGATTGAATGAAACAGTGACACCACGTCATTTGTGTCCCTTTTCCAATAGTTTTATGCCACATCAGTATTTTCATTCTTAATTTCAACATTTTCATCCTGAAAAAAATCAAATTACAATTAAAATCCTGAAATTTAGAATGAAATTGTTGATGTGTCATAAAACTATTGGAAAGGGATAATATCCCTATTTCATACAATCCTTTCTCGGGAATGACAAATTAGATTTCTTAAAATCAAGAGAAAAATTTGATTTGTCATTCTCCTATTAGAAAGTGATAGGGATTGTGTGGAATCACAATTTCATACAAATTTGAAATTAGATTTATGTTATCTTTAATATATTATTACCAAATTGAACTTTGAAGCTAAACTCATGTATCAAATTGAACCTTGAGGCTAACCTTCGGTATCAAATAGGAGGATAATACGTTTCAGCGCACTTGAACTCTCGTCTTCCTGCATTCAATGCCAATCGAGCTAATACTCAATCGGTTTCAAATTATTAATTTAAATTCTTATGATTAATAGAATTATTTATGAGGACGGGATTACTTTCCACAATCTTTGGGCCAAAATTATAGCAAATTTTTGTGCCTTATTTTCCTCATATATGATTTCTCTTCATTGAGAAAATTCATTATGGAGCCTATAAATACGTTTTTTCTTTAAAACCAAAACCATTTTACATGCATTTTCCCGTTACCTTTCAAATTCTCAACACCCAAACATGACCAAAAGCATCTCTTTATTCATACTTGAAGCTGTATTTTGCTTCACATTTTTCACTGTGAGCTACTCAGACATGAACCTGATTGAAACCACTTGCAAAAAGACTCCATTTTACAATCTCTGTTACTCGACTTTGAAATCCGACCCGCGGAGTTCGACCGCGGATGTGTCGGGGCTTGCTCTGATTGTGGCTCACAGTGCTAATGCCAAAGCCATTGCCACATTGAATCAGATTTCAGCATTGCTTAAAAGTGTCAAAGACCCCACCTTGGAAAAGGCCTTGGAAGGCTGCATTGAATCATATAACACCATTATCCAGGCTGATATCCCAGTAGCCATTGATGCAATCGAGAAACACGACCCCAAATTTGCTGTTCATAGTGCAACTGATGCTGGAAATGAAGCTCAGAATTGTGAAAACAACTTTGCAGGAAAGCCACCCAATTCGCTAATCTTTAGTGGAAACAAAGCTGTGCATGATCTTTCTGTTGTTCTTCAATCCATTGCCTCATTGTTACTCTAGGCTGATGTTAAGTTCTCTTTGCTGTTAAATGATGATAAATAATTAGCTTTTACTTTTTTAGATAAACACTCAAAGTTGAAATAAAAACATTTAAAAAAAATTCTCACTAAGGAATCAAATCATGCTCTCTAAGCTCTCCACTAGCTGATCTCATGCCACTACTACCTTTTTATAGTCCTCACCACTTCAACTAGAATTGAAGGATAAGTGAGATAATATTTTGATATACTTGCTGATTTTTCACAACATAAATGATTAATAATATTTTATTTTTGGTGAATTATAAGGGGAGAAC
Source organism: Gossypioides kirkii (assembly GCA_005610355.1). Classification (NCBI taxonomy): domain Eukaryota; kingdom Viridiplantae; phylum Streptophyta; class Magnoliopsida; order Malvales; family Malvaceae; genus Gossypioides; species Gossypioides kirkii. The sequence continues at coordinate 9,571,483 of CP032252.1, read as the reverse complement.
AAAGTCATAACAGCAACGCGATTGGCGCAAATCAAATCCATATCACATTTAGAGCAATGAACATTCTTAACTATCAGGTCAACACACGAGATTCAAATGATCAATAATATTACTAATATGATCTTCAATTATCTCTATTTTATCTTGATCAAAATCAGCAAAGTAATCCTCAAAAAAAACCAATTGATAAATGCTTTCATTAAATCGGCTACACAGCGCCCATAATGTTTTGCTTAATCTTATGCTCCATATCCTCATATTATCAACTGAGATACTATCATTAAACTCAAATATTTACTTATTATATTTCAGAATTATCAATAAATTTTACTTCTCATTTTATGATCAAAATATATCCTCAATCAAAATTGTTGTTCACCAAACCCCAATGGTCTGATGATCAAGGGTGTTCACCGTCTCAGGTGTAGCCTAAGTTCAAGTTGCACTAATCAAGTTTGTTGTTCGAGCTTTACCCCTCCTTTGGATTTTTGACAAAACTTCTGAAGTATCATTTCAATAGCTCAATTTTCAATCAAATAAGTCATAAAGCAAATAAGATTTACTAGGGATAATAGACTCCCCTTGCTCCATTTTAAAGTTCATTAATGGGGTATGACATGGTGCTATATGAACAAGCATTCTAACTGGTAGAACAATTGGGACCTTTAGGTCTTCACAAATTTGCACACCTTTATTCTTATAAAACTGTAACTGAGTATTCATGGCAATCCCTATATCTTCAATATGGTCTTCAAGGGTAATTTCATGTTTGACTCGAGCATCAATCTTCCGTTAATCTTCATAACTGATTAGATGTTGAACTTTTCTCACCCGCCTTTTCTTTTAAGATATAGGAACATTGTGTGCAACCTTTGTATTTTGCTCCCATATCAAATCATTAAGGACCATATAGCATTACTAACTTTATCATAGTAATGATGTAACATCCTAAAATTTGAAGGAAGCGTACAGTAAATTTTTAGAAAATAAAATTTAGATTAATTAATAATTTTATAGTAGAGCGTGACATTGAGAATTATAATTGAAGTGTGGTAATGCTGTTGAGTGAGTCTTCGACTTAGTGAGAAGAGTTTAAGATGTGCAATTTTACCATTAGAGCGGTAAATTAGTCATTTTATAAGAGTTTATAATTTGAGATATTAGATGAAGGTGGGATTAAATTAGGGCCATTGGATCATGGTTTTACAACAAAGGTTTATTGTGGACCAATTTTTTTTTTGACTTTTGACCATTATTCTGCATTAAAAATAAAGAGATTTGGCTTCTTCCCGCACTTGTTGTCGTCCACTTGAAGGAGGAGGAGAATTTCTTGTTCCATTTTCTTGCTTCCTTCTTCCATTCTTACCTCAAATTTCACCACCAACCTTGCTTCTTTCTTAAATTCCATTCTAAAAACCTCCATTCAAGCTAGTTTCCTTCATCTTTTTCTTCCAACCACAACTTAAGGGTAGAGTAAGAAAGCTTGATTATGGGTAAGAGAAATGATTTTTCCATCATCTCGTCATGTTTAAATTGAGTTTTTATTTGCTTAGAAAGTAGTTAAGCTATATTGATGGCTATTTATTATGTTGGTGATGTAAAAGAATATTTTCAGTTGTAAAAAATTTCTGACAGTTGTAGAAAATATTTTTAAAATATTTTTAATTGAGGAAATTTTTACTATTTTTTGGAATTAAAACTGTTTTTTACCATTTTACCTTTCAGAAAATTGTATAAAAAGGAGGTTATTCTCCTCACTTTTCACAAAACACAACAAGAGAAAAATAACTTCTCTCTGTTTTCTAAATTTTGGTGTTTTGCAAAATTACATGAGAGAGAATTTCTGTTTAGGAGATTGGGTTTTAAGCGGAATCATCTGTGACTCCTCCAATCTTTCCTAGGAATTGAACCTAGCGTGGTTTCACCAGTTTCTTCCAGTTTATTTTCCGATCAGATTTCTGATCAACTGCTTTTGTTTTTCAGTTTCCATTCTTTTGATAAGAGTAATGCTAATTGTGTTCCACTTTTTTTATTCGGGTGTACGAATATTGAAGTACTGTGTTAATCTTGAGGGACAACGTCCACTACACGATTACACCGATCAAGGCGAATTTGCTTCTAAGGTTGTGGTTGTTGAAACGTTCATTTTTCGGGGAAAACAAACAAGTCTCGAACAAAGTTTAAAAATCAAGAAAAAGGGTATTTTAGATAAAAAGAATGAGAGTCGCCACCAATCTTTTTATACGGTGTGATTGGATCATCACAAAACGTTTAAAATCCATTTTGAAAAATATTTTGATCTTCGAAATCCAGAAAATATGTTCGGGAGTCGGTTACGCATGAGGAAGGATTAGCACCCTCATACGCCCAAAATTGGTACCACATTGATTATTTTCGGGTCTTGGTTTTAAAACTTTGAAAACTAGAGTAAACTTAAAATACGATCTTTGTCTTTTAAAAAAAGTTTTGCATGATTTTCAAAAAAAATCCTATTTGAGGAAAATTGTCCATGTGTTTCAAATCTCTAGGAGAACCGGAAAGCGTGCTCAACACGTTAGGGCACTATGTTCTCAAACTTTCTAAACCGAAGGATATTTTGAAAGACTTTAAAGAGGATATTCGATTGTGTGAATTATACGAAAATCACACTCAGCACGTTAGGGCATGGTCTTTTCAGGGTTTTCACACGAAGAGATATTGCCTCGTTTTGTTTTAAAATTATTTATATGTATATATATTTTGAGAACTTGAAATTTCGTATTAAGTTCAAAGTACAATCCTCGAACACATGACTTAAAAAGATTTGAAGAAAGAATGCCCGTTTATTTCGATTTTCACGGAGAATTGAAGTCGTGACCAACACGTTAGGGCACGACATTCTCGGAATCTCGGAATTAGAAGGCATTTTAAAAACTTGGAAAAGGATATTCGATTCGTGTGATTTATGCAAAAAATCACACTCGACACATTAGGGCATGACTTCTCGAAGTTTCCACACGAAAAGTATATTACCTCGATTTTAAAGGTCTATAAAAAATTAATTTTGAAAACAAATATGTGAATTAAACATAAACGAACGATTAATAATGAAGATTAAATAACACGAAGAGAAAATAGTTAACCAGACAATTATACACAAAAATCAAAAAAATAATAGAATGCAAAATACGAGAGAATAATAATTAAAATCTAAGTATGGATGTTGAAGAGAAAGGAAAAACAAAGCAGATGGGATTAAACGCAATTTTTGGATGCCCGAGGGCAAAATGGTAATTTTTGGAGGTTCAAGGGTAAAATAGTAATTTTTAGGTACTTAGGGGCAAAATGACAATTTTTGAAAATTTTGGGGTCAAAAATGGAATTTTTAGACATTTTGGGGTAAAATGGTAATTTTTGGAAAGTTTCGGGTCAAAAATGAAAATTTTGGACATCTGAGGGTAAAATGGTAATTTTTGGAAATTTCGAGGTCAAAAAGGGAATTTTTGAAGTTTGGGGGTGAAAATGCTATTTTTGGAAAGTTTAAGGTTAAAATGGAATTTTTGGAAGTTTAGGGGTAAGATGGTAATTTTTGAAGATATCGGGGTCAAAAATGGAATTTATGGAAATTCAGGGGCAAAAATGTAATTTTTGTGAAGTTCAAGGGCAAAATGGAATTTTAGGAAGTTTAGGGGTTAAAATATGATTTTTGGAAAATTTAAGGGTCAAAATGTAATTTTTGAGAAGTTTGGGAGTCAAAATATGATTTCTGGATAGTTCAGGGACCTTCTAGGCAATAAAACCAAAAAGATGAGACACGTGGCAATTTCTCAGGCATTCTAAAGTCAAAGGACTAATTTGAAAATAATTTAAAATTTCTGGGCCAATTTAAAATTAAAGTAAAACTTGATTTAGGGATGAAATTAAAACAAATCAAAAATAAAAATGATCAAATGCATAAATAAACTAAAAATTGACACGTGGCAGCTTCTTGGACTTTGAAAGAGGTCAAGGGATTAAATTGAAAAGCAATAAAAATTATTGGGCAAATTTAATATTAGTTAAAAATATAAAAAGGACCTGATTAAAAATTTAAAAAAACGGAAGGACCAAATGAAAAATATACCATCCTTAAAAACCATGTTGATCCTGAGCTTGGAGCGGGTTGGGTCGGATCGGGTTATGGGTTAGCAAAGGGAACGGCGCCGTTTTTACTCAAAGTATCCTTACCAAAACGTTGTCGTTTTGGTAAGGGTATTTAAACCCAAAATTTCCTTTCAAAATTCATTTCTTCTTTCTTTTAAAAAAAAACTTTCTCTCCTTAAATAAAATGCTCTCTTTCTCTCAAGATCACCCCCATGTCCGACCATCCCCAGGTCACCGTCCGGTTGCCATCTCCATTTCATCGGTCGTCACGCGCCGCCGTCTCCTCCGTCCATGCACTGTCGTCTGGTAGGTAAAATTACCTCCTTTTCTTCTCTTTTTTTTGTTTTTCATTTAAAAGGATAGATCTAGGTCTAGATCGAACAGATCTAGGTCTAGATCGAACAGATCTAGCTTAGATCTTCAAGAAAATGAATGGGTTTTTTTTATTTTTTAGAAATTTCAGTCGAAACAAAACCAAACCGTCCCTTTTTGCAGCCAAATCCAGTTGTTTTCCTTTTTCTTTAGACTTTATTTTGGTATTCGGGTTTACTTTTTTTATTACTAATATATTTCCTGATTTTTGTATTCGAATCTGCGATGGCGGTGTCTGGGACTGCAAGATCAGCGGCGGCTCGAAGACCTCCGTCCAAGATTTCGACGACGGAGTCAGATCGAAAAAAGGGTGAAACCTTTCGACTTTCTTTTTATAATTATTTATTTATATTATTAAATTAATATTATTAATATTAATATTAATGATATTTATTAATATGTTTTGAAAAATAAAAACAATAAATACCAACAGGGGTATTAAATGCATGTATTAATGCATACATAGAAACCGATGAGTTTAGAAATTTGAAACATAAATGGCAGTAAACACACGTTGAATGGTACCTGGTTGATTTCAATGCTTGAGTATTCTGGTTTTGGCTTCGATCTGTTCTCTGCTTACTATTAACTGCTTCTTACTCTTGGCTTGTAAATGCCTATTCTTTCTCTATTGATTTCTTAAAAAAAAAACTGTCTGTGTATTGATTTCTTGAATCTATAACCCTTTACAATTGCTTTCAGTTCTGACTTTATAGCCATGTTTACAATGATTTTCTTTTGTTTTATGCAACTAAATGTGCATCTTTTTTTTGCAAGTATAGTGACAGTGGTGGCTAGTGCATAGGGCGGTGGTAGTGGCAAGTTGCTGGTGGTGCAACTTGGTGCTGACGTGGCGGCCTTCGGTTGGTTGGGAAGGAGGTGGCCATACAAGTTGAAGCAGCAGATTGGAATTTTGACTTAGGATAGAGTTTGGGTCAATTGAAATTGGCCCAATTGAGCTTTGGGTGTAATGGGTTAAATTGGGCCCCAATTTGGGTTGTAATTTTGGACATTTGTGTTTGTAATTGGACATTAATTTAAATAAATTTAAACTTAAATTTATAATAAATTTAAATTTTAAGTAAATTTAAACTTAAAATAAATTTAATTTTAAAATAAATTTAAATTTTGTTGGGCTCGGATAAATTGGGCTTCAACAGTGGTTCTTCCACGACACAATGATCCCTATTTTATTTACACTCAATTTGGTTTCCTGTCAGTGCTAACGGTTTTGTTTTCAATAATATATTTTCAACAATATAGAAGCAAATTATGCTACTGTTTAAACATGAGAATCGATTATGTTTCTCGCTGCTGGAACTAATGAAGGCTTCTATAAGCAACAAACTAGAGTACACTTGAGGATCGTTGGAGCAAGTGTAGTTTCTTATTGAGGCAATTAGTTTGAGTGCACTTGAGTAGTGCAAGATGGTGCCTAAGTAGCGTTGGAGCGGTTGCAAGCTCCATCTGTGTTGGCCGGTGAGCCATTGCGATCAAAATGTGCTTGGAAGGCCTAGCGAGATTGAGTCGATTGAATCTTAGCTCGATTGGCATGGGCACTGCTATCAATGCAGGAAGACGTGGTTCGAGTACGCTGGTGTGCATTATTTTCCTATTTGAGTTGGTTGGAGGTCCCTTGAGTTTGAGTTGGCTGTAGAAATATGAACGGATCTAGATCCTTGTGTTTGGGATAGGGCTTACGATGCCCTTATCCACGATAAGCTACTAATATATGAGATTTGTGTAGCTAATCCAAATGTGTATTGAATTCTATTTTTAAGGTGAAAAAGGGTCTATTTATAAGCTAAATTTGTAGGTTGAATAATATTAAAATAACCTATACTAATTAAAATTAAAGTGTGAAACTAAAAAATAGAATTTAAGTGGAAAACTAAAAATAATATTTAATTGAGAAAAAAAATACGAAACATAACTCCATAGTATCCTTCTAAAAGAAATTGTAATGGTGATATACCAAAAAAAAAAATTAAAATTTAGTCCTTATAATAATGCATGAATTGGAAGGAAAAATATGCTCAACTCCCTTCTCTAATCTCATGTGTCAATTAGTGGTGCTGATGCCAGGTCGAGCTGGATTCAGATCATGCTTAAATATGATATTAACATACTTTAAGTTTGTTCAAGTCCGGATCAGTCCTAAAATATGAGCCTAAAATTTTATCTAATCTCGCTCATATTTATATTATTTTTAAAAAAAATTTATATTATTTTAATTTAATATTTAATATTTTAATATTTTTTATTTATTGAAATTTTGCATATAGTCATCTTAATATTATTTTAATGTTTACAATAGAGTAGTGTTATATATTTAGTATATGTTTATTTTTTAATGTGTTATAAATTACATAATATATAAAAATAACATAATATAAATATTATAAACTTAAAAATAGATCAGACCAGACTTAGGCTTGAACATTTAATGTTTGAGTCCAACCCATATTTTAAACGAGTCTAATTTTTTGTTCAAATCTATTTTTTGGGTTTAGCATTTTTGTCCAAACCTTTTCAAATTTCAGATGAATTTTCGAATCTAAACAAATAACTTAACCCCTAAACAAATCTAGTTCCGACCTCCTATTAAAAGTTTGAAAAAGAAAGATGACCAAAGTTATCATTTTCTCTGTCCACATTGCTAGTCCTATTTCGCAATAGAAGTTTAATGACACTAAAATACCTTTTTTAAGGAGTTCTAATAATTCACTCTTTTTAGGGAGCCTATAATTACGATTTTTTTCCCGAAGTGCATGAAAGTGATTTGAATTTCGAAGGCACCAATCAATTTTCTTTCAAATTCCCAACACCCAAACATTACCAAATTCATCTCTTTATTCATACTTGAAGCTGTATTTTGTCACTGCCAGCAACCTGATTGAAACCACTTGCAAACGGACTCCATATTTCTATCTCTGTGTCTCGACTTTTAAATCGAAAAAGGGAACCCGAAATTCGCTGTTGAGAGTGCAATAGATGCTGGAAATGAAGCTCAGAGATGCAAAAACAACTTCGGAAAGCGGCGGAGGTCACCGATCTCCTATCGAAACAAGGCCGTGCATGATCTTTCTGTTTTTCTTCAATCCATTGCCTCATTGTTATTTTGAGATTGATTGTTTAGGTATTTTTTGTATTGAATGATGATCAATTAGGAATAAAAAAAATTTGAATTTGTTGAGTACTTTTGTGTCTGTCTTTTAAAGAAGTTGATTTTCTTATTGATATGATATAATCCTCAAAAAGTGATATCTTAGATAAACTCTCATGCAAATCAGCATATACATTACTCTAGAATTAACACGTGTTCCTTAAATATGATTTCGTTTGCATGATGATGCGAACACCCTACGTGCGAACACATGCTAGCAAACTATGCAGACTATCATAACTGCATTAGATCGGTCTCAGTTGAATACTCGGGTCGCGGGTCAATAATGGGAAAATTAATCTAATTTAAGGATGGAATTTAAAATTATTACCAAATGATTTCATTAATAATAGAATGGACAAATGAATGACGGAAAGTTATGGTCACTTTAAGAAAAGTTAGTTGCTTTGGTTCGCATAAGGTGTGATGAGCATAGTGCCAAATGCTGCAAACTTTATCCAAAGGAAGCCAATGACATCACTCTACCCATATATCTTTTCAATTTCAGTTGAAACATATCTATTTGGACCCTCAAGTTAATTGGCTCAGGCACTCTTTATTATATCGGTATAATGATTTATTTAATTTTTTAATTCTATAAAAAAATTGATATTCATGTGTAGATCACATCAATAAAATTATTTTGTTATTTATTTTGAGGTAATTTGATGAAAAATATAAATTTAATTATTAAAAAATGAAAAATTAAATGAAAAGTTTTTTTTAATATAAAATTAAATGAAAAGTTAAAATAACATTTTTGTAAGTAAAGTTGAAGGTTTAAAAATTTCATTATGACTATTATATTCCCTCTCTTTTTCCCACCAAATAATATTCACCATTTCCTCATTTAGAGCTAACAAAACTAGGCAAGTCTTGAAATCCTAACAATTTCTAATATTTTAGTTCAATAATTTTATGAGAAGGGTTGGCTTTGAACCCTTTAGCTAAATGGTCTAATTCTATTTCTAGCTCTTCTTACAATACAAATACTTCAATTTAATCCATCTTTGACTATATCTCAGTCCTCACTACATAATTCTTGACTTGGTTTCTGTCTACAATAAATGATATGGGATCTATAGTGATAACGTTCCGCGATTTGTAATAACAGAGTTGGGCGTCTTAAGACGGGAGACATCATTGTCTCTCAAGGATCTGTGTTGGAAAGATGTGATTGGAGGACAAATAATGATTGACATACATCCTGTTTCAGTGCCAATCATTCATTCTTCTTTTAAACAAAACCACTAATCATTTAACACATCTGTACATACATTTTTATTGCACATTACTTGACATTACAGTAAGTTTCTTGCAGAACAGTTAAAAGATCATAGTAATAATTGGACAATGGAAGCAACCACAGCAGAAAGATCATGGACAACCTTGTTGCTAGCATAAATTGGAAACTTGGGTTGGTTCTTGAATCCCCTGCCACAAGCATCAGCTTCATTAGCTGCATCCGTCGCCCCCTCCACACCGAACTTCGGGTCGCCTTTCGTGACGGCTTCTACTGCTACTGGGATATCGTATTTAACAATGGCGTTGTAATAATCAGCACAGTCACGCAAGGCCACTTTCAACTTCGGATCTTTGGCCACTTTAAGCAACGCCGTGATCTGACGCAGCGTTGCGGTGGCTTTGGCCTTAAGTTTATCAGTTCCGATTTGCGCTAGCCCCGCTACGTCGGCACCGGAACTTCGAGGGTCGGATTTAAGAGCCGAGACGCATAGGTTGTAAAAGGGTGTCTTTTGGCAAATTGTTTCGACCATGTTGGCACCAGTTCCATGCAATTCCAGGGCTGAAACTAAAGTGAAGCAGAATGCAAGGTGAAGCAGAGCTAAAGAGATGGTGTTTTTCATGTTTGGTGTATTTGGTTTGTTTACACCTAAATACCTCTATGGATTGCCAATGGCTTCCCTGTAAATGTATTTATAGAGAAGAAATGATTTACTTTAGCATTAAACAAAAAAAGAATTTAGCGTATAATTCATAAAGTGTAAAGCTATACTATCTTGTCTCTTATCTTATCTTTTACCCTCTTTTATGATGTTCAAAAGCTTAAAAAAGAAACTATTCATCCATGATATTATTCCTTTCCAATACTTAAATGTCATATCAGCAATTTTATCTTAAATTTAATGTTTCTATTTAAATTTAATTTTTTTCAAGATAAAAATATTAATGTGACATATTACATTATTGATAAAGAGATACAGATGACGTGGGTCACTGTTTGATATAATCTTTTGCATAAATTTTTTTTTAAGAAATTTATATTTAATGTACTGCAAGTGAATTAAATGATAATGGTAAAAAAAATTTATTATTACATCTTCTCTCCAACTTATGAGCTTGTAATGGTAAAAAAATTATCAGTGTAAGAAAATTATAAACTCTTTTATAAACCCTAAACCTTTTAAAAAAAGGTAAAATCACATGACAGATCCCTATACTCTAAACTAGAGATCAAACTAATCCTTTAATTATAAACATGATATAGTTTGTACATTTAATTTTAAATTACATAGAAAAAAATTTAAGCACATGTAACCTTAAACCTTAAACATCTGATTTATAAAGTTAATAAAAATAAAAATATAATAAGTGTTTTCTTTTTCCCTCCATAGTACCTAATTAACTCGTGACACCAATTTAATCAAGAACTTAATAAAAATAAAAATATAATAAGTGTTTTCTTTTCCCCTCTATAGTGCATGCATGTTCATACTCTTATGGACAAGATAATGTTTGAGGAGCACTAATTAGGGCCCTTATCATTTTATTTTTCCTTTTCAGAATGAGGGCTAAAAGTGATAATAAAAAAAATAATTGGTCCCCACACTTAAAAATGGGAAAAAGAAAGAATGGAGGGCAGACAAAGATATTTGCCATTGTTTGATAATTTCAAAAAGGTTGATCAACAATTCAATGAAATTATTTGTGTTTAATTATTGAAGTTCACACCTGAATCAATCAATCATTTTCTTTTTTCCCCTCACTTGCCAAGTGTATTTCATCCACTTCCATAATTATTAAGTGAAAACGAAACTTGTAATTAGTCCCTATATTATGGGTTTATTGCGGATTTAGTTAATATACTCTAATTTAGTTAGTTTTAGTCATTATACTTTTTTGAATTTTGAAATTTCAAAACTGGCTCAAGTAGTAAAAGTTTAATCCGTCAAGCCAAATTCTTTTACTAGTCCCATATCATGCGTAAGTTATGGAGTTCATTCATGTTCTCTCATTTGATCATATTTCGTTCTTATATTTTTTTAAATTTTGAAAATTCAATAATTAAACTTATTAACTGAAATGGCATGGCTTCTTTTGTGAATATTATGGAAAAATAGCAAGCTGACATGACATTACACATATAATAATATATTTACTACATAAAATTTTAAAAATTGTAAAATTTAAGTCAAAATTTTATATTTAAAAAAATACAGAAACTAAATATCAAATTAAAGCGCATAAACTAAATCTATAATACATATATTACAAAAATTAATAACAAAATTTAACTTCAACTTCAACATTGTTCAAAGACAATAGTATTAATCAATCAAAACAATGATATTTGAAATAATTAAAATAGAGATGAGCCAAACAAAATCTATGGTTTAATTCAATTTTATCCTCCATTTAAATGGGGGATTCTGTTGTGCACTCGAGTAGTACACCATTAGGTTTGAAGGAAATCCATAAACTTCCATGAGATTTATTTACCAAGTAAATTTAAAATAATAATAAAAACAATCACACACTTATTATTTACCTATATGTTTTCTATCTAATTTAATCATTTTTCTATTTTAAATTACAAAATAATGAAAATTTAATTTTACATTTTAACTATTTAGGTGATTTAGATGGAACTCGCATTAATATTAGAGTTTCAAAAGTTGATAAATCTAGATATCGAACGCGAAAAAGTGACAATAACAACAAATATGTTAGGTGTTTGTACATTTGATATGCAATTTGTTTATGTTCTTTTTAGTTGGGAAGGTTCCGTTGTTGATGGACGAATTCTTCTATATGCCATTAGTAGGAGATATGGATTAAAAGTTCCTCATGATGAAGTGAAGAATTGGAGGAATTTGAATTAATTTTTAAGATCAAATTTTTTTTGGGAAAGCTATTCATGATAAATAGTTTTTTTTTTTCTTTTATTATATGTTGTTATTATCTAGTTGATGCTGGTTACACAATTTGTAAGGGTTTTCTTACGCCTTTTAGGGGACAAAGATAGCATTTAAATGAATGGCGTCAGGGTCACCAACCAAGTATTCCAGAAGAATTTTTTAATATAAAACATGCTTCAGTGCGAAATGTTATTGAAATATGCTTTGGTTTATTAAAACTTAGATGGGAATACTTATGAGTCCATCATTTTATCCTGTGAGGGTGCACAGTAGAAACATTATTGTATATTGCTTGTTACATAATTTTATTCGAACCTATATGAGTCTAGATCTTATTGAAGCGAAACTGAGAGAAGGATTACTTAAAAATGTGATAGAGGATGATGAACCGAATATCGTAAATATTCATCCATCGGATTCATGTGCTACTTTAAAACAAAAAATAAATAAATAAATAAATAAAAGCTACTCAACACTTAATAGAGATTATTTTCAATTTATTTTATTTTATTTATTCTAATATTATATTATCTTATAAAAACTTTACATTTAATTAAATATATAGAATTTAAACTCAATTTTTTATAAAAATATATGTAAAATCTTATCCAATTGGTGTTATCCTTGCTGGATCACGTGGACTTTTGATAAAAATCTAACGTACCACGTTGAAATAAACCTATTTTTAATCCAAAAATATTTGGAAACTCTCCCATTAACAATCGTGTTAAATACAAGCTTTCTAAGAACAAAGGCCCCTTAGTCGGCAAGAAAATCGGAGACACGTCATGTGCCCCATGTGGTTCCCGCCGTCAGCTTTCCGGCGACTCGCTTTCCATGCACTTAGAAACTTTTGCGTTAAGTAGCTTTTATCGTAAAACATAGTAGAATGTTAATTTATTTATGTTATTTTATATACCTAATTTTTGAAATTTTGGTGTTATTTGTATTGTCTTTATGTATTGTATTAGACTTGTTGAATTATAATTATAATTTATTTTTTTTATTCATCATTGTTATAATTTTATAAAGTGTTTATTTTTTTATTCATAATATCAAACCTAATTTTATTTTGTATTTTTTTTTAAGATAGTTATGGTAGGCTTTTCACAATCAACAACAGATTCTTCCCAAAATTCTTAAAGAACCAAAAGGAAATAGGATCTAGAAGAAGATGCAGTGTTGGTTGTCTATATGATCGACTTGCACAATGTTGAAACTTTTAACGTATATACGGGATTCAAGATTGGTTATTTAAATGAGCTGGAAAGAATGTTAGAAAAAGTTTTATCTCATGATATGTTGAAGACTAGACTTAATCTTGAATTGAGGATTAGGACATTGAAAAAGGAATGGGTAATCGTTTACAACATGCTTAGAGGAAAAGACAATAGTGCCTTTGGTTGGGACAAGCATAGGTAGATGGTTGTTGCTGAAGATGTTGTGTGGGACTCATATATAAATATAATAATTATTTCCTGTCTTTATTATATTGTATTGACCAAACTTATATCTAATGTGGATTCCTTGTTTTTTATAGTCATAAAGAAGTCGGTCAATTCAGATATCGTAGTTTCCCTTATTATGATCAACTGACTTCCATATACGCAAAAGATAGAGCCATTAAGAAAGATGCTCAAACAGTTGTTGAAGAAATAGATGTTGAGGATGTAACTACTACAAAGAATCCTGAAAAAGGAAGCAATTGCCATGGACGTGAAGATGTTTCCTTGGATGAGATAGATGTCTCGGCTACACAATAGCAGCCGTCGAAGCTAAACCAAGATGATTTCACATTTTCAAAGAAGAAAAAAAGATTTATGATGGAAGTGAACAAATTTCTTCGATTTCATTTATTGATGCTACCACGTTATTGGGAGAAAACATATGGACTGTTGATCTTAAATTAAGTAGGAGCGTTACCTTCGAAAGGTTAATTCAAGAGAAGTCAGCAATGCTCATTCAAAAAAGTGCCCAAAAATTATATTTGACCTTATGTGAAGTAGAAGGATTAACTGAGGATGAGCGCTTTCATGCGTTGAGCAAAATTTCAAACTATCCAATGCAAATGTTTGTTTTCTTTAGTCTACCTTCTTTTGTGCGATTGGAATGGGTGAAAAGATTTATTTCCACCCATTAAAAATCATAGTTGTGTTAGTGATATTTTAGTAACTTTTTGCATATGTAATATTTGGATGATATAATGACATGATAGAATGCCACAAACTGTTGTAACTTTTTTATCATGTAAAATTTAACATATAGATTATAACATATAAGCTAATGACATCATGTAACTTTTTGTTAATGTATGAACATTATGTTTGGATGTAAAATATAATTCTCAAGCTATTTATTACTTCTAATTTTTTGTTTTTTTTTAGTTTAGAGGATAATTAAATTATTTGTTTCGCTATTGATATTCTAGCACAATAAATATGCATTGTAGTTTAAAAATAATAATGTAGATTATATATTATTTTTTTAATATTATATATTTTTATTTTTATTAATTCATATTTTAATAATAATTATATCAAGCATATTATTAAATTATATTTAATAATAATTATATTAAAATTTGATTAAATTAGTTATTATTATTTTTATTAAATTATATTTAATAATAATACTATCAAAATTTAATAAAATAACAATGATCATTTACCTAAAAAATTTACTAAGGGTACTCTAGTAATTTCAAGTTCTTTTCTTATGTTATTACAACATCTATTTCGTTCAACCAAATATAAAAATATTATTACAGTTCTATTTCATTCCATTCAATCAAACAATTGAATTACTGATTACAGCTCTATTCTATTACATTGAACCAAATATAGTATAAGTGTTTAACATTGGCTTGAGAGAATCTGTTACATCAACTCATGTTAGCAAAATTTTTATTAAGGGTTGTTGAAACCCAATTTTAACCGGGTTTGAGCCTTTGGTTTTAATTAAAGTTTAAATGGGTTTTAAATTTATTTTAAATTTAAATTTACTCAATTAAATTTACTTTAAATTTAAGTTTAATCAAATTTAAAATGATATTAAACTAAAAATTAAAATTAAAGTCCATTTACAATGTCCAAAACAAAGGCCCAATTGGCCCAACTCATCTACACCCCAAACCAATTACATTTAGCCCAATTAACCCAACTAAACAGTAGCCCAAAGCAGAGAAAAATCTGCCCACTTGTGCTATTGCCACCTCAAGCTTGGCCAATGGGAGTTCGCCACATCAGCAGCCAACTTGTTCCTACCACAGCCGGCTGCCAACTGCTCCTAACCACCACTGTTGAGCACCTGCAAAAGAAAAGAAAGATTAGAAATACATTTAATTGTAAGAAACAAAAGAAGATCATTGTACACTTGGTTATAAAAGCCGAATTGATTTCGTTGTAAAGGGGTTACAAATCCTTCTAAAAAAAATCAATATAGTTGCGAATTTGTTACATCCAAAAAAATAATACAAAATACAAAAATATTGGAAATCAAAACAAGACTAGATCGTATCAAGCAGAAACAGCGAGCACTATCAAGATACAAGGCCTTGAACACTCGCAAGGTACACTGAATGCATGTTGTTTATTTGTCTGTTCATTGTTTTGTTATAAATGAGATGCATTAACCCCCCTTTTAACCTAACATTATTGCTACTTATTATCCCATTGATATTCAGACGTTTTGATAGTAAAGAATGCTAATAATAATTTAGATTGCCTTAATAATAATAGTATTAATATTAATTATAACACTGATAATATTAAGGACTTTAATGACTATATTAAATACCAATAAATATAGCAATAATTGTTTTAATAATAATATTTATTAAAAAAAAAAGAATTCCAAAGGGTTAGAGTCACTCCCTTTTGATCGGCCACCAACGCCGGAGTCGTACCGCCACCGTCCATCGGCCGCCGCTGATCCTGCCTTGATATGCGCGTACTTACAAAAAAGAAGAGAAAACTTAGCATTTTACAAACACTAAGTGGATCAAAATACAATTTTTAAAAAGAAACAACAAAGATCCAAACTCTTACAACAAATTTGGAGAAGAATGGCCGAATATTTTTTTTGAAAGATCGAATCGGTTGTGGTTTTTTTTTTTTAAAAAGGGAAGATTTAAATTTCTAAAAAATCAGATCTGATCTTTTAAAGTAAAAGATCAAAAGAAAAGAATAAAAAAGAAAAGAAAAGAGGGTGGCTTTTGGTTTACCTGGACGACGGCGCGTGAGGAGGAAAGCATGCACGGCGACGGTTGATGGTGGTGTGTGATGGCTACGCACGGTGAGAAGACCTACGATGGAAGTGCGTGACAGAAACTGTCAATGACACGCCCTCACGCGCGGCTTTAGTGGCTGCCAGAGCTCGGTCGGGCATGGCTGGACAAGGAAGAGGGGATGAGAGAGTTGAGAGAAAAATGAGAGAGGGGAGGGGTAAATTTTAAGAAATGGGAAACGAAATTAAAAAAAAAAAACTAAAAAATGAAATTTATAGTACCCACAAACCCGGCCCGATCCGACCCGAACCCGCTCTGGGATCCGCCTGTTTTCTCTTAATGGTCTATTTGTGCGTTTGGTCCTTCCGTATTTTTTATTTGTTTCAATTTAGTCCTTTTGCATTTTTTAATTATTTGCAATTCTACTCGATAATTTTAATTGGTTTTCAATTTAATCCTTTGACTGTTTGACTCCACCAAAGGCTACCACGTGTCACTTTTTTGGCTTATTTGTGCATTTAGTCCCTGTCATTTTTAATTTGCTTTAATTTAATCCTCAAATCAACTTTTGCTTAATTACAAAATTGACCCAGGAATTTTTTGAGATTTTTAAATTAGTCCTTTGACATCTGGATGCTTGTAGGACTGCCACGTGTCACCCTTTCCTGGTTTTATTATTTTGTAGGTCTCTGGACTATCTGAAAATTACCATTTTACCCCTACACTTTCCAAAATTCCATTTTAACCCGGTTTCATCAAAAATTACCATTTTACCCCTAAACTTTCCAAAATTTAATTTTAACCTCAGTTTCATCAAAAATTACCATTTTACCCCCGAACTTTCCCAAATTCCATTTTTAACCCCGGTTTCATCAAAAATTACCATTTTACCCCTGAACTTTCAAAATTATATTTTTTACCCCAGTTTCACCAAAAATTACCATTTTACCCCTAAACTTTCCAAAATTCCATTTTTAACCTCGGTTTCATCAAAAATTACCATTTTACCCCTGAACTTTCCAAAATTCCATTATTAACCCCGGTTTCATCAAAAATTACCATTTTACCCTCAAACTTCCCAAGATTCCATTTTTAACCCCAGTTTCACCAAAAATTACCATTTTGCCCCCCACGCGTCCAGAATTACCATTTTGCCCCCTGGGTATCCACAAGTCCCGTTTTTAACCCCGATTTCATCGTTTCTTCTTCCTTACCAATGTTTGCATTTATTTGCACCCGTATTTTATATTTTCACATATTATTTATCTGCTTATTATATTGCTTCGTATTTAACTTCTCTTATTAATCGCTATTTGTGTTTTAAACTTACGCATCCATTTACAAGTTATTTAAAAAAAAATCGAGGCAATATTCCGTCCGAGCTTAAACTTCAAAAAATCAAGCCCTAACGTGTCGGGTGTGATTTCTTCGTATAACTCGCGCGAACCGGATATCCTTTTCAAGCTTTTTACGCCCGTTCACTTCGAGGCTCCGAGAATGTCGTGTCCTAACGTGTTGGTCGCGACTTTAATTCTTCGTGAAAATCGAAGTAAACGGGTAAAATTTTTTAAATCCTTCAAATCATATGTTCGAGGATTGCATTTTAAATTTAATACGAATTTTTTTTAATTCTCAAAGTATATCTATATGCATATGTCACAAATAATTTTAAAACGAGGCAATGTCCTTTGTGTGAAAACTTCGAAAAATCGTGCTTTAACGTGTTAAGTGTGATTTTCGTAATTCATGCAAACCGGATATCCTTTTCAAAAGTTTTCTAAACTATTCTTCAATCTTATATGTTTACAAAGGATTTTAAGACAAAAAAAAACAATGTTCTTTCGTGTGAAAACCTCGAAACACCATGCCCTAACGTGCTGGGTGTGAATTTCGTATAATTCACGCGATAGAATACTCTCTTTAAGATTTCCCGAAATGTCCTTTGAAGCTCTGAGAATATGGTGCCCTAATGTGTTGGACACGACTTTAGTTCTCATAGAGGCTCAGAATACGGGGATAAATGTTCTTAAAAAGATTTATTTAAAAAATGCACGAAACCTTTCAAAATGAACATTGCATTTTAAACTTTACTCAAGTTTTCACTGTTTTCATAAAACAAGACCCGAAAATAATCATGTGGTACCAATTCTGGGCGTATGAGGGTGCTAATCCTTCCTCGTGCGTAACCGACTCCCGAACCTGTTTCTCTGGATTCCAAAGACCAACTTTCTAAAACGTTTTGTGGTGATCCAATCACACCCAAAATAAAAGATTAGTGGCGACTCCCTTTTTATTCCCATTTTAAACAAGTTTACTGATTTTTTTTTGAAGCCCCGTTCTCGAGGTGGTTTCGACAGCTTGGCGACTCCACTGGGGACTTTTTTTAAAAATAAACGAGAGTCAAGCCAATATTGATAATTTTCGGGTCTTTTTGAGAACGTCTAAATTTCGATTTTATTTAACATGCGATCCTCGGCATTTTTGTGTGACATTATGTTATGTTATATTGTTAGTGTAATTTTGCATCCACGTGCATTGTGTTATTACCCTTTTAAGTGAAAGTGGGAAACTACTCCTTCGTGAGGTCTTCACCTCCGTGCAGGATAGTGGATCGCTTTCGGGATTACAAAGTACCCTTGTTTTCGTGAAGTTTTCACTTCCGTGTAAACATGCTGGAAATGCGTCCCTCTAAACCGAACTTGTCCATATGAGCCTGTAATGGGTGAGGACTGAGGAATCTGCTGGCTTTGGTACCCTTCACCTTTAGAACCTAAACTACATATAGTGAACCGTCAGTACTCGCCTTAGATGGAGTTAGGCTGAACCTTTTTAGTATTCACCCAAGATTAATTCTTAGGTACTGTGTTATATGTTTGCATGCTGATTAGTACATGTTACTAACCATGTTTGTTTTGTCTCTTTTTACTTGCATTTGCATCATTATGAACGAAAAGGTTTGATTTAAGTCCGTTTACAAATTAGGCAGTTTCATCATGGAAGAAGGATTTCTAGATAAAGTAGAAGACAATATGGTGGCACGCCTATGGTCCGAAGAGCAACAACGCGAGAAGGGTGACAGCCTGAAAGACGGGTACTTGTCAGAATTTTGGGACTACACTCGTATTAATGTAACTCAGAACGACTTGTAAGGGTTAAGAGAGATTTGGGGGCATTGGGATGATGAAATGAGGCAGATGCTTTACCGAGATTATGGAGATCTGTCTTACCTACTCGAAGTAAAGATCGACAAGCATCTGTTTCGAGCTCTTTCCCAACATTGGAATCCTGCCTATAGCTGCTTCACCTTCGGGCATCTAGACTTGGTACCAACAATTGAAGAATAAACTACTTTAATTCGTTGTCCTAGAGTCCAAGCCGATAAAACATATTCAAAAGGCGCAAGTGTTCCTACATTTTTGAAAAGGTTGATAAGTGTCACAGGGATGAGTGAGCAATGGGTTGCTTCCCGAATTAAGGTAAAATGAGATAACAAATGTATTAATTGGAAGAGTTTGCAAGATCTGATTGCGACACATCCCGATGTAAGAAGACGCATTGATATCTTCGCCCTCAGCATATACGGATTAGTCTTATTTTCGAAAGCATTAGGACACGTCGAGGATGCAGTGGTAGCCTTGTTCGATCGACTAAGTAGAGGAATTACACTCGTCCCTACTATTATGGCAGAAACTTTTCGCTTGCTAAGTGCATGCCAGAAAGAAGGAGAAGGAAGATTCATTGGTTGCGCTCAGCTATTAAGGGCCTGGTTTCACAGTCACTTCTGGAAAGTGGAGAAATTCTCCTGTAAGGTATTTTCAACAGACTTCTCGCCTCTGAAGGACTTTGTGACCACACAACGTGAACAAAATATATCCGAAGAAAAATGGGCAACTGTTCTCCAAAATCTTCGAGATGAAAACATTGAATGGTGTGCACCTTGGTTCTTTCAGATGAGATTCTCTACCGATATGGTGATTTCGATTGAGTCCCGTTACTTGGAGTCTGGGGTGCTACTAGATATGCTCCGCTGCATGTTTTGAGACAACATAAGACAAGACAGTTTATCCCGGCTACACATGGCCTGACACATTGCGAATTTTCTTATAAAGGGAACGACTATAAGAAAAAAGTTCGGGAAATGGTGAATTCGTGGAAAAAGGTGCAAAGAATGAAAAAGTTCAGTGCCAATCCATTGACAACCTCGAATTATGACTGGTGGAGGAGTAAGAGAGTGAATGACAACGTACCTGCGCCAAATCCAAAAAATGTTCGCCCTCTAGAGGAATATTTGCATGAGGTCCCGACGGAGATAGATATCCTCAGGCATGACTTTGAAAGGAAAGTTCGGAAAGAGGATAGAAGTACTGGAGGAAGAAAAGATGCAGCTAGGGCTAGATGTGGATTTTCACAGGTTAGAGGCCGAGAAATTGAGAAAAGGGAAAAATAAGGCTGAAGAAGACCTTGAAGATTTAAAGAAACACTACAAAAAGCTTCGTCAATCCATGAGGACTGCAGGGCTAGGAAAAACTTTTGAGCAATGACGTCAGGAAATTCAGGAACAAAAGGACCAAACGGAGCATTGGCAAAGAAAGTTCCAAGATGGTCAAGCCCGAGAGAACGCCTTGAAGGGAGAGCTACTAGAAAAACGAGTCGAGGAGACCGAGTTGAAAGCTCAGATGGCCAGTCTAGAAGCGAGGATAAAGGAGTTAAAAGAGTCATTATCGAGGCACCGAAATCGAAACACAGTATCGGAGCTGAAAGCGTGCATGGCCGAAAGACAAGAACTAAGAGAAAAAGTACAAGAACTAGAGGCCACACTCCATAATAATGAAATCCGACTCGAGATTATGGAAAGAAATTTAGAAACCAGTGAATGGCACACCCGTCAAGCCCAGAGAGAGGTCGGGGAACGAGATCATATCATGAGCAAGGCACTAACTCAAATGAGAGAAGCGGCCGATCACATGCAGGAGCTGGCCGCTGAAGCTGACGTTTTGAGCCTTCAGTACGAGTCAAGGTCGGAACGAGGAAAGAAGTTAGCAGGATTGCTAGGAAAGATTAAGGATCTGGGCCAAAGGCCAAACCATTTGTATAAACTTTATTTTATGTAAAGAAGTTTTTCTTCTCGAGAAGTTGCTCTAAATGAAAATGGACTTTAGAATCAATGCCTTTTCTCGCATTTGCATACATGCATTTTGCATCATATCTTGCATATTATTGACATAACATCTCCTAAATAATTAAAGTTAATCAGTTAACAACAGTAAACATTGAAAATTCACATCGTTATTATACGCGTAAGAAGGCCAAAGCTATGGATCAGAGAATAGAGAGGCTAGAGCAAATGCAAAAAGAAATACAAGAGCAGATGCAAGCTCAGTTACAAGACCAGCTAGAGAGAGTACAAAGGGACATGAGAGACCAAATAATCGAATCTCAAAGCAATATAATTAATCAGTTAACCCAGCTGTTGCGAGATTCAGATAAAGGAAAAGGTCCCGCTGAAGGCCCGAGAGAGGAAAACGTGGATCCTCAATATCCTTCCGGCTTTACACCCATACACCATCAGGCCTCGCCAGAAATAAACCCGCGAGAAACACCCATCCTCATT
This sequence comes from Gossypioides kirkii, assembly GCA_005610355.1. Taxonomy (NCBI): domain Eukaryota; kingdom Viridiplantae; phylum Streptophyta; class Magnoliopsida; order Malvales; family Malvaceae; genus Gossypioides; species Gossypioides kirkii. The sequence continues at coordinate 9,549,830 of CP032252.1, read as the reverse complement.
CGAACGCAACCACAGCCTATTGGCGCATCAAGACAAACTAATTACCTGGTCGGATCAGGATCGAACCCGGGTAAAACCGTTGCGAATCTCACCCACTTTGACTTCGACGATACGATGGAGGCGGAAAGAACGAAAATAGAAGAAATAGAAAAAAGGTACAAATGGTTGGAAGACAAGGTTAAAGCAATGGAGGGGATTAACGCCTATAGTGGAATTAATGCCAAAGAACTAAGTCTGGTTCCAGACCTAGTGCTACCCCCGAAATTCAAGATGCCCGAATTTGAAAAATACAACGGGACAAGCTACCCAGAAGCACACATTACGATGTTCTGTCGGAAGATGACAGGATATGTCCACAATGAAAAATTATTAATTCACTGTTTTCAAGATAGTTTGGTTGGATCCGCTGCAAAATGGTACAACCAACTAAGCCGCACAAAGATCAATTCCTGGAAGGACTTGGCCCAAGCTTTTATGAAGCAATACGGCCATGTTACTGATATCGCTCCAAACAGAATTACTTTGCAAAATATGGAGAAGAAACCAAATGAAAGCTTCCGACAATACGCTCAACGTTGGAGAGATATAGCTACCCAAGTACAACCGCCCCTGACAGAAAAAGAGATAACGATGCTTTTTGTCCACACACTAAAGGCACCGTATTTTGATCGCTTGGTGGGTAATGCTACAAGGAGTTTTTTGGATGTAGTGATATCAGGAGAAATGATTGAGAGCGCGATTAAAAGCGGAAAAATCGACGCAGGAGACAGTGGAAAAAGGGCAGCACCTAAAAGAAAGGAAGCCGGGGTGAATAATGTAAGCACATACAGACCAAATTATGCGAAATCAATTACGATGATGCAATCAAAACCTCCTTCTGATAATTATCAAAGTTTACCAAGATCAGAATTAAACTGGAAGAAGAATACAGAGAAGATTTAGTTCACTCCAATTCCTGTTACGTACAAAGACCTCTACCAGCAATTATATGATCAACACGTGGTGGCCCCATATATCACGGAGCCCATACCACCACCATTTTCGAAATGGTACGATGCCAACGTCCAATGTGAATTTCATGGAGGAGTGATTGGGCACTCCATCGAAAATTGTTTCACTTTCAAGAAATTGGTAAAAAAATTAATTAAGATGAAGAAAATAAGATTTGATGAGCCATCGAGACCTAATGCAGCCGGGAACCCTTTACCCGTCCATTCTGATCAAAGATTAAATGCGATTACGAGTGTAGAAGGGAAAAAGGTTAAGGCTCACATTGAAGAGGTCAGATCTCCTATGAAATGGGTATGGCGTCAGCTGGTGGCTAGAGGAATAATTGCACAGAACGGCGAAAAGATGGTAATGACGAAGAACTATTGCGACTTCCACAACGCTGAAGGTCACGAGATTCAGCATTGTACGGAGTTCAAGGTTCTAATACAAGATTTGATAGACCGTAAAGAATTGGAATTCTTCGAAGAGGGGGAAGAGATGGGGGACATTTGCTCCTCCGAAGGAAAGATGACACATGAGCCTGATCGCCCAATAATAATTATCTCCACATCCAAGGGAGCTGAGACGAGAAGACAAGAGACACCATGTGTTGTCTTACGGAAACCTACGCCATTTCCTTATGAAGACAGCAAAAGAGTTCCTTGAAATTACGGGTGCAACATTGTAGCACCCAAGGAGCAGCAGCTGCAAAATGTGAATCTGGTCACACGTAGCGGTAAAACTTACAACTTGGAAGAGAAAGTAACTGCCAAAAGAAAAGCTGTAGCAATCGAGCCCGAAATAGTGACTGGCAAGTTGGAACCGATAAATGAATCGGTGGTAGAAAGAGAAGCACAAGAGTTCCTAAAATTCTTGAAACACAGCGAATATAGCTTAGTTGAGCAGTTACATAAGCAGCCCACACGCATATCGATCTTGACGTTACTGCTAAGTTTAGAGGCACACCGTAACGCATTAATGAGGACGCTCAACGAGACTTATGTGACCCAGGATATATCTGTATGCAAGCTAGATCGACTGATTAACAACATTAGCGTTGATAATTTTATTTCCTTCAGCGACGACGAAATCTCATCTGGAGGTATGGGATCGACCAAGGCATTGCATATTACCACTCGCTGTAAAGGGTACACTCTACCCGGAGTGCTTATCGACAATGGCTCAGCTTTAAACGTTCTACCGTTGGCCACTCTCGAAAGACTACCCATCGATAGCTCCTATATGAGGACGTGCCACAACATAGTCAGAGTTTTTGAAGGAACTGAAAGAAAAGTGATGGGCAGGATTGAAGTACCACTGCAAATAGGCTCAAATACTTACGAGGTTGATTTCTTGGTGATGGATATCAAGCCTTCCTACAATTGCTTATTAGGAAGACCTTGGATTCACGCAGTAGGGGCAGTACCGTCCTCACTTCACCAGAAGCTCAAACTAGTAACCGACGGAAGGTTAGTTACAATCAATGCCAAGGAGGATATTGTTGCGTCTGTAATAAATGATGCCCCGTATATAGAAAAAGATGAAGATACAGTAGAATGCTCTTTTCGTTCGTTAGAATTTGTCAATGCCACATTTATTGGGGTTGCGTTTGACGATTGGAAAAGGGGCATTACCGGAAAAGGGCTCGGGAGATATCTTCAAGGAATAGTTAGCGCGCCGTCGCCATTTGGAAAGCGGGACCGTTTCGGGCTAGGGTACAAGCCACATGTGAAAGAAAAGAAGAAAAAGATAGAGTGGAAACGAGAGACAAGAAGAGCACGACAAGCTGGGGAAGAAATCAGTTGGAGACCGATGACCTTCCCTCATATTTCGGAAACTTTCATTTCTGGTGGGCTAAGGCTTGAGGAGGAAAAAGTTGCAAAACTTGTGATGAAACTTAACATAAATGCTGTTTCCGAAGAAGCTGAAGAAAGGAGTTCGCTTCAGATCTGTCCGTATGCGCCTGGGAGTAATTTGGACAACTGGGTAGAAGAGGAGCTCCCCGTAGCTTTTAGGAACATTTCAAAGTAATACTCGTTACACCTTTATCATTCTATGCCCGGGAATGATAGAAATCTTTTGTAAAAGGGTATTTGAGTTTTTATCCATTATCTTAAATGAAGATACATTTTGACAACTATCTCTTTATTCTTTCAATTCCAAATAAATTATTTGCAGTAACGCACAAAAATAAATCATTCTCGAACACATACACCCATGATCATACCATACAAACATTCTTTAAATTATTTTGTTCATTAGGCCACTCTCATTCTTTACAGATCTTGGGATATCAGTAATATGAGTGACACTGACTCCGAACCTCATTTCGAACAAGATATGTGTCTAGAAGAATCTCAGAACTCCGAAGATGACCCGGATAGTAATATATCTCCTGAATTGCTACGAATGATGGAACAAGAGGAGAAACAGATTTTGCCTCACAAAGAAGCGATTGAAACTGTAAGCATAGGAGACGGGAAGGAAAATAAGGAAGTGAAAATTGAAACCAGCATCTCAGTGAAAACACGAAGAGATCTTATTGAGCTGCTAAGAGAATTCAAAGACGTCTTCGCCTGGTCCTACCAAGACATGCCGGGGCTAAACACCGACATCGTGGTTCACAAACTCCCAATAAAGGAAGAATGCAAGCCCGTCCAACAAAAGCTTCGTAGAATGCGACTTGATGTGTTGCTCAAAATAAAAGAAGAGGTCCGAAAACAGTTCGACGCGGGTTTTCTCCGAGTGGTTGAATATTCGGAATGGGTCGCCAATATTGTTCCTGTCCCCAAGAAAGATGGTAAAGTACGTATGTGCGTAGATTACCGGGATTTAAATAAGGCCAGCCCAAAAGATAACTTTTCGTTGCCTCACATCGACACCCTAGTAGATAATACAGCGGGGCATGCCTTTTTTTCCTTCATGGATGGTTTCTCCGGATATAACCAAATAAAAATGGACCCTACAGACATGGCGAAAACTACTTTTGTCACAATATGGGGAACATTCTGTTATAAGGTGATGTCATTCGAACTTAAAAATGCGGGGCAACATATCAAAGAGCCATGGTAACATTGTTTCATGATATGATGCACAAAGAAGTTAAAGTCCACGTCTACGACATGATTGCAAAGTCACGAACAGAGGAAGAACATGTGAATGTCTTGAGGAAATTGTTCATGAGATTGAGGAAGTTCCAGCTAAAATTGAACCCTGCCAAGTGCACTTTTGGAGCTACATCGGGAAAATTATTGGGTTTTGTGGTCAGTCAAAAGGGAATCGAGATAGACCCAGACAAGGTTAAAGCCATACAAGAGTTACCCCCGCCTCGTACGCAAAAGGAGGTTCGAGGTTTTCTTGAGAGGTTGAATTATATTGCTCGGTTTATCTCGCAGTTAACGGAGAAATGTGACCCCATATTTCGCCTTCTTAGAAAGTATAACCCGGGCGTTTGGGATGACCTGTGCCAAAGAACTTTCGATAAAGTTAAGCAGTATTTGTCTGATGCTCCGGTACTAGTACCACCAAATCCCAACAAACCATTAATCTTGTACTTAACGATTTTCGAGAATTCTATGGGATGTGTCTTGGGTCAACATGACGAGACGGGAAGGAAAGAAAGAGCCATATACTATCTCAGTAAGAAATTTACTGACTATGAAACAAGATACTCTCCAATAGAAAAACTATGATGTGCACTGGTCTGGACTACCCGAAGGTTGCGACAATACATGCTATACCACACTACATGGTTAATCTCGAAATTAGATCCTCTAAAGTACATGATGAGTCAACCGCGCTAAATGGGAGAATGGCTAGATAGCAGATCCTGTTGTCGGAATTTGATATCGTCTATGTAAGCCAAAAGGTAATTAAAGGAAGTGCAATCGCAGACTTCCTAGCCAGTAGGGCTTTGGAGGACTATGAGCCGATAGATTTTGACATTCCAAATGAGGATCTGATGTATGTCGCAACTACCGAAGAGGAGACAATGACCAAGCATTCGTGGCGATTGAACTTCGATGGCGCTTCAAACGCTATGGGCAACGGGATCGATGCAGTTTTAGTGTCGCCAAAAGGAGACCATTATCCCTTCACTAGTAAGCTTGACTTTGATTACACAAATAATATGGCAGAATATGAGGCATGTATCATGAGGATCCAAGCAGCCATAGATCGAGGGATCAAGGTCTTAGAAATCTATGGAGATTCAGCATTGGTAATCTACCAGCTCAAAGGAGAATGGGAGACAAGGGACTCCAAATTAATTGAATATCAAAATATGGTCCTCGAATTGATCAAGGAATTTGACGAGGTCACATTCAGATACCTCCCACGCGAGGAAAACCAAATGGCTGATGCTTTGGCTACTCTAGCTTCGATGATAAAAGTGAATAGGCCAGAGGATGAAGCCCATTCAAATGAGTATTTATGAAACTCCAGCCCATTGCTGCGAGATTGAGGAGGAAAGAAAAGAGGGGCATCCTTGGTACCAGGACATTCTCTAATATGTGAAAGATCAAAAATACCCCGAAGGAGCTACTGAAAATGACAAAAGGACATTGAGAAGGCTCGCGAACGAGTACATTCTAGATGGAGAGGTCCTGTATAAGAGAAGAAAGGATCAAGTGTTATTGAGGTGTGTGAACTCAATCGAGGCTAAAAAATCCTAGAAGAAGTCCATGAAGAGATTTGTGGAACACACGCGAATGGATTCAAAATGGCTAGGCAGATCATGAGATTTGGGTACTATTGGTCGACTATGAAGACTGATTGTATCAATTATGCCAAGAAATGCCACAAATGCCAGATCTATGGGGACAAGATCCATGTGCCTCCCTTACCTTTGCACGTCATGACATCCCCGTGGCCTTTTTCTATATGGGGCATGGATGTTATTGGACCAATTTCACCAAAGGCCTCCAATGGACATAGATTCATTTTTGTGGTTATCGATTACTTCACCAAGTGGGTAGAAGCTGCCTCTTATGCTAATGTTACAAAGTCTGCGGTCAGCAAGTTCCTGAAAAAGGAAATCATATGTCGATATGGAATGCCAGAAAGGATCATATCAGACAATGCACTGAACTTGAACAAAAGCACAATATCGGAGGTCTGTGAGCAATTCAAGATCAGACACCATAATTCGTCCCCATATCGCCCAAAGATGAATGGAGCAGTAGAAGCGGCGAACAAAAACATTAAGAAGATTGTTGCAAAAATGATAGAAACCTATAGGGATTGGCATGAGAAATTACCATTCGCTCTCTTTGCTTATAGAACTTCTGTCAGAACGTCTACTAGGGCAACACCGTTCTCACTTGTATACGGAATGGAGGCTGTTTTACCTATCGAAGTAGAGATTCCTTCTCTCCGAGTCTTATCAGAGTTGAATTTGGATGAAGCAGAATGGGTCCAAGCCAGATTTTATCCGTTAAATTTGATTGAAGAGAAGAGATTAAGGGCTATCCGCCATGGTCAAATGTACCAAAAATGGATGATGCGTGCTTACAACAAGAAAGTTCGCCCAAGAGAATTCCATGAGGGAGATTTAGTCTTGAAAAAGATACTTCCGATACACAAAGACTCTCGAGGAAAATGGATGCCCAATTGGGAGGGGCTGTATGTGGTAAAGAAAGCCTTCTCTGGATGAGCCTTAATTTTGACTGAAATGGATGGCAAAGAGCTATACAACTCGGTGAATGCAGATTCGGTGAAGAAATATTATGCATAAAAAAATGGAAAGGTCAGGATGAAAACTCGTAGATAGGGCATCCTGAAAACCAAAGGGGTTTTGAGTTGAAAACCCGAAAAGGGCGGCTCAAATGCAAAAACAGGGGCAACCAATTATTCCTTCAAAAGGGGCGAAAGGGAAATATTTTACATCTTGGGGCATCGACGAAGTAATTCCAGGACCTCCAAAAACATATCAAGCAAAAGATGATCTTTGGATCAGGGAAACTCATATCTGATATCTTAGTCTAATACTGTTCTTTTGTCATTGTTTGTTCTTTGTAAATATTTGATATCATAGCCATTAAATCTCCAAATTTAATACAATCCCATTCTTTCCCATATTGTCCAAGTATTTTCATATTAAGATGATGGATAAAAGGTCATGAAAGAAAACAAGGATTCACGAGAATTATTTTAGGAAATTCCTAAAAGACACGAGAACCCTAAACAACTGCCAGTTGAAAGGATTAAAATCTGGAAAGAGCGATTTGAATAATGAATCTGCCGAGTCGAATTCAAGGAAACGACAAGAGATGGCTTCAAAACAAAAAAGACTAATCTTTGGAAAATTTAAAACATTAAATCATGTACATTCATTCTAAGAATAGGAGCATTTTTCACTCACTCCAAGCACGACATCCTAAACGTATCTGGCCTACCTAGAGGCCCATTTGAGCATATCCTACAGGTCAGCATCATGACACACAATGGGAAAGATCTAGGATCGCAACGGCGGATCCAGTACCATGAAGATTCGAAGGGAAAGGTTTAGGTCGTTACAACGAACCCGGTACCTTAGAAGCATGAAAGATCAAATCACCGACGATGAATCCTCTACCTGAAGATCATGGTGGATCAGATCAAACCTCATTTTCCTATCCTCTTGAAATTGAAGTAAAGTTGGATAACAAGCCTTCGTTCCTCAGAAATTGAAGTAAAAGTAAAATGAAGTACCAACCTCATTTTCCTATCCTCTTGAAATTGAAGTAAAGCTGGATAACAAGCCTTCGTCCCTCAGAAATTGAAGTAAGAGTAAAATGAAGCACCAACCTCATTTTCCTATCCTCTTGAAATTGAAGTAAAGTTGGATAACAAGCCTTCGTCCCTCAAAAATTGAAGTAAGAGTAAAATGAAGCACCAACATCATTTTCCTATCCTCTTGAAATTAAAGTAAAGTTGGATAACAAGCCTTCGTTCCTCAGAAATTGAAGTAAAAGTAAAATGAAGTACCAACCTCATTTTCCTATCCTCTTGAAATTGAAGTAAAGCTGGATAACAAGCCTTCGTCCCTCAGAAATTGAAGTAAGAGTAAAATGAAGCACCAACCTCATTTTCCTATCCTCTTGAAATTGAAGTAAAGCTGGATAACAAGCCTTCGTCCCTCAAAAATTGAAGTAAGAGTAAAATGAAGCACCAACATCATTTTCCTATCCTCTTGAAATTGAAGTAAAGCTGGATAACAAGCCTTCGTCCCTCAGAAATTGAAGTAGGAGTAGAATGAAGCACCAACATCATTTTCCTATCCTCTTGAAATTGAAGTAAAGCTGGATAACAAGCCTTCGTCCCTCAGAAATTGAAGTAAGAGTAAAATGAAGCACTAACATCATTTTCCTATCCTCTTGAAATTGAAGTAAAGCTGGATAACAAGCCTGCGTCCCTCTGAAATCGAAATAAGAGTAAGAAGAAGGACCAACATCATTTTCCTATCCTCTTGAAATTGAAGTAGAGCTGGATATCAAATCATTCCTCTCTGAAATTGAAGTAAGAGCAAGATAAAACCTCGACATCAGACCCTACTTTTGAGGATGCAGCAAGTCAGATAGCAGACCCCATTTTTTCCGTAGTCGCAAGGGATTGGAATAGAGCATCAAGTCAAGTGCCGTCAATATGGAGCAGTCAACAATGGAGCAGGAATACAACGAAAGTTAGACAAAATTGGGCCTCATTCTGGTCTTTTCTCCATTCCTGTTGCATAGAAATGAGTAAAGAGGGGCAGTTGTTGAAGCCCAAATTTAACCGGGTTTGGGCCTTTAGTTTTAATTAAAGTTTAAATGGGTTTTAAATTTATTTTAAATTTAAATTTACTCATTTAAATTTACTTTAAATTTAAGTTTAATCAAATTTAAAATGATATTAAACTAAAAATTAAAATTAAAGTCCATTTACAATGTCCAAAACAAAGGCCCAATTGGCCCAACTCATCTACACCCCAAACCCATTACATTTAGCCCAATTAACCCAACTAAACAGTAGCCCAAAGCAGAGAAAAATCTGCCCACTTGTGCTGTTGCCACCTCAAGCTTGGCCAATGGGAGTTCGCCACATCAGCAGCCAACTTGCTCCTGCCACAGCCGGCTGCCAACTGCTCCTAACCGCCACTGTTGAGCACCTGCAAAAGAAAAGAAAGATTAGAAATACATTTAATTGTAAGAAACAAAAGAAGATCATTGTACACTTGGTTATAAAAGCCGAATTGATTTCGTTGTAAAGGGGTTACAAATCCTTCTAAAAAAAATCAATATAGTTGCGAATTTGTTACATCCAAAAAAAATAATACAAAATACAAAAATATTGGAAATCAAAACAAGACTAGATCGTATCAAGCAGAAACAGCGAGCACTATCAAGATACAACGCCTTGAACACTCGCAAGGTACACTGAATGCATGTGGTTTATTTGTCTGTTCATTGTTTTGTTATAAATGAGATGCATTAACCCCCTTTTAACCTAACATTATTGCTACTTATTATCCCATTGATATTCGGACGTTTTGATAGTAAAGAATGCTAATAATAATTTAGATTGCCTTAATAATAGTATTAATATTAATTATTACACTGATAATATTAAGGACTTCAATGACTATCTTAAATACCAATAAATATAGCAATAATTGTTTTAATAATAATATTTATTAAAAAAAAAGGAATTCGAAAGGGTTAGAGTCACTCCCTTTTGATCGGCCACCAACGTCGGAGTCGTACCGCCACCGTCCACCGGTCGCCACTGATCCTGCCTTGATATGCGCGTACTTACAAAAAAGAAGAGAAAACTTAGCATTTTACAAACACTAAGTGGATCCAAATACTATTTTTAAAAAGAAACAACAAAGATCCAAACTCTTACAACAAAGTTGGAGAAGAATGGCCGAATATTTTTTTTGAAAGATCGAATCAGTTGTGGCTTTTTTTTAAAAAAAGGGAAGATTTAAATTTCTAAAAAATCAGATCTGATCTTTTAAAGTAAAAGATCAAAATAAAAGAATAAAAAAGAAAAGAGGGTGGCTTTTGGTTTACCTGGACGACGGCGCGTGAGGAGGAAAGCATGCACGGCGACAGTTGATGGTGGTGCGTGATGGCTACGCACGGTGAGAAGACCTGCGATGGAAGTGCGTGACAGGGAGCGTTGACGACGCACCCTCACGGGCGGCTTTGGTGGCTGCCGGAGCTCGACCGAGCATGGCCGGCCAAGGAAGAGGGGACGAGAGAGTTGAGAGAAAAATGAGAGAGGGGAGGGGTAAATTTTAAGAAATGGGAAACGAAATTAAAAAAAAAACTAAAAAATGAAATTTATAGTACCCACAGACCCGACCCGACCCGATCCGACCCGAACCCACTTTGGGATCCGCGTGTTTTCGCTTAATGGTCTATTTGTGCGTTTGGTCCTTCCGTATTTTTTATTTGTTTCAATTTAGTCCTTTTTGCATTTTTTAATTATTTGTAATTCTGCCCGATAATTTTAATTGGTTTTTAATTTAATCCTTTGATTGTTTAACTGCAGCAGAGGACGCCACGTGTCACTTTTTGGCTTATTTGTGCATTTAGTCCCTGTCATTTTTATTTTGTTTTAATTTAATCCTCAAATCAACTTTTGCTTAATTACAAAATTGACCCAGGAATTTTTTGAGATTTTTAAATTAGTCCTTTGATTTCTGGATGCCTGTAGGGCTACCACGTGTCACCCTTTCTTGGTTTTATTATTTTGTAGGTCCCTAGACTGTCCGAAAATTACCATTTTACCCCTAAACTTTCCAAAATTCCATTTTAACCCCTATTTCATCAAAAATTACCATTTTACCCTTAAACTTTCCAAAATTCCATTTTAACCCCGATTTCATCAAAAATTACCATTTTACCCCCAAACTTTCCAAAATTCTATTTTTAACCCCAGTTTCATAAAAAATTACCATTTTACCCCTAAACTTTCCAAAATTCCATTTTTAACCCTGGTTTATAAAAAATTACCATTTTACCCCTGAACTTTCCAAAATTCCATTATTAACCCCGATTTCATCAAAAATTACCATTTTACCCTCGAACTTTCTAAAATTCCATTTTTAACCCCGATTTCACCGAAAATTACCATTTTGCCCCCGCGCGTCTAAAATTATCATTTTGCCCCCGGATATCTAAAAGTCCCATTTTCAACCCCGATTTCGTCGTTTCTTCTTCCTTACCAATGTTTGAATTTATTTGTACCCGCATTTTATATTTTTGCATATTATTTATCTGCTTATTATATTGCTTCGTATTTAACTTCTCTTATTAATCGCTATTTGTGTTTTAAACTTACGCATCCATTTACAAGTTATTTTAAAAAAAATCGATGCAATATTTCGTCCGAGCGTAAACTTCGAAAAATTACGCCCTAACGTATCGGGTGTGATTTCTTCGTATAACTCGCGCGAATCGGATATCCTTTTCAAGCTTTTTACGCCCGTTCACTTCGAGGCTCCGAGAATGTCGTGTCCTAACGTGTTGGTCGCGACTTTAATTCTCCGTGAAAATCGAAGTAAACGGGTGAAATTTTTTAAATCCTTCAAATCATATGTTCGAGGATTGCATTTTAAATTTAATACGAATTTTTTTTAATTCTCAAAGTATATCTATATGCATATGTCACAAATAATTTTAAAACGAGGCAATGTCCTTTGTGTGAAAACTTCGAAAAATTGTGCTTTAACGTGTTAAGTGTGATTTTCGTAATTTATGCACAACGGATATCCTTTTCAAAAGTTTTCCAAACTATTCTTCAATCTTATATGTTTACAAAGAATTTTAAGACAAAAAAAAACAATGTTCTTTCGTGTGAAAACCTCGAAACACCATGCCCTAACGTGCTGGGTGTGAATTTCGTATAATTTACGCGATAAAATACTCTCTTTAAAATTTCCCGAAATGTCCTTCAATTTTGAAGCTCGAGAATATGGTGCCCTAATGTGTTGGACACGACTTTAGTTCTCATAGAGGCTCGGAATACGGGGACAAATGTTCTTAAAAAGATTTATTTAAAAATGCACGAAACCTTTCAAAATGAACATTGCATTTTAAACTTTACTCAAGTTTTCACTGTTTTCATAAAACAAGACCCGAAAATAATTATGTGGTACCAATTCTGGGCGTATGAGGATGCTAATCCTTCCTCGTGCGTAACCGACTCCCGAACCTGTTTCTCTGGATTCCAAAGACCAACTTTCTAAAACGTTTTCAAACGTTTTGTGGTGATCCAATCACACCCGAAATAAAAGATTGGTGGCGACTCTCTTTTTATTCCCATTGTAAACAAGTTTACTGATTTTTTTTCGAAGCCCCGTTCTCGAGGTGGTTTCGACAAGGGTTAATTTAGCATTACTTTTGAGAAACACTTTTGAAATAAAAAAAACACTTTTGAGATAAAAACATTGCTAAATAAGATGCTTTTGAATTTTTCAAAATTGCTTTTGAGACAAAAAATTACTTTGTAAAAGCATTTTTTTGGCCCGAAAGAAAAAAATTTAGTTCGTGCTCAAAAAAAAATTTTGACCCAAAAATACTTTTGAAAAACTAGCCCTAAGACGAAGTTGTATATTGTGACTTCCTTCTTGATGATTGCACCATGTGAATGTGAATGTGAATGTGAATGTGAATGTATAAGCAGTAAAGCCCATATCGTGTAACCCACAAAGTTAAAAGCTCTCATTTGTGCTTCTGCAGAATATTATTGAAATCCTCTCCAATAGCAATAGCCAGCGATTTCAACAAAGCCCATCATTCCTGCCTCTTTGAACTATCCCATCCCTCCTCCTAGAATCCTGTGAATCTCCTCCCACTTGCAGACATCATTCCTCTCAACATTTTCAGGTATCATCCATTTCAACTAATTAACATATTATGTAAAAAGATACCTATTAAATTCTAAATTTAAACATAATAAAGAGATTATAATCATAGTTTGATCTAAAAAAAAAATCTATATTTAACACAATCATTCGTCAGTTTATTTAGTAAAAGAATAATTATTTGACACATAAATAATGGAAAATTTTAACTCTACAAATGGATTAAGATTTTATCACGTGTTCTATTGATATTTTTATAAAAAATATTTTTAACTTAATGTAATTGGAATAAATGATTATATATTTTCCATAAATGAATTAGGGATGACAAACAAATAATTTCTAAAAAATATATATTATAAATATTATAAGTAATAAAAAAAGTATGTTTGAATGAAAATTATTCATATTTATAAAAATTATATATGCAGATTAATTACTTTTAGTTCACATCATTTATTATTTATAAAATTTTAAGGAAAATTTTTTATTAAGGTTTCCCCAAGCGAAGCTAGAGAAATTATACTAGTAGAAGGCCCTGAAGGCCTTCCTCCTGACACACCTAAATTTTCACTATTGGTCCCTCTATCTGTATAACTATATAACAGGAAGGCTTACACGTCCAACCACCTTTTTTTTTTTGCCCTTACAATTATAATGGTAAAATTTCACTATTGGTCCTTTATTATAATAACATTTGAGATTCTAAAGAATACTATTTTATCAGACATTCTCAATTTAGTCATTTGGACGTTAAAAGCTACCGACTGAGATATTCGGTCAACCATATGTTGTCATGTGTTATATAGTGACATCATAGTGATGTCATCTTTCAAAAAAAAAACCTAAAAATCTTTAAAAATGAAAAATTACAAAATATATATAAATATATAAAAATGATAATTTTTTATTAAAAATTTTTAAATATATATATATATTAGATATTTTAATATTTTTCAACTTTTATAAATTATATTTACTTGAATAAGAGATCATTATTTCTTGAAAGGATATCACATTCGATAATTGTTTTATAATTCAATGAATTGAATTTTTTAAATATTTCAAATATTTTCAACTTTTGTAAATTATATTTTATTTATTTCAAATATTTTTTACTCTTTTTTAATTTTAAAATATTTTTTAAAATCTTTTACAATTTCTAATAATTTTTAATTTTTTTTACAATTGTTTTATAATTCAATGAATTGAATTTTTTAAATATTTCAAATATTTTCAACTTTTGTAAATTATATTTTATTTATTTCAAATATTTTTTACTCTTTTTTAATTTTAAAATATTTTTAAAAATCTTTTACAATTTCTAATAATTTTTAATTTTTTTTACAATTTTTAAAATATTCCAACATATTTTAAAAATAATTAACTATATAATTTTATTTATATTTTTCATATATATGTACTTTATTTATATTTTTTGTTTTCTGAATGATGACATCATCGTATAATACATGGCAGTTAATGATTGATTGGATATTTCAATCATATTTTTAATGTTCAAATGATTGAATTAATAACATCTAATACCATTAAAAATTGAATTGGAAACATTTAATAACATTAGAAACTAAAATGGAGAAAAAATCTTCTAAAAATCAAAATGAAAAAAACAATAAACTGTGCATTAAATCATAACCTAAATACATCTAAAATCAAATCATAAAAGTTTGAGGACACATGATAAAAATTTAAATCAAAATAAATCTAAAAATAAGCTGCAAAATGAGAGTTGAACTTAGACATCAAAGCCTCATAATTTCAACCTTTATAACACTGGCATAGGATTAATTGGACACTCAATTTCCAGCAAGAAGTAGTAGTTTTCTGTTTGGTTATCAAATAGAATTTGCTATTGAATTTATGTGTTGACCTGATAGTTAAGGATGCTCATTTCTTTAAGTGTGGCCTGATTCAAATTGCGTTAGTCGAGTTGTTGTTAGGGCTTTACCCTCCTCTTGTAATTCACTAAAGAAAAATAGACTATGCTACCTCATTCAAAGTCAAAAGGTTAAATTATGTCATAAGTCCATGTACTCTTCAAGATTATGGAATTTAGTTTTATACTTTTATTTCTATAAATTAATCTTTACTTTTTAGATTTCAAAATTCAAATCAAATTGTTGACATTGTTAATTTTTTTTGTTAAATTCAGGTTAATTACATCATTTTTAAGGGATACTCTAATTTTTGGTCCTTGAAATTGGAACTAGGTCCACTTTAACACATATATTTTTTTATCCACTTTGATCCTTGAACTTGGCAACTAGATCCATTTAGATCCCTAGATTTGAATTTTGTCAAAATTTGATGATGTAACCAATATTATTGGAATAACATCAAATTGGACGGTCGAGAATTGATCAATATAATGTATGAACAATGAGGTTGAATTGATTAACTCAAAAATTACTTGAAATTGATAAAAATAAAAAATCGAGACAAAAATCAATAATTGAACAAGTTGAATCAATTTAATATTTTTTTTATTTTTAATTTTTATGAATTTTAATTATTTAATTATTATTTGTTAGAGGATCAAAACAATTGAATTAGTTGAAGAAAAAACCGATGATTTGATATGTTTAACTACCAATCCGATTATTAACGTTGAATGTGACACTTTGATATTGTATTACATCATTACTAAAAACTTTTATAATTTTTTTAATTTTCAAGTGATGATATAGCACAATCTTAAAGTGCACATCATCAAACTTTTATATTTTTCAAGTTCATGGACCAAAATGAACTTAATTATCGAGTTCAAGTGCAATAGTTGACCAAAAAGAGTACAATTATCAAAATGAACTTAGTTGCTAAGTTCAGGGACCAAAAATTATATATTTTTTTCAATTACATGACTACAAAGTGAATATTTTTTTTTATTTCAAAATATTACAACAATAAATTTAATAAAAATAACATTGTTAAAACTTAAATCTAAATTTAAAAATTTTAAAAAAACAATTTCTAAAAATAAAAATACAAAAATAAAATTTAAAAATTTAAAAATTTTTAAAACATAGATTTCTAGATATTTTAACAAAGCAAAAACCTTGTTCGCGCTACCACATGCAAACTTTTATGGCATTCAAATAAGGTAAAAAATAAATTTCATCATCGACTTATACAAATTAAATTCTTTTAATTTTATTTTAAATAAATCAATTTTAAATTTAAAGTTAAAATATGTTATAAATTTTTATACTCTTCAAAATTTTAAAATTTACCTTTTATATTTTGATTAAAAGATCAAAAAATCGAACTTTAAAAAATCAAATTTAAAAAAATCTGACTCAAAAAACCTGAACCCAAGATTGACCCGATATTGAACTCAATTTTTGCAATAAAAATAAAATAATTAAAAATTTTTATAAAAGTTTTAATTAGTTTTATTCAAATATTTTTAAATAAATAAATTATTTAATTTATATATAATGAAATAGTAATTTTTTGCAAAGAACAAAATTACCACAATTTACACAAACACCAAAAATCCTATGATATTAGAAACTGATTTTGAAGTTTTTTTTTTCCTTTAATTATCCGTCATTGTATTTAGCTAAAATTTGGAACATAAACTTATATGAGATAATTAATTCAATTTAAGAAAATTTTAAAAAATAATTCAAAATTTAAAAAATACCAAATTCTGAAAGAGAGAATAAACCCAGACCCTTTCTTCATCCTCTCAACAGTTCCTCAAGAATGAAGAAACCATCAGATACTTTCAATCATTAAACAAGCTATGGAATTATGAAATCAAAACAATATATGTATTATAATAATAGTAATAAGAAGCTCTCATCTCAATTCTCAATCCTAAAGAGCAGAGATTACGAAGTCAGTGCAAACTTACCACCAAACTTAAGGCGAAGGGGATTTATGTACAAATATCTCCAACCAATCAAAGCGTACATCCACAGAATATGAAGAAGAAACACAGCATAGAGATTAAAGCTAAGGATTCCAAGACCGTGACGAAAGTCCACAGCACATCGTCGACGATCGAAATATCTTCCCACCTCCAACCGCCGGTCAAATACGACAAGTTGAAGTCAGGCCACCGGAAAATCGACGTCGGGAGAGTGAAGTGGAAAGCCAGTCGCCGGAAAGCTGACAGCGGGAACCACATGGGGCACATGATGTGTCTCCGATTTTCTTGCCGACAAAGGGGCCTTTGTTCTGAAAAAGCTCGTATTTAACACGATTGTTAATGGGAGAGTTTCCAAACATTTTTGGATTAAAAATGGGCTTATTTCAACGTCGTACGTTGGGATTTTATCAAAAGTCCACGTGATCCAGCAAGGATACTAACATCAATTGAATAAGATTTTATATATATTTTTGGATTAAAAATTTTATCCTATTATTTTAATTTTAGATTATCAAACATGTGTAAAATGTTAAACAATTGAAAATATAAATTTTCAACAGGATTTAATTTTTTCAATGATTTATCGAACAAAACTTAAGATTAAAATATATTCTAAACAAAATTTTTAAAACTAAGTTAATAGCCGAACAGGTCAAGCGATTGGCTCTTATTGTTGGATTAAAGAAATTATTAAAAATCATAAAAATCATTTCAATGGATTTTTTAGCTTGATTCAACCAAATTGTTTTGATTCATAGATCAATCAATCTAATGAATATCTCCGGATCAATATCCCGATCGATTTCCAGTTTGACCAACCAATCCAATTCAAACAATCACGACTCTAAGTCTATACACTTTCTACATTTGAATCTAGTCCTCTTACTTTTATTTTCAAGAATTTAATTCCTATTTACGCTATGCAATGTTTCTTGCTTCCTAAATCACTGTGTAATCAATTAGAATTTGTGCTTAACCGTTTTTGGTGGAGGAATTCAAAATCTTTAAAAGGTATCCGTTGGAGCTCGTGGAAAGATTTGTGTTTTTCAAAGTAGATGGGTGGACTAGGACTCCGGGATTTATCATTTTTTATTATCTCTTTGCTGGGTAAACAATGTTGGCATATTTGGACTCATCCGGATTGCTTGATTACCAAAGTTTTAAAATCTATATATTTGCAACACGGATTTTCTATCATCTAAGTTAGGATCTTACTCTTCTCTTACTTGGAGAAGCATTATGGCTGCTAGAGGATTACTGGAAGAGGGCTTGGGCTGACAGATTGGTGATGGCAACTCGGTTAATGTTTGGAATGATCTGTGGATTCCTGGTCATGGAGATGGTAGAATTAAATGTCAAGCCATCAACCCAATCTATACTAAGGTAGCAGATTTAATTGATGCTGATAGGTGTACCTGGAAGGAGGACATTAACCGTCAAATTGTTGACACTGATCAGGTGTAGTCGATTTTAGCCATTCCCATCGCTAAGTCGAAACCAACGAATCTGAGAATTTGGCGCAGAGACAACTCGGGAGAATATAGTGTGAGAAGTGGTTACAAGATGCTGTTACATGAGTGCTTTTAATCTAAAGGCTACCCTATTAATTCTATTACAGATCCAGAGAAAAGTTTTTTTACAAAGATTTGGAGGATGCAAGTTCCTCCCAAGATTAAAATACATCTGTGGAAAATTTACAACAATTTTCTCCCAACTTACACAAATCTTAGCAGACGTAACATCCCAAATCCTGGTTTTTGCCCTTTATGTCAATTAGAAGCTAAATCTGTTGGTCATATTCTTTGTTCCTGCCCAGTAGGGATGAAAGTGCTGAATCTGTTACAAATTTCAAACAGCACTTCTCCCCAAAATTGTGATTACAAGAGGTGGCTAGTAGACTTTTTCAAAGGCAGTGGTGATATATAGAGGAGGTTGATAACAGTTTTTACCTGCGCAAATATGATGATTTGCCTTACCTACTCAAGCTAGGTTGTTTCACTTTCAGAAATATGAATAATACGATACGTCACCTCATTGCCCGAGGAATCAGAATAATAAGGTTTATTCTATACGAGTGAGTATTGGGTTGAAATCTTGATTAAGGAAAAAGAAGACAACAAGTACGCTACTTTGGAAAACCTACAAGACACAGTACACTCAGATGAAAAATGTCAACATTTTTGCCTCAAATACGTATGAGATAGTCATCCTCCCTAAACTGTTGGGACATGTAGAAGACGCAGTTGCAGATTTACTTGAACGACGTTACAAGAGAATCACTCATGTTCTAGTGACCTTAGCCACTAAACACCTGCCAAAGAAGGGGCAAAAGAAGGTGTATTGGTGCACAACTTTTGCTAGTATGGTTCCGTAGCGA
Source organism: Gossypioides kirkii (assembly GCA_005610355.1). Classification (NCBI taxonomy): domain Eukaryota; kingdom Viridiplantae; phylum Streptophyta; class Magnoliopsida; order Malvales; family Malvaceae; genus Gossypioides; species Gossypioides kirkii. Next base: position 9,530,732 of record CP032252.1, on the reverse strand, counting down.
TTTTTGGAAAGTCGAAAAAAATCTCTTATTGAATATTCTCTGAGGAATACTCTTCGTCGAAAGAATTTATGGTTATCCAAAGGCAAGGTGATTGGAAACAAATGAGGAATGACTCCAACGCTCTTTAGGGTAAGTCTGATATAGAGACCATGTCGTAAGTAAGAACTTGACCAAATGCAAGAAACGACTAACTATTTGTAGACTTTAGCCATTCAAAATCGACACCTTGGACAGGAAATCAGGATCAAACCGGAGCAAATTAGCTTAGAAGATTAGGACTTTGAGCATTAAGGCACGACCATACATGTATCTGCCTTATGTACAGAAATTTGTTTTCTAGTAAAGTTGTTCTAAACGGAATTGAACTAGAATTAACGCCTTTTTACATACATTTTATCATTTATTTGCATTGCACTTCATGCATTAAATTTCAATAAGAGCCTACATATTTGAAACATTCGTGTGTGTGTGTGTTACTAACCCTAAATGAAAACTGAAAGGAAACTTGATAAGTCAAGATAGAGAAACCTGAAAATTCGGGAAAAGTCATGTGGAGAGTGGAACCTATTGAGAGTTCGTCACTATACCCTTGGAAGTGTTTTGACAACTAGACTGTGGAGGAGTTTCCTGTAGTTTTTAGGACTTTTCCAGAGTAATATTCAAGACATATTATTGCTCTAAGCCTGAGAGCAGTAGTGATCCTTTTATAAAGGGCACATGACTTCTATCTTTTATTTCAATAAAAATTATGCATTATTTTTGTCCAATTTGGCAAACACCTTACCATTCTTCTCATTTGTTCATACCACAATTAATCATTCTTTAGTTCAATTATTCTTTGGATTTCTTTTTATCTTTATGCTGGGTCCATTGATATCAAGGATACGAGCGACACTACTATTGACTCGGAGCTCTTTGGAGAAGAACATGTGTCCAGAAAAACCTCAAGACCTCGAAGGTGACCAAGATTGTAACTTATCTCCCAATCTATTGAGAATGGTGGAGCAAGATGAAAAATAAATCCCGCTTCATTAAAAGTCAGTGAAAATTGTGAGTCTGGAAAATAAGGAAGAAAAGAAAGAAGTGAAAATCGAGACGAGCATTTTTATCGAAACAAGCTGCTCCATGAGTTTCGCGTGGTCCTATCAGGATATGTCGGGGTTACCGATATTGTAGTACATAGAATCCCTATAAAGAAGAATTGTAAACCTATTCAACAGAAGCTTCGAAGGATGAGACCTGACGTACTGTTAAAGATAAAAGAAGAGGTTAGAAAGCAGTTCGATGCTGGCTTCCTCCAAGTGGTCAAGTATTCACAATGGGTAGCTAATATAGTTTCAGTCTCTAAGAAAGATGGGAAGGTACGAATGTGCGTCGATTATCGGGATTTGAATAAGGCAAGCCCAAAAGATAATTTCTCGGTACCTCATATTGATACCTTGGTCGATAATACAGCAGGTCATGCATTATTCTCCTTCATGGATGGCTTCTCCGGATATAACTAGATAAGGATGGATCCTGAAGACATGAAAAAGACTACCTTTGTCACAATGTGGGAAACCTTTTGTTATAAGGTCAAGCCCTTTAGACTTAAAAACGTAGGGACGACATATTAAAGAGCTATGGTGACTTTGTTTCATGATATGATGCACAAAGAAATCGAGGTTTATGTAGATGATATGATCGCAAAATCCCGAACAGGGGAGGAACATATGAAGGTCCTAAGGAAACTGTTCTTGAGATTAAAAAAGTTCCAGCTAAAGTTATACCAGGCCAAGTGCACCTTTGGAGTCACCTCAGACAAGTTATTAGGGTTTGTGGTCAGCAAGAGGGGCATTGAGATTGATCCAGATAAGGTCAAGGCCATACAAAAGTTACCACCACCTCATACAGAAAAAGAAGTTCAAGGTTTCCTAGGAAGACTGAACTATATCGCTCAGTTCATCTCACAATTAACTGAGAAATGTGATCCTATCTTTCTTTTCCTTAGAAAACATAACCCGAGTGTGTGGGATGACGAATGTCAGAAAACTTTGGATAAGGTCAAACATTATTTATCCAATGCTCCACTCCTAGTACCGTCAAGCTCCAATAAGCCATTAATCTTATAGTTGACAATTTTTTAAAATTTTATAGGATGTGTACTGGACCAACATGACGAGACTGGAAGGAAAGAAAGAGCCATATACTACCTCAGTAAAGAAGTTCACCGATTGTGAAACAAGGTACTCATCAATTGAAAAGCTATGCTGCGCGTTGGTTAGACTACTCGAAGGTTACAACAGTACATGCTATACCATACAACATGACTAGTCTTAAAGTTAGATCCATTAAAATACATAATGGAGTCAACTACATTGAATAGGATGATGGCTAGATGGAAGATCCTCTCTGAATTTGATATAGTCATTGTAAGCCAAAAAGCAGTAAAGGGAAGTGTAATAGCGAATTTCCTAGCCAACAAAGCTCTAGAGGATTACGAGCCAATAGATTTTGACTTCCCAAATGAAGATTTAATGTATATTGCAACCACTAAGGAAGGAGTTTCGAAAGAACAACCTTGGAAGCTAAATTTTAATGGTGCCTAGAATGCCACGGGTAATGGAATTGGCGCAGTTTTGGTATCTCTAGAAGGTAACCATTATCCTTTCACTAGTAAGCCCGACTTCGATTGTACAAATAACATGTCCAAATATGAAGCATGTATCATGGGAATCCATGCAGCCATAGAACGAGAGATCAAAATTTTGGAAGTATACGGGGATTCTGTACTTGTAATCTACCAACTCAAAGGAGAATGAGAAATAAGAGACTCCAAGTTAATTGACTATCGAAGATTGGTTCTCGAGTTAATCAAAGAGTTTGATGACATTACATTCCGTTATCTCCCACGAGATGAGAACCAAATGGTTGACGCTTTGGCTACACTTGCCTCGATGATTAAAGTAAACAGGCCAGAGGACATAAGGCCCATTCAAATAAGCATTTACGAGGCTTCTGCTCACTGTTACAATATCGAGGAAGAAGAAAGGGATGACCATCCTTGGTACCAAAACATCTTGCATTATATAAGAGACCGCAAGTACCCAGAGCAAGCTACTGAGAATGATAAGCGAGCTTTGAGAAGGCTAGTAATTGATTATGTCTTAGATGGAGAAATCCTGTATAAGAGGAGCAAAGATCAAGTGTTACAAAGATGTGTTGATGCTATTGATGCTAGGAAAATCCTAGAAGAAGTCCATGAGGATATTTGTGGAACACATGCCAATGGTTTCACAATGGCTCGACAAATAATGATATTTGGTTATTATTGGTCCACTGTGGAAAATGATTGCATTAACTATGAGGTGTCACAAATGTCAGATTTATAGGAATAAGATCCATGTGCCGCCTTCACCTCTCCATGCCTTAACATCCCTATGGCCTTTTTCCAAGTGAGGCATGGATGTCATCGGACCAATCTCGCCAAAAGCTTCCAACGGACATCGATTCATCTTTGTAGTGATTGACTACTTCACTAAATGGGTAGAAGCTGCTTCATACGCCAATGTTACAAAAATTACGGTTAGCAAATTCCTGAAAAAAGAGATCATTTATCGATAAGGAATGCCAGAAAGGATCATACCTGACAATGCTTTAAATTTGAACAACAGCACGATAGCGGAGGTCTGCAACCAATTCAACATCAAACATCATAACATATCTCCTTATCACTCAAAGATGAATGGGGCAATAGAGGCAGCCAACAAGAACATCAAGAAGATCGTTGGGAAAATGACAGAAACCTATAAAGATTGACATGAAAAGTTATCATTTGCCTTTCTTGCTTATAGGACCTAGTCAGAACTTCTACTGGGGCAACATCGTTCTCGTTAGTCTATGAGATGGAAGTAATTCTACCTATCGAAGTAGAGATTCCTTCTCTCCGAATTTTGTCAGAATTAAAATTAGATAAAGCAAAATGGGTCCAATCCAGATATGATCAGTTGAATCTGATTGAAGAGAAGAGATTGAAAGTGGTCTGTCATGGTCAAATGTCCTAGAAACGAATGATGCGATCTTACAACAAAAAGGTTCACCCTAGAGAGTTTCATGAAGGAGACCTGATTCTAAAGAAGATACTCTCTATACAAAAAGATTTTCGAGGGAAGTAGACGCCTAATTGGGAAGGACCGTATGTGGTGAAGAAAGCCTTCTCTGGAAGAGCTCTCGTTTTAACTGAAATGGATGAGAGAGAGCTCTATAATCCCGTAAATTCAGACTCGGTGAAGAAATATTTCACCTAAAAAAAAGAGAGGTCGAGGTGAAAACCCGTAAAGGGCATCTCGAAACCTGAAAAGGCGGTTCAAATTTGAATAAGAGAAAAGAGGCATGAAGTGGCCTTCTCTCTCAAAAGTAGCAAGGTGGAGAAACTTTACACCTTGAGGCATTGGCGAAGTACTCCAAGTTTCATGGACACATGTCAAGCTCAGAATGGTCCTCATCAAGTTTGCTTAGTGAAGCTCATACTTTGATATATGGGGCACCTAACTCCATTCTTTGTTCACTTTATGTTTGGCAACTTTTGATCAGTACGAGTCATTTTTAATCCTTTTCTTTCATTTGAGCTTTGTCTCCAAGAAATTCAATTTTATTCGCCTTGTGACCATGTTCAAGAATTTTTGCATCAAAATAACGGTTAATGAACCAATGATCTTTTCATTCATGTAAGCTTTACTTTTAACCAAACCCAATTTCATCCACCTTACAACCTTGATTCAAGCACTTTTGTATTTTGAAATAATGGTTAATGGTCTAACGATATAAGGAATAAAAGGATTTCTGCATATTGTTTTGGAAAATTTCTAAATAGTACAGAGACCTGAAATAGGACCACTAGTTGGAAATAAGCAAACCCGAGGGTTAGAAGGGTCTTGAAATAAATAGTTCAAATTAAGAATACCTCTTTAGGTTTCATGTCAAAGATACCATACCAAAATGAAAACATGATAACACATCAGTGATAGCAGTTAAACAAACGACAAACAATGTCGACCTAAGGACTAAAAATAGAATCATTCTCAGAGATGACATTTTTGCATCCATCATTCATACTCATGTAGTTAGGAGCGTTTGACTCATTTCTAATCATGGCATCCTAATAAACTGGTCTATATAGAGGCCTATTAAAACATAGCCTACAAGTTTCATTACCATATAATGGTGAAATGAACCAAGGAAATACGAAGATATGAAGGGAAAGGTTGAGGCCACAACGACAAACCTAGTACCTTAAAAGCATGACGAGAAAGATTGAAGCCGCAACGACGAGTCTTATACCCTAAAAAAGAAGAGGAGCAGATTGAAGCCATAATAGTGAATCTTCTACCTCGAAGTTACAGTGGATCAGATCAAACTACAATACCAAGTCTTTATCTCTCTGAAGTTGCAGTAAGAGCAAGATAAAGTTTCGACATCAAATCCTATATTCCTAAAGTTGCAGTGGAGTTAGATTCAAACTACATCATTCCAGTTTTTTACCCTTAATCAAGAAGGGCAGATTGAATATTTCGATCTCTTACCTCGATCATAGGGCAGATCACAACCATTCGATCTTTTACCCCGAGCTTGGGGCAGATCACCATCAGCCAATATTTTACCCCGAGCCTAGGGCAGATTGCAGTCATCCGATCTTTTATCTCGAGCTTGGGACAAATCACCATCAGCCAATCTCTTACCTCGAGCTTGGGGCAGATTACAGCCATCCAATCTTTTACCCCGAGCTTGGGACAGATCACCATCAGTTAATCTCTTACCTTGAGTCTGGGGCAGATTACAACCATTCGATTTTTTACCTCGAGTCTAGGGCAGATCACCATCAGCCAATCTCTTACCCCGAGCCTGCGGTAGATTGCAACCATCCCATCTTTTACCCCGAGCTTGGGGCAGATCACCATCAGCCAATCTCTTGCCTCGAGCCTGAGGCAGATTGCAGTCATCCGATCTTTTATCCCGAGCTTGGGATAGATCACCATCAGTCAATCTCTTACCCCGAGCTTGAGGTAAATTACAGCCATCCGATCTTTTACCCCAAGCTTGAGGCAGATTACCATCAGCCAATCTCTTACCCCGAGCCTAGGGCAGATTGCAGCCATTCGATCTTTTACCCCGAGCTTAGGGTAGATCACCATCAGCCAATCTCTTACCTTGAGTAAGGGGCAGATTGTAACCATTCGATCTCTTACCCCGCTCATGGGGCAGTTTGCAGTCATACGAAGCAATGAGGCTATCATCTTCTTGATGAGATATAGAGTAGTAGACCAAATCAAAGAAGCGAAGCTCAATACGAACGTGACTTCAAACCCCATCTTCTTGATGAGATACAGAGAAATGACTTAAAGCAATAAAGAGGGCAATAAAGAGGTCGTCTTCCTGATGAAATACAGATAAGTGGATCAAATCCGTCTTTCTGATGAGATACAGGGAAGCGGATTGAAACAAGTGATGCGGTCATCTTCCTGATGAGATATAGAGAAGTAGACCAAATCAATGAAGCGAAGCTCAATGTGAGTGAAACTTCAAACCACATCTTTTTAATGAGATACAGTGAAGAGGATTAAAACAAGTGATGCGATCATCTTCCTGATGAGATACAGAGAAGTAGACCAAGAGATGAAGTTACAAAACACCAAACACCTGAAGTGTCAATGGATTGGATCAAAGATTACGACGAAAAACCTCAATATCCTTGAAATTGCAAGTGAATTGAATGAAGTTATAGTAAAAAATTTTGTCTTTTTGAAATTGCCTCAAGATAAGATTGAATCACAATACCGAAGATGTAGAGAAGCGGATATAGTGAAGTTAAACGACTAATAAGCGAAGTGTAGGCCAGTTGAGGAGCGAGCATCGAAGAAATGAAACTTGACAAAATTGGGCCTCCTTTTGGTCTTTGCTATGTTCCTGTTACACAACATTAAGCAAAAAGAGGCAGTTGTAGTAGGCCCAATTTGGGCCTGTTCCAAACCCAAATTGAACCCAAAATAAAATACAATTTTAAATTTAAATTGTCCAAATGCAAAAAAAAAAAATTAAACCCAAAATTACACCAAATGTCCAAATACAAGCCCAAACCCAATTACACCCAATGTGGCCCAATTAGCCCAAATTTCAAAAAAATCAGAAACCTTAATGTTAGGGTTCCTTCCAGCCGTCGCAAGCCTCACCCACTTGCCTCTGCCACCATCTGACACCACTAACTTGTCACCACCGTCATCATCACCTGCACAAGTGAATGAAAGGACAGAAACCAACACAAATACAAAGAAAGACAATGTATGTTTCGGCTATAAAAGCCACAAATCAATGTGTAAAAGAGGCTTCCCTTCGAAAAAAATATGAAATGAAATAAAAAGAGCAAAAATAAATTAAGCACAAAGAAATTCATCCTGTCATTTTTGCAAAGTATATTCATACTTATATATATATATATACATACATATATACACATTATTTATTTGTTTATTTTTCATTTTCGATATATATATACATACACACATGTTTATATATTTAGTTTTTTTTATTTTTTTCAATATGCGTATATACATGCATATACAAACATTTATTTAATTTCTTTTATTTTCATTATTAAAGGCAAAAAAAAATATGTAAAAAATAAACAAAATATTAAAACCCTAAGAGAATAAAATAGATTTTTGTTGAAAAAATAAAAAAGAGAGTTATTTTAAAGATTTTTTTGAAGTTAAGAGATAGATCTTGATAGATCTAATCCCGATCTATGTTTTAAAGGCAAAAAAAAACTTACTTCTGGTGGCGGCAACCGACAAACGGAAAGGCTGACCAAAAGAGAAAAAGAGAGAGAGGGAGAGAGAATTGAGAGAATTTTTGTTGATTTTTGAAGAAGAGAATGTAAAAATGAAAAAAAAAAGAATAAAAGGTGGATTATATAGGAGGCCAAAACTACGCCGTTTTGGCTTAGGCATCTAAGCTCCAAAACGACGTCGTTTTGACATATCGCTTGAGAATAAGATTTTTTTAAAAATGGAGAAATTACCCCTTTAATCCTTCCACTTTTCTTTCAATTTACAATTAAGTCCCTTTGCATGTTTTTAATTTATTTTGAAATTACCCATCAAATTTATTTCTTTTTTATTTAGTCCCTTGACTTTCTAAAGGACTAGGAAGCTACCACGTGTCCCTTTTTGGTTTATATTTACAGTTAACCCTTCCTCATTTTTATTTATTTCAGTTTAGTCCTCCATTCAATTTTTAATTTATTAAAAATTAGCCCAATAATTTTAATTATTTTTCAAATTGGTCCCCTGACATTTTGGAGGCCTAGGTGGTTGCCACATGTTAAATTTTTTGGGATTATTGTCTAAGTAGTCCTCTAACATTTCCAAAATCACATTTCGACCTTAAACTTTTTTAAAAATTATATTTTAACCTCTAAACTTTTCTAAAATTTCATATTTGCCCCCTAAATTTTCTAAAATTACATTTTGACCCTTAAACTTCTTCAAAATTACATTTTAACCCTTAAACTTTTCCAAAATTACATTTTGACCCTTAAACTTTTTCAAAATCACATTTTAACCCTTAAAATTTTCTAAAATTTCATTTTGACCCCTAAACTTTTCCAAAATTTTGTTTGACCGCTAAACTTTTCCAAAATTATTTTTGACCCCAAATTCTCTGAAACTTCATTTTCGACCCCATTTTCCCTTTTTTCTTCTATTTTTGTATTTAAATTTTAATTATTATTCTTCATATTTTTTTATTAATCTTTTTTTTTATTTTTTTTCTCGGTTCTATCATATTTCGTACTCCATCTTATGCTTGATTTTTGCATTTACTTATTTGTTTAATTGTTCTATTTAATTTTGTCAATAAATTGCATATTCGTACTTAATTTATGTGTTCATCATTAAATTAAAATTGCTTTCTGATTTTCTCTAAAAATACGAATATTTTAAAATCAAGGCAATATTCTTTTATTTCAAATTTTTAAAAATTTGTGCCTTAACTTACTGGGCGCGATTTTTCTTCAAACCGGAATGATCGAATACCCTTTTAAAGGTTTGAGATTTGCAACGAATGAATGCTCGTTATTTTCAGATCTCGAGATGTTATGTCCTAATTCACTGGACGTGACTTCTTTCCTTGATTATTTCGAAATCACGAGACTTCCTCACGAAATTCGATTTTCCTTCTTGAACGTGTACATCAAATAAATCATGCATTTAAGGATCGTATTTTAAATTTTACTTGAGTTTTCAAGTTTTTAACAAACAAGACCCGAAAATAATCGATGTGGTACCAATTTTGGGCGTGTGAGGGTGCTAATCCTTCCTCACACGTAATCGACTTTCGAACCTGTTTTTTGGATTTCGAAGACCAAAATATTTTTCAAAACGGATTTTAAACGTTTTCTGATGATCCAATCACACCGAATAAAAAGATTGGTAGCGACTCTCATATTTCGATTTCTAAAAATATTTTTCGAAACCTGTTTGTTTTCCAAAAATAAACGTTTCGACAACAAGTTTGAGCCGATTCACAATCACCTTCATAAGCAATTTATAAGGGACCGTACATAAACTAATAGGACAGAATTGGGAAACTAACTCAGGCCTAACCACCTTAGGAATTAAGACAAGAAGTGTTTTATTCAAGAAAGCTTCGACCTCACCAGTATCAAACCATTTTTGCACCATAGAAAACAAAGAATCACCGATCACACTCCATTATGATTGATAAAATTGGGCATACAACCTATCAATTCTCGAAGCCTTAAGTGAAGCCATCTCAAATAACGCATCGTGGACCTCCTGAATGGACAATTGTAGAATTAAAGAAGCTATCATAGGTGGTTCCGACCCAAGAAAACTATCTCTGATCGGATATTCCTCCATAGACAATCCAGAATCAGTGTACAAATTTTGAAAGAACCTCACGACTTTAGCTTTAACTCTATCTTTATCGTAAAACCAATTCCCATCTCCCATCTTCAAGGCCTGGATCTTATTCATTCTCCTTCTCTTAATCACTTGACTATGAAAATATCAAGTGTTTTGATCACCGATAGCCAATCAGTCCTTCCGAGATTTTTGCTTCCATAAAAGCTCCTCATTATCTAAGACTGTTTCCAGCTCAACTTGAAGATCTTTCTCGAGTTCAATAAGTCGTTGAGAGCGATACCTTTCTAAGTACTGTTGGATACCCCGAATACGAGCCAACAAAGTACGTTTCTTCTGCAGAATATGCCCAAATACATCAATGTTCCATTTCTTAGTTGCAGAGACAAAACCCTTTATAATATCTTCCCAAGATCCGTTGTAATGCCAATTATTAGATACCAAATTCCCAAAATCATTATGAGCTAACCAACCACTAAAAAACTGAAAAAGACAAGTGGTCTTAGGAATTAGATCCTTACCGAAGCAGATAGCTAACGAACGATGATTCGATTTGAGCTTATGTAAGTGATGTACCACCGTAGAAGGTGCCAACATATCTCAATCAAAATTACATATAGCACGATCCAATCGCTCAAACAAGGATCCTCTACTCCAAGTAAATCGAGGACCGTGAAACCCGATATCATTCAAACAACACTATGAGCAAAAACTCTAAAACAAGCGATAAGAGCAACTCCCATACTTCAATTCCCCTATTTCTCATCCTTTCTTAACATGGCGTTGAAATCCCCCGCCAATAACCAAGGCCCTCGCATGCTATGAGTATACTCCCAAGACTTAGCCACAACTCTCTTCTCTTAGCCGCATTCGGGCTACCATAGATCCCAGAGAAAAAAATCCAGTAAAAAAGATTAGCAAATTTAAATCTTAAATGTACAAACTGAAACCTGTTAGCATTAACAACTACATCTACACTTTCCTTCCAAAACACCCAAATTCCCCCTGAGAACCCTTTTATTTTGGTTCTGTGTGAATTTGAAAACCCAATTCTCTGAATAACATCATCTGCTTAAGCCCCACTCACTTTAGTTTCCATTAGAACAACCAACTCTGAATCAAATTCACGTAAATACTCCTTTACTATTCTGTGAAAATTCATGTTTGTTGCCCCTTGACAGTTCCAAACAATAACGTCTGTTTCTCATCCTTCGATCCCTCTGCTTCTCATCCTCTCTTAACATGGCGTTGAAATCCCCCACCAATAACCAAGGCCCTTGCATGCTATAAGCAATACTCCCAAGACTCAACCACAACTCTCTTCTCTTAGCCCCATTCGGGCTACCATAGATCCTAGAGAAAAAAATCCAGTAAAAAAGATTAGGAAATTTAACTCTTAAATGTACAACTGAAACCTAATAACCTCAACAACTACATCTACACTTTCATTCCAAAGCACCCAAATTCCCCCTGAGAACCCTTTTGCTTCGATTCTATGTGAAATTCAAAACCCAATTCTCCGAATAACATCATATGCCTGAGCCTCACTCACTCTAGTTTCTACCAAAACAACCAACTCTGGATCAAATTCACGTAATACTCCTTTACTATTATGTGAAAATTCAAGTTTGCTGCCCATTGACAGTTCCAAACAATAATGTTCGTCTTTATTTAAAAATTAAAATAAATAAATAGACCTGAAACAGAGGCTCAATCTGAGCAGCCGTCCATCCCTTCAAAGTCCCCGTCATCATTGAGATCATCTTCAAGAACTGGTTTCATGCTATCAGAATTTTCCCTCCGTCCCTGCGGAAGAGAAGAAAAAGAAGTACCCTGCATTTTACCCGAACTACTAACCTCTGCACCAATATTTTCCATCATTTTATCAATAGCCAAAACAACCGATATTGATAGCACCATATCACGACCCTCGTCAATCTTGTTTCCAATATGCAAATTCTCCTTAAGTGACCTGTTTTTAATGCTTGTAGGAAAATCCTTTGGGTTGACCAAATTTTAAAACCCAAAATATTCCTTGAAGCATCATGCTGATCGAGACCCAAATTAGGATTAAAATTCTCATCCGACCAGACCACCGAATATCTTTTTAGGTCTAATCTACTCTGCCCGTTTGACCTAATATTGTTTTTAGATCGTGACCCAACTTTAAATCCAGCACTACCAATCTCCAAACCTGCTCCGACCTATCCTTTCTAAAGCCCAAAGTCGCACCTCTTGACCCAGAAACCACATGTTTAGATTTATTGGCCTTAGAAACCAACTGTGGTCTGCTCTCATTGGCCCCAAACAAACGGTCATTATTTCTTTCCATAAGATTTCCACTCCTATTTGACTTTAGAGAATCAGGAATTATATTTTCATTTAATTCCTTTCCAAATTGGAAAGAGCCTAAAGATTGGTCCTGATCTTGCTCTACATCAATTGCCATTTTGGAAAGAACATTAAAATAGGATCCTTCTCGATTATTTCCAAAATTAGTCACCGATTGGAATTGACCATCCCTTCCCTATTGTCGCTGCCTTCTTTTCACCACCATCCATTCCCCAAAACTTTCTTTCTCCACCCTCTCTTGAACCTTGAGAGCCCTCGTAACTTAAGCCACCTCCTTACCATCCATACCTTTCCCACCCCCAAACGAGACCTCTTTTTCCATAGCATGGGAGCAAGCTTCCTTCAAATGGCCAAAACAACCACAATTAAAACAAATTAATGGAAGCGACTCGTACTCAACTCGATGAAGCCTATTGGCAATTAGAATTTTTGAAACTAAAGGAGCCAATAAATTAATCTGCACAGCAAACCGGGTAAACTGACCTCGAGCACCTCTATCAGCCTGCAAATCCACTTTCATAACCTTCCCTACCAAACTACCAATTTCCATAAGAATACTCCGTTTGTACAAAGCTCCTAAAAGACTTGGAATATGGATCCATGCCACCACAAACTGAGGAAACTCCTCATAAGCCAAAAAATGGCTCAACCAAGGTTACACAGTAAGATAATGACCAAAAATGACCCAAGGCCTTTTCGTAATCATATTAGAATAATCGATTTTCGATTCAAACTTAGCTAGGTAATAGACATTATCAATATCCATTAATTGAAGCCTCATAGAAGGTTTCCACATAGCACACACTTTGTTCCACAAAGCGTTGTAGCCAATCCTTCTCCCAAGCAATTTAACTACTAAGGTTTTCGACATGCTTTCATCAATCAGCCCGTATAACCTGTCCGAGAAATCGATTGTTGGCACACCATCAACAATCTCCTTTCGCACATCATCCTTCTACAATACAACATCCTCCATTATCCATTGCACTATTAGCAGAATTAGCATTCAAAACAACATCTCGAAAAGATGCTGATTTAGGAGATCCTCCTTCCATTGCCCCAGCAACTCCACCCTCATCAGGGGGATCATCTTCACGATGCCGAACCCAGACCCTGCCACTAGCATTCACCGGAGGAAAGCTCTCTATTACAGAAATTTTTAGTTTTTGGTTTTTGATATAATGTTTAGAATTATTTATAAACTCTTTTAATTCTTAAATAAGAGGATAATACATCTCAAAATACTCGAATTCATATTTTTTTAAACTGACAATAATATTAATATCAACTGAACTAATATTCAATCTACAGTCTAATTTGTAGATAGATAGATTTAGATGTTTTGTTTATTCTATTAATTTAATGGATGAAAAATGATGATAACATGCGGCAAGGAAGATGATAAGCAAGTATAAAACTTGAGAGTAGAAATCATAAAATAAGGAATTTTGTGGGCCCATTTAACTCATACTGATTGCTGACGTTTTGGATTTTTATATTTCTAAATCTAAGATATTTATAGATCCAATGAATTATAAATTCAATGTTTTTTTTTAAAGAAAAAAAAAGCAGCTTAAATTATTTGTTTTATTATTTAAAAATAATAAATTATTTTCATTTAAAACATGAATATTAAATTATTTAAGTATTTTAATATTTAGCAAAACTATTCAAGTCTTTTAATATTAAACTATTCAAGTATTTTAATATTTAAGTATTTCCAAATGCTCAAAGATAGGTTGTTGGACCGAGTTAAGAGTTAGAGCTTCATATTATTATCCACAGGAGTTGAAGAAATGTTTATTAAATTTTTTTTACAGGTTGAAATGAGAAAATTTTGATTTAATTTGAAAAATTAAAAAAATTAAAATTCGAGTTATTCAAGTCAACTTGAATAAATACTTCGAGTTTCAAGTTTGAATCTAGTTGAATTTTATAATTCAAATAATTTGAATGATATATATAAGCAAATTCTTTAATTTCACATTAATATACTATAATATATTTAATTAATATTACCTTTTACTATTATCACATAATAATATTAATAATTTATTATTCTAATGTCAATTTAGTAGTATAATTAAAATAAAAAATATTTTTATCAGTTCAATTTTTTTTCTAAATTCATGCTTTTATATATATTATAGATAATTATTATTATCGTAGACGGATAGATTATATATAGATAATTATTTATTAGAAAATTAATTTTATATTTTTAAAATTTATCTCATTTTTATTTTAAAATATAATTATTTTCTTTAAGAATTATTTATTCACTTGAATATTTATGATTAAAAGACTGCTTTATTTTATTGCCACTTTGGCAACTATTTTTTTTTTTGAATTACGAGAAGAAGGCAAATATCAAATAATAATGCGATTAACGCGACTCGAAACCAGATCATATTTAGAGCGATGAACACCTTGATCATCAGGTCAACATATGATGTTCTACTTTGACAACTATTTAAACCAAAAAAAAAAAAAAAATAGCTTCAGGTTAAGTAGGTTGGTGTTTGATGAGGATGGGGTTTGTTATTATCCTAATTAAATAAACATTAACTCAATTAATTGATGTTCTAAATTACCTGTTTTTAAATTAAGTTAATTGATAATCAACCTTTTAACTACTTTCATCTCTCTACCATATTTTTTTAGTGAATTACAATAATAGAATAAAACTCGAATAACAAATACAATTAACGCGATTCGAATCTCGTGTAAGATAATTTACCTTAACTATTTTGATATATGTAATTTACCTTTTAAATGAGATATAAAATTTAGGCGGAGAGGAAGTAAATTCATTTAACATACTTAATCTAGACTTATACATTATTTGGCTACTCGAAAAGTAGGAAAGTTTGAATAAGAATATAAAATTCGTTTAGAAAATGGGTTGGACCTCATATAAGGTATTTTTTGTTTGAGTCCGACTTGGTCCAAATTTGCCAAAAAATATGTTGTTTTGCTATTGGTTTTCTATTATTTTGTTGTTACTATTTTGATATTGTATAACTCTTGTTTCATAGTTAATTTTACTATTATTTTAGAGGTATTTACTTATTAAATTATATTTATTTTAGTGTTATTTAAGCATAAAATTTTTTTAACTTATTTTAAATTTATTGAGAAATATTTATTTTTATATAAAAATAAAATAAAAAAATTAATACAGATCGGATCCAAATTTTAATATTTTTTTTTGAGTCCAAATCTATCAATCGCGAGTAACTTTTATTAAAATTTGATTTAATTTGAAAACTTAAAAAAATTAAAATTCGAGTTATTCAAGTCAACTTGAATAAGTACTTCGAGTTTCAAGCTCGAATGTAGTTGAATTTTACAATTCAAATAATTCGAATGATATATAAGAGCAAATTCTTTAATTTCACATTAATATACTATAATATATTTAATTAATATTACCTTTTACTATTATCACATAATAATATTAATAATTTATTATTCTAATGTCAATTTAGTAGTATAATTAAAATAAAAAATATTTTTATCAGTTCAATTTTTTTTCTAAATTCATGCTTTTATATATATTATAGATAATTATTATTATCGTAGACGGATAGATTATATATAGATAATTATTTATTAGAAAATTACTTTTATATTTTTAAAATTTATCTCATTTTTATTTTAAAATATAATTATTTTCTTTAAGAATTATTTATTCACTTGAATATTTATGATTAAAAGACTGCTTTATTTTATTGCCACTTTGGTAACTATCTTTTTTTTTTTTGAATTACGAGAATAAGGCAAATATCAAATAATAATGCGATTAACGCGACTCGAAACTAGATCATACTTAGAGCGATGAACACCTTGATCATCAGGTCAACATATGGTGTTCTACTTTGACAACTATTTAAACCAAAAAAAAAAATTAGCTTCAAGTTAAGTAGGTAGGTGTTTGATGAGGATGGGGTTTGTTATTATCCTAATTAAATAAACATTAACTCAATTAATTGATGTTCTAAATTACCTGTTTTTAAATTAAGTTAATTGATAATCAACCTTTTAACTACTTTCATCTCTCTACCATATTTTTTTAGTGAATTACAATAACAGAGTAAAACTCGAATAACAAATACAATTAACGCGATCCGAATCTCGTGTAAGATAATTTACCTTAACTATTTTGATACACGTAATTTACCTTTTAAATGAGATACAAAATTTAGGCGGAGAGGAGGTAAATTCATTTAACATACTTTAATCTAGACTTGTACATTATTTGGCTACTCGAAAAGTAGGAAAGTTTGAATAAGAATATAAAATTCGTTTAGAAAATGGATTGGACCTCATATAAGGTATTTTTTGTTTGAGTCCGACTTGGTCCAAATTTGCCAAAAAATATGTTGTTTTGCTATTGGTTTTCTATTATTTTGTTGTTACTATTTTGATATTGTATAACTCTTGTTTCATAGTTAACTTTACTATTATTTTAGAGACATTTACTTATTGAGTTACATTTATTTTAGTGTTATTTAAGTATAAAGATTTTTTTTTTAACTTATTTTAAATTTGTTGAGAAATATTTATTTTTATATAAAAATAAAATAAAAAAATTAATACAGATCGGATCCAAATTTTAATATTTTTTTTTTGAGTTCAAATCTATCAATCGCGAGTAACTTTTATTAAAACTTGATTTAAAGTTGACGCGAGTAACTTTAATTAAAATTTGTGTACATTCATGTTTTTTTTTTTAAAAATGTTGTGTTTGTTAATAATTTGATCCTCTGAGGTTAAAGCCTCAAATGTCGGGAGTCCTTTTTGAGATAATTAAAAATCGAGATTAATTTTTCATCAAATTCTCCAAGAATTTGTGCTGTTCCTTAATGGCATGTTGGATTTGGATTTAAAATTTTAAATTATTTATTTGGATAATAAATAAATAATTAGATTAAAATTTGGATAAATTGAAGTCTAATTTCATAATAATTAAATTTTGATTTCAATCTATTTTAAAATTTGGAATTTCAAAATTCAAAATTAATTAAAAAAATGAGAATTTTTTTGTTTTCTCTCTTTCCACCATTCTTTCAAAACCCAAATAACAAATAATTAATTATACTTATAATAAATAATTTTCAGATCATTGATTTTCGGTTCAATCGATCAAATTGATTCGATTGAATAAATTATTAAAAAAAAAATGTCGAAACATTTTCCAATCGCGTCCCGACTTTTAAATTTTTTAAATTGAAAAATGGGAGTCGCCACCAATCATTTTATTTGGTGTGATTGGAGCACATTAAAATATTTTATTTTGTAAAAAAACAAATAGGTCTTCGAAATCCAGAAAATGGGTTCGGGAGTCGGTTACGTATGAGGAAGGATTAGCACCCTCACATGCCTAAAATTAATACCAAATCGATTTTTAAAGGGTCTTAATTGTTGAAATTTTGAAAACTCGAGTGAAAATTAAAATGCGATCCCTAAATGCATAATTAACAAATTTAACATTATTTTGGAAGTCGAATTTCTTGAAGAAGACTAATTATTTTGAAAATCCTGAGAAAGGAAGTTGTGTCCAGTAAATTAAGGCACAACACCTAAAACTTTCAAAAATAACAAGCATTCCATATTTTAAAATTTCATGTTTTATTAATTTTTCAGAGAGAAAAATATTCGAATATTTTGATTCGAAGAGAAACCTCGCCTAGTAAATTAAGGTTCGACTTTTTGAATCACGAAATAACGAACATAATTTTTATTTTAAAATCATTTAATTTATTAAAACTCCAATATATCATTTGAAAAGATGAATAAATATGAATGAACGAATTAATAATTTAAATGTTAAGACAAGATGAGATTGAAAATATCAAACAAACATACAATGAACGAATAATAAACTAAATAAAAAAATAAAATAATACCAAAGCAAATAAAAGGAAGGCAACACATAAAGCAAACGAATAATCATATATATGCATATTTAATACATAAACTAAATAAGTTAATAGTTAATATATAAGTAAATAAATATAAAAGGATTGAAAAAATAAAAGAATCAAAACGGTGATAGGATATATATAAATATATATATTTAATACATAAATTAAACAAGTTAATAGTTAATATTATAAGTAAATAAATATAAATGATTGATTTAAAAATAAAAAAGATAAAAACGGTGAGAGGAAATTTTTTAAAAAAGAATTCAAAAGGTAACTAGATTTTAAAATATCTAAAGACTTGAAGGCAGATGGAAAAAACTTATTCGAAAGAAAAAGGAAATAAATTTAATGAGTAATTTATTTTTTAAAGCAAGCATAAGATTTAAAAAAAGAATTTGACAGATTAAAAAGCGATAAATGGGGGAAATTTTCATATTTTTTTTATGGTGGTTTCTAGATCAAATTAAGGAGAAATAAAATCTTTTTAAATTTTAAAAAATAGATTTAAAAAACAAAGATCCAATTAGAATGTCACGAAATAAGGAAGGATCGCGGAAGTAAATTTCCGGCTTCACGAAATGCGCGAATCTTGCCTTGATCCGAAGCAGGTTGGTTCAAGAGCACCAAAAACGGTGTTGTATGGGGGGAGATATTTAAGTGAAAAAACCTTTAAAAAATTCACTTTTCATTTCATTTTTCCAAAAATCAGCTCCTTTTTCCCATTTTTCTCTGAAATGCTCTCAACAGAGAGCTCTGGTCATGGGTCTCCAGTTTGGTCGTCCATCGTATCTCCTCCGCTCCTGATCGTCGCGCGCCGTCGTCCCTGACGATTAGGTAAGAAAAATCGGTCTTTTTTATTTATTCTTTCTTGAAAGTCGAAATCTGGGTTTCGATGATTGAACCCAAATTTTCATAAAAACAAAAAATTTGTTTTCTTTAAAAGGTTTTTTTAAAAAACTTGAATCTGTTTGTTTTTTAAAATTTTCTTAATATTTTTGTTTTTATTTGAAAAAGGAAACTCAGATCTAATTAAGTCCAGATATGCGAAAAGAAGAAAAAGGATTTTGATTTTCTTTTTAAATCTTATTTTTTATCATTTATTTTTTGATAAAATTGAATAGTGGAATCCCTCACGAATATCGACCTATTCGGACGGATTCCGTTCGCATCTCCGACGACGATCAAGGTTCAAGGTATGACTTTTAAATTTCTAGTTTATTTATTGTACTTTTATTTAAAACGTATCGCAAATAAATACAGCAGTTATGAGGTGGCAGTTTATAAAATAACAAACATTCAAAACGTATACCTTGAGGAACAGATTTTTGAATGCTTTGTACTTGAAACTGAGATTTTAATTTCTATTTCTCTTTTTTGCTTGAATGCGTTTTTTGGTACAAATCGCAGGTATCTAACTAACTATTACAGAGAAAATAATCGGGCTTTTTATAGTTGAGATTACAATGATTTCTGTTTTGTTTTCTTTCCATTTGTTTTTTTGTCTTTTGTCTCTGTTTGCTTCTCCTTGGTGCAGATCGATGGTGGTAGCAGAAGAACATCCATTGGCGAGGCTGTCAGAAGCCTGGTGCTAGCCGAAAGGATGCATGCTGGTGGCCTTGGGAATGCACTGGGGCGTGGTGATCTCAGAAAGGGCGTGCGCTGACGTGGTAGGGATGGGTGACCGACGGCTTGAAGAGAGGATTAGGGTTTCCAAAAGTTTCAATATGTTGGGCTTGTTGGGCCGACTTTGGGTTTGGGTTGTATTGGGCTTTGGGTAATTGGGTCATGTAATTAGGTTTGTTCGTATTGATGTAAATTGGACATTTAAATTTAAAATGAATTTAAAATTTAAAATTTGGGTTTTGAAGTTGGGCCCAGACAAAATTGGGCTTCAACAGCTGCCCCTCTTTGTTCGTTGTCATGTAACGGGAATAGAGCAAAAACTAAAAAGATGACCAATTGTAACATCCGCGTTTTTGAATCGGATTTGGAATAGTATTAGAGTTGAATTAAAAATTAGAATGTGTAGTCTAAATAAGAAAGGTTAAGAAAATTTAAGGATTAATTAGTAATTGTGTGAAAGCATAAAGGACTAAATAGCAATTTAGCCAAAATGAATTATGAGTCATCATGGGAATTATAGTGATTAAGGAGGGGCAAAAGAGTAATTTGGTGGAAGATAATTTTTGGAGGCAATGAATTGGGCCAAAGTGTAAAGTTGAAAGGCCTAGGGACTAAAAGTGCAATTTTACCATTTTATTAAGTGAGATATTTTAAGATAAAATTCTAGAGAATTTGAGAGAGGGAAAAATCAATTAAAAAGCAAAGATATCAGCTCTCTCCATAAGCTAGCCATCCAAGCCTTCATCTCTCATTTCTAACTTTTGCTTTTATTCCAATTAAGTCCTTCCACCATTGTTAAGCCCTCCAAGCTCCAAAATCTTTCATTTTCTTTAAAATTTCTCAAGGAAAGGCATAGAAGCAAGCTAGTAGACACCTTAGTTTCCTTATAGAGTCCACTTTGAAGTGTTAAAGTGGATAGGGATTGAATTAGAATTTTGGGAATTCAAGAACAAAGGTAAGAGATGATTCAATTTTCATGACATACATGTATATTTACATAATCTAGCATGAAAAGTATTGAATTTTAGTCTTAAGCTTATATGTATTTGTATGAAATTGAAGAAAGAGGAAAGAAGGAAAAGGACCAAATTGAAGAAAAAAAAAGAAAGGAGAAAGCTAAGGTGTAAGAAGAAATTATCTACAAGTGAAGTAAGTACTACAAGTATTAAAAAGTTTAGAATTAATTAAGTTAAAGTGTTTATAATTTTAACATATATGATTAATTATGATAAAAATGATATGTTTAATTATAAATGTTAATTATGTATGATTGAATGAAATTTAGGCTCCGTTTGTTTGACTGAAAATGGTTTCCGGAAAATAATTTTTGGAAAATGAATTGCTTTTCTGGAAAAGTTAATATTTTCTGGTGTTTGGATGAATATGTGTAAAATATTTTCTGTTGTTTGGCAGATTTCCTAAAAATATTTTAGGAAAACTGTTTTAAATGAAACAAACATACATTTGAGAATTTATTATTTTTTCATTGTTTAATTGAGTTTATTTTATATCTATTAAATTTATATTTTATATTATTTTTACATATATTACAATAATTTATTTATAAATAAAAAAATCAAATTAAATACATTAATAATCATAAATTGAAAATAACCAAAGCGAATAGATGATTCGTAATTGTGTTATAAAAAAATAAAGATTGAATAATAATAATAAATTAGCTTTCAAACCATATTTAATATTACAAATTACTAGTACACCACATGATAACTACAAATAATATTATCCAAGTACATAATTAGTAATACACAACATTATAACTAAAATATTGTCAAAGTGCATAACTAGTTTTACACCATATAATTAGTACTACAGAACATTAAAGCATATATATCTTCAACCTTAAGAAAAATTTTGAAGCCAAATTTTTCTATGCTTCCTATTTTTGACTAAGAAAGCTTTAGCCTCGGAATCATGATTTATAAGATAATCAGACACACTATAAAGGAAGTCGTCATCAAATCCTTTCACCTACATCGACATCACTTCTTCGTAAAGATGTGGTGCCTTATCGCAGTAAACCGTTCCAATGCATTTGCAATCTTGCCAAGTTGTTCACCCACAAATTTAATTTTTTCATCAACGACATTTTCTTGAATACTTTTTCTTTTACATTTAGATGTGCCAGATGAAGATACATTTGTTCTTATCTCAACCTCCTCATTGTTGCATTCTACAGAAATTGAATTTTGGTTACCATCATCTAAGTCTGTGTCAGCAAATGTTCTAGCAAAGCTCTCTGTTGCCATATCTTTTCCAACAACCAAAGCCATTTCATCATAATGATCAATGCTTTTGTTCAGAAATGGTTCATACTTCTTGTGTGCCTGTTGGATATTATACACAATTAGAATAACAAGTGATGTGTCGTCGGGAACACCAAATATAACCTATTCCAAAAATTAAAGTAAATAACAGTAAAAGGGAAGTAGGGTCTAATCCTCAGGGATTGGAGAGTCGTAAAAGTCTTGTCTGTCGAGATCGTGGATCAAATCTAGCCCAAGAAAAGCTCTGTGATCTAAGGAAAAATAAAAGAAACTGAATTAAAAAAATAAAAGAAAATAAAACTAAAAGAAGTAGAAAATAGGGAAGTCGAAGAAAAAATAAATAACATAAAATAAACAAGTTGAAAGAAGAAGGGTTTTATCGATATTTAGAGATCCAGCCTCCGGTTATCTTGATTCTTCTTCGATTCAATCATAGACTTTGGATGGTTCTTCTCATGCCCGAATAAGCCAGTTATAGTGGAAGAGGACACCTACGACCACCAGCTCCGGATACAATTTTTAGTGGAACCTGACTCTAGCCAACCGTCGCTCCAATGGGACTGTCTTACACTAGATCAACTTTTCCCAACGACGAATGCCACGCCGTTTTGTCTCTTTTGGCTCGGCAACCTCTGACGCAGTAAGTTAACGAATCGACTGTGAAACCTTCTCAAAACACACAAAGCGGCCGTCTTTGCACAAGATGAAAAGATTACTTTTGTAGGGATTTTGGACGGAAGCGTCAATCCCGTATTACAGAGAATTGATGAATACTCGGGTTGAAAAGAATTAAGCGCGGATTCTAAGCCTCATGAACCTTGGAGGAATATTTGATAACCTTTGGCTAGAAGGGTTTTTTAGTTACTCATGATTTTGGGGAAGAACACAAGATAATAAAATAAAGTTTTTATTGAACTAGGGATTTAGGGAGATGGAAGATTTTTCAATGAATCGGGAATGAATAATTCAATCACTCCACCCCCTATTTATAGTACATAATATTCCTAGTTGAATCCAATCTAAATTCTAAAAGATAATTAGAATTATATCTAACATTTAATTCCCCTAATTGGATCCAATTTAAACTCTAAAATATAAATACAAAAAAGATAAATATAAATTAAATACAAATTTAAATAATAAATAATATCTTAAATATTAAATCCTAATATAAAATATTTTTTAAAAATAAAAAAAATAAAAAAAAATAAAACCAAGTCTTTTTGTCCTATAAACTCTCTCTTTTAGCATTCCATCTTTGCACAACTTCAAATTCTCCTCTAAAATTATGTTTTTTGTCTCTAATTTATCTTCTATCACCACTTGAGTCCCTACAAAATAAAAAGATAATAAATAGCCCAATTTAATAAGATCATACTCTAAAATTATATATATTTAATATCCAAAAGTATGTCATATTTAAGCATTATCAACAAGTAAAGAATATAATGCTGAAATATATTTAACATATATATAAATATATTACCATCACTGCCGCATCATATGTCGATCTATCACATGTGATCATTTTCATGTTATCATCCCATCCAAAACCACTTTCGGCCCGAATTCTGGATATAATTTGCCATTGATTTTTTACAGTCCTCAAATGATTTTCCACATGCTTAGAATCACACTGAACTTAGAATTTTTCAGAAATAACTACAGCAACTCGATTAATAGCAACTGATTTGAAATTGTTAGAAGGCTTATTTCCTTTTTGGGCCTCATCTGCTAGAATTTCTAAAAAAAGATGTTCCATCGGTTTTGTCCACCTGAATTGCTTGGTTGTCCTTTCTTTGTTGCCATTACCCATTCTATATTAATAATTGTCATTGTCAATCATTACAAAAAATAAAAAATAAGAATTAAATAACAAAAATAACAACTTAACCATAAACTTGGATATTACTAGGATACTCTATTTATATCCAAACAAAATAAAAATAAAAAACCAAACAAATACATTAATACTCTATTTATACAAATTACATTGATGTGAATCCACACTTGAACTAAAATTTACATATTTTATGATTAAATAAAAATGAAATATTAATTGTAGTATTAAAATTTTAATTCGAATAAAAATATAGAACTAATTTATTTAATTGTTTTACTTGATGTATCTTTGAATTATAATGGAATAGAATTATATGGTTGATTAAGTTATGTAATTATACATATAATTATAAATAAACCCAAAGTTTAGATGAGCTAAATCCTCTCTCACAACCCTTCTGTAAAGCTATGTAGAAACAAATCAAAAGCAATAAAGAAACAAAAGTGAAAGAACCCAAAAGGAGACGAAGGAAAGGAAACAGAGGCAAGCAACGCAGGTACTATAAATACCAGAGGAAAAGGCTTTACAAAGAAGAAAGCAATGGAATGGTTGTTTAATTTAGGAGTCAATCAGGACTCCCTTGGTTGCTAATTTGCAAGATACACAATCTCACAGCCTTAAACACAGAAAAACGAGCTGAAGAAGTATCCTTAGATTCCTCCTGGTTTTCTAATTCTATACACATGCCTCAAAAACATGTCAAACAAACATATACTCTAGCAAAAACTCGGTTTTCACATATAAAATATTGTTAACAGTAAACTAACAGATGATTAATGACGATAATAGACAGTAATTTCATATATACTACAAACATTCCAAGCATTATATCACACAAACAACTAGTCCATTCTATGTTCTTATTTCAGGTAAATCACACGAGTTCGAAGCATAAAATTTTGGGGAAAGAAAATGAGTGTTGAATGAATTTTATTTAGGCATCAAGACAGAAGGTTGGCCAATCCTCGTATATCCAACCATCAATTTGAATGGCTACTCAATTTTCTTCATTCGGACAATTCTCGGTATGCAATAGCATCAGTAGGCAGTTCACTAGTATGAAGCAATGAACTGTAGTTCACTGCTAGAGCTTAGCCAAGGAAGCAGGCACATAATTTCGGGTCAGGAGCATTCTGTGATCCTAGCGAATGGGCCATAAAATCTCAATTCTCCGAGAAGTAAAGTTCATATGGTCATTTATGACTAACTCTTATAGTTAATTCTTTAATATATTAAAAGGTAACTGCCTTGAGGAAGCAAAGCAAACAATTTGTATCTGGATTTGCAGCAGAAGATGATAAAAGGTCAAAAGATCCACAGAAAAATCTTACTTGCGCACGTAACAACTTAATATCATCTTAAGATCCAAACAAAAGGCAAATAACTTTAGCTTCAATTACCATATAAGAGGAGAAGATACATCCCACCCAATAAATTTTCTAGAAATCTATAAACCTGCAAATTTAAGTTAATGGAATAATATCTCAAAGTAGTAATTTAGGTACCTTCAAAGTATTTCTCTTAACTGGGGAACAAAATTTACAGCAAAGGGTTGAAAAATAATCAAAGACAAAAATTAGCAAGAATGAATGGGTGCAAAGGAATTTTCAGGAGCAAGAAGACAATTCTCACCAACCTGACAAGAAAATAATGAATGGGTCCAAAGAAATCTTGCCAAAATAGGCAAGTGGCATAGAACAAGGTGGAAATGCAAGCTTCTCCATGAATATAAACAAAGGAGAAGGAGCAGGCCCAAAGAATAATAATCAAAGACAAAAAAAAAACAGATGAAAGCAACCTTACAGATCTGCAACCTTGAAGTAGATGAAAGCAGGAGGAGTGATGGACTGGATCTGCAACGAGAGGGGAAGGAGAGGGATTTGAAGACTGAAAATATCTTACGGAAAATAAAAGAGTAAGACATTTTCAGTAAAATCAAGCATGTTTTCCCGTGTTTTGTAAAATCTTTTACATGGGGAAATTGTTTTCAGCCAACCAAACATTGAAAAAGGCTGAAAAGCTTTTCTGGAAAATCTTTTACAACCAAACAAACATACCCTTAGTATAAAGAAACATGAGAAAGGAATTATTCTCATTAAAACAGATTGGACAGAACAGAGGACTAACTTCGAAAATTCACCAAAAATTATATAAAAAGAGTTAAGAGTTGAATTAAATATGTAATTAAAGCTTATTGAGTTTAGTTTCATATGGAAGAAACAGTGATGGAAATGGATCTGTATATTCTGCGATAAACTAGTTTTTCTAGAACAAGGTCAGAGTAGGTTCGAGTTCCCCTGTTCTGTCTTTGAAAAATCATAGAAAAATTTAGAAAAATTATTAGAGACTGGAATTTATATGGTTAATTTTCTAATGAGTATATTTTCAAAATAAACAGACGAGAACATTATTGGATTCCTTTACTAAAAGATAAATAATTTTTAGTAAAGAAAGGTCGAAACTGTTAGGCAGCAGAGAAGGGGTAAATTGAAAGAATTTACTGTACAAATTGGCTAAAGTAAAAATTCTGAAATTTTTATGGTAAAAATATATTTGAGTCTAATTTCAGAACCATCAAGCGGATTGTAATTTCGAATTCTGTATCTCAATATATAAATAATTTAGTGACTGTGACTCAAATGTACAACTTTGAAAAGTAATGTAAAAAGAAAAATGAAAAATTGAATAGAAATGAAAAATTGATGCATATAAAGTGATATGTGATGAAACTGAGAAATGAGAATGAAATGGATAAATCAAAAGTTTCCAAAGTTATTAGTACATAATTGTTTATGATATTTGGTTGTTATTTGGTGAAATTGATTTGTTATTGATTTGTATTACTATAATCTGAATTATTCATTATTTAATGTTTATTTCGATATTTATATTTAATAAGTGAATATAAGGCAAGCGTTAATATTGAGATGAATGAAAATTTATATTGAATTAATAGTATAGTTGAATTGAATTTGAATGATTTGTGATCAAAATTGAAAGTGAAAGTGAAAGTGAAATTGGAAATGAAAGTGATATGAATTGTAAATTGAAAATCCCTATTAACTAGTCGGGCTGAGTCGGATATAGTTGGCATGCCATAGGATTGGAAGAGTTCAGGGATACTTCGACCTTAAGTCGATGAGACACTAGGTGTCATTATTTTACTTTGGATAGATTCGATGAGGTACTGAGTATCGCTTTACTTCGGCTAGGCTGATGAGACACTAGGTGTCACTTAATTGCTTCAAACTATTGATGAGGCACTGGATGCCATTCTGGTGTGTTTGGTTGAATCCGTGTATCCGTCAAGGTCCGAGTCTTGTTAATAGGGTAAACAATGTGAAAAAAAAAGAATGTGCAAATTGTGACATTGAGGTAAGTGAAATGATAATCACATGAAAGGTAAGTACAATATATGTATAAGAAATCAAAGAATGATAAAACTAAGTAAGCTAAAAAATTAGAATGGTTAAAATGTGAAATGAGGAAGAATATGTGAATTCATAACACTACTGTAAATTAAATGTTATAGACATAAAAGGTATGTATTTTACATGAATAAATAATTATATGAATGAGTTTGAAATGTGTGATTAAAAGATGAATGATTAATGACTCTTGTAGTACTTACTAAGCCTTCACCGGCTTAACGCGTTTAATTTAACGCATAGGTACAAGATCTCTGAGAAGCTAATGTTGGATTAGGTGCCTCTCATCAAATCACATCAACATTGGAAGATTACAAGACAGAGTATACTTATTTTGAGGTAAAATGGCATGTACAAATGGTACTTATATGTCCTCAATGAATGGGTTATAAATGTTATTTTGGAATACTATGAACTTATGAAATGAGATGATGAATTTTGAATGGAATTGTGTTTTAGATTGAATTGATTTATTGGTAAAGTTTTTATATAATTTCAAGGGGGTTAGTTTGAAATTTCTAGCTATATTTCTTGATTTTAGAACAGATGTATCAATATTTTTATGGTGGTATCGATATTTATCCTGTTTTGAGTAAAATTACATTTTCATTATTTTCAAACTGGTTTTAAGTCTCGATTTTGATTATACTTGATTATTTTGTGATATTTTGAGTAAAACGATTCAATTACACAATATTTGAAAGAAAATTTTATTATACTCATTTTTAATTCTCTGACACTGTATGTAATACTCTTATACCGGGTTTATACGTGTGAACCGGGTGTAAAGGTGTTACACCAATTTTGTCTAGTCCCACTGGGTTTGGTTTCTTTGACACTTTTTCTTTAGGTAGCTTACCATTCATTTCATCGGTTGCTCGACTTCATTGTATCCGTTTTTCTTTGATTCAATCTTCTGACTCTTTAGGGATTTGGTGTCGTAGCTTCATATCTTGGTTCACTTTTATTGAGTTCCACTTCGTTTAATTGGTCTATTTCTCTGTATCTCATCAGGAAGATGACCGCCTCATTGTTTTAATCCACTTCTCTGTAATCTAATTAGGAAGACAGGTTTGGTTCACTTCTCTATATCTTATCAGAAAGGTGACCGCTTTATTGCTTTGAACCACTTCTCTATATCTCATTAGGAATATGAGGGTTTGAAGTTTCACTAACATTAAGCTTCTCTTCATTGATTTGGTCTACTTCTCAGTATCTCATCAGGAAGATGACTGCCTCATTGTTTTAATCCACTTCTCTGTATCTCATTAGGAAGACGGATTTGGTTCACTTCTCTGTATCTCATCAGGAAGGTGACCGCTTTATTACTTTGACCCACTTCTCTGTATCTTATCAGGAAGATGGGGGTTTGAAGATTCACTCATATTGAGCTTCGCTTCATTGATTTGGTCTACTTCTCAGTATCTCATCAAGAAGATGACCACCTCATTATTTTAATCCACTTCTCTGTACCTCATCAGGAAGACGAATTTGGTTCACTCCTCTACATCTCGTCAAGAAGATGATCACTTTATTGCTTCGACCCACTTCTCTATATCTCATCAAGAAGATGGATTTGGTTCACTTTTCTTTATCTTATCGGGAAGGTGATCGCTTTATTGCTTTTACCCACTTCTTTGTATCTTATCAGGAAGATGAAGGTTTGAAGTTTCACTCACATTGAGCTTCGCTTCATTAATTTGGTCTACTTCTTAGTATCTTATCAGGAAGATGACCGCCTTATTATTTTAATCCACTTCTCTGTATCTCATCAGGAAGACGGATTTGGTTCACTTCTCTGTATCTCGTCAGGAAGATGACCACTTTATTGCTTCGGATGACTGTAATTTACCTCATGATCGGTGTAATAGATTGGATGGTTACAAATTACCCCATGATCGAGGTAAAAGATCGGGTGGCCGTAATTTGCCTCATGATCAAGGTAAAAGATCGAGTGGCTACAATTTGCCCCATGATTGGGGTAAGGGATTAGATGATGATATAACTTCACTCCATTCCACTGTAACTTCAGGGAAATTGAGATCCACTACTGCAGTTTTAATCCAACTTTACTGCAACTTCAGGAAGATAGGATTTGATGTTGAAGCTTCATCTTGCTCTTACTACAACTTCAAAAAGATAAAGACTTGCTATTGTATTTTTTATCTGCTTCACTGTAATTTCGAGGTAGAAGATTTACCGTTGAGGCTTCAATCTTTCCCATCATGTTCCTAAGGTACTAGGTTCGTCTTTGCGGCCTAAACCTTTCCCTTCACATCTTTATGGTACCGGATTCACCGTTGTGGCCTCAATCCTTCCTATCACATCTTTTAAGGTATCGGGTTTGCCGTTGCGACCTCAATCTTTCCCTTCAAATCTTCATGTTTCTTTGGTTCATTTCGCTATTTTATGGTAATGAAACCTATAGGATATGCTTTAATGAGCCCCTATGTAGGCTAGATTATTAGGATGCCATGATCAGAATGAATCAAATGCTCATAAACAGATGAGTATGAATGAGGAGTGTAAAAATGTCATCTTTGAGAAATGATTTTATTTTTAGTCATTGTCTGACATCGTTTGTCATTTGTCTAAGTCCTATCACTGATGTGTTGTCATATTTTGTGCATGTGTATATTTGTCGTGAAGCCTAAAGAGGTAGTTGTAATTCGAACTATTTGTTTGGAAACCCTTTTAACCCTCGAGTTTGTGTTATTTCCAACTAGTGGTCTTATTTCAGGTCTCTGTACTATTTAGAAATTTTCCAGAATGATATGTAGAAATCCTTTTATTCCTTATATCGTTAGACCACTAACTATTATTTCAAATGCAAACAATGCTTGAATCAAGGTTATAAGGTGGATGAAATTGAATTTGATTGCAGGCAAAGCTCACCTGAATGAAAAGATCATTGGTTCATTAACCGTTATTTTTTATGCAAAAATGCTCGAACATGATCGCGAGGCTAATAAAACTGAATTTTTTGAGGCAAAACTCACATGAATGAAAAATATTAAAAATGACCCATGCTGGTCAAAAGCTGCCAAACATAAGGTGAACAAATAATGGAGTTAGGTACCCCAGATATCAAAGTATGAGCTCCACTGAGCAAACTTAATGAGGACAATTCTGAGCTTGACATGTGTCCATGAAACTTGGAGTATTTCGTCAATGCCTCAAGGTGTAAAGTTTCTCCACCTTACTACTTTTGATAAAGAAGACCACTTCATGCCTCTTTCTTTTATTCAAAATTGAAATGCCCTTTCAGGTTTTCAACTCAAGTCTCCTTAGGTTTCGAGATGCCCTTTACGAGTTTTCACCTCGACCTCTCCTTTTCTTTTCCCTTTTTTTCTTTTTTTCTTTTTTATTTTTATTTTTATTTTTTCTTTCTTTTTTATTATTTATTATTTATTATTTTTCTTTTTCTTTTTCTTTCTTTTATTTATTTATTTTTCTTCATCGAATCCGAGTTCACGAAGTTGGGTAGCTCTTTGCCGTCCATTTCGATCAAAATCAATTTAATGAGTAATTTATTTTTTAAAGCAAGCAAAAGATTTAAAAGAGAATTTGACAGATTACAAAGATGGCCAAATGGGGAAATTTTCATATTTTTATGGTGTTTTTTGGACCAAATTAAGGAGAAACAAAATCTTTCTAAATTTTAAAAAATAGATTTAAAGAACAAGGACCCCATTAGAATGTCACGAAATGAGGAGGGACCGCAAAGGCAAATTTTCCTCTTCACGAAATGCGAGAATCCTACCTTGATCCGAAGCGGGTCGGTTCGGGAGCACCAGAAACGGTGTCGTATAGGGGGATATTTAAGTGAAAAAACCTTTAAAAAATTCACTTTTCATTTCATTTTTCCAAAAAGCAACTCCCTTTTCCCATTTTTCTCTAAAATGCTCTCAACAGAGAGCTCTGGTCGTGGGTCTCCAGTCCGGTCGTCCACTGCGACTCCTCCGCTCTCGATCGTTGCGCGTCGCTGTCCATGGCGGTTAGGTAAGAAAAAATCGACCCTTTTTATTTATTCTTTCTTGAAAGTCGGAATCTGGGTTTCAATGATCGAACCCAAATTTTCATAAAAATAAAAAATTTGTTTTCTTTAAAAGTTTTTTTAAAAAACTCGGATCTGTTTATTTTTTAAAACTTTTTTAATATTTTTGTTTTTATTTCAAAAAAGAAACTCAGATCTAGTCAAGTCCAGATCTGCGAAAAGGAGAAAAAGGATTTTGATTTTCTTTTTAAATCTTATTTTTTATCCTTTATTTTTTGATAAAATTGAATAATGGAATCCCTCACGAACATCGACCTGTTCGGAGGGATTCCGTTCGCATCTCCGACGACGATCAAGATTCAAGGTATGACTTTTAAATTTCTTGTTTATTTCTTGTACTTTTATTTAAAACGTATCGCAAATAAATACAGCAGTTATGAGATGGCAATTTATAAAATAACAAACATTCAAAACGTATACCTTGAGGAACAGATTTCTGAATGCTTTGTACTTGAAACTGAGATTTTAATTTCTATTTCTCTTTTTTGCTTGAATGCGTTTTTTGGTACAAATCGCAGGTATCTAACTAACTATTACAGAGAAAATAATCAGGCTTTTTATAGTCGGGATTACAATGATTTCTATTTTGTTTTCTTTCCATTTGTTTTTTTGTCTTTTGTCTCTGTTTGCTTCTCCTTGGCGCAGATCAACGATGGTAACAGAAGAACATCAATTGGCGAGGCTGTCAGAAGCCTGGTGCTAGTCGAAAGGATGCATGCTGGTGGCCTTGGGAATGCACAGGGGCGTGGTGATCTCAGAAAGGCAGTGCGCTGACGTGGTAGGGCATGGGTGAGTGGCGGCTTGAAGAGAGGATTAGGGTTTCCAAATGTTTCAATATGTTGGGCTTGCTGGGCCGACTTGGGTTTGGATTGTATTAGGCTTTGGGTAATTAGGTCATGTAATTGGGTTGCTGGTATTGATGTAAATTGGACATTTAAATTTAAAATGAATTTAAAATTTAAAATTTAAAATTTGAGTTTTGAAGTTGGGTCCGGACAAAATTAGGTTTTAATAAAAAATATTTAAAGATAGATAAAAATTGATTAGATTAGTCCGACCAATTCATGAATCAACCAATCTAACCCCTTATTCCGAACAGATACCTCAATTGATTTTTGATCCAATTGATCTGGTCGATCCGTCCAATTTTGAAAACAATGATGAAATTTGATGCATTTAATTTAAGATGAGAGTTCTTTTTAATATTTTAACCTAGAAAATTTATAAAAATATAAAAGTAAAAAGTTAGGTTTTGTTGACCAATGTATACTTAAAAAAAACATCTTGAAAGAATATATAAAAACAAGCTATCTTATCCTAAATTGTTTATAACAAAGTGGAAAAAAAACATTTTTTTTCATTCAAATTAGAAGTTTTTAGAATTGAATTTGTGTTATTTTATGATGATGTGGTGTCAGATTCTTCCTTTAAAATGCTTGTTTTGCTTGATTGTTAGATGGATGGGAAATGGCAAGTGATTTTTGGCATCATCATCATGTCGTGTTGCAATTTTCAATTAGATAATTGATTGATTTAGATTATTTGTGATATATATAATATTTAAAAAGAGAGAAGAAAAGGAAATTGGGAATTGATAGTAGGAAAGGGAGGGATGATTCATTTACACTAGTATAAAAAAAAATATTTTATAATTTTTCATATTTTTTTTGTATGATTAATATTTTAATGATTTAACAATTAAATTTATCAATATAATTATATTTATCGTGCATGTGAATTTTTAAACTGATCATATCAATATAAAATAATATATATTAATATAATTTTTTATATAAAATAAATAGTTAAATTTTTTTATTTATGTAAAATTTGATATACATGATTTATATGAATAGAATATGAATAAAAAAACTTAAAGTAATTGTTAATATATAAAAACTGTAGTACATATTTTTGTAATTTTATTTTAATCTTTATATTTAATAATGGTTAGAAGAAAATGGTTATTGATGCAAGGGTTTATAGTGTGTATTTAAATTTTAAAAGATTTATAATTTTGATGAAAAAATGTAATAAGTAATTAGAGATGTATGATATATAATTAAGAATTTAAATTTAAATATAAATAAACATGTATATAGACATAAATGAATTCAAATAAATCAAACATGAAGTATCTAATTGAATGCAATCGGGATGAAGTTGAATCAATATTCATTTGGAATGAATGTAGGACTAATTGAAAAAAAGGCCAATTTATTAAGGGTCTAACTCAAAATTAAGCCATTACCTTTTAAAAAGTAATTCCACCTCACGTGATTGGTGAGAAGTCCGACACAATTTTCATAATTTACCTTTTTATACTGTTTACTTTTAGATAATTTTTAACCATTTTACCTTTTATAATAAACTATTACTCAAAATAAAAGTATTAGTTTATTTTTAATGTGTAAAAATTAAAATAGTTTAATACCATAATATTCTTTCCAACAAAAATATCATAATATTATTATTGTTCGTAAAAAATATTATTAAGGATATTTTATTTTAAAAATAATATTTTTTAAAAATTTATAAATATTTGTATTTTTATGCATATATTACAAAATGAAAAACACAATCAGGTTTAATAGTTTTGATATTTCAAAAAGAAAAATGTTTAATAGTTTTGGAGTGTAATAATACAAATCCATACCTAATCAGGTTGCGACAAATGTCAGTCATTTAATAAAAATAAAGAGTTTTTTTATATTAATAGAATGTTTTAAAAAATAATATTAATGGAAGATGTTATGAGTAGTTTTAGACATTGTGTAAAAAAAATAGATATAATCAGAACTTATAAATTGACATAAAAATTATTTTTTCAAAAAAAATATATTAATGACATTTGCTATTATATTGGTTTGATATGACTTGGTGAGCATATGAACGAATGGGTTTCCTTGTGTTTTTCCGGTTTGTTTTATTGATCATTTGTTTTATGCGTTTCAAAGCATTCGAACTCACATCCTCTTATATTGATAATAATATTTATGTCAATCGAGTTAAAATTTAATTGGCTATTTATGCTATTCTTTAAATGTTTGATTTAGTTAATGTTATTTTTAATGAGTTTCAATTCAATTGAAAATGATTTTAAAAAAAACTTTTTATATATAAAAAAAACTCCTTGAAAATAATTCAATAATTAATTGAGCCCTTAATCAAATTTAAATAATCAATTAAGCTATTGAATCGACACTTTCTGTAAAAGCCCAAGGCTTTAGAGGTAATGTTGGTGGCTTTGGGGTAGATATGGGATGGTGGTGCGGTCACCCAGGGCTCAAGGTTTAAAGAAGTTTAAAATATTTATTTTTAGCTTTTAAGGGGTCCAAAACATTTTTTTAAAGGCCAATTTTTTTTTTCAACTTTTAAGAGACTTAAAAAAATTTTCTTCAACTTTATCTAAAACTCCATTTTATTGTTTTGCCTAGGACCTCAAAAATGTCAAGAACGAGTTTAAGGGATTGGGGAGAGGTTTTTTTTTAAAAATAATTATTTTAAAAAATATATTTTTAATAATTTTTATAAATTGGATTTTTTAAAATTTTCATAAATTTTTAATTTTTAAGATTTTTAAATGATTAAAAAAGATAAATTACTAGATTACGTCACGTGGCACAACTTTGGCATGCCACCTAGCAAAGTCAACAGTGTAAAAGGACGAGGGTTTAATTGATTTGTTAAATTCGATTGAGGACTCAATTGAGTGTTGTTCTTGATTGAAGGTTATTTTTGATTGAGAATTCAATTGATTATTGAATTATTTTTATGGAGCTTTCTTAATAATTTTATTTTTTTTACAAAATTATATTATTGCGAGGATATTTTTATATAAACTTAATAAAAAATTTCTCAAATAAAATTTGAACATGAAAATTTAGCATTTAAACCATTATAGTCGATATTAATATGCATCATTCTGATCCTAAACCAATATCAAATAATCTATATTTCATTTTAATTAAATTTTATATTTCGATAATTTCGATATATTCCGAGATATAATTTAAAACCTTAACTTTACTATTTCAATTGATTGGAATCCTTTAAATAAATAACTTAAAATTTGATTTTGATGACATGGTGGAGTGTGCCATGCCCAATGGCTCATGAGATAGTTGATGTTAAAAGTTGAATAAAAACTATAGAGCGAGGGGCTGAGGGTCTACTGTTAGAATGGGCTGATAGGTTGATGAAAAGAATGGAGAATGGCAGGCAGCCCTAAATAAGATATGGTTGGAGGTTATCACTCGCACTGTTCATCCTCACACAATTAATGTCGGTGGCATATCAACACCAACACGCCCTTCACAATTTCCAACTGTCTGCCGACACCACATCCCATCGACATTTCGGTGACGCGTCTTTTATATTCTTATTATTTTTATTTTTGTGCCCCTGTCCCTCAATTTTAATTTCTTTAACTCATTATCACATTTATTAATACTAATTTTCTAACTTTTTAAAATTAATTTATTTAACTTTCCAAGTTAATAAAAAAATATTTTATTTTTTCATTTCATTTTTCATCTCTTTTCAATTATTATTTTATTTTTGTGCCCTCAAATATCAATTTCTTTAATTCATTACTTCTAAGAAAATGTGATATCTCATTTATTAATATTGATTTTTCTAACATTTTAAATTTATTTATTTAGTCTTCTGACTCTATAAAAAATCTATTTTAACTTTTCATTTTATTTTTCATCTCTTTTCAATTATTATTTATTTTTGTACCCGTGTTTGTCAAATATCAATTTTTTTTAATGAAACAACTATTAATTTCTTTAATTCATTAGTTTTAAGAAAATGTTATATCACATTTATTAATGTTAACTTTTCTAACTTTTTAAATTGATTTATTTAGCCATAAAATTTATTTTAACTGTTCATTATTTTTTTCATTTTTTAGCTTTTTAAACTTATATTATCTATTCATCTCAAAATGAATAAAAAAATTAATATCGATTAACTTTGTTGATGTCAACATTTACGTGATAATACATATGTATGTCATGTTAATATTTAATTAATTTAAAAAAATTTAAAAATTAATTTTTTATACACATTTAATAATTTTAAATTTTAAATTTTTAAAAAATAATTTTTATAATTTTTTAAAATTTAAAAAATTAATTAATTATTAAGATATCATCGACGTGAATGTCAAATTAGTAAAATTAACTAATATTAATTTTTTATCCTTGATTTGACATGCAATAAGAATTAAAAAACTAAAAAAACAAAAAATTAAATAAAAACCTAAAATATATATATTTTAAAAAGTTAGAAGGTAAGATTGTGTGAACTTTTAATTATAAGTTTCTAACATTATAGCTAAGCTTGAAGTTACCAGTTAAATAAACCATTACACCATAGTCAAATTTATTTTAAAAACAAATCAATATTATAACGTCAACTACTTTTCTAAAATATAACTAAAAATTAAAAATATTTTTTTGTTTTTTAACTAAAAAAAGTTTTTTTTACTTTTTTTTTACTTTTTCTTTTTTAGTTATTAAATTTACTTTTCTTTTGTCAAATAACTCAAAAAAAATGTTAATATTTATTAATTTTATTAGCGTTACATACAGTGAATTGCTATGTAAATAACATATTGATGTTAGTATTTAATTAATTTTTTAAAATTTTAAAAATATTATAATTTTTTAAGTTTAATGATTTTTGAACATCATCATAACTTCATAAATTGACACTCAGAGCATGACGATTCCATTTCCCCCACTCCATTCCTGCATCTCACGGCTATGAGAACAATTGATTTTTTTTTTTAAATAAATTTAAATATTTATTTGTGGTTAAATTCTATCATTAGTCCCTGTATTTTGCAAAATTTGTTGATTTAATTCCTTTTTTATTTGGTCAATTTTAGTTCCTGTACTTTTTAAATTTTAAAAATTTAGTTCTCACTAAATAATAACTATTAAATTTATTAAACAAAGTTCTACTATTTTTAAAATTCGATGCACCAAATATATTATCATGTGTCTAATACCACGTAAGTGTATTATTTCCATATATTACTCACTAAAATGTTAGTGAATGGATTAACAATTATCATTTACATCAAGACTCAAATTTCAAAATTCAAAAAATATAGAGACTTAGAATAATCCAATTGGAGAAATTTGACTAAATTTATAGCTATACGCATGGTACAATACTAGTAATTGAACTTAATCAAATGTATATTTGAAAAGTACAAGGATTAAAAGTGACAAATTTAAAAGATACAAGGACTAAAATTGATAAAACAAAAGTATAGGGACTAATCTACAACTTTCACAAAGTACATGGACTAATAGCAAATTTAACCTTATTTATTGTTGCATTTTCCTTTAATTTATTAAGGTTAAACTATACTACAAGTCCCTATACTCTTTGTAAATTTAAAATTCAATTCCCATAATTTTATTTTTAGAAATTAAATCTCTATACTTTTATAATTTCAAAATTGAGGTCAAATTGTTAAATATTGTAATTTTTTTTATTAAATTTATTAGTGTGACATTTTAAAATAAAAAATATCCAATTGATAGTCATGTAATTAAAAAAAGTTATAATAATCTTAAATTTAACAAAAAAAATTAACCGTATTAACAAATGGACTTACATATCTTAATTTAAATAGTAAAGAAACTAAATTCTTTAAAATAAAAGTATAGATATTAAATTACAAATTTACAAATAGTGCAGATACTTATAGGAAATTTTAACCATTTATTTATTATATAGTACGGGAAAACACAGGTCTCTCGATTATCAACTCTGTTTCTTTACATTTTATTTAATTTGAATTAATCGTTATTTATTTATTCCTTTCTCTACATACCCTGCTAGTTTTGAATCAAATTCATCTATCGGTGTGCTTCGCTTCGTCGTCTTTTTCATTTCCTTTTCTTTTCCTTTCCACTCACTGGCTAGAAAAACCAGATTTCTATCAGATCTGTAAATTTTCTTTTTAAACTCATCTGTTTACGCTCAAATGCGCCTGAGTTTGGCGGCTTAACTTCACTTTTCATTTTGTTTCTTCGTTTGCCGAAAGTTTCCAAATAATGACGATCTTCGGCCCGATCACTCCCGGTCAGGTGCGTTCACTTCAGCATTCTCCAACGCTCTTGGATCTTGCATTTTGAACTTTCTTCTTTTTTATATAAAAAAGATAAAATCTTTTTTTTTAATTTTTTTCTAGGTTTCGTTTTTTCTCGGCGTATTTCCGGTGATTTCAGCTTGGATCTATGCAGAATACTTGCAATACAAGAAAAATTCACTTGCATCCAAGGCGTAAGCTCTGAATTTTTACATTTTGTGACGCGATTACAATTAATTAACGTACTTTATTGGTGAAAAATTAATTTTCAGTTTTCGTATTTCTGTTAGTAGGCATTCTGATGTGAGTTTAGTCGAAATCGGAAATGGTGCCGTTAAGGAGGAAGATAGAGCGGTTTTACTGGAAGGCGGAGGTCTTCAATCTGGTTCTCCTAAAGCGCGGTCTTCAACATCTTCCGTGTCTCCAATTCTCAAGTTTGTAATTCGAGCCTTGATTTCTTTCCTTCCCTTCTCATTTCTTTCTATTTTGATCAGGTACTGAATTTATATGCTTTGATTTTGTTAAGGTTTCTTATGATGGATGAGACTTTCTTGATTGAGAATCGGTTGACCCTTCGAGCAATGTAAGTGAAATTTTTATTTGTTGATTAATATTTGAATAATTTCTTTCAGAGAATTAATAGTATGTAACTGAACTTGCTCTCTCTTTTTTTTTTTAATTCTTTTTGTTTTTTCGTCTTATAGATCTGAATTCGGTGTTCTTTTGGCATACTATTACATATGCGACCGCACTGATGTATTTGCTTCTTCGAAAAAGGTGAAGATGATTACTTCATTATATAATTCATAGTTATAGTGTCTAAATAGAATAATAGATACTTGTGAAAAGATAAAAATGAACTTTAATTGAAGTTAACTACTGCTGAGCACTCTATTCTTTTTATAAAATGTTGCAGTAAGTCATGCATTTCAAATTTAGTTTTAATGCAATAAATAATCATTTAAAACGATGTTATTGCTTGCCAATTAAGTTCTCTCATTCATTGTATGTCTATGCAGAGTTACAACCGGGATCTTTTCTTGTTCCTCTACTTTCTTCTCATTATAGTTTCGGCAATAACTTCATTCAAGATACACCATGATAAGTCACCATTTTCAGGGAAATCTATACTTTATTTGAACAGACATCAAACTGAGGAGTGGAAAGGTTGGATGCAGGTTTGTAATTCTTTGAAATGATGCAATAAACCTACAAAATCTTCTTCTTCAAAGATCTGTATTTACTTGTAATGATAGAATCTGTTGGATTGCATAGAAAGTGCAAACACTTGTGGCCAATGCTGCTTACACACAAACTGTTCCAGCATTGCTAAACAAGGATTGAAGATAGTCTTGTGCTTACTTTTCCCTCATTTATTTTGCAGGTCTTATTTTTGATGTACCATTACTTTGCAGCATCAGAGATTTACAATGCTATCCGAATTTTCATTGCTGCTTATGTTTGGATGACTGGATTTGGGAACTTCTCATATTATTATGTGCGCAAAGATTTCAGTCTTGCAAGGTTTGCACAGGTATGAGTTCCCTAAAGTAAAGATCATGTAAACTACTCCATGTTCCATGTTCCAAGTTCCAACATTGAGTGTTTTGATTGAACAGATGATGTGGCGGCTCAATTTCTTGGTATTTTTTTGCTGTGTTGTCCTCAATAATAGTTATATGCTGTACTATATATGCCCCATGCATACTCTTTTCACTCTTATGGTTTATGGGGCACTTGGTATTCTGAACAAGTACAATGAGAAAGGGTCAGTCATTGCTCTAAAAATCATTGCCTGCTTCTTGGTGGTTATCCTAGTCTGGGAAGTGCCTGGAGTATTTGAACTTCTGTGGAGCCCATTCACCTTTTTCCTTGGTGGGTAATTTTCCAAATCATGATTTCTATTTAAACAACTTTCGGTCATATTGATGGGAAAAATATAAAAACCATTGCAGGATATACTGATCCGGCAAAACCAAACCTTCCCCTCTTGCATGAATGGCATTTCCGCTCAGGCCTTGATCGTTATATTTGGATTATTGGGATGATATATGCATATTACCATCCAACTGTAAGTTCTGATGAAATTATTTTCGATCTTTTCATTGTATCTTGCTATGAATTAATGCAATTTATTTTTGGAGTTGATGGCTAGATATTGGGATTTACTATTGCAGGTTGAACGATGGATGGAAAAACTCGAGGAAGCAGAGGTGAAGCGGCGAGTACCAATTAAAATAGCTGTGGCAATAATAGCCCTGATGGTATCATATATACCCCTTTTGACTTGCCAGTCCTTTTCCTAGAAACTCTTATTCATGACGTTTCAATAAACTTGTAGGTGGGATATCTATGGTTCGAGCACATTTACAAGCTTGACAAGGTCACCTACAATAAATACCACCCTTACACGTCATGGATCCCGATAACGTAGGTCTCATATCGACTGTGTTGATAGTTGACATATCTGAACATTTTGGCTTTTACCGATAAATTTTTGTTCCTTGTTTTCATCAGTGTGTATATATGTTTAAGAAATGTTACCCAATCCTTCCGAAGCTACAGTTTAACCCTTTTTGCGTAAGTAACCCTTAATCATCTCTTGTTTTGTTCTTTTGTTTTCCGATGACCAATAAGGTGGAGCTAATATATGTCTTTCATTTCCAGATGGCTTGGAAAGATTACACTGGAGACCTATATCTCGCAGATCCACATCTGGCTAAGGTAAGCTGAAGTTGACAACATGAGAATTCTTGGTGCTTCAACTGCTCGCTAGGAGTTGATCTGAATTCGAACCTCTAAATCATAGCATATGATATTTTTAACTCAATATCTGATCACTGTGCAGATCCGGGGTTCCAGATGGACAGCCTAAGCTGCTCCTTTCTCTGATCCCAGATTACCCAATGTTGAATTTCATGCTTACGACTTCCATATACCTTGCAGTAAGTAAAATGGTGTCAGCTTTGGGAACTTAAAATATCTCTCATTAGTCATGCCCTGACATTTTTTTTCTTGCCTGCAGATTTCTTACAGACTCTTTGACTTGACAAATATACTGAAATCAGCTTTTGTGCCTACCAAAGACAACAAGCTCCTTCTCCACAACTTGATTACTGGTGTTGTAATCTCGAGCGTATTATACTCTCTCTCTTTCGTGTTCCTAAGAATCCCTCAGATGTTGGTAAGGTTTAGTTCTTCAAATTAATGTAATTGTATCACTGAGAGTAGGCCTGTCAGTTTGGATCTGAATTTAAAAATTCAAAACTAAAATGACTTTGAACCTAAAACGATCCAAACAAGTAAACCCAAAATTACCTTGATTCAAAACAATCCAAACAATTAGCTCGAAATTTCTGAACCTTAATGACAAAATTCAAAAAGATCCAAACCCAAAACAATTTGAATCGAATGGCTCAGACTCAAAACTAATTGAACCTAAAATGATTAGAACTCAAAATGACTTGAAAACTTTAAAATAAAAATCAATCTGACCCAAAACCGAATTGATTCATTCAATTGACAGGTATAACTGAGAAAACAGCAAATATTGAGTATAATACTTGATAATCTGAATCTAACGGCCTTCACTGTATTGGAATTTGCAGGTGTGAGAACTATAAATATAGAGATAGTAGGAGGCAGCCCCCATGACTGTCATTGGAAGTGTATACCCTCACAATGGAAACATAAAATTGCAGAATTCAATAGGAGAAATCGTCTCGTTGATCGGATCATGCAGAATCTCGGAACATGGAAGGTTAAAGTATGTATAAAACCTCCAATTTGAGGTTGGTTATTTTTGTTCACTATTATTGTTTCCTAAACACACGATATAGTTACTACATGATACCACGTCTAAAACGTATTCATATTGGTTTGCATTACATTCATCTTATTAAATAAAGATTTGCCTTTAATTAATATGCCTTGCGTTTTTTTCAAGATTTGTTGAATCTAGGAATTAAGGAAAATGGAAAATAAAATGCAATACAAAGTAACTAAAAGAAGAAGGGTAACAAAAACATGGAATCCGATTGCAAATGCCAGCAGCAAGGGAGACAGAGAGCAGCTTCTTTTCCAGCCGAGATCATAGGAGATAGTTCCTCAGAATATATGCACAATATCATAAGCAAATCTATTCAAGTTAAAGAAAGTAGTTGAATATTAAGATATGAGAAAAAAGATATTCAAAATGTAGTTACTTAAGGTCAGTTTAACATTGCTTTTCAATACTTTTGTTTCAAAAGCATTTTTGGAAAGCTCAAAAATATATTGTTTAATAATATTTTTATCTTAAAAGTACTTTTGAGAAGTAATACTAAATTGATCTTTAATCGAGATTGAATTCACCTTAACAAGGCTATCTCAAATTCTAGTAACTAATGAGCACATTTCACTCAATTACGCATAAGATCATTGATCATATACATCTCAATAAACAGGTCATCTACTTTTATAGGATTTAAAAAAGTTTAATTATTTAATTAGACATTTGTACTTGTAAGCTACTTGAGTTTCACTTGGAAAAACATGATCATTGTTATACTAGGCTTGAGCAACTCAAGCAAGCCATCAAGTGAACCAAGCTTGAGTAGGTTCGAGCGGCTAACAACCTACTCGACTTGCAATATCTAAACCTTAAAATTTGCATATAAAATGAATTCAAACTGAGCTTCAGCTTTCTATACTTGTATTCATTTGAGCTCGAATCTTGTTTCGAGCAATGAATTTTAAGTTGAGCTCAAGTTTTTTACCAATCGAGTTCAATTAAGCTTGTTTACGACCCTAGGTTCCACACACATTAAAGTTTCTAAATCTAAAGAAAAGGATACGTCCAGAATAGCACGAATGACTGCAAAAATAGAAGAATATAAGCCAAGGAAATAGATGAAGGTTAGGCAAAGCAGAAGAACAAAATTTAGATTCATTGAAGATATGGAAAACATAAAGCAAGTCAAAACATAAAAGAAAAGGGTTTACCATAAGCCCACCCAAGAATCCGTCGAGTATAATCCGACTCCAGCAATCAAAATAAGAATGAAGGGAGAACTTTGCCTTTGCTATTAGTCCAATTGAAGTAATTGCCATGACAATGAAATAGAATATAAACCC
Organism: Gossypioides kirkii; assembly: GCA_005610355.1. NCBI lineage: Eukaryota > Viridiplantae > Streptophyta > Magnoliopsida > Malvales > Malvaceae > Gossypioides > Gossypioides kirkii. The sequence continues at coordinate 9,487,059 of CP032252.1, read as the reverse complement.
CATAAAGCCTGTCAACCCTAAAATCCCAGCAATAACCCCTCCGATTATCGACAAAAATGTTCGGCTGCAAATGAAACCACAATGCTCATCTCAAGTATTGCCTTTCAACGTATCTTCACTCTATGTGAACACAGACATACCTGTAATATACAACTTTCATGTTATTCTGCAAATTCTCCGCCCTATAAGTTGATACATCATTCATAACTTCCTTTGATTTCTTGTCAGATGAACTTGAATCACCCTGTCCTGCCATTACCTATCAATTCTGCTATCCAAATCCCAAAAATAATTCAGAATGACTTGAACCTGAAGTAACCAAAACTTGAAATAATTTAAATCCCTAAAAAATCAAAGCATCAAACACAAATCAAAATGATTTGGAGTCAAAATAATCAAAAGATTTTAAAAGAATCAATCCGATCCATCCAATTGACAGGCTTAGTATAAAGAAAACGAAAAAGGAATACCATATCAGAAGGTGAATTACCCAGTGACGCACAAGCGAAATACTTGAGAAACAATTATATAGTCCTTACTGCGCTAATCTAAAAGATCAATGCAGCATTACTGATATGAAAAACAGATTAGGAAATTATGTATCGTATTACATGTTCCTTTGACTACGGCAGAGCCTCTCAAATATTGGAACTTCGATCAAAACGCAGCATAGATATACATCATCAAATTTCGAAAATTTCAAATGATTAATATGAAAGAATGTAAGAATTTTACATCCATGATAATTGAAACGTAGGGGATAGAAATGGATCTAAGCATCAACAAACCATTCAAAAACAAATAAGAAAATAAAATTAAAAGAAAAAAGAGGTTTACCCAGATGATCGGAGAATACGAGACACCCTTTTTTCCTGTATTCTTCTACTGAGAATTTACTTCGAGATTGCCCACTCGAATTTTGTTTTTATTTTAATTAAATCCCGTCTTTTCATTAAATGCCATTATACTCCCTTTACTTTTTCAAAATTATAAAAAATCCACAGAAATAAAAATTAGCATTTTTTTGGTTTTATTTTTTTATGAATTATTGTTTAATCTTAGAAAAACTAATTTTATACTAGATGTATTTGTATCATCTTGAAAAGATCAACATGGTGCGTATTTATTATTTTTATTATTCAATGGTAAATTAGTAGAATAAAACAATTTCAAAATATATTAAAGAAAGTAGATCGATTTTTTTCCATGTTTAAAAAAATAGATCGATTTTGAAAAGAGAAATAACAGAAAGCGTGCCATCTAGTGCATACTTTCAGTGTTCTTGTTGCCACCTCAGATGAAACACGACGTGTTTTCGTTAAACGATAACTTTTCCCAACAGTAAAAAATCAAACAACAATTTTTTTCCAATGGCTAAAGACAATTAGTTTATTTGCTATATAAATTCAAGTCATTTGTTTTGCATTCAGATCTCATTCTCTCAATTATTTAGTTCTCGATTTTTCGTTCAATTCCTTTCAAAATCTTGTTGTTTTAATTTTATATTTCGTAATATTTTTTATTTTAATTGATTTTTACAGTGACAATTTTGCTTATTTGTTTGGATGAGAAACAATGTTAATTTTTTTGAACAATTGTTATTTGTCTATTTAATTTTACTTGAAATGTTACATTTATAATAATTTCATATTATTTTTCTCATTTTGGTCAAATTTGCTCTTAAAAGTAACAAATAGCATGTTTTAGCAAAAAAAAACAAATTCCCTATCGCTTTTATAAAAAAGAAGCCCCAGCGCTGATTAATCTTCTCTGATTTCAGTTTATTTTTTAAAAGAACTAGATATAAAATTAATTTACTAAAGAAATTTAGGGTGCATTTATCTGTTTCTCGAAATTAAGAGGGTAAATATTAATCATAAATTTTAAAACTACTCGATAGTCAAAATAAGGATCGAACTCTTAGCTACTAGTTAAAATAAAAAAAATCTTTACCATCTCACTTAACTCTTGTGGGCAGCTTTATTTTTTTTTTGCTAAAGTGTTTTCTTTCAGTGATTTTAACTTGCCATTGAAAGTGTTGTCATAGTAAGTGTGGGTCTTGAGGTTTGTAGATGATTTCCATTGTTCATATAGAAATATAATTTCTTCATTTAATACTGAAAATAGTCATAAAATTTCATAAACATACAATACAAACCTTCCAAGAACACCTGCTCTCACCTCTCAAACCTGAATACAGAGAGAGATTTAAGAAGAATGTTACCTATTTAGCAACTTTATGAGCTTTAACATTCCTTCTACCTGCTTTGTGATTTGATTCTTCTATGTAATCATCATCTCCAGCAACAATACCATCTTTAAAGATATCCACATCATCTTCTCCATCCCAATCCTCCTCCTCGAGCTCTTCATCATCAACTTCATATACATCATCATCATCATCATAATCTTCATCATCTTCAACTTCAGCTTCAGCTTCATCATCACCACCTGCGCGAAGAGTGTGCCACTCGGGTGGAGGTGGACAATCCTCAGTGATTGCCTCATCTCTTTTCATCACAAGATGCCGAATGACTCTTTCATCTTGGTCTAACATGGTCTTAAACTCATTAATCCATCTAGCTTCCAGCTCAAAGTTCATCAAGATGTAGTGGGCATTCTTGGCTTTCTTTATCTTGTATGCTAGTCTTCGAAGACCCCAATCATTCAATCTCCATAATCTTCCTTTCTTCTCCCTCAAGAAACCTGCAGATATAATATAAGAAATTTACACCAGGCTACCTTGAACTTTCTCATTGATTCTTTCAAAAGAAGGATACTAATAGCCCAAAATGAAAAGAACAATAAGCATACAATTTACGCCAAGTTACCTTGGACTTTCTCATTGACACTTTCAACCTCTTCATCATGCTTCTCATGAACTAAATAAACAACCTCGTAGTGCCGCACTGTATAAACAAGGAGAATAATGAATCATAACAAAGTGAGCAAATGTCAAACAACATTGAAAACCGAAAATCCACGTTGCCTATACAATGATAAAAGGTTTGCTTCTCCATATTTGACAGAAATCAGACCCCAAAATGCAACTTTGATATTACAAAGGCTAAAAAAACCATGAGTTTCCTTGAATTATTCAACTCCCATTTTAAGATATCCATATTCCATTTCCTTGGAAGGCTGCCAAGATGTCGATATCTTTGGCTTCATACTCGGGAGTACGATAAATCAATTTATACTTTCTAAAATCAGCTTTGAATCCAACAATTGCAGAAGTCTCTGTTAGTGGTGACATAAGTTCATCCTACAATTCATGAATCAAGAATTCTTGCAACAACATGGTCCGCTCAGACAAATACGAGGAGTCATTTAAACCATTTCGAAGATATTTTTCGCTTTTTAAAAGGCAAGAAGCAGAGAAAAGAGTACAATTGAGAAAACCAAATAAAAAGGTTGATGAACATGATAGAATAATAAATTTTTCAAGAAAACAACCATAAAGTTCTTTATGTTTAATCCTATCATACTAGCAGAAACTACAAAGTAACTACGAGAAGTAGGCTTACTGCGTTCCAAGTTCAATGCGCTTTGCAGCTCAAGGTTGAGAGATTCATACAATTCTTCTGCAAATTTACAAACAATTTTAATGAGTACAACGCAGCTATACTTATTCATCTGAAATATAAAAGCAGGTTATACAAACTTAATGACCATAATTGACTTACGTTCTTCTTCGTCAGCAAACTCTGGGAGAAGTCTACCATCTTCCTGAACTTTCTTCTGCAATTCAAAGAGAAAACCCACATCTCAAATTCCATGAAGAAAAAAGATTAAGCCGCTAAAATTTCTCAGATTGAACACAAAAACAGTACATGAAACAGTGGTAGTTCACAATAAGAAAGCGTTGGCCTTTTCTTCTTACTAAGCAAAAAAAGGGGGAAAAACTCAATCTTTACTAGACAGAGATAATTAGATATATAACCCAATAGATATTGCAGAGTTATAAAAACACGAAGAAAGAAAACATAAAAAGGAGAAAAGGGTTTATGCATAAAAGAGACCTCTTTGAGAAGAACAGCTTCAGGGAAGAAGCCAGTGGTCTCATCTGGTTTGGGGATGAAGCTGTGCCTGTCTTGCTTATTATCATTGTTTTTGTTCTTCTTTGCCTCCACAATTAAAAGCTTTCTACGACCAAGGCGAGAGTTTTGTTGCGGGAATATGGAGAAAGAGTGTTGGTTTCCAAAACACCCACTTTTTATTTGAAGTTTGGGTAGGGTGGGAGCAACAATTTTTGCAGAGGAGTGTAGAAGTGACTCCATTGCAGGAACTTGAAGGAGTTGCGGAGTCTAATAACATACATCTCTTAAATAGCTGGAGTTATGGATAAAAAAAGATTGAATTGAGCCATTTATGGGTTTTGGCGGAAAAAAGAAGAAGCCATTTATGGGTGCTTCTAATCCAGGGGTTGAGTCTGCTTAATTCACCACCCAATACCCACATCTTAAAGCCCATTTATGAGACGTGAATTTCATTTTTTTAATCACACAGTTCGCAGTTGGGAAAACTCGATTATTAGTCCCCACACTTTGCATAAATTATAGATTTAATTACTCTTCGAATTTTAAAGTTCCTGTTTTGATCCAAACAGCTAACAGTAGCTGATAAACCCTAAACCCTTGTATTTTATATAAGTTAGTGAATTTAGTTTATATTTTTTAATTTGAACTCAAACAAAAGCTGTAAAATTCATCGATTAAAATAGAGCATCTTTTTGTGGTTAAGTTAAAATAATAAATTAACATAACATTTCATGTGTAATAATATATTTATTACATAAAATTTTGAAAATAACAAAATTTAATTTAATAAATTTGTCGATTTCCGTTCAATTCAAGACTTAAAAATATCGAACTAAAAATGAACAAATCAAAATAAAGAACAAAATTTGCATTGTACAAGAACTAATAGGAGTATTTGTACTCAGATAATACAATATCCATTCAACTTCCATTTCAGTAAAGAGAAAAGGGAAATTGTCCTGAATTATATTTCTAGCATCTTGTATAGCAATTGAGAGTATCGTCAGGCATTTCTTCAAAGGAAAACAAAATTGAACTAGAAATTAAGTTGAAGCTTTGATCAGGATACTGACAACAAAATGAAGTGAAGAATGTGTAAGAAGAGAAGTGCAAATTTTTTTAGTAATACTATAACCAGGAAGATTAACCTCCAGGGTCTGCAATCTATTTCATATTTGGTATGATGCTCCATATCTAATTATTTGAAGGAAGATGATAGTAAATGCTATACAAAATCTGCATGAAATATGCCTCGCGGCCCGAGAACAAGTTAAACATGGATTCAAGTTTTCTGGATGTTTATGGCCGAAAATTGCTCTCTCTCGACAATCCGGGGCTACACAAATCATGATGACTGCAGCTTACCATTGTTTCTTACCCTTTTTCTTTCTCTTGCTTCCACTACCGGTGCTGCTGCTCTTCGAGCTGCTTTCTGCTTTCGTAGATGGATTTTCAGCAGAGGTGCTGCTACCGTTAAAGTTGTCAAACATGCCTCCTTGTACTGCATTCTGTAACCACGCTAAGAATTCTTCTTCGGTCATCGTTTCTTCCAGATTAGGAGGAGTTGGCATTGTGCCACCTCTCTGTCCTGAACTTGATCCCTTGCCGGTAGCATGCTTGGATGTCACACTAGTGTTCACATGAAAACTTGGCTTATGTGTGTTAGGTGGACATCCCATTCCCTGCAACATAATCCAGCAGTATTGAGTGTAGACATGATTCATATCAAAAGACTAATACAGTTTCATACACGATAGAGATGGATGTCAAAAGTGGGTACAATTTGTGAAAACTCCAGATATATTTGTATTAACAGTTTCCCATAAGTATTTTTTGGTTGAAGTCAAACTTCTTACTAACAACCAAAGACCGCCTTAAACTTTTGTAGGCAACCAGTAAAAGAGCAGTAGCTTCTGTCAATCTTTTGAATAAATGCTTCAAATCTCCTTAGACATGCATCCACGATGGGTGGCAGATTAACATGATAACAAATACCGAGTGAAAGTTGACTTTACCTGACAAATATACCATTCAGTAGCATCGTATATCTTGCTATCAGCACAGACATAGGCAGAGGGAGCTTCCACCTAGACCAACAACCAATTAACTTTATGTAAAAAAAGTAGAAACAGATCTTAAGAATATCAACTCAAACAAGACTTGACCCTCGACTAACTGGGGTAAATAGTTCTAAAAGCAATCCCCATAACTCTTTCTTTTTCAAGAGATTGTATTATCACTTGTGTCAAATCAAAGAAAAAGAAAAACGGAATAGTATCTACATGTAATGAGAGGTTGACAGTGAATACCTTGAGCAAAAATCCGAAAAATAAGGGCTCCGACGATTGTTCAACCCATCCATCGCCATCTTTTGCTTGATGAAAATCTTTGCATTCCTTAGGTAAGTTCCAATAACAATATTAATTTCTTGTTAGGGAACAAATGAAATCGTCATAAACATTAGGGGTTCTCATGCTTGATGAGAATGTGCTAATTGTCAAAGTCATAAACAGAACAAGTTAAAATGATACATGTTTTAGGAGGCAAGGAAATACCTGGCACCATCTTGCTCGAGATTTTGATTTCTTGGTGTGTGCCCAGACATGAAAGTTACCACATTTTTTGCAGGCAATACGCCTGGATTCTCCAAATGGTTCCTCCCCATCAGCCTCTGACCGCGCAAATCTAGAGGGAAAGAAACCATGTCTGCCATTCTGGTAATGAATTGCAGAAAAAGATCATGTAAGATGCAATGATTGATATATCTACTGCAAGAAAAAGACTTTATGGATGTACTGCTTAAGACAGTCATTTCATTGCAAGAATCAGCAGAAACTTTATACTAAACTCTACAAGATACTCTTTCTTTATATTCAAGTGAAAAGTTGCAGGATGCATGCTCAAACCTTTTGAGAAGCGTTTTGAAATCTACGGAAATAGTTTAGCAGCTCCTCCCGCCTAAGCTCATCATCATATGTTTTTCGCTTCAACGAATCAAGTAAAACCTATAAATGAAGTTCTATTATTATCAGAAAATAAATGCCAATCCACAAGGGGGAGAGCATAATAAACCAAGAGATTACCTCATATGCATTTTGAAGTTTTTTAAAAGCTTCTGCAGCCTTTTCATTGCCCATGTTCTTATCAGGATGGACCAGCATTGCCTAGCAAACAGTCTGCAAATTTCAATACCGTAGACATCTTGCTCCTATTTTTTGTTAAAACAATTTGAAAATGATAAAAAAAACAGTGGGTATCAAGGGTAAGCTGATCCAAAAGAACTTTCACAAAGGCTCACTCAGATTTTACCCAATTGCCTAGATACATTTGGCTAATAAAGCTCCAGAAAATTTGAAGAAATACTCAGAATGAGTGATCAACACAATGCAAAATAAAAACAGGACGTACCTTTTTTCTGTATTCTCGTTTCAGTACATTAACATCGACATTCTGATACCGTGACAAACCCAATGCAGAATAGTGATCAGTGCAGTTCAACAATCGAGCAACTTCATCTTCAGAAGTCATCACTGTGTCAACCCCACTAGTTGAAGCTACCCCAGGACCATGGTTTGCTGAAAACCCTGGGACATTTTCAGAGAATGAACCATGCACTGACTTGTCATTGAAGAAGCCTGAATGACTTCCATTGGTTTGCTCAGGGTTTCCATCAGGTGCTGCTTGCTGATTTATGTGGTTCTTTAGGTAGTAGATCAATGCATCACTTGAGATAAACGACAGATTAAGAGCCAAAAGCAAACCAAGCCATCCGGAATACATCCAAGCACAGTATACAGAATATATAGTGGCGACCAATAACGCAAGACGCTCATGGCTAAACGAAAATGCCAATCCTGAATAATAGCAAAACCATAACTCCATAAATTTGGCGGAATAAATTAGCAAATAAGACTAATCCAACCAGAAAAAAATAATAATAACCTCCAAGGAAGATCATCATAAGTGTTGTCCAGAAACTTCCATAAAACCACAGGAAAATAGTTCCAAAAACAGCTACTACCAACATTGCAACAGTGAGCCCAACAAAAACTGCTGTCAGAGCAGATATGGCCTGAGTAATCAACATTTACACAAGTAATAAGAACCCATAATTTGTCAATAGCGCAAGAAATTTCTCAAAATATTCAATAAATCATTGAAACATTACAGAGACTTAGCAATCAGTAGTCCAGGAAATTCCTTAACAAAATCAAATAAATACTTGTGAAAACATAATTTTATGCAAATGGTGGTTCAAAAAAATCATCAACATGAAAATTGTGGGGCGCCATGATCTCGCAGAAAAAGGAAACCTAGGAAAAACATTCATGACGTAGAAAAAGTGCTTACCAACACCAGAAGAAACTTCACCATCCCAACCATGGCAATTACTGAGAAGATACTGCACCACATAACCAGAAAAAGAGATGCTGTACCCATGCGGAGGAAGGAATCAATGCCTCTAAGAGCACAGTCCAACCAGATTATTGACAAAAGAAGCATTATATTTCCAAATTGCACGAGCCATTTCAAAACAATGGGATATAATCTCTCAAACTTTGCTCTGACATGATCTCGAGCATTATACACATTAGTTGTTAGGGAAATTAAAATTGGTCTTTGTCTCTCAAGCCACTGGCTTATCACCTTGAAGGTGGAGACAGCTATTGTTCTCGCATTCCTTACCACCGCAGTATCAGAAAAATCCACATTATCCATGGCATTTTTTAGACGAAAACCATTAAGCAAGCAGCCCCAAGATCCGTTTTTATGTTTCAGATTAAGGTTCCCATCAGGTGTTATTTCATTTTGCTCCCTTCCACTTGAAGCTTCCTTAGAAGGTGTGTTTTCAATACAAGACCCTGAATTACTCCCAGAAGATATTGATTGGCCAAGATCCTCAGCTGAATCTCCATGCTTCTCCGTTGACACAAATTTCTCAGAATTCTGCCTATATTTATTCTCAGTCCCTGCACGATGACCTTTAGTAATGTTCTCCTTTGGAGGATTGCCATTTGGTAGTTTATCTCCAGAAAAGTCCTTTACCTCACTTGTTTTTCCTCTTCCTTTTGCATCAGTGACTTGTTGACCTGCCTCTGAACCCCTTTTTTTCCCATTCTTCCCCGAGCCATGAAATTATATGTATTCTTGTAGCTTCTTAAGAAAGGAAATAACTTTAAGCCATCCCTAGCATATTAAGGGAACAGAGAAAAATAGCTTTGACATGAAAGAAACCCTCCCCTCTGAACAAAAAAAAAAAATCAGATGGCACCAAAGAACGAAACCCAGCAATAACAGTGTAAACCTAACAATTTAATTGCATGCACAAAGCATTCAAAAGAATTGATGTTGCAACCTGATACCAAACAGAAAAAGAAGTAACAAGATCTAAAGTTACCAATTGAAAAACTACCGAAAGAAAATACATCAGAAGTGTATATATTTCAGAACAGCACCAACCAGGGTTCCAAAGGGAAAAACAAAAAATCATATATATTTCAGAAGGGTTCCAAACCTTTCTCGCAATTTCCACACGAAATGAATAAACGAGGGGTTTTTTTCTTTTTTAATTTCCAGGAATAACAACCAACTTTTCATCAATATGTTCCTAAATACAGCCTATTCAATAACGAATACAGAACATTTCATATCCCTCTCTCAACCTGGCAGCTGTAACAAGCAATAATAGCAAAGAAAACTCATTTGGGAACCAAAACCCATTAATTCCTTAATATGAATAGGGAAATACTTGAAACAAATGTGTATTATACCAAGTACAAAATGAAGAACGCCCACAGAGTCAATTCTTGCAAAAATGGAGAGTTGATGTTTAATAAAGGAAATGGTAGGCAGATGAAGAATCACCTTGAAGCAGAGCAAGTGGAGTCAATAGAGAGAAGGAAGATGAGAAAACCCAATAAGCAGAAGTAATAATAAAAAAAAACCCTAAAAACGAGAATCAAAGAAAAGGGGGGTCCAGAAAGTATGAGATTCTTTTGGTCTTTATACTGTAAGCTAAAATTTGGGTTTTGTCGAACCTTTTTTGCCCACTAATTGAAGAAAAAAGAGGAGGGTTAATCGAAAGGAGGGTATTAAAGAAATTAAAAGGTGTGCTGATGGAGGAGATGAGTGAAAAACAGATAAAATAAAGAAAAAAGCAAATGCAGAAAGACAGTGATAAACAGAGGGGGGGGAAGTAACGAAGCTCTAAAAACAGATTGGATGTTGTTGTAGGGTTCTGTTTGGTTGCTTATCTCCGGTTCAGTTCTGCCCTCGGCTTTCTTATTCACGCCTGTTTTTATTTTCAACGTTCAAGCAGATCAAATCAACTTCAATTTGATTTTTTTTGTTTTACTGTATTTTATTTTATTTAAAGACACATGAGATTATTTTACAATTACTTGTTAAGGATTTTAGGAAATTTTATAAAATGAAATAAAATTAAGAAAAAGTGACTATGTGAAAATTTTAAAATTATTTTTAAAAATAAAAATCACATAATGCAATATACATATATATATATATAAAATAAAAAAGTAGTTTTCACCTTAAAAAAAAAAAGTAAAGAGTTGTTTTTATTCAAAAATAAAAATAATAAAAACAAGGGTTTAAATTTTATGGTTGGGCCGGGTTGGCCTGAGATCCAAAAGTCCAACTCAAGTCGCGTCAAATTTATCATGCTGAAAAGATTACTCAACTCATAAATAAATTTAATTCAAACTCATATAAACAAAAAAAAATTATTTTTAACAATTTTTTAAATATCAAATTTGGTATTCTAGTTGAAATCCCTATAAAAATAAATCTTTATTTCTATTATAAAAAATATTAAATACCAAATATGTCTTCATTATTAAAAACAGATATTTTTTTTAATCAAACATGTTTTTCAACTTTTAAAAAAAAGGAAATAAAAACTATCTTCAAAACTGTGTAGGTTAGTATATTTGCAAATATTTATATTTTTTGAATTCAATTAATATTTTAATTTAAATATTAAAAAGGTGTTTATTAATTGAGTTTTAGTTCGTTTGGTATGAGCACTGTTGTCAATATAAGAATATATGGATTCAAGTGCGCCGAAGTATATTATTCTCCTATTTATAGCAGAGTTTCTGTTATTCGTATTAAAAACTACTCTAAGAGGAATGTTTTTATGAAGTGCTAACGATTTAATAACTATCTTTATAGCTCCAGAATGTTTCAGTTTATGCTACTACTTATTATCTGGATATACCAAGAAAGATGTATGATCTAATGAGGCTACTACGAAATATTTACTCATGGGTGGGGCAAGCTTTTCTATTCTGGTTCATGGTTTTTCTTAGCTATATGATTCATTTGGGCGAGAGATCGAGCTTTAAGAAATAGTGAATTGTCTTATCAATACATAAATATATAACTCCCCAAGAATTTTAATTGCGCTCATATTCATCATAGTATGAATTGAGTTTAAGAAAGATTAAAAATAATTTTAAACATTGTATCAAAGTAAATATGATAAAAAACAATATTAAAAGTGTGTTTAAACACCACACAATAATTAAATTAAAATGAAAAAAATAAACATCCTCTTTTAATCATGCAAAACGAATATAAATAAATAGTTTTAGATATATATTATTGGAGCTATAGTTAGGTATGAGATAATGATATCTATTTATGGGTAAACTATAAAAATAATCATCTTTATTTATCTCAGATTATATTTTAGTTACTTATATTTGAAATACTATATTTTAGTCACTCTCGTTATCATTTTGTTACGAAGTAGTCAATCTGTCATTAAGCTCCGTTACCTTCCTAACGACAATTCTACATGGTAATTCGAATGAGTTTTAAATGCCAACTAGGATGAGAATAGTTTTTTCAATCAAAATGAAAAAGAAAACTATTTTTCTTTTCCAGTTCAATGTGTAATTAATTTAAAATTTTTAATTAATTAAATTTATTTAATTAAAAACCAATTCCTGTCCCAACTGGACATCTAATTTGGTATTTAAAACTCATTTGGACTGTCATGTAGATTATCGTTAGGGAGGTAACAGATTTTAATGATAAAGTGATTACTTCATAGCAAAATGATAACATAAACGATTAAAACGTAATATTTCAAATATAAGTGATTAAAATGTAATATAAAGTAATCAAAAGTGATTATTTTTATAATTTATCCCTTATTTATTCTTTAAGAAAGGTTTTTGTTTCTTTGAAATAGCAAAATAAATGTGTGGATGAGTCAAATAGTTTGGTCTAGTTTACAAAAAAAATAAAAAAAATGGTCTCAAGTCGGTTTAGTCTTAATATTATTATTTATTAATTAAAATATTTTAATTATAAATATTAAGGAGGAAGAATAGTTAAAATTTGGGTCATGCCTCCACCTAGTCCCTTCTGCAGACCATCTAAATGTGTCACAGCAATTTTTTTTAAGAGAAATTTATTAATTAATTTAATAAATGGTTTTTTTTAAAATAATACAAAAAAATAATATATTCTCTCCATTATTTATCAAAATTGTACATTTGGAGGGAGTGGTGTCTACCTGATAGGCGGCACCACTGTGCATTCTGACAATTTTTTTTAACATTAAATAAATAAAAAATTATTTAAATAATAATTTTTTTAAAAAAATTCTGAAAAAATACTAATACAGGTTTAAGTTAAACCCGTATTTAAAATACGAGTATAATATTTTTGAGTGATACCTACTTGGTAGGCGGCACCAATGGCGCCTACCTACCAGGCGGCACCTGCTATGCTGACACCCTGCGCCTTGCTGCTGCCGTGATTGTTGCTGCCCTTCCTTGCCGAGAGGTAAGGTAAAATGGGGGGGTAAATGGGGACCTTATAATGATACCCAAAACACAACACACACACAAAAATTTGAGAAGCAAAAGATCAAAGAAAGAAAAGAAGAAGAAGAAGGAGAAAAAGGGTGATCGGCAAGGAGTGAAGAGAAGGAGAGAAAAAAAGGGAAAAAAAAAAGATATGTTGTTTATGGTTTGATTGTTGTTATTTAATTTTTTGTATTATTCTTGAAAAAAATTCATTTAAATGTTATTTAAATTTAAATATTATTTAATTATTGTAAGAATTAGAATTTTATTTTAATTGATAATGTTTAAGGAATTTAAATTATAAATGAAATTTTCTTTGAAATTTATTTGTTTAACTCAATTATTTTTATATGGGAAATATATAATCTAATTTTTATTTGAAATATAAAATATATAATCATTTATTTGTTTAACTCAATTATTTTTATTTGAAATATAAAATATATTTTTTTTAAAATACAATTATCTTTAGTTTTTACTAATATTATTTGTATTTTACAGATTCTTGCATTCTTTTTTATCAATTTAAATTTATGAAATTGTTTTTTTTAATTTTTTGAGTATTAAATTAAAAATATTTTATTTTTAATTAATACATACAATTAATCTGAGTAAAGAAACTAGTATATACATTATACTACAAAATAGATACACAGAAACTTGTATATATAATTTAATAAGTATATTAAATTATCATTAAATTAAAAGTTTTTAGAAAATAAGGGCGAAACCAAAAATTTTGTTTAGAAGAGGTCGAGATAAGATTATAAAATTTGGAGAATTAAAGTTAAGAAAAATTGTATTAAAAATGCTTAAAATTAAATTATTAATTTTTTTAAAAATTTGAAATTATATATATTTTTTCATTTGATCAAAAGTTAAGAAGACAGAATTGAATCTTTCAATTTTAAATTTACAATTAATAATAAATTTTAATTTAAAATTTTAAAAATAATTAAGGATGATAATCTCAATTTTTTTATTGCAGATATGAATATAGATTCGTTAATTAAGGATGATGACCACATATCAACATCTGTATATATACAGGTAATAAATTGTTGTTTGTTAAAGTATAAAAAGTTCATTTAATTTACGATATTAAACTAAGTTATATTAACTATATCGGTAATTTAATAGTCTCAGGGTGTGTACCGGAAATTAAGGGGTCGTGTGAATGGGATAAATTATGAACCGGACGAATGCATCATGCCATACTTGATTGTAGCTGGATTTGGAGCTGCTTCACTAATTCGGACATTCGATTTGCGTTACGACTTAATTTCCGCTTTGGTCGAGCGGTGGCGGTCAAAGACCCACACGTTTCACATACCATGTGGCGAGTGCACCATCACACTAGAGGATGTTACACTGCAGCTTGGGCTTCCAATCGACGGGATGCACGTTACGGGGTCATCGACGGTATCTGACCCGAAGGCCCTTTGTGAAAGCTTATTGGGAGTCTCACCCAGTGATGGTGAATCGAGATTCATGGGATTGAAGTTCACATGGTTGAGGGAAAGATTCCACCATCTACCAGCTGATGCTACCGAATTTGATGTGATGTGTGCCGCTCGGGCTTATATATTGCACTTTATAGGGGGTGTACTGATGCCGATAGCCAATGAAAACAGAGTGCACATCATGTACTTGCCCATATTGACTGATTTTAATGAAGCGGGTCAATATAGTTGGGGCTCGGCAGTACTAGCGATGTTGTATCGTGAGCTTTGTCGATTCACAAAGCCTGCTGCCGTTGACATTTGCTGGTGTCTAATATTGTTACAATCGTGAACCCTATATCGGATGCCTTTCTTGGCTAATATCAAACACCTGCCATACGTTTTCCCACTTGTGAATAAGTGATAACATCTAATCTTTGTCCACAATTATTTGATTTTTTTGTATGTAAATTTGATGTAATAAGTTGTTTTTCGTAGATGGTGTGGGAATCCGAATATCGGAAGGTCATTCAAGGTTCCGATATATCGCCAGATGATCGAGACACATGTGGGGGAGATGGTAAGTTATTCGTGACATGCAATTACATGAATCTTCATTTATTAACATTAATTAAGTCGTCTTACTATAACTATGTTATTTAAATTTGCAGTTCCTTTGGATGCCCTATTCAGTCTATGAGGTGGCGACTACTATTCCCGATTTTGCCCGTAACCACTTGCACTTGTGGTGCCTTGACACACCAGTTATATGCTTTCAGACAGTCGAGTGGTACCACGGGGATCGAGTACTTCGACAATTCGGGTACATACAAACCATCCCGAGAGACCCAGCTAATTTAAGAAATATTCATGGTATCGATAAGAAGGGCAGATCGGGAATGCACTGGGGGCAAGTGCACAAAAGATACGTTGCAGTATGGGCGAGACGGGAGGAGCGGATACCTTAATGTGACATAGATCACGGTTTCACTTTTGAGGTATCCGTAGAGTATAGATAGTGGTATTTCCAAACGGGGAAACCATATATATATGGTGGGCAGACAATGTTAGTCCTCCCGTTTATGCTACCACGTGGGCACCACTTTCAGTCGCCTGAGCCTGAGCTTGAGCCACAGCACTATTCGGAGCTTGCGCTCGAGTCGGAGCGTACCACCGAGCCGACGCCTGAGTCGTATTATCCAAGGTGGTCAGGGAATGCATATAATACGAGTTGGTCAGCGCACGAGTATCATTCAGAGTTTCTCGGGCCCAACACCAATGAGCAGGATCCGAGAACGCCTTTGATGTTTGATATCTTCAACCCGATGCCACCACAGTTCTCTACTCCTTTCAGCCCGTTACAGTACTCTACTCCTCCTCGCTCACTACCGTTGCAGAACTTTAGTTATGGCTCATCATCATCAATGACACCTGAAGGTACGGAAGAGGATGACATTGAACGTCGTGAGCACCCGCCACGTGCTCGTCGACCACCACAATGTTTTACGCCTAGAACTATACCATCGAACCATCAAATGCGATGAGATGGGCCTTAGAATTAAAAATGTTTATGTTTATGTTTATGCTCTTATTTATGTTCATGCATGCAAATATTTTGTATTTCATTTTTCTACACAACAACTACTTATGATCTTTTAATGTCATATGCTAAACCTAATTAAATAAATTCAAACATAAAATTATTAAATAAATTCAAATTTAAATAGAATTAATTCCAAATTCAATCATAAACTTAATTAATTCCAACAGAAAAATGACCAATAAAAATAGCTTAAGCCGAACCCGATCCGGATGACTGGCCAATATGGTAGGTTCGTTGGGGGCAATTACGTCGAGTATGCCCAGCTAGCCTACATATTCCACACAGCTTGCTGCCATCCATTCTTTCCATAATGTCCATTTCATTACAGATTCTGGAAACATTCGGATGACCTTTCGGATTCCTTCGCAAACCTCTGTTTGGTATAAGCTCGAAAGTCATCGGAGGTACCTCCCATTTGGACAACTCAGGCAGGACAGGGAACTCGTTTTCCCAAATACGTAATGTGAGCTGGAGAGTGTAAACGGGGTCGATGAACTATTCAACATTGAGCGACACTTTAGCACAAGCTACAACGACATGCGCACATGGATAACGAAGTGTATAGAACCTCCTGCAATCGCAGTGTCTGTTCTGCAAATCAACCCCGTATGACCTAGGTGGGATACCAAGTTTTCGCCCAATTGTCTCTGTAACTTGAAATCGTTGAAATTGTCTTGAATATATTTCAACGTTCATGATCCTCGCTCTCTGACGGTTTGCATCCATTGCATTCCTGACTATTTCAACAAAAACGTGTCCGGCATTCATCTGGTTGATTTGTCGTGTCCCCATTACTGGTATCAAAGTAGCCAACCTGTAGAATGTAGTCGAGAACACGGATGAAATCGGTAGATGTCGTATTCTCTTGAACACGTCATTAACCGACTCTGCCAGGTTGGTCGTCATTTGACCATATCGATACTCGTCATCAAAACTTTGAGCCCATTGCCACGGCTCCATGTTACCTAACCACTCTCGCAACGGCTTATTCGTTTTACCTTCCATGTCACGCTCAAGTCTGGTCATTTTTTACCGGAATCGGTGTAGCTCTAACTCGTACGCTGTAGGAATATTAAGAAAACATAAGTTATGCTCTCGAATTAAAACATAAAAAAATATAACTTAAAACAAAATTTCTTTACCAATTCTCACAAGTCATCTTCTCCAGTCTGTATTCTTATATTCTTTTTGAAAGTTTACTGCAATGTGTCGGCTACAATAAATCGATTTCCATGGTACACCGGTACGTCTAATAGCCGCAATAATCCCCTTCCCTCTATCGGAGATGATGCAAATATTATCGTTATGAACAACGTACCTCCGCAGGTTCGTCAAAAAGAATTCCCATGATTCTATATCTTCTTTGTCCACAATAGCAAATGCTATCGGGAGCACGTTCTGGTTCCTATCTTGAGCCACTACAATTAGTAGAATCTGAGTATATTTCCCGTATAGCCAGGTTCCATCTATTTGGATAAATGGCTTGCAGTGAGGCAATGCTCTAACACAGGGATCAAACGTCCAAATATATATACTGGAAAATTCTTCTTCCCGGTTGTAAGTTGTTATCCGGACCATAATAAGGCTGTGTCACCAACTCAATCGCAGTCTCAAGCACGTATTGTCGCATTGCGGCTATCCACCTTTACAGCTCATTGTATGATGCATCCCAATCACCGAACAACTGTTCCATTGCCATCTGTTTTGCAATCCATGCTTTTCGATATGAAACTCGATAATGGAATCGTGCTTGCATCTTGACAATCAGTATAGAAACTTTGATGGTCGGATCGTCCTTCACCATTGGCATGATATGTGTGCAGATAGTTTTGGAATCGAGTTTCCAGTGATCTTCTGACAAACGTGTTGAACTGCATGTGTGAAGCCCAATAAATTTTCTTATCTCCCACTTTTACGACTTCTGGATAAATGCAGCTCGTACCCACCAATTACAACCTTCTGTCCAACATTCTCCAATATATAATGTCGGTTTAGACATGACGACTTTGTAGTCCACTGACAAATTCATGCTATACCGCTTAATGGCAAATACGCACTCTTCCTTCGAGTCAAACCTTTGACCCACGAATAACTTTTCAGGTTCTGGTGTAAGTGCCAATCGGTGAGTAGGCATTATATCAGGGTACTCTTTGAAATCGGCTGCATATGCCGCATCAGGGTCTATAAGTGACATGTGTGCCCCAGCAGGGTAATTGTGCATCACAATACGTCAGCCATCCGGGACCTCGTCATTTAGGTCTTCCTCATCGATATTATTTGGGACCTCGTCCATGTCGGGATCACTATCAATATCGTCCTCGTGATCAGAAGGATCACTACTATCATATCCATCATCACCATCTGCATCATTATCGGGTGCAACATTAAGATAGATATTGATCCCGCTGATTCCGCTAGCTACAAATTGATTATCAACGTAGGATGTTGGAGCCATCATACTTAATGGAGTGGGATCTTCAGCTCTCTCAACATCAGTTAGCTTAGCAAATAATTGAATCGGTGCATTTTCATTACTCTGATTCCCACAATAAAGAGCGATCATTGTCTCAACATCTTCATCATCTACGAGTTCCATCTCGGTAAATTTGATAGGATCTGTTAAAACTGGAAACTTATAGAAAAGTTTTGAAATCCTTCTCCCACAACGTTTAGCAATTCTTTCACTAATCTTTGCCTTCATATTATCCACCGAGACATTTTTACTAAATCTCATTGCTAGTTGTTGACGACATTCAAATACACATCCAATTGTTGTTGTCAAAATTTTCCCATCGAAAAAAACGCATACGAAAAATTGATTTTCCATCTGTTAAAAGAAATAAATAAGATTTTTTACACAAATAATATTAAAAATTATTTATTATAAATAAATAGAATTACAGTTAAAATTTTCTGCTAACCTTCTGTTTCCTTTTCTTCTTCAAAACTTTAGCTTCCTTTCCTTCTTAAAAAATTTGCTGTTAAAATTTGCTTCTTTCACTCAATAATTTGTGTTTAAACTGATCTGATGGGGAGTTTAAATAGTTTTGATAAAGGCACCAATAGTGTCGCCTACCCAGTAGACACCATTAGTGCTGCCTACCCTAAAGGCACCACCACTTGTCAAATTTTAATTTTATTTAATTTAATTTTTTTTAATATAAAAATATATAAATTAAAAAAATTAGTATCACTCATCTAGCTGTATTATTTTGGTAAATATGGAGATTATTATTTTGATAAATAAATATTTTTTTATATTATTTATTTTAAAAAAAATTTGAATTATTCTTATTTAATATTTAATTTAATTTTTTAATTTTATAATATTATTTTCTACAATTCTTATAAAAAAATATTTTTTACTTTTTAAATTTTTTATAATTTGAATGGATTAAAATATATATATATTATTTAAGTTATTAAATTTTTTTTGTATTATATTCTGGTGTATAATTTTTTTGTATTATTTAGATTAAAAACCCTTTTTTGTATTATTTAGGTCAAAAACCCTAAAATTCGGGGTTGGTGTCGCCTGTCAGGTAGGCACCACCCCTTTACCACTTTCGACCGGGTTTATACTTACCGGGTCTACACCGGTTGTTGGTTAATAATAAAAAATTCTTGTGTCAGAATGAACAGTGGTGCCGCCTATCAGGTAGGCACCACTCCCCCCAAGTGTACCATTTTCGTAAATAATGAGAAGAATATACCATTTTGGTATATAATATTTTTTTGTATTATTTTAATAAAAAACCCTAATAAATGAGACCATATGATTTGAGAGGAAAAAAAATAACAAACATTCGTTGTAGGCAATGAAGAACAAGCTCTATCAACAAAATAAAAGTTTCTGTTCAGCATCAATAGAATATTATGACATGTTGATAATTGACTCTGTCACAATTCAAACATAATATAACTGGAGTGATTGCAAGTACTTAATATAATAAGGAAACCAATCCCAGATGGTCCAAAACGGCAGGTATAAATTGACAAAAAAATCGAGCATCCACCAAACTAGAGAAGACGATGACAAAAATCGTTAAATCACTTGTAAAAGCAAAAGTTTTTTATCCTAAAAGTAAAAATAATAAAAAAGTTTAATTGCACTATACACACTAAAATTTTAACTCAAATTTTAAATTCATCTTGAGTTTCAAAAACTATTTGAATATTAATATTATATTAAGGGTAAACTACAAAAATAGTCACTTTTGTTTGACTCAGGTTACGTTTTAGTCACTTATGTTTGAAATGTTACTTTTTAGTCACTTATGTTAGTATTTTGTTACGAAGTGATCACTATGCCGTTAAGTTCTGTTATCTTCCTAACGGTAATCCTACGTGGCAGTCCAACTAGATTTTAAGTGTCAATTTAAATTTCCAAATGGAATGAGAATAAATCTTTAATTAAATAAATTTAATTAATTAAAATTTTTAAACCTTAAACCTTAACTAAAAAAACACTAAACCCATTTCCGAACACCTTTCTTCTTCATCTTCATCTTCTTCCCTTTTGATTCCAATATTTTTAGTTACAAATCTGTCTCAAAGCTTGAATCTTTGAAACCCATTAACTCAAAGATTCAATATCTTTGATCTTGAATATTTGAAACCCATTAACTCTTTGACAAAACACACACACCTTGCACACATAGGTGCTCGAACTGGGTCTCTTAGGATGAACAACATCCTCTTTACCACTAGAGCCACTTGTTGGGTTCTTTAATATAAATATTTTTTATTGTGTTAGAAAACTTCTATTTTAGAGTTTTAGTGCATTGTGTTATATTTTTAAAATATATATTTTTTAAATAAAAAAATAATTTTAAAAGATCAAATATGGGCGGATCAAGTCAAGCTCAGATTCATCTTTCGTAACTTGGGTCGAGCTTGAGCAAAAATGTAAGCCCATTTTTCAGATCGAGCCCAAAGTTAAAAAAATGATTTAGATACCTTGTATGGAGTCAGCTCATGAGTACCTCTAATGACGTGACTGTCATGAAAAATTATCACGTTGCAATTGATGTAGAAATATTCTAAATAATTCTTTCAAAAAATTCTAAAAAAGTTGTAAGAAATCATTAAAAATTATTAAAAATTATAAATAGTTATTAATTTAAAAAATTATTAGAAAGTATTAAAACATTATAAAAATGTAGAAAATTATTAAAAAAAAATTAAAACACTACTCTTTGTTGTTTTCCCAAACATTACCCATATCTCAATCTTTCATTACCAACTTCCATTACCCCAACTAAAATCATTACCAATTAGTTCCTTAAGGCATGCTACACAAGTCCAAATAAAGATTACAATTTTTTTTAAATTTTTTAGATAATTTTAATAAATTTTAACCTTTTTTTTAATAATCTTATGATTTTTTTATCATTTGAATAATTTTCTGTAATTGTTTTATATTTTATAATAGTTTATTAATTTTCCTATAATTTCTAAAATGTTAATAATTTATATATTTTTTTCTATAATTTTCTATAATCTTATATAGTTTTAAATAAAATTTCCATAATTTTTAATAATTTTCAATATTTTTTAGATTTTTTGAATATATATCTTTTTAGATTTATATGTTAAAAAGTCATGATAAAATAATTTAAAAAGTTCAATTAAATCATCGTAAAATAATAAAAAATCAATTAAGTTACATCATTTAACTATCTATCAAGAACCATATGAACAGTTACATCATCACTTAATGATCCATGAAAAGCTATATTTCAATAGCTTAATGGAATTCAATTCGTGAGTGCTATTTTTTTAAACACTTAATTGATTTTTTAAAAAATTTTATTATAGATTCTGATAATATATGTTATTTTGATACAATGTCTAAAACTATTTATAATCCCTCTCCAACTCATATATAGAAAAATAATACGTTTCAACGCACTCGAATTCGTGTCCTCTTGCATTGACAACAATGCTCATGCTAATCGAGCTAAAACTCAATAGACAAATTATATAATATTGGCTATGCACTTCGTCAACTTAAGCAAATTGTTAATATTGACCATTTTTTTTTCCAGATGTAGACTTCCTTCTTCAAACATAAAAAGAAGTTGATGCAATAACTACTTTATATGTAGTTGAAGCTTAATCTTAAGGCTATCCACAATGATGAAAATTGGAGATGTAATTATAAAAGTATTAACTTAGAAGGTGTGTATGTAGATACCCATTTTCAACTGAATTAAGTAGATAGAATTATGAACCAAAAAAGAGAATAAAAATACCCCATGAATTTAGAAAAGACCAAAGGATGATTAACATTTGCCAATGTTGTTAATGTCCAAGTTTGACGGATAATTGATTAACATCTGCATGCTTATATTTGTTTATTACTCATTCCATCTATCTAAAACCAAACCATTCCTGCAATAAGTCAAACATGCTAAATTCCATTCAATTATCCAAACACATATAAAGCATTATCTCACCTTTGAATGCCATGGAGAAAGGCAAAAGCATAACTCCATTTACAAGCTTCAAGATGGAAGAGGAGAAGAGGGACAAAGTAACATGCACAACTTTTGACCTCATATTCACTCTTAAAAGGGGTACATAAATGGCAAAAAGGATAAGGATCAATGGGGATATTTGATCTGTTTTGGCTTTCTGGAGAGGGAAACCTTCTAGCCTTCGATAAATAAACAATTCTGGAACGGGGTTCCATGGCAGTGAAACCTAGATGAGGAAACAAAGGTGAAAGGGGTACTTTTCTAGGACAGAATGCAGGCATTTATCTTTCTTGGGTTAAAACTGAGATGATGTGATTTCATCGAATATTAACCGAAGCTTTGATCTATAGTGATGGTCAGCCAAAATACAATTAACATGCTTCATAAAGATAGTAATTACTTCTGACCAGAACTGCTGCAAACAAAAATACAACTCTCAGAAACCACAAGCAAACTCAGTTCATGTATTCTTTAAATGATAAATGTACGAGTCACGGTGTCTGAAATGAGTTATTTATGTACAGAAGTTCATTATATGTTGACCACAACACCTTAATCAGAAGGGATGATTGTGATCCGAAATACATGTGCAGAGAACCACAATGGGAGGGTAGCACCCAGCTTAATAAGTAGTTCATGTGAACAACTGCATATACTAAATTCTTGATGACAAAAGAAAGAGTTTAAAATCAGAAATGTATAACTCACAATGTCTAAAAATAGTTATTAACGTACAACGAAAGTTCATTATATGCTGACCACACCTTAATCAGAAAGGAAGATTGTGCTCCGAAATGCATATGCCGAGAACCACAACGGGAGGCTAGTACTGTTCTTCACAGAGTACATTTCTTTCCACACTCGACTTTTCTGAGTGTATACTAAGACCTGCTTGTGAGTTGCCAAGAATATACTTTCACCAGTTTGTGCAATGGGGAATATGCCAGGCACTAGTCCCCTAATGCATCTAAGGCTCACACTATCCACCATATGCCATACTTCTTTTTCGTAGTCTTTCATTACCCAAATATTCATCCATGCGTCCGAAATCTGAATCAAAGATAAGCATCCATCGGAATCCAACAAATAAACTCGATTCCCAGTCCCATAACTCACTTCATCAGGTAAAGAAATCTTCCTCCAAACATCATAATCAAGATCAAGTGCAAGTATATAGGAACAACTACTGGTCAACCAATGAAGGGCACCCTTAACAAATACAACTTGGTTCTTGTTCATATGAGTGAAATGATCATCTCGATGCGAAACAAACTTCTTCCACTTATTTGAATCCGAATCCAATATCAAACATATGAAAGTCCCATCAGGTCTATGACCAAACGTACGATGATACCCTGCTAACACAACATTAAACTTGTTCTTGGATACATCACATGCTAAACCAACAAGTGTGGCTTCACCATCGGGATAAAACCGAGTAACAGGCCTCTCCCTACACCTAGGAAGCAACTTAAAGTTTCTGGTCATAGGGTTACAAACGTAGTAAACACCCTTATCGGGAATGCTAGAGCAACACAGCAAGCCATTACATGAAGCTCTGACCTTGATTCTATCTTTCAAGAAATCCAACGAGACTTCAGAGACACCCCTCAAATTATCAACACAGACCAAGCTTGATCTGGATTCTGGTGAACCCGAAGTCTCAATCAAGACCATTGGGTTCTTAGCAGACACCTCATTATAGAGTTTTATGAAATACTTGTCAGAGACTAATCTATACCAAAGTTTGCAAACAGTTTTGGTTTTGAAAAGGGACTTTACAGGCAATCTCGCAAGGATTTGAAGGATAACTTCATCAGGAAAAATACCCATCTTTCAAATTCATAATTCAATCAAGAAAAGCGAAAGAAGAAAGAAAATCAAGGTTTGCTTACCAGGAGAATGAATTGGGGATTTCAACTGAAACAACAACAAAAGAAAGCCTTTGTGGGGGGGGGGGGGGTTGAAGAATCGAATAGTAAAGCAAATTATGGGAAGAAGAGGATGATGGTAGTTTTGAGACAGATTAATTAGCGACCTGATGGGGAAGAAGCTTTTTAAGTTGTGTTGCCGAAGGGAGCGAACTGCATAGCGATGAAATAGCAGAGAGTCAAGGGCTAATGGGTCCACTACACATCCATGAAAATATAACTAAATGGGCTTTTTCAGCCGATTGATTTTGTCCAAATGAAACCAAGGATTTTGGTTAAGAAACTAAAGCTTAAAATCTGCCATTAGTCCCTATACTTTGACAAAAATTAGGATTTAGTCCTTTTACTTTAAAAGATAAAAATCAAGTATTACTGTTTTATTTAAAAATCTCAGTCCAATCATTAAAATTGTAAGTACTTTCTGTCAAAACTTATCAATTTAGATATTTTAACAAAAACTACTAACAACAATAATGCTTGGATTAGGAATTTTAAGCTAAAAATATAGGAGGATTAAACTTTTTAACTTTTAAAGTATATGCATTGCTTTGATGCTAATTGATTTTCCAAGTCCTAACGTTGCAAAATCCAAAGATATTGAAAATAATTGAAAGATGTGAGAGGACAGTTCCTGAACTTAAGTTCTCTCTTAAGTGGCTGGAGGGTAAGCTTGTTACTGCAAATCCAGTAGAGCAGACAGGTGGTGGGGATGCTGAGCAGACTGAACAAGCAGACCATAAAGCAACACCTACTACAGGGGAGGCAGAAGTGGCCATTTCCACTGGCTCTTCGAGCAATGATGAGAGATTCAACAAAAGGATGATTGATCACCTGACATCCTCTCTTGAATCTTAATAGAATGTATGTCAGAATGAGGGCTGAGATCAGGATCATTCAACAAATAAGAGACAGAGAGGTAACACTAAGGAAAGATTTGCAAAGAAAATTATCCTTGTACAATTTCTTGCTCAATCCAGTGATCTTGTACTGATCTTGATTCGATGGACTAACTTCCTCCTACTGGTTGTATTGTTTTAATTCTCATATTCTTCAACATTCATTTTGCCTTGGTCTAGTCAAGAGAGTAAAGATCTTTAGCATTCTAATTGGCAAGATTGTTGAACAAAAAGGGTGAGTAGAGTACAGATAATGGGAAGTCAATGGTTTTGGATGTGATTGTTGCTGCTTGCTATATGGGAAGTATATGTCCTTTTGTTGGTTGATGTAACTTCTTACGTTTCCTGAAGAAGATGTTGATTTTGAAGATGCATCAAAGCTTAAGCTGGTGATCTCTTTTTATTTTTAACTATTATTTGATTTGGTCTGAATTATTTTGGAACTATGATATTATGCTATGGTGCCATTTACTTTGATGCACTTTACCTTGTCTGCTGCTTAGTTATAATTTAGTATTTTGATTGTTGGTGCGAATTCTAAACATAGCATTAATAGTTAAAATTATAATATTATGTACTAAGTTGAGTTTAGTAGCGAAAGGTTTGTGCGGATGGGGAGCTATTGGTGACAGTTATGTTTAACTTCCTATATTGTTTGATTTTATTCATCAAATTTTCAAAGGGAGAGATCGTTGAGGCCAACTGTAGATTGCCACTGAGGTAGTTTTAATAATTGTCTTATTTGGTTTAACAATTTAATTAATAAAATCTTTGGACCTTGATATGTGTTGTTTTATGGAAGATATTATGGTCCATATATGGAAAACCAAATCCTTGGCATTTGAAGATTGGATTGGATTGGATTTGAGTGAATCAAATAATCCTTTAAAACATGAAGGATCAATGAAGACTATTTAGCTATTTTGGAAATCAAATATTCGATTTATTATTCTTTGATTATTGTGATTGTAATAGCTATTTTTAAGGAGTTACTTTGTATTCACTTAGATTTTATGTTAGCAAGCCAAATTGAATATATGTTGTGAGGCTTGTGTAGGTTTTGGAAGAGAGTTTATTGAGAGCACTTGAATCTGTTCATTGAGGAACTATTTTTTTGAGAGAGTGCAAAGGTTGTATTTTAAACATTATTGAGAGTGTTTATAGCCCAAGTTCTCAAGGGGAGGATATGGAGGTGAGAGTTCTAGTCTTTAAGTACAAGGGTGAGGTCTCTATACTTGGAGAGTGAAAGAGTGTGAGTCACTTGTTGTATTGTTGACTAAAGTTGGTGGAATTTCTCACTGAGCTATGCTCCACAAATGTAAGGAAACCGAATTACGTAAATAAATCCTTGGTGTTATTTGTTATTTTGTTTGCATAGTTTCGCAGTGTCAAGCCGTAGTGGCCACTGTAGTCTAGAACTTCAATTGCACTTGTTATGTTAAGCAAATAAGTAACTTAAGGTAACAACAGAACGAATGTTATGCCTTGTTGAGTTGGTAATTGATTGGTAAATAATTAAATTTTGATCATATGAAATTGTTTGATTCCATGAGTTAATTATGATGTTGTTGATAAATGTGGAGATAATGTATATTTGTATAAATGGAAATATAAACATGAATGAAATTGATGTATTCCATGATATGAATCATAATGACACAATGTTAAGCTTAATGAAAGTTATAATAGTTGATGAGATGATATGCATGATAATGGATATACTTGTGTAATATAGTAGTCATGTATTTACAATAAAATATTTAAATTGAATTGTATACCAAAGAAAATGATTATGAGAATTGCTCTATTAACTATAATGGATAGAGTTTAGGTATAGTTGACATGCCATAGAATTTGTGTTTATTTGGTGGGAGCATTATGGAACTACGGTGCAACTAATTTTGGCACTTCAGTGCAATGTATACTGTGGAGTGTTAGGGAAAATCAAAGCCTTAATGCTTGATCAACACATACATGCACGTTTTGGAGTGCTAGGGGATTAATTTTTGTACTTGTCTTTTATTCTATGTTAAGTTAATAAAAGCCAATTACAAATGTATTATGACAATGATTGATACTCAAGAAATGAGTACTAGTTGATAAAGAACTATGAATACATTTGTTATAAGTGATATTAAGAAATGCTCATTGATGTTATTCATCCTAAGGGTCTCGGGTTCGAGTATCTGTGTGTGCAAGGTGTGTATGCGTTGTCAAAGGGTTAAGAAAGTATGAATAAATACTACCATGTAATCACACCAGTATATTAAAAAAAGTAATTAGTTTTCGAGGATTGAATGATAATATAGTAATTATAACAAGGCTAATATGTCCTAAAGTGATATGGTTCATTTCAATCAATTAGTATGAGTGTTGTTGTATCAACCTTCTTGTTTAACACTCAATATGAATACAATAATTTTTAGTTTTAAGCTTTAATGTTTGAGTCCATGTTATGTTAACACCATTGAGCTCATTTGCCCAGCGTGCAGATTTTTTTGTTCTGTGCACAGGTGACGTATAGGTATCGTAGCTTGTGATCTTTATTAGTATCCAAGATTTATCTCTCAGCTCAATCAAAATTTGTAAAGTTTATTTTGGTTATAAATTATGTTTTGGCATGCACCTAAGTTAATAGGTAATTGTTGGTGTCTATTTTGATGAATTTGGATAAATGATACTTGTGAATTGTAATCTAAGAAAAAAAAATGTATGTGCATGTTAATGGTGTGGATGTGTGGTTATGTTAGTATGCCATGATTGTTGGAAAAACCGATTTAGAAAATAGCATTTTTAGGCAATACAGAAGTTTAAAAATTTTCTTTAAAACCAATCCTTATGATATTTATAGCAATAAATTCTTAATCGAAATTATATATGCTTTGTATGAGACGGTTAAGTCGATCTTGGCTTTCTACCTAATGGTCGTCTTTGTTATTCTTAAACCACGAATTGTTTTGAGTGTGGGCTCATAGAATCAAGAACCAATCGTATAGAATGAGAACTTTAACTTAACTTTTAGTAGGAAAGTTAATTCTCTCTTTAACTGGTAACTATGCTTTTTCCCAGAAAATAGAATTTATTCTATAAAATCAATTTTCACTATTTTCTTACAGAATAAAGATGCTAATGAAGTGTGTGTAAAGTTTAAAACATAGTTCCTATTTATAGAGAATCAATATAACGATTTTATTCAAATAAGGTCTAATTAAATAATAACATTTTAATAGAAAACACAACTTCTAATCCAAATAGAAGAGGTAGGGGTAGCGACATGCCTTATGAGATACTAGGGTTTACCGCCCCTTATATTCCACAAGGTTTTATTGGTCATTTCATGTATTGGATCCAATTATATGTGTTATATGAACTTTTATCCAACATTTATAATTTATCTAACCTAATATTTATATGCTATTTGCCAAAATATTATTTATTTAATCAATTAATTTAATTAACTAAATTAATTTAAATAATTTCAAAATTAAATTATTTTCTTAACCTAATTTCAATTTCGTTAAAGTCATGTCAACTTTACCATATTAAAATATATGAGTGACTATATTTAATTACCTTATTCAACAAATTCATGATGAATAATTAGTTTAATTCTTTAATTGCCTTATTCAACAAATTCATGATGAATAATTAATTTAATTCTTACTTCGGATTTCAATTATTCAATTACAATTAATTAAATAATAATTCAAAAAAAATTAAATTTATTCCTAAGTCATCTTTTATATTTAGCGAGAAAACTTATTAACTACGAATAGCGATACATGTGATCTATTTCTCTTACGTCATTGTTTTCATTCATTTCATATTTATTGGTTCTACATACAATTTGTTTTTGGTTATCTCAAGGTACCTGAAAGATCAATTGGACATATATAATTAGGACTTAAATAATTTATAATTAAGTTACGACTTTTCGCCTATTAATTACAATATATTATTTAGTCATGAGGTCATTCCACTAAAGTGTCATGATTGAGCTCTCTCTTATTTTATACTATTACGAAAGTTACTCATCAAATGCTCGTCCAATGACCTTATCATAAGTGTGTTACCCTTATAGGATATCCTTAATTTCTTTGGGATAAATCCATTCTCCCAATATGATCCTATTTGGTAACCATTACATCTTCTTTCATGAAAAGTCAATTATTAAAAAATAATAATTAAATCATTTATCTCTAAGACAAATGACTCGTGACTACGTTACTTTTCATCTATCATGTAATGCCAATGAGAGGATATCATTTACCCTTTATTGGGTTATGAATTCCACTGTTGTGGAACGATGCTAAATCATGTAGAAGTCGTATACCCAATGTACCAACTTTTGGTTCATTATCTATTTGAACTCAGACTTTCATTTACATCAAAATATACGAGTCATGCATACATAGTCCATCATCCACTTAAGATTAAGGTATGTCACACTATGAACGTCACAAGGGAATAAATCCATAAACAGATCTATGATCTATTCTACTTGGGTCCTATCCGATGTACTATTAGTCCAGTCAGTCACATCTATGTCTCTATCTTCTAGGAGTCATCCACTCCAATACTCAAGATAAGGTATCTCCCTAATTGGACTTGATAGACGACATATTAGTCTTTCAATAGATTTGATCAATTTAGATTAGACTAAAGACGTGTTTAGATTATCTACTAATATGAGCTATCTTTCCGTATTACGATCCGACCACGTAATACTGCTTAATATTAGTTAAATTTTAGATAATTAGTAAGAAAATATTTGCTTTTATTTTGATTTACGTGCAAAAACTGTCGAGGACAATATACAAAGACATTAATGATACTGATGGATATTTTATTAAACCAATTTATTCAAAAAATTATAAATACATATAGATGAAATCACTACACTAAGGGCACTAGATCTCAACAATAATCATTATATGATGTTTATGTAATGAACTGTGAGTTGCTTGCTTGTCAAGTAAGCTAATTGAATGTTTAAGTTTGGTAACCTATGAACATGTTAGTTTGCATTATGTTTGAATGTGTTTTGATTAGTTGGAATGGTGTTTTGAGATTGATTATTGAGTGTAAGAAGTCATGGAATTGATTTGATAATGTTTAGGGTTGAAATAGGTGAGTTTTGCTGTGATTTTTGGGTTCAGGAAAATTTATTTCGGTACAAGTGATTAGTTGTATCGGTACAAGTAAGTCAGTAAGCAAAATTGTATAGTACTAGTGATTTGTATATGTACAAGTTTATGGCTGTACCGATACAACAAGGACATAACAAAGTTCCTCCCCTAGTTTGAGTTGTTTCGACCTTGGAGACACGTACTCGATCTTGATCACCTTCAAACACCTAGAAACCAATTAAAAATGTTTCTAAATTGTTTTAAAAGCCATAATAATGAATTTAAGCTATTGAAATAGATTGATGGTTGTTTTAATTATTGATTCTTGTGTTGAATTCAAAATTTAAGTTAGTTTGAGTTGCTTCGACAATGAATGTGGCGTCTCACATTTGAACTCGACAATCAGATTGGGTGTCAGGTGTCACAATGGAAGGCAAGAATAGAAAAGTGGAAAGAAAATAAATGTTGAGTGTACTTGGAAGGAAAGAAAATTGAGAAAAAATGCAATAAGAAAGATGATCATTTTTCATCCTAATGCATAGAAAACAATTCTTTCGAATTGAAATGATAAAAAAGGAAAAAAATGAGAGAGATATATATGCTAATTTAAAATTATAGCTTTTTCAAAAAATTTATTTTATTTTTCAATTCTATCAAACAATGAATTGAAAGAAAATTATTTTTTTCTTTCCACTTTTTTTATCTTTCCTACAAATCACGCTGGAAATTCTTTTTATAATTTTTTATCTTTTTTTCACCCCTTCAATTTTTATTTTTTCAATTTTTTTTCTACTCCCAACAAAAATCTAAGTGAATTATGATGATGTTTGACAAGTGCAACATATGTCACAAAGATATTAGAATTTGTATCTAATTTGTGTAGTTGATGCATGAATGATAATTGGTCGTGGCATGGGGAATAATGTGCGACTTGAAGACGACCGGAAAAATGTGGATCAAATCAATAACTGTGGAATTAATATTATTTTGACAATTACAAAGCTCGTCTAATTTTCATTTTTCTATCTAAGGATAGATAGAAGTTCGTTTTTATTAAGATTGTAAGATTCGAATGTTCTTCATTCTCTTTTTTTTATTCATTTGATATTTTCTTATTTTATTTTAGAATAATCAGATTGGGCTTTATTCAAAATTGGAGGACTAACATAAAATACATGCCTATTATCTCAAAAGTAAAAGATCAACAGAGATCCAGAAAGAGCACACAAACGACCAACAACAAAACATAACAGCAATTAAAGAAAGGAAAACAACAACTAAAAAATTGAACAAAAACTGTCTGGTATATAGCACCGCAACTTATACCCAATCAAATACAAACAAAACACCTGTCCCAACACAGATATTTTCTTACTCTTCATTTTGTGAGATAGGTCAGACCATCTCTTACTATTATTCTTAGTATCATTTCAAGTAAGATTACTTGTTCAATAGTTAGGATGATAAGCAAGTAAATAGAATAATTAGATATGTAATTGTCTTTTGTTGTAATAATTAGTAACAAGTTTGCAAAATTCGATTGGATTAGATGGGAGTGAATAATTTAATTTAAATGAACTGTTTAGTTGAATTTGTTGATTAAATTCGAGTCTTTTTAATTTATAAGGTTTTGGTAAATTAAATTTTAAAAGTGTCTCTTAAGATTATTTGATTTTCAATGATTGATTAATAAATTAGCCTCGTAATTAATTTACAATTTAAGAAAAAATTGGTGATTCGAAATTGTTCTTCACTATAACTGTTTATCATTGAGTAAGAAAACATCATATAATCCATTATCAATCTCAATATTGAAACTGGCATCGCATTTGAGGTCTATTTTCTCTTGTTTATGTTTAATTTTATTATTTTTAAATAATTAAAAATCATTTTTATTTAATTTCCTCACATATTATTTATACATGTGCCCATGACTAATTTCTGGTCACAACAAAATTTAATTCTCTATGGAATTCGACTCTATTTTTTATTTTCAAGTTTATTCTGATTTTAGATGTAAAAAAATTAATTTTGGTGAGTTCGATCCAAAAATCGAGAACACAACAACCTATCAAATCTCCTTCGTCTTTGCTCCTTGAAGGAGAGACAAGCACCAAAACTGAGACCCTTGAAACCAAAACTGAAGTCATGGTTGAAAATAACTACACACTGACAGTACTTATCATCACACCCAATGATGAAAAACCATTTTGCATCACTTATCCAAATTTGGAGTTACCATTTGAGTTGAAATCATGTTTGATCCACTTACTTTCCAAATTCCATGGCTTAGAAAATGAGGACCCTCACAAACATCTCAAGGAGTTCCAGATAGTGTGCTCAAGTATGAAGCTGCAAGGGGTAAACAAAGAGCATATTAAACTTCGAGCTATCCCATTTTCCTTAGTGATTCGACAAAGGAATAGTTCTTTTACTTACCACTAGGTTTGGTTAACACTTGGCAGACATGATAGGTATGTTCCTTGACAAATTCTTCCAACATCTAGGGCTGTTAGAATTCAGAGGCAAATACGTAGATTAAGAAGAAAGAGTCAAACTTATTATACGAATGCTGAGAAAGGTTCAAAAACTTGTGCCCAAGTTTGCCCATTGATAAGTCTTAATTTCTGCTTGATTTTAGAGTTTTTTGCACTTGATTCTTGTTTCGAAGTAAAATAAGCTAGAATGACAAAATAAAGCTTTTTATTTGGACTGGTGGCTTGTTGCATGATATATTCAGTTAGTAGGGTAATGTTAATGTAAGACGACCCTCCTGCTTCAACTGCTACCCTCGCCATCTCCGCAAGCTTTTTTGCCCTTTTCCTTCTATCTTCTCCTTCATCTCCTCCATCCATTAAACTCTCCATTGCTTTCATAATATCTCCCTACTTCACCATTTCCCCAAAATTTTCTTCCCCTCCCATTTGCACCGCAACTTCAACACCTATGCTTACGCCAACTTTCAGTATTTGTACAAGTAGCTTCTGGTTCATGAATTGTTCGGAGAATAAAGGCCAGGTTATCATTGGCACGCCGGCGCAGATCCCTTCGAGTGTCGAGTTCCACCCACAGTGTGTCAAGAATCCTCCGATCGATGGGTGGGATAAGATCAAAACTTGTGGCGCCCAGCCCCGTATCAAGAGTCCTCGTCCTTTGATTCGATCCTCGAATCCATCTTCTTTTAGCCATTTCTCCATTTCTTCCTTCTTATACCCTCCTCTAATAACCCAAATGAATGGCCTTTTTGATGCTTCCAAGGATAAACCAAGTTCAATCAACTGTGTTGGTATTAGTCGATTGAGGCTCCCGAAACAAACATAGATTACGGAGCTTGGTGGCCATGAATCAAGCCATTTCAAGCATTCGTCTTCACCGGTTATTGAAGCCTCGTTTCCTCTTCGAGCTTTGTCGGAATCGTTTTTGTTGCTTAGTGACACGGGACCAATGCACCACACGTTTTGTTTCTTAACCTTTCGAAGTGATTCACAATATTCAGTTTCCAACTCTTGAAAACTGTTTATAATCACCCCATCTGCTCCCCCTTCGGCCTCCATTTCCTTTTCAACATGTTCTTTCATGGCTGATGAAAATCCAGGTAGCTGTGCTGGTGTAAGCTCGATTCTATCAGACAGTCCAGGCACCAGAAAGGTCTCCCCTTGGGAAACACATTCATGGACCCTAGATTTGATTATATTATAGTAACACAAAAGAGAGAAGCAATTCTTTCCATCAAACCAGATCCTCGGAATCTGATACTTGGAATCCAATGCAACTATCCATGTGAAATTCCTGTCATATATGATGCAGCTTGGTCGGGGTTTTAGGTCCTCCACCATCTTCTCCACGGGTTGTTGCAGCAAGCTCAATGCGGCGTAGAAGCGGCTCATAAGCTCCATTGACGGAAGTTTGTCTAATGTTTCGCACCCTCCGGCAAACCAACCTCTGCAGCAGGAAATCGAAGCTGTTGGACACGAATAGCTAGACCAGACTCGATGGCGCCATTGATTGAACTGCTGAAGCGCGCAGTGTTCTTAGGAGTGGCGATTACGGTAACGATTACACCTCGCTCTGCTAATAAGCTGGCTATGTCTATCATGGGAATAAGGCGTCCCTGGCACATAAATGGTATCAACACAACATGAGGTTGACAAGATGAGCTTAAGGCCATTGAAATTTTCAGTGTTTAAGCTAAGACGAACAAGTGACAATGAAACGAAAATCTCAAACGAATTGGAAGGTGTTTGTGTGTGTGTGTTTTTTTATGGTTGTTTTCATTAGTTTGATAAAATGGGTTATTTATACATGCTGTAGTGATTCTAATATTATGTAAGGATATAGAGGTTTTTCCAATACTAAGATTGTTTAAGATTTTTTTTACTTAAAAGAGGTATTTTTAATTAATTTTCCTTTAAAAGGTATTTTAAGTAAGGTAAATGGTTTGTCAATTCCATGTAAGATTTTTTATTTTTGTAAGGTAAAAAAAAATTTCTTTAATAATAAAAATCACAAAGATGAATGAATATGTTGTTTTAGTAGAGAAGTAGGAAAAAATTCAATGCTTAATACCGAGTTATTGTAGATTTTTGAAGTCTTAAATTTAATCTAATCAAGAGGCTTTCAAATGATTATTATAGAGAATAACAACAATCAAATGGTCTCAATACTAAGATTGATTTTTTTAATTTTTTATATTATTATTGAGATAAAAAGAGCCCTTTTTGGATTATTTCAATTGATTTTTTATCCTATTTAGAGTTCTGACCATGGTAACTCCTCAAATTAGATTGTTTTGTCTGTTCTGAATGACGCAAAATGAGAGAAGTCATTGTGTGGTAGTAGAGAGGATCACTTGAGGGGGAGGTAACATTCTTTGATTTTGAATAGGTGGAGTATTGCTTGAGAATGAACTAAGGATTGATTGAGTCACTTCAGAGATAATTTTGATTGCTGCTAAAGGTGATGGGTTGGAGTTCTTGAAAATAAGGTTATTCCTTGCGTTCGAGATGGTCCAAAGGGTGGAGTATTACTTGTAGTCAATTGAGAATCTATCTAGAGATGGGAATGTCATTAAAGGAGTTCATTCAGATTGACAGGAGGATCAAAACCAAACTACTCTTTCAAAGGAGCAAAAGAGGAAGAGATGATCTGTAGTTTCTCTGTTAGCTTTGTAGAGAGGGCAAGTGGGATATTAGTTGAGAGTCTTTTGTTAACAATGTATTTTGTAGGAAGGCTATAATACCCCTTGCCCGACTCGATCGTCGGATCTGAGCTACAAGATGATACATTCGTTGTCAGAGCAACCACAACAAATTTTAATACATTTTAATAATTTCAACATGCTTACTTGTATAAAAACACTTTTCAATATGATGTAAAATCATTCTCAGGTATTATACAAACTTACAAAAGCTCTTTTACTAACCTAAGGTTGGTTAAGGACTTAATTGAAAAGTTCTCAAAAATTGCGAGTTGACGTCGCGACACCAGGTTTTTCATGTGGCGACATCATCAGTCAGTGAGTTACATCGCGACTTTAGAAATCTTGACATTGCCACGTCATTCACTATTGATCTATGTCGCGATGTTGGGGATTGTGGATGCAACGTCCTCCCTATTTTGGCAAAATTTCACATTTGGTACATATTTCATGCTTCCAAACACATTTCATTTCACTTATGCATTTGCCAATATCACCAATACTAAATCATGCCAATCCATGCCAAATCAAGTCTATAGCACATTTAAAAATGATCGCTCCAATGGCATAAAAACTCATGATCTAAACATAACCATTCACCAACTTAACTTGCCAAATTATTTCACTAGGAAAACCTTAACATATCTAACTTATGCAAGCTTAAAACCATCATAT
Source organism: Gossypioides kirkii (assembly GCA_005610355.1). Classification (NCBI taxonomy): domain Eukaryota; kingdom Viridiplantae; phylum Streptophyta; class Magnoliopsida; order Malvales; family Malvaceae; genus Gossypioides; species Gossypioides kirkii. The sequence continues at coordinate 9,450,824 of CP032252.1, read as the reverse complement.
CTAAAGGCATCAAACATGACCAAAACTATGCATCATTTAGGTCATATACCAAGCTTATCATGCAAATTCAATATTAGCCACAAATTCAACCATGGAATCCACATCAATAACCATTTACATAACCAAAGACTTTATATAAATGCAAAAATTCTAATACTCAAAATGAGGATAATTCTACTGTCTCGATGATAGTGTGTGTTTCACTCTGATCCGACTTAGTGAGTTCTACAAGTTGATGATCTATAAGTAGGACAGACAACAAGAGTAAGCCTTTAAATGCTTAATAAGTTCAAATGGAATTACAACACTCACCTTGCTCATAGATGAGCATGTTATATGTAACACCGTATACCGGACCCGATTTACCGGACGTATACATAGGATACCACAATACTTAACAAAAAATTTACAACTAGTGAAATACATTTTGAACATACTTCTTATTTATTTATTTTCTTATCTAAGTCAAAAGATTTTGAAGGAAATGTTATTAATTACAACAGGTTCTCAAAAGTAGTATAAGACATTATAACTTAAATATTTGTCAAAATAGACTTAATCATGACGTAGAGTACTATTCGCCATATATCCAAAAATGCCCCTATGTATGCATAATATCTCCCTTCGAACTGCCACCTCGACGCATTCTTGGTTTGGTCCCTTCTGGTGTACTGGTTCAATTCCAAGAACCTGCATTACAAATAGACGCCTACAAGTTCAACAGAGCTTAGTGAGTCTCAACCAATATTACCTTTAAAACGTTGTTGTTTGATTCCTCAATTTTGAGATCCTAGACTTCTTTTTAGATTTTGGTAGATACTTTTTTGATTCCTAACGGATAAATATATGCCAATATTTGCACTTGACCCCTTATGCACATTCCACTTGATTGGTAGATCCCAGATTTCACACCTTATTACATATCCTAATTCACAATCTCTTTGAAGATAGAACTTGGATACATTCCTCAAAATGGTATACATACGAATACCACTTTTGGCGGATCCTTATATTGGCTATGGCGGGACGTCAGTACTCTAGTCACACTGCATCTTCAAATTAATCTAGACAACGAACTTGGTTAGATGAATGCAATATTTTAGATCATCCAACAGAAACTTAGATGACTTCGATACATAATGTGAAAACTTCCAGGTTTGGAGGACACTTATACCACCCATAATTACAAATATGCCAAATCTCCATCCCAACGGGTTACTATGGCAGATTCATCAGTTGGGTACCTTGTCAAGAACTCTTTCAAAAAATGCCTCAAAGGCATACCTAGATCTTGTAAAAAAAGAAGACTAACAACTTGCCAGTTAGGCATTACAAAATTCGCCATATAGTCTCTCTAGATAACTTCGCCACTAAGGCATCCTAAATAATATGCCACATAAGCCTTTTAGATAACTTGCCATAAAGGCTTTCCAAATAATATGCCACTTAGGCCTGTTGGGTTGGCCACCAAGGCACCATATAAACTGTCATGTTTGACGATATGAATTTGCTTAAACTCTGCATCGCTTGAGGTTTTCCCATCATTACCCCTGGGATACACGGAGTCCCTAGTAGACAAATACGGCTCATTCGCCATTTCTAGAATGTGCCATGGCCATGGTCTTTCCACATATCTACCATACTAGCCTTTTCTCGTGTTTACTATCCCTGCAGACCTCATGTTTAAGTCCTGAGGACTACAGTTTTGCCAATTTGTCCTTTGTGTTTACTATCCCGACGGAGGTCATCAAATCACCATCGCAAGGTCCATTATCACATCACATATTTTCTCGACACTCCGCCCGAACCCCTTTTATTGCCAACTGTCTTTGTCATGCATCACTCAATTAACATAATGGATACATTTACATAGATTTCACTCATACCCATAATAGAATCAAACTTCCCAAGACATAATTTCCCATGCATGCTTACCACACATGTTCATGCAGCACATCGTACACTTCATTACATACATATAGATGCTTCACAGGAAACTCACAGGCACAAAGATAATGGACATCATACACTTCATTACATAATATACATGGACATCAATCACACAAAAGAATCATAAAAAAATAACGTGCAAGAGTCGGGTCTAGAGACCCACCTTTACCTCGGCCTGAAACTTTTGTTTTGATCATCCTTCCCAAACCAGTATCAACAACTACTTAAAGATAATGGAATTTATTTGACCAGTCATGGTAGTAATTGTTTATATTTTCTTAACCTTTTGTTTATATTTTCTTAACCTTTTGACAACAAACACACCTTGCACACATAGACACTCGAACCCGAGACCCCTAAGATGAACAATATTCTCTTTTCCACTGGAGCCACTTGTTGGGTTCACTATGATTCTCTTTATATCCAATATTTATATTTATGTTATATATATATATATATATTTAAAACTTATAATATCACTTTTGGCCTATATATATATATATATGTTCATAATACAATAAATATTATAACAATTACATTAAAAATGATATATTTTTAAGAAAATAGATTCATATCTTTTAATTTAGAATTATGAAATAATTTTTTAATTTAAATGAAATAATAAGTATGAATATATCATTAATATGGGTGATAAAATTTCATTGCTTTTAAAAAATAATGGATCAATTTTTATATTAAATCTTTAGAAAATAATGAGCATATCATTAATATGGCTTATAAATTTTAGAGTTATGTATTTTATTGAAATATTACTAATTTTATTTTCTTTATTTATTTTGCACATTTTTTGAATGAAATTTGTTTTATACATTTAAATGATAATAGATATTAAGAAGAACCATATCTTATGAAAAACCATTAGCACTAATTATAAAATTTAATCAACATATTGTTAATTCGTTGGACAAAACATATTATTAATACAAATACAAAAAATATAAATATAATACTAAAACGTTAAATTAAATATAAAATAAATTTATATTAATTATTTTAATTCTGACTGGTGGCAGCTTGTTGCATGATATATTCAATCAGTAGGGTAATGTTAAGATAAGACGACCCTCCTGCTTCAACTGCTACCCTCGCCATTCTCGCAAGCTTTTTTGCCCTTTTCCTTCTATCTTCTCCTTCATCTCCTCCATCCATCAAACTCTCCATTGCTTTCAAAATATCTCCCTTCTTCACCATTGCCCCAAATTTTTCTTCCTCTCCCATTTGCACAGCAACTTCAACACCTATACTTACGCCAACTTTCAGTATTTGTACAAGTAGCTTCTGGTTCATGAATTGTTCGGAGAATAAAGGCCAGGTTATCATTGGCACGCCGGCGCAGATCCCTTCGAGTGTCGAGTTCCACCCACAGTGTGTCAAGAATCCTCCGATCGATGGGTGGGATAAGATCAAAACTTGTGGCGCCCAGCCCCGTATCAAGAGCCCACGTCCTTTGATTCGATCCTCGAATCCATCTTCTTTTAGCCATTTCTCCATTTCTTCCTTCTTATACCCTCCTCTAATAACCCAAATGAATGGCCTTTTTGATGCTTCCAAGGATAAACCGATTTCAATCAACTGTGTTGGTATTAGTCGATTGAGGCTCCCGAAGCAAACATAGATTACGGAGCTTGATGGCCATGAATCAAGCCATTTCAAGCATCGGTCTTCATCGGTTATTGAAGCCTCGTTTCCTCTTCGAGCTTTGTCGAAATCGTTTTTGTTGCTTAGTGACACGGGACCAATGCACCACACGTTTTGTTTCTTAACCTTTCCCAGTGATTCCCAATATTCAGTTTCCAACTCTTGAAAACTGTTTATAATCACCCCATCTGCTCCCCCTTCGGCCTCCATTGCCTTTTCAGCATGTTCTTTCATGGTAGATAGAAATCCAGGTAGCTGTGCTGGTGTAAGTTCGATTCTATCAGACAGTCCAGGCACCGGAAAGGTCTCCCCTTGGGAGACACATTCATGGACCCTAGATGTGATTATATTATGGTAACACAAAAGAGAGAAGCAATTCTTTCCATCAAACCAGATCCTCGGAATCTGATACTTGGAATCCAATGCAACTATCCATGTGAAATTCCTGTCATATATGATGCAGCTTGGACGGGGTTTTAGCTCCTCCAACATCTTCTCCACGGGTTGTTGCAGCAAGCTCAACGCGGCGTAGAAGCGGCTCATAAGCTCCATCGACGGAAGATTGTCTAATGTTTCGCAGCCCTCTGGCAAACCAACCTCTGCAGCAGGAAACCCGAGCTGTTGGACGCGAATAGCTAGACCAGACTTGATGGCGCTATTGATTGAACTGCTGAAGCGGGCAGCGTTCTTAGGAGTGGTGATTACGGTGACGATCACACCACGCTCTGCCAATAACCTGGCTATATCTACCATGGGAATAAGGTGTCCCTGGCACATAAATGGTATCAACACAAAATGAGGTTGAGAAAATGAGTTCAAGGCCATCGAAATTTTCAGTGTTTAAGCTAACACGAACCAGTAACAATGAATTGGAATATGGTGTTAGTGTTTTTTATGGTTGTTTTCATTAGTTTGATAAAGTGGGTTATTTATACATGCTGTAGTGGGTCTAGTATTATGTAAGGATATACATGGGCATGTAGAACATGAACTGATGTTGGAAATCATGACTCATGTCATCTTGGTCAAATTCTGCTTGATGCAGCACTGCTTTATGTTGTGTCAACATCCAAATGTAATCAAACAGGCAAGAATTGTTAAGAAATATAACAATATTATATAGTAGTTGTATTAGTTTGACCATGTCTAAGAAATTGAGGGATTTCTTAGTAATCTGTTTTGGTTTGACATATGTTTTATGTTTTGGTTCTTGAGCTCTGTAAAGTTGTATTAGTTTGACCATGTCTAAGAAATTGAGGGATTTCTTAGTAATCTGTTTTGGTTTGACATATGTTTTATGTTTTGGTTCTTGAGCTCTGTAATTTGCTTAAAATTCTTTATTAATAAAATTTTATTCTGACTTAGCAAAAAAAAATATAAACTATAGTTCAAATTATCCTCAACGTGACAGTAGGACTAGACCCAAAATCTTAATAACAAGAGATTGAGTATTGAAGTTGAATTATGACTTTTTAAGTGTTGAGTGTCTACATTGCAGATCCTTGAGGTCCAAGACAGAAAAAACTTTGGAAATGTGGCAACATTCCAATGCCATTGGTGTCGACACTAAAGACAAATTCAAGCCATAAATCTTTGACCTGTTATAAGATATATAATTGTTTTGAATGCAGCAAACAGCCAGTTGCTTTTCTCCCACTGATCTGTTCAATATCTTCGATTAATCTCTCGACATTAATATAAGATGCTCCATTGTTTTCAAATGCCAACACCCCATGCTCCATTGCTCTTTTCTCCTTCTTCTCCTCCATCCATAGCCTCCATAATTTGTTCAACTCATCTGATTTATACCCTTGTCTTATGACCCATATGAATGGCCTCTTATGACCGATAGGTTCAACACAACTTAGTGTTCCATGGCAAGCATACACTCCTGAGTTTTCAGGCAATAAATCGAGCCACTACAAGCAAATTTTTGAATCGATCCGGTATCTCTATATATATATTAATGTCTATTGCATAATTGAAGTTTTTTTACATAATGTAAATAGTTAGAAATTTTTAATTGACATCAAAATTGACATGTATAATGTATATGAATGAAATATAAAATGTGATAGTTGTAATTACATCGTAGTATTTGTTCATATTTTCTTAACCCTGTGACAAGGCACACACACCTTGCACATACAAGCACTCGAACCCGGAACCCTTAAGATGAATAACATCCTCTTATCCACTGGAACCACTTATTAGATTCTACTAAAACTATTATTACATACATATAACTATTATTATATTATAGATTATAATAAAAGATATAGTATTACATAATATTATAATGTTTAATCTTTATATATATATATAAACTATTAATATGTTATACGGTATAACATTTTATAATATAGTAAAAGAACTAACTTTCAAATATATGAAAAGTACAGAAATTTAAAGCACATTTCAACCAATATAATACTAAACAATAATATATAGTAATTAATATATTATGTATTACTATTATAGTATGTATTTTAGTATTACATAATGTAATAATATATTTTAAAACTATTAATATATATATATATACACACGAATACTAATTGGTCCAAAACAAAAACCGAGTTTACATAATGTAAATAATTGTGAGTTGTAATAACCAGTTTTAAACTGTATTCGTATTTTAACACTCGAAATCCGAATCTGACAAATCAAATTGGGTTGAGGGTGTTACATTATATGTCTGATTGAATCTCGAAAAAGTTTGTTTAGCATATGATGACTGTATTATGAAAGGTTTGAATGTTTAAATTATTTAAATATAATTTTTTTTACGGTAGTTACTCCTACAACGAGTATAACATTTTATTATCGAAACCAACAATCGGGTCGAGTATCGGAGTGTTACAAGGACAATGACTTGGACGAAGCTGCAATGATATTTCAAGTTTTCAGGTCACCGAGATATAAGATGTCTAAAGAACTGAACAGTGATACCAAAGGTATTATATGCTTGTACAAAACAAGTGTGGGGAATGGACCAAGAGCACAAACTAGATGAAGCCCTTGCTTTTGCAGCATGGCGCTTGGAGCCCTCGGTAGTAAGCCAATCATGCCCTGATCATCTTAGAGAATACAATGGAAATGCATTGAAATTTCCTCACCACAAAGGCATGCAAAGAGTTGAAGCAAGGCTCTACATATCCTATTACGAGAAACATGAATCAAGGAATAATATACTACTCAAGTTTGCAAAATATGATTTCAATCGAGTGCAGATGCTGCACCGAAAGGAACTTAGCCTCATCTAAAGCTACATAGAATTTTTCGAGAACACCCATAGTACTTTGTTTAGAACTAATTAGTATTTGTGTCAAATTTGGTGGAAAAAAAAAATCAAACCTAGCTTCTAGATTTCCGCATGTAAGACAAAGAATAGTGGAGATTTTCTTTATGGCAGTTGAAACTCTTTTCGAACCACGTTTCACAATTGCCCGCATCGTAACGTTTAAATGGCTTGAATGTGTTGGAAGAAGGTGGAAGAGAAATAACTTTTAGGAAAGAAATGAATTCAGTTTGTATTAAATTTTGTTTTCTTTCACTCTCTCTTACCATGCTCCATCACATACAACTATTTACATAATACTTGTAAGTGATTATTGTTAGAATCATAATTCAAGATATGATAAAAAAAACTTAATAAACCATAAATCAGGATCTGTCATGTCAAATAATAAAAAACAAAACGATAACAAAATTAGATGCGAAAGTGTACCTGAATTAATCGATTTTTTGAAATATACGAATCTTGAGTTTTGATCTTCCAAATTAGCACACAAAAGTTTTTTTTGTGTGAAATTTGGAAGCCATAACCCTAATATATATAACTTTGACACATTAGCCTTAATTCCTAATCAGCCTATCATCAATTAGAAATTAAACATCAATTAGAATTTAGTTATTAGAGTATCTACACATATTTGACCTATACTTTAAATTAGATCACCTTTAATTTGGACTAACCTATTATGATAATAAATAATAACATGTAATTACCCTTATTATATATGTGATGTCCATATTTTCCAACAACTATTGGTTTCAACACATTCATGTATCCTAGTTAAGTACATGCATGACTACTAGATACATCTACTCTAAATACATCCATTTAAATACAAGTACATGTAAGTAATGAGCAAGTATATTCTAGAATGTTACAAATTATAACGTACAACACTTCCCCTAAATTTGAACTTTTCTTGATTACGCCAAGTTTTCCACACATTCTTCAAAAACCTTCAACCTTGAAAGGTTTTGTAAAAATATCCATTGTCTCGAAAAATACTTGTCGATGATGCTATACCATGCACAGGATGCTTGTTTTAGCACATATAATGTCTTTTTCAACCTTAGGCATTTATCTTCTTGCCCTTGAACTTTTTATCCCATGAATTGCTCAATATAAACTTTCCCTTTTAAGAAACCGTTAAAAAATATCGATTTCACCTCAAGTTAATGTATTTTCCACTTCATTTGAGCAGCCAAAGACATAAACAAATGAATTATTTTAATTCAAACAACAGATGCAAATACTTCATCATAATTGATCTCATGCTTTTACTTATAGCCTTTAACAACAAACCTTACTTTATACCTCACCACTTCTTCGCTTGAGTTCTTCCCATAATTCAATCTTCTTTCCCATTTTCACTTTTGCTTATAAAGAAAATTTTGAGAATGCTGTAAAAAAAAGAAAAGAAAGCTAAATATTTGTTTCTCATCGTTACATTGAAACAAATAACAACATAAGAGATTTAAAAATTAAAAGAGTTAATTAAATAGAAGAGAATTTTGGAAACGGAAACCTTATAACAGTGCTTCAAGATTTTAGAGTAGAGATGTTCACGAGTTGGATCGGTTGGGTTTAAGTATAATATGTGTTGGAGCCCAATTTTGACCGGGCCTTAGCTTTTGATTTTTTAAGTTTAAATTAATTTTAAATTTATCTTAAATTTAAATTTATTTATTTAAATTTAATTAAATTTAAAATGATATTAAAATTAATAAATTAAAAGTCCAAATGGTAAATTCCATTTACAAGGCCCAATTGGCCCAATTCCCTTAGTCCACTTACACCCATTTTTGACCCAATTTGCCCACTTGCACTGGCAGCCTCCAGCTTGGCCAATGGGAGTGCGCCACGTCAGCAACCACTTGCTCTGATCAGCCACCTTCTCCATCAGCTCCAAAACCGCCACTGCTGGAACCTGCAAAAAGAAGAGAAGAATTAGACAAGCATTAAATTGTAAGAAACAAAATAGAATCATGTGAAATTGGGCTATAAAAGCCAAATTGAATTGCATTGTGAAGGGGGACCCTGTTCTCAAAGTCAATGTTACAAACCCTATTCTAATACAAACTCAAGTTCTGGAAATCGATACAGACCCCTTTTCTAAAAAATCAATATACATTCATTCCTTTTTTTGAATAGAAGCAACCAATTCTAGCACAGATATACAGACAGCCTCAAGGCACAAAAACAGGGTACAAACCCGAATATTACATCCAATATCTTCAAGGTAAATTAAATATGTGCATTAATCTTTTATTTATTATACCTAATGCTTGAATTTCAAAACTGCTTCGTTACAAACGTATACATTCACCTAGAGATTATACTACTATCATCTTTATTATTTACCATGTTCATTCATTGAGGCGCATTAAAAAGGTAGTAAGTATAATGTTAATAACAAATAATATTAGCATTAATTCTAACAACTGTTATAATAAACATTAATAGTAATAAATGTTCTGATAATAGTATTAAATGTTTTAATAATAATAATGTTATTAAAAAATGTTATTAATAAACAGGGATAATGAATGGTTTTAATAAATATTAATAAATATAATTTTAATTATTAATTAAAAAAAAAAGAAAATCGAAAGGTCAGTATAATACTTCCCTGGCTACGTTGTTGTCGGAGCCGCCGTCTGGACCCTCTCATCGTTGCCGATTGCATCGCGTTAAACCCCCGCACATACGACACTAAAGCGCACTAAAACAAGCAAAAATGAGTATCTAGAGGTTTTAAAAAATACAAGGTTTAAAACAGCCAAATGGTTTGTAAAAGAAGGGTTAGTAAAAAGATGAAGAACAAATTTGGTTTTTGAAAATAAATGGGATTGTTTTAAAATGAAATAAAAAGGAAATGTTTTGGGAAATTCCAGATCTGGATCTTCAGATCTGGGTTTTGTTTTGAATAAAGAAAGGGAAATGGAAATGGTGGTGGTTTACCTGCATGGATCGGCACGTCCGGGGGCGGAACGACGTCGCGGTGACTAAAGGCTGGCCATGTGCGTGGGCCGAAGGCGCGTACGAACCCGACGACGGCGGAGCTGGGTCGAAAATGAGCTGAGGAGGTCAGAGCGTGGCCGAGGCATCGGCCACGCGCCCCCACGCGCGGCCTAAGCGGCTGCCGGAGCTTGGCCGGAGGGGGGCCGGACTTGAAAGGGAGGGGATGAGTTGAGAGAGAAAGGGAGAGAAAAAGATTGAAATTTTAAAGAAATCAAAAAAAATAATTTTAAAACTCGAAAATAATATATATACAACCCATTTGACCCGACCAGATTCGGCCCGACCCGTCTTAGGATCCGCGTGTTTTTGGGAAATGGGTTATTTCTGCGTTTGGTCCTTCCGCATTTTTATTTGCTTCAATTTAGTCCTTTTTGCTTTTTTAATTATTTGCAATTTTGCCCGGTAATATTAATTAGTTTTTAATTTAGTCCTTTGACTGTTTGACTGCACCAGAGGTTGCCACGTGTCACTTTTTGGCTTATTTATGCATTTAGTCCCTGACTTTTTTAATTCATTTTAATTTAATCCCTAAATCAACTTTTACTTAATTACAAAATTGGCCCAAGAATTTTTCAAGATTTACAATTTGGTCCCTTGACTGCTAGATGCCTGTGGGGCTGCCACGTGTCACCCACTCTTTGGTTTTATTGTTTATAGGTCCTTAAATAGGCCAAAAATTGCATTTTGACCCCAAAATTTTAGGAAATTACATTCTGACCCCAAAACTTCCAAAAATTACCATTTTACCCCTCAAACTCTCCAAAATTCCATTTTAAACCTCGATTTCACCGAAAATTACCATTTTACCCCCAAACTCTCCAAAATTCCATTTTAAACCCTGATTTCACCAAAAATTACCATTTTACCCCTAAACTCTCTAAAATTCCATTTTAAACCCCAATTTCACCAAAAATTACCATTTTACCCCTGAACTTTCCAAAATTTCATTTTTAACCTCGATTTCACCGAAAATTACCATTTTAATCCCAAATTTTCTTGAAATTATGTTTTTTGCCCTCGAGAGTCAAAAATTACTATTTTGCCCCCGGGTATCCAAAGGTCTCGTTTTCAATCATTTTCGTGTCGTTTTTCCTTCTCATCATTATTCGCATTTATTTTAATCATTATACACCTGCATTTTACATTTTTGCATATTATTATCTCGCTTCATATTTAATTTCTCTTATTAATTGCTATTTGTTATTTTAAGCTTATATGTTCATTTTTAAAGTAATTTTAAAAAACGAGGCAATGTTCCTATTATGTGAAAACTTCGAGAAATCATGCCCTAACGTGTCGGGTGTGATTTTTCGTATAACTCACACGCGCCGAATATCCTCTTTTAAGATTTTATACCTGTTAACTCCGAGGTTTCGAGAATATCATGGGCTAACGTGTTGGTCATGATTTTAATTCTCCGCGAAAATCGAAGTAAACGGGTATTCCATATTCGAATTTTTTTAAAACTGTGTCCGAGGATCGCATTTTAAATTTAATACGAAATTTTTAAATTCTCAAAATATATCTACATATATATCACAAATAATTTTAAAAACGAGGCAATGTCCTTTCGTGTGAAAATCTCAAAAAATCGTGCTTTAACGTGTTAAGTGTGATTTTCATAATTCATGCAAATCGGATATCCTTTTCAAAAATCTTCCAAAATATTCTTCAATCTTATATATTTATTTTAAAGACCAGAAAAGAAACAATGTTCTTTCGTGTGAAGACCTCGAAACACCATGCCCTAACGTGCTGAGTGTGAGTTTCGTATAATTCACGCGATAGAATACTCTCTTTAAAATTTCCTAAAACGTCCTTCAATTTTGAAACTCCGAGAATATAGTGCCCTAATGTGCTGGACACGTCTTCTAGTTCTCATAGAGGATCGAAATACGGGGACAAATTTTTCTTAAAAGGATTTATTTTGAAATTACACAAAGCCTTTTAAAAATAAGCATCGCATTTTAAATTTTACTCGAATTTTCATTAGTTTTCATAAAACAAGACCCGAAAATAATCATGTGGTACCAATTCTGGGCGTACGAGGGTGCTAATCCTTCCTCGTGCGTAACCGACTCCCGAACCTATTTCTCTGGATTTCGAAGACCAACTTTTTAAAACGTTTTTAAACGTTTTGTGGTGATCCAATCACACCCAAAATAAAGGATTGGTGGCGACTCCCTTTTTACCCGTTATTTTCCAAATTTTAAAATAAATTTCTCGAAACTTCGTTTTTGAGGTGGTTTCGAAAGCTTGACGACTCCATTGGGGACTTTTTCAAAATAAACGAGAGTCAAGCCAAAATTGATAATTTTCGGGTCTTTCTTTTTTAGAGCTTTTAAACTTCGGTTCTGTTTAACATGTAATCCTCGACATCTTTGTGTGATATTCTACTGTGTGATATTGCTAGTGTAATTTTGCATCCATAAGCATCGTGATATTACCCTTCTTAAGTGGAAGCGGGAAACTGTTCCTTCGTGAGGTCTTCACCTCCGTGCAGGATAGTGAATCGCTTTCGGGATTACAAAGTACCCTTATTTTCGTGAAGTTTTAACTTCCGTGCAAACATGCGGGAAATGGGTCCCCCTAAACCGAACTCGTCCGTATGAGCCTGTAATGGGTGAGGACCGAGGAATCTGCTGGTTTGGGTACCTTTCACCTTTAGAACCTAAAACTGCGTATAGTGAATCGTAAGTACTCACCTTAGATGGAGTTAGGTCGAGCCCTGTTAGCATATACCCGAAGTATTTTTAGGTTCTATGATATGTATATTTGAACGCTTTTCTGCTATTACATGTTACTACCTGTGTTTTTTTTTTCCTTTTACCTGCATTTGCATCATTATAAACGAAAAGGTTTGATTTAAGTCCGTTTACAAATTAGGCAGTTTCATCATGGAAGAAGGATTTTTAGATAAAGTAGAAGACAATATGGTGGCACGCCTATGGCCCGAAGAGCAACAGCGTGAAAAGGGTGACAGCCTGAAAGACTGGCATCTGTCAGAATTCTGGGACTACACTCGTATTAATGTAACTCAGAACAACTTGCAAGGGTTAAGAGAGATTTGGGGGCATTGGATGATGAAGTAGGACAGATGTTTTACCGAGATTATGGAGATCTATCTTACCTGCTTGAAATAAAAATCGACAAGCACCTGTTTCGAGCCCTTTCTCAACATTGGAATCCTGCCTATAGTTGTTTCACATTTGGACATCTAGACTTGACACCGACAATAGAGGAATATACAGCTTTAATCCGTTGCCCTAGAATCAAGGTCGATAAAGCATATTCAAAATACACAAGTGTTCCGACATTTCTGAAAAGGTTGATGAGTGTCACAGGGATGAGTGAGCAATGGGTTGCCTCTCGAATTAAGGCAAAAGGAGATAACAAATGTATTAATTGGAAGAGTCTGCAAGAGCTGATTGCAACACATCCAGATAAGAGAAAACGTGTTGATATCTTCGCCTTCGGCATATACGGTTTGGTCTTATTCCCGAAAGCGTTGGGACACGTCGAGGACGCGGTAGTAGCATTATTTGATCGACTTAGTAGGGGAATCACCTCAGTCCCTGCTATCTTGGCAGAAACTTTTCGCTCGTTAAGTGCATGCCGAAGAGAAGGAGAAGGAAGATTCATTGGTTGTGCTCAGCTTTTAATGGTCTGGTTTCACAGTCACTTCTAGAAAGTGGAGAAATTCTCTTGTAAGGTATTTTTAACAGATTTCTCGCCTCTAAAAGACTTTGTGGCCACGCAACGCGAACAAAATATATCCGAAGAAAAATGGGCAGCCGTTCTCCAGAATCTTCAAGATGAAAATATTGAATGGTGTGCGTCTTGGTTCCTCCCAGACGAGATTCTCTATCGATGTGGTGATTTCGATTGGGTCCCGTTACTTGGAGTCTGGGGTGCTACTGGATATGCTCCGCTGCTTGCGAATTTTCTTACAAAGGGAATGACTATAAGAAGAAAGTTCGAGAAATAGCGAACTAGTGGAAAAAGGTGCAAAGAATAAAGAAGTTCAGTGCCAAACCACTGACAACCCCGAATTATGATTGGTGGAGAAGTAAGAGAGTGAATGACAACATCCCAGCTCCAAATCCAAAAAATATTCGCCCTCTGGTTGCAAGAGGTCCCAACGGAGATAGACATCCTTAAGCATGACTTCGAAAGGAAAAGCTCAGTGTTCGGAAAGAGGATAGAAGTACTGGAGGAAGACAAGATGCAGCTAGGGCTAGATATGGATTTTCACAAGTTAGAGGCCGAGAAATTGAGAAAAGGGAAAAATAAGGTTGAAGAAGACCTTGAAGATTTGAAAAAACACTACAAAAAGCTTCGGCAATCCATGAGGACTACGGGGTTAGAGAAAACTTCTGAGCAATGGCGTCAGGAAATTCAGGAACAAAAGGACCAAACGGAGCATTGGCGAAGAAAGTTCCAAGATGGTCAAGCTCGAGAAAACGCCTTGAAGGGAGAGCTACTAGAAAAACGAGTCGAGAAGACCGAGTTAAAAGCTCAGATGGCCAGTCTAGAGGAGAGGATAAAGGAGTTAGAGGAATCATTATGGAGGCACCGAAATCGAAACACAGTATCGGAGCTGAAAGCGTGCATGGCCGAAAGACAAGAATTAAAAGAAAGAATGCAAGAACTGGAGGCCACACTCCATAATAATGAAATCCGATTCGAGATCATGGAAAGAGATTTAGAAACTAGTGAATGGCATACCCGTCAAGCCAGAAAGAGGTCGGGGAACGAGATCATATAATGAGCAAGGCACTAACTCAAATAAGAGAAGCGGTCGATCACATGCAGAAGCTGGCCGCTGAAGCTGACGTTTTGAGCCTTCAGTACGAGTCAAAGTCGGAACGAGGAAGGAAGTTAGCAGGATTGCTAGGAAAGATTAAGGATCTGGGCCGAAAGGCCAAACCATTTGTATAAACTTTATTTTATGTAAAGAAGTTTTTCTTTTCGAGAAGTTGCTCTAAATGAAAATGAACTTTAGAATCAATTCCTTTTCTCGCATTTGCATACATACATTTTGCATCATATCTTGCATACTATTGACATAAGTAAACATTGAAAACCCACATCGTTATTATACGCGTAAGAAGGCCAAAGCTATGGATCAGAGAATAGAGAGGCTAGAGCAAATGCAAAAAGAAATACAAGAACAGATGCAAGCTCAATTACAGGACCAGCTAGAGAGAGTACAAAGGGACATGAGAGACCAAATAATCGAATCCCAAAGCAATATAATTAATCAGCTAACCCAGCTGTTGCAAGATTCAGATAAGGGAAAAGGTCCCGCTGAAGACCCGAGGGAGGAAAACGAGGATCCTCAATATCCTCCTGGCTTTACACCCGTACACCATCAGGTCCCGCCAGAAACAAACCCGCGAGAAACACCCATTTTCATTCGGGCGCAACCACAGCCCATTGGCGCGTCAGGCCAAGCTAATTACTTGGTTGGATCAGGATCGAACCCGGGTGAAACCGCTGCGAATCCCATCAACCCCGACCTCGATGATACGACGGAGACAGAAAGAACCAAAATAGAGGTATCCAAACAGATAGAAGAAAGGTACAAATGGCTGAAAGACAGGGTTAGAGCAATGGAGGGGATTGATGCCTATAGTGGAATTGATGCCAAAGAACTAAGTTTAGTTCCAGACCTAATCTTACCCGAGAGTTCAAGATGCCCGAATTCGAAAAGTATAACGGGACAAGCTGCCCAGAAGCACACATTACGATGTTCTGTGGAAAAATGACAGGATATGTCCACAATGTAAAATTATTAATTCACTGTTTCCAAGATAGCTTGGTTGGATCCGCTGCAAAATGGTACAACCAACTAAGCCGCACAAAGATTAATTCCTGGAAGGACTTGGCCCAAGCTTTTATGAAGCAATACGGCCATGTTACTGATATTGCGCCAGACAGATTTACCTTGTAGAACATGGAGAAGAAACCAAGTGAAAGCTTTCGACAATATGCTCAACGTTGGAGGGATGTAGCTACCTAGGTACAACCACCCCTAACAGAAAAAGAGACGACGATGCTTTTTTGTTCACACACTAAAGGCACCATATCTTGATCGCTTGGTGGGTAATGCTACAAGGAGTTTTTCGGACGTAGTGATGTCGGGAGAAATGATTGAGAGCGCGATTAAAAGTGAAAAAATCGACGCAGGAGATAGTGGAAAAAGGGCAGCCCCAAAGAGGAAGGAAACCGAGGTGAATAATGTAAGCACATACAGACCAACTTATTCGAAATCAATCACGATGACGCAATCAAAACCTCCTTCTGACAATTATCAGAGTTTACCAAGAACAGAATCAAACTGAAAAAAGAATACCGAGAAGATTCAGTTCACTCCAATTCCCGTTACGTACAAAGACCTCTATCAGCAGTTATATGATCAACACGTGGCAGCCTCATATATCACGGAGCCTGTACCACCACCATTTCCGAAGTGGTATGATGCCAACGCCCAATGTGATTTTCATGGAGGAGTGATTGGGCATTCTATTGAAAATTGTTTCACCTTCAAGAAATTGGTAGAGAAATTAATTAAGATGAAGAAAATAAGATTTGATGAGCCATCGAGACCTAATGTAGCCGAAAACCTTTTACCCGTCCATTCTGACCAATGAGTAAATGCGATTACGAGTATAGAAGGGAAAAAGGTTAAGGCTCACATTGAAGAGGTCAGATCTCCTATGAGATGGGTATGGTGTCAGCTGGTGGCTAGAGGAATGATTGTACAGAACGGTGAAAAGATGGTAATGGTCAAGAACCATTGCGATTTCCACAATGTTAAAGGAAAGAGGACACACGATCCTGATCGCCCGATAATAATTATCTCCACATCCAAGGGAGTTGAGACGAGAAGACAAGAGACACCATGTGTTATCATACGGAAACCCGCACCGTTTCCTTATGAAGATAACAAAAGAGTTCCCTGGAATTATGGATGTAACATCGCGGCACCCAAGAAGGAACAGCTGCAAAATGTGAACCTAGTCACACGTAGCGGTAAAACTTACAACTTGGAAGAGAAAGCAGCCGCCAAAGGAAAAGCTGTAGCAGTTGAACCCGAAAAAGTGACTGGCGAGTTGAAACCGATAAATAAGCCGGTGGCGGAAAGAGAAGCACAAGAGTTCCTGAAATTCTTGAAACACAGCGAATACAGCATAGTTGAGCAGTTACATAAGCATCCCGCGCGCATATCTATCTTGGCGTTACTGCTAAGTTCGGAGGCACACCGTAACGCATTAATGAGGGCGCTCAACGAGACTTATGTGACCCAGGATATATCGGTATGCAAGCTGGATCGACTGATTAACAACATTAGTGCTGATAATTTCATTTTCTTCAATGACGATGAAATCCCATCTGGAGGTATGGGATCGACCAAAGCACTGCATATTACCACTCGCTGTAAAGGGTACACCTTACCCGGAGTGCTTATCGACAACGGCTCAGCCTTAAACGTTCTACCGTTGGCCACTCTTGAAAGACTACCCATCGATAGCTCCTATATGAGGACATGCCACAACATAGTCAGAGCTTTTGATGGAACTGAGAGAAAAGTGATGGGCAGGATTGAAGTACCATTACAAATAGGCCCAAATACTTACGAGGTTGATTTCTTGGTGATGGATATCAAGCCTTCCTATAATTGCTTATTAGGAAGACCTTGGATTCACGCAGCAGGGGCAGTACCGTCCTCACTTCACTAAAAGCTCAAGCTGGTAACCGACGGAAGGTTGGTTACCATCAATGCCGAGAAGGATATTGTTGCGTCTGTAACAAATGATGCCCCGTACATAGACAAAGATGAAGAGGCAATAGAATGCTCTTTCCGTTGGTTGGAATTCGTCAATGCCACATTTATTGGAGAGGGAAATAAAATTCCTGAACCTAAATTATCGCAAACAACGAAGATGGGGTTACGTTTAACGATTGGAAAAGGAGCATTACCGGGAAAAGGGCTCGGAAAATATCTCCAAGGAATAGTTAGCATGCCGTCGCCATGTGGAAAGTGGGATCGTTTCGGGTTACGGTATAAGCCAGATGTGAAAGAAAGGAAGAAAGAAATAGAAAGAAAGAGAGAGACAAGAAGAGCATGATAAGCCGGGGAAGAAATCAGTTAGAAATCGATGACCTTCCCTCATATCTCGAAAACTTTCATTTCTGGTGGGTTAAGGCTTGAGGAGGAAAAAGTTGCCAAACTTGTGATGGAACTGAACATAAATGCTGTTTCGGAAGAAGCTGAAGAAAGGAGTTCGCTTCAAATCTGTCCGTACACACCTGGGAGTAATTTGGACAACTGGGTAGAAGAGGAGCTCCCCGTAGCTTTTAGGAATATTTCAAAGTAATACTCGTTACACCTCTATCATTCTATGCCCAGGAATGATAGAAATCTTTTGTAAAAGGGCATTTGAGTTTTTATCCATTATCTTAAATGAAGACACATTTTGACAACTATCTCTTTATTCTTTTCCTTTCAATTCCAAATAAATTATTTGCAGTCACACATAAAAATAAATCATTCTTGAATACATACACCCATAATCATATCATACAGTCATTCTTTAATTTATTTTGTTCATTAGCCCATTCTCATTCTTTACAGATCGTGGGATATCAGTAATATGAGTGACACTGACTCCGAACCTCATTTCGAGCAAGATATGTGCCTTGAAGAATCTCAGGACTCCGAAGATGACCACGATTGTAATATATCTCCTGAATTGCTACGAATGATGGAACAGGAGGAAAAGCAAATCTTGCCCCACAAAGAGGTGGTGGAAACAGTAAGCATAGGGGATGAGGAAGAGAAGAAAGAAGTAAGAATTAGGACCAGCATCTCAGCAGAAACACGAAGAGATCTCATTGAGCTGCTAAGAGAATTCAAAGATGTCTTCGCCTGGTCCTACCAAGACATGTCAGGGCTAAACACCGACATCGTGGTTCACAAGCTCCCAATAAAGGAAGAATGCAAACCCGTCCAACAAAAGCTCCGTAGAATGTGACCTGATGTGCTGCTTAAAATAAAAGAAGAGGTCCGAAAACAATTTGACGCAGGTTTCCTCCGAGTGGTTGAATATTCAGAATGGGTTGCCAATATAGTTCCTGTCCCTAAGAAAGATGGGAAAGTGCGTATGTGCGTAGATTACCGGGATTTGAATAGGGCTAGCCCGAAAGATAACTTTCCGCTGCCTCACATCGACACCCTGGTAGATAATACAGCGGGGCATACCTTTTTCTCCTTCATGGATGGATTCTTCGGATATAACCAAATAAAGATGGACCATACAGACATGGCAAAGACCACCTTTGTCACAATGTGGGGAACATTCTGTTATAAGGTGATGCCGTTCGGACTTAAAAACGCGGGAGCAACATATCAAAGAGCTATGGTAACATTGTTTCACGATATGATGCACAAGGAAATTGAGGTTTACATCGACGACATGATTGCAAAGTCCCGAACAGAGGAGGAACATGTGAATGTCTTGAGGAAATTGTTCATGAGGTTGAGGAAGTTCCAGCTAAAATTGAACCCTGCCAAGTGCACTTTTAGGGCTACATCCGGTAAATTGTTGGGTTTTGTGGTCAACCAAAAGGGAATCGAAATAGACCCAGACAAGGTTAAAGCTATACAAGAGTTACCCCCGCCCCGTACGCAAAAGGAGGTTCGAGGTTTTCTTGGGAGGTTGAATTATATTGCTCGGTTTATCTCGCAGTTAACGGAGAAATATGACCCCATATTTCGCCTTCTCAGAAAGCATAACCCAGGCGTTTGGGATGACCAGTGCCAAAGAACTTTCGATAAAGTTAAGCAGTATTTGTCTGATGCTCCGGTACTAGTACCACCAAATCCTAACAAACCATTAATCTTGTACTTAACAGTTTTTAAAAATTCTATGGGATGTGTCTTGGGCCAACACGATGAGACGGGAAGAAAAGAAAGAGCCATATATTATCTCAGTAAGAAATTTACTGACTGTGAAGCAAGATACTCTCCAATAGAAAAACTATGCTGTGCACTGGTCTGGACTACCCGAAGATTGCGACAGTACATGCTATACCACACGACATGGTTAATCTCGAAGTTGGATCCTCTAAAATACATGATGGAGTCAACTGTGTTAAATGGAAGAATGGCTAGATGGCAAATCTTGCTGTCAGAATTTGATATAGTCTATGTAAGCCAAAAGACAATTAAAGGAAGTGCAATAGCAGATTCCTAGCCAGTAGGGCTTTGGAGGACTATGAGCCAATAAATTTTGACTTTTCAAATGAGGATCTGATGTATGTCGCAAATACCAAAGAGGAAACAGTGACCGAACATTCGTGGCGATTAAACTTTGATGGTGCTTCAAACGCTATGGGCAATGGGATCGGTGCAGTTTTAGTGTCACCAGAAGGAGACCATTATCCCTTCACCAGTAAGCTTGACTTCGATTGCACAAATAATATGGCAGAATATGAAGCATGTATCATGGGGATCCAAGCAGCCATGGATCGAGGGATCAAGGTCTTAGAAATCTATGGAGATTCAGCATTGGTAATCTACCAGCTCAAAGGAGAATAGGAGACAAGGGACTCCAAATTAATTGAATATCGAAATATGGCCCTCGAACTAATCAAAGAATTTGACGAGGTCACGTTCAGATACCCCCCACGCGAGGAAAATCAAATGGCTGATGCTTTGGCTACTTTAGCTTCGATGATAAAAGTAAATAGGTCAGAGGACATGAAGCCCATTCGGATGAGTATTTACGAAACTTCAGCCCATTGCTGCGAAATTGAAGAGGAAGGAAAAGAGGGGCATCCTTGGTACCAGGACATTCTTCAGTATGTGAAGGATCGAAAATACCCCGAAAGAGCAACTGAAAATGACAAGAGGACATTGAGAAGGCTCGCGAACGAGTACATCCTAGATGGAGAGATCCTGTATAAGAGGAGAAAAGATCAAATGTTATTGAGGTGTGTGGACTCAATCGAGGCTAAAAAGATCCTAGAAGAAGTCCATGAAGGGATTTGTGAAACACACGCGAATGGATTCAAAATGGCTAGGCAGATCATGAGATTTGGGTACTATTGGTTGACTATGGAGATTGATTGTATCAATTATGCCAAGAAATGCCACAAATGCCAGATCTATGGGGACAAAATCCATGTGCCTCCCTCACCTCTGCACGTCATGACATCCCCATGGCCTTTTTCTATGTGGGGCATGGATGTTATTGGACCAATTTCACCAAAGGCCTCTAATGGACATAGATTTATTTTTGTGGTTATTGACTACTTCACCAAGTTGGTAGAAGCTGCCTCTTATGCTAATGTTACAAAGTCTGCGGTCAGCAAATTCCTGAAAAAGGAAATCATATGTCGATATGGAATGCCAGAAAAGATTATATCAGACAATGCACTAAACTTGAACAACAGCACGATATCGGAAGTCTGTGAGCAATTCAAGATCAGACACTATAATTCGTCCCCATATCGCCTAAAGATGAATGGAGCAGTAGAAGCAGCGAATAAAAACATCAAGAAGATTGTTGCAAAAATGACAGAAACCTATAGAGATTGGCATGAAAAACTACCCTTCGCCCTTCTTGCTTATAGGACTTCTGTCAGAACGTCTACTGGGGCAACACCGTTCTCACTTGTATATGGAATGGAAGCTGTTTTACCCATCGAGGTGGAGATTCCTTCTCTCCGAGTCTTGTCAGAGTTGAATTTGGATGAAGCAGAATGGGTTCAAGCCAGATATGACCAGTTAAATTTGATATAAGAAAAGAGATTAAGGGCTATCCGTCATGGTCAGATGTACCAAAAGCGGATGATGCGCGCTTACAACAAGAAGGTTCGTCCTAGAGAATTCCATGAGGGAGATCTAGTCTTGAAAAAGATACTTCCAATACATAAAGACTCGCGAGGAAAATGGATGCCTAATTGGGAGGGGCCGTACGTTGTAAAGAAAGCTTTCTTTGGAGGAGCTTTAATTTTGACTGAAATGGATGACAAAGAACTATACAACCCGGTGAATTCAGATTCGGTGAAGAAATATTACCCATAAAAAAATCGGAGAGGTCAGGATGAAAACCCGTGGAAGGGCATCCTGAAACCAAAGGGGTTTTGAGTTGAAAACTCGAAAAGAGCAACTCAAATGCAAAACAGGGGCAACCAATTATTCCTTCAAAAAAGGGGCGATAGGGAAATGTTTTACATCTTGGGGCATCGACGAAGTAATTCCGGGACCTCCAGAAACATATCAAGCAAAAGATGATCTTTGGATCAGGGAAACTCATATCTGATATTCAAGTCTAATACTGTTCTTTTATCATTGTTTGTTCTTTGTAAATATTTGATATTATAGCCAATAAATCTCCAAATTTAATACAATCCCATTCTTTCCATATTGTCCAAGTATCTTCATATTAAGATGATGGATAAAAGGTCATAAAAGGAAACAAGGATTCGCGAGTATTATTTTGGGAATTACCTAAAAGACACGAGAATCCTAAACAACTGCCGGTTGAAAGAGTTAAAACATGAAATAAGCAATTCGAATATCGAATTTGCCAGGTTGAATTCATGGAAACGTCAAGGGATGGCTTCAAAATAGAAAAGACTAATCTTTGAAAAATCCAAACATTAAATCATACACATTCATTCTAGGTTAAGAGCATTTTAACTCATTTCCAAGCATAACATCCTAAACATACCTGGCCTACATAGAGGATATTTGAGCATTTTTTACAGGTCTCGGCGTCATAGGATGCATGATGAAAAAGCCAAGACCGCGATAGAAGATCCCGCATCACGGCGACTTGAAAGGAAAGTTCCAAGTCACAACGAATAACCTAGTATTTTGCGAATATAAAAGGTCGAACCCACGACAATGGACCTCCCACCTAGAAGTCAAGGTGAATTAGACCGCACCAAGATCTTTCCCTATTCGCTTGAAATTGAAGTAGAGTTGGATAACACGTCTTTATCTCTGAAATTGAAGTAAGAGCAACGTCATCCGCTTGAAATTGAAGTAGAGTTGGATATCAAGTCTTTATCTCTGAAATTGAAGTAAGAGCAAGATCTTTTCCTATCCGCTTGAAATTGAAGTAGAGTTGGATAACACGTCTTTATCTCTGAAATTAAAGTAAGAGCAAGATCATTTCATATCCTCTTGAAATTGAAGTAAAGCTGGATATTAAGTCTTTATCTCCGAAATTGAAGTAAGAGAAAGATCTTTTCCTATCCGCTTGAAATTGAAGTAGAGTTGGATAACACGTCTTTATCTCTGAAATTGAAGTAAGAGCAACATCATCCGCTTGAAATTGAAGTAGAGTTGGATATCAAGTCTTTATCTCTGAAATTGAAGTAAGAGCAAGATCTTTTCCTATCCGCTTGAAATTGAAGTAGAGTTGGATAACAAGTCTTTATCCCTGAAATTGAAGTAAGAGCAAGATCATTTCTTATCCTCTTGAAATTGAAGTAGAGTTGGATAACAAGTCTTTAGCTTGAAATTGAAGTAAAAGCTGGAGATCAAGTCTTTATCTCTGAAATTGAAGTAAGAGCAAGATAAAACCTCGACGTCAAATCCTACTTTTGAGGACGCAGCAAGTCAGATGGCAGATCCATTTCTCCCCGCAGTCACAGTAGATTGGAATAGAGCTGCAAATCAAGTGCTATCAATATGAAGTAGTCAACGATGGAGCAGAGATTCAGCGAAACTTGACAAAATTAGGCCTCCTTTTCTTTCTTTGCTCCATTCCTGTTACACAACAATAAGCAAAGAGGGGCAGCTATTGGAGCCCAATTTTGACCGGGCCTTAGCTTTTGATTTTTTAAGTTTAAATTAATTTTAAATTTTATTTAAATTTAAATTTATCTTAAATTTAAATTTATTTATTTAAATTTATTTTAAATTTAAATTTAATTAAATTTAAAATGATATTAAAATTAATAAATTAAAAGTCCAAATGGTAAAGTCCATTTACAAGGCCCAATTGGCCCAATTCCCTTAGCCCTCTTACACCCATTTTTGACCCAATTTGCCCACTTGCACTGGCAGCCTCCAGCTTGGCCAATGGGAGTG
Organism: Gossypioides kirkii; assembly: GCA_005610355.1. Classification (NCBI taxonomy): domain Eukaryota; kingdom Viridiplantae; phylum Streptophyta; class Magnoliopsida; order Malvales; family Malvaceae; genus Gossypioides; species Gossypioides kirkii. Next base: position 9,426,780 of record CP032252.1, on the reverse strand, counting down.
CGCCACGTCAGCAGCCACTTGCTCTGATCAGCCACCTTCTCCACCAGCTCCAAAACCGCCACTGCTGGAACCTGCAAAAAGAAGAGAAGAATTAGACAAGCATTAAATTGTAAGAAACAAAATAGAATCATGTGAAATCGGGCTATAAAAGCTAAATTGAATTGCATTGTGAAGGGGGGACCCTGTTCTCAAAGTCAATGTTACAAACCCTATTCTAATACAAACCCAAGTTCTGGAAATCGATACAGACCCCTTTTCTAAAAAATCAATATACATTCATTCCGCATTTATAGCCCATTTGAAAGAGAGGGGATGGGTTGAGAGAGAAAGGGAGAGAAAAAGATTGAAATTTTAAAGAAACGAAAAAAAATAATTTTTAAAACTGGAAAATAATATATATACAACCCATTTGACCCGACCCGATCCGGCCCGACCCGCCTCAGGATCCGCGTGTTTTTGTGAAATGGGTTATTTATGCGTTTGGTCCTTCCGCATTTTTATTTGCTTCAATTTAGTCCTTTTTTGCATTTTTAATTATTTGTAATTTTGCCCAGTAATTTTAATTAGTTTTCAATTTAGTCCTTTGACTGTTTGACTGCACCAGAGGTTGCCACATGTCACTTTTGGCTTATTTATGCATTTAGTCCCTGACTTTTTTAATTCGTTTTAATTTAATCCTTAAATTAACTTTTACTTAATTACGAAATTGGCCCAAGAATTTTTCAAGATTTATAATTTGGTCCCTTGACTGCTGGATGCCTGTGGGGCTGCCACGTGTCACCCACTCTTTGGTTTTATTGTTTATAGGTCCCCAAACAATCCAAAAATTGCATTTTGACCCTAAAATTTCAAGAAATTACATTCTGACCCCAAAACTTCCAAAAATTACCATTTTACCCCCAAACCTTCTAAAATTCCATTTTTAACATCGATTTCACCAAAAATTACCATTTTACCCCCAAACTCTCTAAAATTCAATTTTAAACCCCAATTTCACCAAAAATTACCATTTTACCCCTAAACTCTTTAAAATTCCATTTTAAACCCCGATTTCACCAAAAATTACCATTTTACCCTCGAACTTTCCAAAATTCCATTTTAACCTCGATTTCACCAAAATTACCATTTTGCCCTCGAACTTTCCAAAATTTCATTTTTAACCCCGATTTCATCGAAAATTACCATTTTAATCTCAAATTTTCTCGAAATTATGTTTTTGCCCTCGAGAGTCAAAAATTAATATTTTGCCCCCGGGTATCCAAAGGTCCCATTTTAAATCATTTTCGTGTCGTTTTTCCTCCTCATCATTATTCGCATTTATTTTAATCATTATGCACCTGCATTTTATATTTTTGCATATTATTATCTCACTTCGTATTTAATTTCTCTTATTAATTGCTATTTGCTATTTTAAGCTTATATTTTCATTTTTAAAGTAATTTTAAAAAATGAGGCAATGTTCCTCTTGTGTGAAAACTTCGAGAAATCATGCCCTAACGTGTCGGGTGTGATTTTTCGTATAACTCACATGCGCCGAATATCCTCTTTTAAGATTTTATACCTGTTAACTCCGAGGTTCCGAGAATATCATGGCCTAACGTGTTGGTCATGATTTTAATTCTCCGCGAAAATCGAAGTAAACGGGTATTCCATATTCGATTTTTTTTTAAAACTGTGTCCGAGGATCGCATTTTAAATTTAATACGAAATTTTCAAATTCTCAAAATATATCTACATATATATCACAAATAATTTTAAAAACGAGGCAATATCCTTTCGTGTGAAAATCTCAAAAAATCGTGCTTTAACGTGATAAGTGTGATTTTCATAATTCATGCAAATCGGATATCCTTTTCAAAAATTTGGAGATATTCTTCAATCTTATATATTTATTTTAAAGACCAGAAAAGAAACAATGTTCTTTCGTGTGAAGACCTCGAAACACCATGCCCTAACATGCTGGGTGTGAGTTTCGTATAATTCACGCGATTGAATACTCTCTTTAAAATTTCCTGAAACGTCCTTCAATTTTCAAACTCCGAGAATATAGTGCCCTAATGTGCTGGACACGTCTTCTAGTTCTCATAGAGGATCGAAATACGGGAACAAATTTTTCTTAAAAGGATTTATTTTGAAATTACACAAAGCCTTTTAAAAATAAGCATCGCATTTTAAATTTTACTCGAATTTTCATTAGTTTTCATAAAACAAGACCCGAAAATAATCATGTGGTACCAATTCTGGGCGTACGAGGGTGCTAATCCTTCCTCGTGCGTAACCGACTCCCGAACCTATTTCTCTGGATTTCGAAGACCAACTTTTTAAAACGTTTTTAAATGTTTTGTGGTAATCCAATCACACTCAAAATAAAGGATTGGTGGCGACTCCCTTTTTACCCCTTATTTTCCAAATTTTAAAATAAATTTCTCGAAACTTCGTTTTCGAGGTGGTTTCGACAATATGAATATATTTTATGTTTGTTCAAGTACGATTCAAAATTTGAGACTAAAATTTTGTTCAAATTCGTTCATGTTTGTAAAAAACTAAATCAAGCTCATTTTAGGTCCGCTCATATTATTTTTTATTTTTAAAAAATATTTATATTATATTATTTTAATATTTAATAATTTTATATATTTTTTATTTATTAAAATTTTTTATACAGCCATGTTAACATTATTTTAATGTTTACATTAGAGTAGTATTATATATTTTACATAAGTTTATTTTTTTAATTTGTTCCAAATTACATAATATATAAAAATAATATAACATAAAATATTATAAACTTAAAAATGGGCCGTGCTTGAGCCTTGAATGTTCAAGTCCAAGCTCGATTCATATTTTAAATGGGTTTAATTTTTGTCCAAACTTATTTTTCGAACATAATATTTTTATCTAAACTCTCTTAAATTTGAGCATGCCTTCGAGCTTAAACGCTCTATTTCAAAACATATATATATATATATACTTAAAAAATATTTTCCTTCGAATAATTATTGAGATAATTTATTATACTTTATTTAAAAATATAATTTTAATAAGTAAAATCAAATAATATTACGTGTTAAAAATTAAACCTCCACATCAACTTTAAATTTCATAATATATATGACATAATATACAATTAAATAATAATAAAATCAAAATCAAATTGAATTACTAAAAATTCAACCGAAAGACTAGTATTTGGCCTCACCTTAATTGCGTGTTTGATGCTTGAATGATGATGTGAGAGTTTAGACCCATCCTCTTGTCTAACTTGCTTTCAAGTCAGTCTCACCTGTTATCAAATTAAATGACGCCTTGATAGGAGGACAATTTTTAGTTTTTGGACAAATTAAATTATGAGTAGTTCTTTTTTTATAGAAGAAAAAGCACTAAGTTACCTAATACGATAAATAATCAAATATCAGAGTTTAAAAGATAATTATTTCAGAGTAATTTCTTAATTTGAGCATTAGCAGCATCAATAATTCGAACATCGATGTCTACAGTGTCGTAATTCCTGATTATCTAATCCGCCACTAAATTACCTTCTCTTTTAACAAATTGGAACTCAACAGCTTTGAAACATGAAGTTATCTTTTGGATTATTCTCACTATCATGTCCAAAGAGCACCAACTAGTTAAGCTTTGATCATATCCAACGCCACCAAACAATCGCTTTCTAGTATTACTTTGGGAAAACCTTTGAACTTTACAATTTGGAGGCTATGAACGATTGCCCACAATTTAATGACTAGAGTCGATACTTTACCTACCAAAAGTCGATATTAACATTTTTTCCCAAGCTAAACAAAGATTCCCTAAAACAGTTTTAAAAGGGGTCTTCTTATCCATCACTGTAAAAATGAGATTATGAATAATTAATTTAGAAAATTGTATAAAAAAACCATCTATTTAAACATATTCCGACGTAAATTTTTTCAAACATTTATATTTTAATGAGAAAGAAATTTAAACAAGAAAAACAAATCAAATGTCATGTTCAAACATGTGCGAAACAAAAAATAAAAAATAAAAAAGGTGAAACCGAAAACCAATAAATATTCCTCATTGTCCTTTTTCTCTGTTGCCGTTCATTTAATTATATAATACTCCATATATATAAACCTTTGTTTCTAATTAATTAAAGCAAGCTCATTGTAATTCATAGGTTAATGTAATTAATAAAAGCAAATAATATTTTAATTAATTGATTTTCCATGTTTATAGCAATTGCCTAAGAACTCATATATAAAGTGTAATTACACTAGCCATAGGGTAACACCAAATTCTCATTCTTGACAAGAATTTAATCATTTATTGTTTACAGGGTTAAATTATATTTTACGTACAACATGCGGCTTGACGTCCAAGTGATTTCCGAGGAGATTGTGAAGCCATCATCTCCGACCGATGACCGGCTTCGTCGATATCAACTGTCATTCTTGGATCAACAAGCTCCCTCAGTCTATAATGCTATGGTCTATTTCTACCCGAAAATATGCAATATCGAAGCAAACAAAATCAGGGTTTCCGATCGATTGAAGCAGTCCATTTCCACTGCCCTCACCTATTTTTATCCACTGGCTGGTCGGATAATGGTGGACCAGCTGTTTGTTGATTGCAATGATGAGGGGATACCCTTTTTGGAAGCTCGAACGAAGTGCCAACTTTTGGATGTTTTAAACAATCCAATTCCGAAAGAACTCAATAAGTTGCTTCCTTTTGAATTCCATGGTAGTGGTGCTGATGCCGAACATGTTCTTCTTGGAATCCAATTCAATGTTTTCGATTGTGGGGGGATAGGGGTTGGTGTTTGTATTTCCCACAAGATCGGAGATGCCCTTTCGTTTTTCTCGTTTGTGAATATATGGGCATCCCTTGCTCGTGGAGAGACGAATTTGATTCTCCCTGAATTCAAATCAGCCTCACTTTTCCCACCACGGGACATACCAGGAGCTCGTCAAGTAAAAAAGGAACAAACTGTGACGAAGAGATTCGTGTTTGGCGCCACCAAAGTGGAGGAAATCAGAAGAAAATACGGTGAGAATACTAACCAAACACGCCCAACTCGAGTTGAGGCCTTATCAGCTTTCATATGGGACCGTTTTGTTACTGCCTTTGGTCTTAGATCACGACCCGATACGCTTTGCACAATTGTTCACTTGGTAAATTTACGTGCAAGAATGGAGCCCCCATTGCCGAGTTCTTCATTTGGAAACCTTCGTAGCTTAGCACTGACTATCCCGTCCATGGACAATAACATCGTAACCCAAATAAGAGACTCTATTAAAGCACTAAACAAAGAGTACGTAAAGAAACTCCAAGATGGATATGATCACCTGGAATATTTTAGAGAGATAGCAACAAGTTATGCCAAAGGCGAGATGCTTACCTTTACTTTCACAAGTTTATGCAGGTTTCCTATGCACGAAGCTGATTTTGGTTGGGGGAAACCCATATGGGCTGGCTTAGTAGATCGACAAATCAAGAACGTAACTACTTTCATGGACACCATAAATGGTGATGGAATAGAGGCTTGGATTACCCTAAATGATGAAGAAATGGCGAAATTTGATTGTGATGAGGAATTGCTTGCATATGTTAATAACCCAAAAAGCTTATTATTTGTGTCAAAGCTTTAAATTGTGTAGTGTTGTTTTCCGAGTATGTATCTATATTTTTCATCTGTCTATTTTTGTTTTTAATATCAATTTTGGAATATGGATTGTGATTATTGATTAATGGGTCGGAGAAGAGTTTGAAAGTTGTTCAATCATATACACATCCTTCTGCATTACATATAGAAACAAGCAATCTGGGGAATGTGTTGAAGCTTTAAATGGCTATCTTTAGGATTTTCTTTGATGAACATTTGGTGAAGAAGAAAGAAGATAAAAGATGTACCTTTTTTTTCCCGTGAATTACAAGAGAAGTGTAAAGCCTTAACAACAAGGCTATTAGTACGACTCGAATTCAGATCACACCTGATGCAGTTAATACCCTGATCATTAGGCCAACACATGGATTCAGATTATGCCTTTTTTATTTTCCTTTTATACTTACATTAACTTAATTAATCAACATTTATTTAATTAAAACTTAATGATAATTAAGAAGGTTAGTGGATTCTTAATACCATCCACCAACGTTTGACCATTTAAAAATGATCTAATTGCTCAATGAGTCATTTAATTATTTAAAAATATATAATAATAAACTTTTACAATTTAATTTCTCTACTTTAATTAACTGACGATTTGACAAAATTATTGGACCAAACATGAATAAACTTTTATACTAGCCTCTTTAATATTTATGGACTCAAACTACAGAAATGGTGTTCCAAAACTGTCATTTTCAATATCGTTGAAAATCGAGTTGTTACAACTTTTCCCTTAAAAATTTTTATCAAAGCTTCCTCTATCAAGAAACCATTAAAAAATACTGATTTCACATCAAGTTGATGTATTTTCACTTCATTTGAGCCGCCAAAAAAAACAAACAAACGAATTGTTTCAATTCGGACAACTTATACAAAAACTTCATCATAAATAATCCCATGCTTTTGCTTGTAATATTTAACAACAAGCCTTGCTTTTTACCTCACCATTTTTCCTTGTAAAGAAAATTTTGGAGTGTGCTGTAAGAATTTGTTTCTCATCATTACATTGAAACAAATAACAACATAAGAGATTTAAAAATTAAAAGAGTTAATTAAATAGAAGAGAATTTTGAAAAAGGAAACCATATAATAGTGTTACAGGATTTCAGAGTCTATAAAAGAAATAAGTTTTTAATTGTTCGGATAATTATTGAGATAATTTATTATATTTTATTTAAAAATATAAATTTAATAAATAAAATCAAATAATATTACGTGTTAAAAATTAAACCTCTACATCAACTGAAGTCTTAAATTTCATAATATATGATATATGCAATTAAATAATAATCAAATTGAATTACTAAAAATTCAACCGAAACACTAGCTTTTGGCCTTACCTTAATTACGTGTTTGATGCTTGAATGATGATGTGAGGGTTTAGAAAATAATAGCAAATTGTAATTATATCAAATAATATTTAAGCTTGTGGAGGGTTGTTACAATCAATTAACAATAATTTTTAAACGGATAATGGTAATTCATCAAATATTCATAAATTCATAAAATTAGAATTTTTAATCATATGAACTACAACACTATTTTGCGTCCTTGGAATATGACGAACGCGTACCTTCCAACTTTTGCTTAAAAGACAATATAATAAACATAGCTCAACCATCGAATTAGTAACAGCTCTACCTTTCAACAAAGACTTCACTAGAGAGCATTGTCACATTCCAACTCAACTTGTATTTAACCTTTTTCCTAAACTAAATGGAGATCCTCTAAAATAGCTCTAACTTCAATTTTAAAAGGTGTCTCTTTACCCACCGTCGAAGAAATAAGATTATGAATAATTAATTTAGAAAATTGTATAAAAAAACATATATATATTTAAACATATTTAGATGTAGAATTTTTCAAACATTTATATTTTAATGAGAAAGAAATTTAAACAAGAAAAAGAAAAGAAAATGTCATGTTCGAACATGTACGAAAGAAAGAGATTAAAGGAAGGTGAAACCGAAAACCAATTAATATTTCTCATTGTCCTTTTTCTCTGTTGCCTTTCATTTTAATTAAAAATATGTAAAATTATATAATACTCCATATATATAAACCTTTGTTTCTAATTAATTAAAGCAAGCTCATTGTAGTTCATAGGTTAATGTAATGGTTATATATTTGCATGGACTGTTTCTTGGCAATTGGCATCTTCAAATTCAAGCTGAGGAATTCTAACCTGAAACAAAAGAACCCTTCCAAATAAATAAAAACAAATTAATTAATTAGTTCATTACCATTGATTTTCTATGTTTATAGCAATTGCCTAAGAACTCATATATAATGTGTAATTACACTAGCCATAGGGTAACACCAACTTCTCATTCTTGCTAAGAATTTAATCCTTTATTGTTTACAGGGTTTAATTATATTTTACGTACAACATGCAGCTTGACGTCCAAGTGATTTCCGAAGAGATTGTGAAGCCATCATCTCCGACCGATGACCGGCTTTGTCGATACCAACTGTCATTCCTGGATCAACAAACTCACTCAGTCTATAATTCTATGGTCTATTTCTACCCGAAGATATGCAATATCGAAGCAAAAACAATCAGGGTTTCCGATCGATTGAAGCAGTCCATTTCCACTGCCCTCACCTATTTTTATCCACTGGCTGGTCGGATAATGGAGGACCAGCTGTTTGTTGATTGCAATGATGAGGGGATACCCTTTTTGGAAGCTCGAGCGAAGTGCCAACTTTTGGACGTTTTAAACAATCCAATTCCGACAGAACTCAATAAGTTGCTTCCTTTTGAATTCCATGGTAATGGTGCTGATGCCGAACATGTTCTTCTTGGAATCCAATTCAATGTTTTCGATTGTGGGGGGATAGGGATTGGTGTTTGTATTTCCCACAAGATCGGAGATGCCCTTTCGTTTTTCTCGTTTGTGAATATATGGGCATCCATTGCTCGTGGAGAGACGAATTTGATTCTCCCTGAATTCAAATCAGCCTCACTTTTCCCACCACGGGACATACCAGGAGCTCGTCAAGTAAAAAAGGAACAAACCGTGACGAAGAGATTCGTGTTTGGCGCCACCAAAGTGGAGGAAATCAGAAGAAAATACAGTGAGAATGCTAGCCAAACACGCCCAACTCGAGTTGAAGCCTTATCAGCATTCATATGGGACCGTTTTGTTACTGCCTTTGGTCTTAGATCAAGACCCGATACGCTTTGCACAATTGTTCACTTGGTAAATTTACGTGCAAGAATGGAGCCCCCAATGCCGGGATCTTCATTTGGAAACCTTTATAGCTTAGCAGTGGCTATCCCGTCCATGGACAATAACATCGTTACCCAAATAAGAGACTCTCTTAAAGCACTAAACAAAGAGTACGTGAAGAAACTCCAAGATGGATATGATCACCTGGAATATTTTAGAGAGATAGCAACAAGTTATGCCAAAGGCGAGATGCTTGCCTTTTGTTTCACAAGTTTATGCAGGTTCCCTCTGTACGAAGCTGATTTTGGTTGGGGAAAACCCATATGGGCTGGCTCAGGAGGTCGACCAATCAAGAACATAACTACTTTCATGGACACCATAAATGGTGATGGAATAGAGGCTTGGATTACCCTAAATGATGAAGAAATGGCGAAATTTGATTGTGATGAGGAATTGCTTGCATATGTTAATAACCCAAAAAGCTTGTGAAGATGATTAAGTACTTCCTCTATTGTTTGTGTCAAAGCTTTAAATTGTGTAGTGCTGTTTTTAATTTTATGTACAAAAATCATAACAACGACATTTGAAGGTTTCTTATTTGAGCACATTTGAAAAAAGTTTAGACCTTATTTCAACATTTAGTCTGTTAATAATTTATAATGTTGGTACTTAATAGTATTTATTATTTAGAAAATTTTAATTAATTATAATTATTAACGAATAGATGTGTTGTAAAGAGGTAATTTTAAATAAAATTACTTATAAAATAACACAATTCTATAAGATGTATTGGATATATGTATAAAAGATTTTTATGTTAATTATTTTCATTGTTATACGCCTCAAAATTATCATATTGTAGTTATATTATTTCATTTTTCTTGTTTAATTTTCTTATTTTTTTTCTAACATAACCTATATATGTATTTGAATTGGTAAGTCAGATATTATAGAGCTATGTTAACCTTAAACCCTAAATTTGAAGATATATAACACAATATGTGACTTAAAATAAAATAAATTGGGGGAGAACCCTCTACTTTATTTGCAAAAGTTAAAACTTGAATCTAATATCTTCTTGAAATCAGCCATACCATTAAACCAAGATGGGATTTGCAGAGTTAAGTTGGACAAACATTGAAACCAATGGAACAAGTTCTATTAAGAATTTACTAATGTGTGTTGTAAACGTAAAATTCGCAAACGAATAATCGAATTTGCTGGCGAGGGTCAAACATGATTAACACCCTACACCTCAAAAACTCCCTCCAAGCTTCTCTTAAAAACCGCAAACACCAAAGCTCCAACACAAAGTTGAAGGGCGAAAACATGTCTCGTGTAACCAAGGAAATAAAGGCCAAAGCTGAAGTTTATTACGGCGACGAAACATGCAGAGAGAAATTCGCGTCCTTGTTAGAAGAAAAAAGGTTCCCCATTGGCTTGCTAACGTTTCAAGACATTCAAGAATGTGGGTACATTAAAGACACCGGCTTTGTCTGGATCCGACATAAAAAGAAGAGGGAGTTTTGCAAGTTCGAGGATGTTGTCCTCAGCTTCGACGCCGAGATCAGTGCTTATTTCGAGCCCAACAAGATCAAGAATCTGACGGGTGTTAAAGCCAAAGAGTTCTTGATTTGGATCACCTTAACCGATATCTACATCGACCAATCTTCGTCCATTACGTTCAAGACAAATCTCGTCGGCTTGTCCAAGTCTTTCCCGGTGTCGGTTTTCAATGTTTAGGCAATCAATTTATGTTACAATACGAGAGGAGGCTCAAGGAATTTGCAGATAATCCTAGGAAACGAAAGAGGAGGGGAATTATACGAACATACTGCAAAGAAATTAAAGAAAACTTTACATGTCATGTCTTTTTAACTGTCCCCATTTGTGCTTTTAGAATAAAATTTTGTGATCCTTTGATGTTCAGATCTATATTAAATTGTAGGTGAGAAATGAGAATCAGTATGCTTGAAAATTGGTCATTCCATCTTCTCTTCCAATAACTAAGGATAAAATGTTTGCCAAAAGTTGCACTTCCTACATAAAAATCCATGAAGATTATACATTATTAAAATTTTGGGTAAATTACATTAGTAATCATTTAACTATGAAAAATTATAAAATAGTCACTTAACTATTTAATTTTGTCATTTTTAGTCACCCAACTATCTTGAATTTTTGGATGTTTTCATTTTCACATTAACATGTTAGTGATAAAAAAAACAAAATTGAATAGTTGAGAAACCATTTTATAATTTTTCATAGTTAGGTGACAAAAAAAATTATTAATAGTTGGATGATAATTTTGTAACTTTTCATTATTGGGTGATAAAAAAGAATAGAGTTGAATGACCTCTATCGCAATTTACCTTAAAAAATTGTACCATCTCTGAATTCCAAATACATTTAGGATGTGTTTAGTATTGTTTCTAAGAAGCATTTTTGGGACAAAAGCATTAAGCATTCCTAAACAAACTGCTTTTTAAGCGAAAATATATAACTCAAAAGTATTTTTTTTTCAGAAGCTGAAAATTTTAGCTTCTCTCCAAAAAAACACTTTTGAAAAACATTCTTAAATTAGACTTTAGTAGTAAGTTATGAAAGGTATAACAACTGGAACAACGTAGTTAATTTGTACAACACAATTGGTGAGATAATACGGATTTAACGTACATTTATAAGATTTTACCTAGAAAATCAATCCACAATGATAATCAAAGGAAAAAAAAAAGTATCATATTTGTACATTAAAAGAATTATCTAAACCTAGTCTCTAAATCAAGAGTAGGTAACTAGACAAAATACTAAACAAACAGTTGTTAGAATTAAGAGTGAAATTTATGAATATTTAAAATTTGATCCAACTTGCAATTTTGGAGAGAGTTGAAGTGAAAGGCAAAACCATAGGTGCAGCGCAAAGAAGAGGTTGAAACCTACAACAAGCCCAGCATGTTATAGGGGATTGAAATGGACCTAACCATGTGTGGTTGAAGTTGAAAACATTATGTGGGTGTCCTTTAGTTGCAGAAAATACTGCAAATGTTCTGAAATTGGATCTGTTCAACTTTCAAAGTTTCAAGCAAAGCGATCAACAAAGGGGTAGGAAGGCAGTGAAGTTAGTGAATGGTCCACAATCAATCATCAGAGATCATATTTTTCTTCCCTCTAATTGTAGTCAACCTCAAAAAGGTGACTTTTCAGAGCCAAGTATTTTTCAATGAGTGTTTTTGTCAGCTTGTAAATGTACAGAGATAAATAGTCAATTAAAATTTGGGGTGTGGCCCTAATTACAATGAAAAGTCATGGTCAATCCTGCACAATGTAATGAGTGGGTTTTTGTGGACCTTTCTTCCCCAGTTTCATAATTACTTTTTTATAATTTCTTTTAACCTTTCTGCATATGATTGTTAAATTTCAAATCCTACAATTTAATTTAAGAGACATTACTGTTTCTATTAAAATTATTTTTAAAGTTTTTGTTTTCATTCCTTTTTCTTTTGAAATTTTGACAATTTCTTTTGTTCCACTTTATGTTGGAAGAGTAGATAGAATAATTGTAGTCAAAACTTTTGAATTAATATGTTTGACTTTTTAATGACATAGCTTATGTTTGAATCTTGTTGAACGGTAAATGAGGAAGTAATTTCATGCTAATACCTATTATGAGCATCATCTTTAAATCGATTAATTTAAAAGAGAAGTGAAAAGTTTAAAATGTTGAAGATGTTTATCGTTATCCTCATTCCTTGAAAGAGTTTTCAATTTATTGAAAGATTTGTTTATGAAAAGTTTTTATACCATAAATATTTAAGATAATTAATGGATAATTTTAACTTTTGAATGAAAAATTAAAATTTATCAAAAACTATTAAAGGGGCAGATTGTATCGCCCTATAAATAGGTTGTTTGTATCGCAATTTTCGAGTGTTTTATTGAAGAATTGTTTTGTTATTCTCTAGCTTAGTTTTTTCGATACTCTTGCTAAGTTTTATTGGAGAGACATGGATTGAAAGTGAGATATTTTAGGAAGAGTGATTTGTAACAATTTGATTCAATACTAGGTTGCAAATATTCGTTTGTGTGAGGATAGTTTGGGTTTTAATCAATAGTTGATCCGAACAAATTGTGGAATAAAATTATTGTTTAAGCAAAACTTTGTATAAGTATATAATTTTGATTTAGTTTTTACAAATCACTAATTCGTTATCGATGTGATGTTATTTTATGTTTACTTAATGCACACACAAATAATTATAGTTATCTAATATGAAAATGAGTAAATTTAAATTAAAATTAAAGTCTCATTTATATAATTGAATCCAATCATACAATAATACTAAATTAAAATTTATATATAAAAAATTTCATGTGATGACCTGATGGTTAAAAGTGTTCACCATCTCATGTGTAACCTAACCTAGATTTGAATCGCACTAATTGTGTTTACTATTTAAACTTTATTCTGTTATTGTAATTTATCAAAAAATTATAAATTAAATCAAAATTTATATATAAATTTTGATATTTATTTCTTAAATAAAAGAAAAAAAAAAGGTGTCACCATTTAACTTGGAAAACTGCAGGTGGTCCACCAAAAATTTTCAAAAACATAATCACTATTTTGTCTGCAAGAATCTTTGCAGGGTTTTTGTTCCCTTTCTTCTCCGAAATGGGCCTCGCCGTAATACCACAACACCACTGCTCTGTTTTTGGACTCGCATGTTCATTTTCTTGTTCATTGATGTTAAATGTTATTGTTAGTTGGAGCTCATCTCTTAATGCCCACGGTTCTACTTGGACACTATTAGCGCAAGGGATATCTCCATAAGAGCCAATCACCCAATTCTCTTGGTGGTCCCGAATGAGAGCACTCCCACCTATCTTGAGTTACCAAGAGACAATTTGTTAGTAACAAAAAATTTTCTTTAAAAATTGGTGTCTTTTAAGACCATTCGAGTCGAAATATCGTATATTAATCATTTCATTTCATATTTCATAACATTCGAGATAACATTTCTCCACTCATTAGGGACTCATACAAGTACCATTGTACATGCCATTTTCTTTAAAATAAATACCTATATTTGGAGTCCTCCAAAGAATGATGTGATGTGATTAGAGATCCCTGAACTCGACTTTACTTCTTGTAACTTTGTACTTACGCGTTGAAACAAACGCGTTAAGCCGTGAAGGCTTAGTAAGTACTACAAAAGTAATGTAAAGTCATGTAAATACTTGTACTTATAAGCTTTTACTTTTACTCATAAGCTTTTACTTTTACTCATTTGTATCATATAACTTACCACCATGACACATTTCATACTTTGATTCACCTTTTTCTCATTTTAGCCCATTGTAGACTTTTATAGAACCCATCGGATAAACGGAACTAACAGAAAGTACCAAAGTACTTAACAGAAGTACATAACTGCTGGGAAACAGAAGCACACACAATGCTGAACAGAAGCGCGCTAGCGTTCCTTAATGGCATGCCACTAATATCACAATGATTCTAAATTAGTCTACATGGGCATAATCTCATTTAACATCATTATTCACAATTTATACATCACATTTACATTTCTCTTCAGATATACATAATCATGAATTTCTCACCTTTATTTTCTCAAATAAATCCACAATTTTACCAATTAATTACACAATCAATCTTTACAATTAACCACATAATATTTCACCCATATATTTTTCTCACATATTCATCATCACATACCTCTTACTTTTATTTTCACATTAATTTTCAAAGTTATCCACTTGCGTCACAGTTACTAAATTATTTATATCTTGAGCTACAGAACTCAAAATTTTATTCCGCTTGATGTTTATGAAATTAGACTCAAATATATTTTTACCATAAAAATTTCAGAATTTTTAATTTAGCCAATTTGTACAGTAAATTCTTTCAATTTGTACAGTAAATTCTTTTAGTACAGAGATCAAATGATGTTTCTTCTGTTTTTTTTTTTTTTTGAAAATAGACTCATTAAGGATTCAGCCATATAAATTTCAGTCTCTAATAATTTTTCTATATTTTTCTATGATTTTTCAAAGTCAGAACAGGGGAACTCGAACCTACTCTGACCTTGTTACACAAGAACTAGTATATCTCGAAATATACAATTCTTTTTATTTTACTGTTTCTTCCATATGAAACTACGCTCAATAAGCTTTAATTACATATATAATTCGACCCTTAACTCACTCTATACAATTTTTGGTGAATTTTCGAAGTTAATCCTCTGTTCTGTCCAAACTGTTTTACTCAATCACACATTAATCCCTTCATTTTATCATTGTAAACATTCAAACTATGTACCTATATAACAATTTTTATGCTAATAATTCATATACCATTAGATAAAGTAAACTATAAATCAAAAATTTTGTAGTACTTACAACAAAAAGGCTGAATTTTCTCTTTTTTTACCCCATGCTCTATTCTTTTCCTTTGTCTTCAATTTGATCCTTTTTGTTTCTTCTCTTTCTCTTCAATTTCACATAGACACATGTAAACTTATGAGCTATAATTCAATTATTTTTATGCTAATGTGCAGAAAAATACATGTATATTATGAAAATTGAGTCATCTCTTACCTTTTTTCTTGAATTTCCAAAATTCTAATTCAATCTCTATCCACTTTAACACTTCAAAGTGGACTCTATAAGGAAATTAAGGTGTCTACTAGCTTCCCTCTATGCCTTTCTTAAGGAAATTTCAAAAAATATGGAGGATTTTGAAGCTTGGAGGGCTTAACAATGGTGAAGGGACTAAATTGGAATAAAAGCAAAAGTTGGATGGAGAGAGAATAGGCATGGACGGTTAAGCTTATGAAAAAGATGATATTTTTTCATCTTTTATTTCTTTTTCTTTCTCTCAAATTCTCTAGACTTCTCTTCAAAAATATCTCACTTATAAAAATAGTAAAATTACACTTTTAGTCCTTGGGCCTTCCAACTTTACACTTTGGCCCAAAACTTTGCCTTCAAAAATATTTTCCACCAAATTACTCTTTTGCCCCTCCTTAATCAATCTAATTCCCATGATGACTCATAATTTAATTTGAATAAATTACTATTTAGTCCTTCCTTCTTTCTCACCTTTACTATTAAATCCTTAAATTTCTCCTAACCTTTCTTACTTTCTTTACTTATTCTAATTCTTATTTCTACAATAACATTGTTCCAAATCCGGTTCAAGAACACAGATGTTACAATTCTCCCCCTCTTAAAATAAATTTCGTCCTCGAAATTTACCTGTACCAAATAACTGGGGATATTGTTGTTTTATCGTTTCAAAACATGATACATCTTGTTACTTCCCGGGTGCATAGCAAAGAAACTATGATGAGCTTCATCCAAAATCTTTCGTTTCAACTCTTCATCCTCTTTCTGCATATCTTTCACTTCTTACAATAAGATCAGCATTACTTTCAATTCCACTTTCATCTCACTATCTGATTGCATCTCCAAGTGTGCATTCATTGCCTCCAACGCTACTATGGACTTTCTACTCAGAGTATCAACTACTACATTCGCTTTCCCGGGATGATAGTCAATGATACAATCCTAGTTCTTAATCAACTCAATTCATCATCTTCATCTCAAATTACACTCTTTCTGAGTTAGAAAATATTTCAGACTCTTGTGATCAATATGTATATAACACTTTTCTCCATATAATAGTGTCTCCAAATCTTTAATGTAAACACCACTACAGCCAATTCAAGATCATATATTGAATAATTTCTCTCAGAATCTACAATACAGTTCGAAGATACTTCTCACGCTCTTCTTCGTCATTTGAGTAAACTAAAATAAAAAATAAAAATAAAAAAATACACAGATTTTATGTGAAAAATCACATGCAGAGGAGAAGAAAATTTATTAATGTCGAATTTGAATGACACAAGTGGAGTTTCAACTACATCTATTTAAAGGTTGAAAAACTTTATTCTAATCAATGTCAAATAGAAGAAGTTTAGTTCTATACAGATTCTACTCGGGCCTTTGGCCCTCGGCCTTAAGCCCTACACAGATCCCTTAGTTTTACCACTATATTTTTCTTTAATAAGGATTCGGTTCACACAACTCTAACACAGGAGGTTTCCAAGAGACCCGAGTTAAGGAAGGGAGAGGAATTTATTGTACCAATAATGAAGAGGCAACAAATTCACCCGTTGCATATAAGACTACTTACGAATGATTCATTAGGACAATGGCTTCCAAAGATAACAACATTTCTAAGCAACCAAATTTCCTAAAGAACAAAGGCGAACACTGTATACCAAGGAAGGCTAGGGTACGATGTCACTCTTTAGAGGATAGGTTAGCATTAATCCAGTCTATCCAAGAGAATGTGGATGCGCTCTGCAATGAACCTTTGTTGGAAAATTACTACTACAAAACAAAGACATTTGCACTGAAAAATACAAATAATAAGGGAACATAAATAAATAAATAAATATTACGTCATGGTGAACCACTGCCTTAGAAGAGATTTCGCCCTAATCGGTGTAATAAAAAATGGACGTCACCCTCCAATGTTAACACAATGCTTCCAAATTCGTACACCCGAATGAGAAGAATTAGTATTGTTCTTTTTAAATTTGTGGGAAATAAGATCAAAATAAGTTTAAAGGAGGTCAAAAAATTTGACCAAAAAAATTAGACTAGGATCAATTTCCTGGAAAGTTTGGAAGGATCACAATTGGTCCCGCTTAAAACCCAAACTCCTATATAGAACTTCCTCTAATGTAATTTTAGTAAAATAACAAAGATTTTAGAGAAAGAAGAATGAGGGAGGTGAGAAGAATGATAGAAGCTATGTTTTTTGTTGTGTGAAATATGAGGAAGATAGCCTCCTATTTTTACTATTAGCTGAAGGGTAAAATAGTAAAAATGTAGGGGGGAAGATAAAACTAACAGATACGATTTTCTAAAAATATTTCAATTTTTTTTTTCTTTTGAATAGATTTTTCTTTATTTCTAAAAACTAATACATCATTTTTATCCAAAAATAAACATGTTCGATATGTGTTAACATGGACTTGGCTGGACGACGACGACGACACGCGTGTTTTAAGCCTTTAGCCCAATTACTTAATAAGGGTAAGGAGTTAGGCTATACTTAAACCCTTTCATTAGCCTATACACAACCAATGTGGGATTTTTTTGCATTACCCACATTCCCCCATTAATGAAAAGGAATAAAGATTTAAAAAAAATAGGAAAAAGAGCAATAGCAAAATTAGCCGCTTAAGTACTAGTATTTGTTAGATTGGCACTAATACGTAGTGAAATAAGAAATTCTTCTCTTAACAAGTGAATGAATCTGAAACTTGTGCTAAAATAAGAGCAAACTGATAACACACGACTAATCTCAAGTTCAATTGAGTTCCACGATAAATCAACAATTTAGCCACTATACCTCGGGATGCTGTTAAATGCTCTAGAAGCCCAACATCTTTCATAGAAGGTGGCTAATTCTTCACACTTATGTAGGTGATTCCATCAAGTCTATCTCAATATTGACCACCATGACCAGGACTATGAAATCATTAAGAGCATTTAATAAGCTCAACCTCTTAATTTAAAAATTCGTTGAATTCATCAAGTTCGTCTCACTAGGACCACCCAAAGCCTAGGATATGAATTAATTAAGAACATTTAGTGACTCATCCTATAAATTCGATAAGTTCATCAAGTTCATCCCAATAGGACCACCTAAACACTGGGCTATGAACTCATTAAAAGCATCTAATAGCTCATCCTATACATGTACATTGTGCTCCATAAGGATAGTTAAATATGTACACTATGAGTGTTTCCAAGGTTTTGTTTGACCACATTGAACTTAGAAGATTAAGTTGGGTATCCATCATGAATTTCTCAGGTCTTAGGTACTCCATGGCGAGTACTCCATTCTTTATTAAGTGTCTTACACATTCATGTCTTATTCGTGTATGTCTTTTCTTGCCTTTGTAAGCTTGATTTTTAGCAACACAAATGGTAGATTATGAATCACATAAAGACATGAGAGGTATATGTTTCCCTAAAAAAGGAATCTCTGCAAGCAAATTCTTGAGCCACTCAACCTCTTGTTCGGCTAAATCAAGAGCTATAAACTTCGATTCCATGGTAGAGCGAGCAACACATGTTTGTTTAATAGACTTCCAAGAAATGATTTCTCCACCCGAAGTAAACATATAGCCACTAGTAGAGCTGACATCATCATTATCAAATACCCAGATTGTATCACAATATCCTTTTAGGACTGTAAGGTATCCAACAAATTGTAATCCCCAAGTCATCGTACCTTTGAGGTATTTACACAGATGCTTAAGAGCATTCCAATGTTCACTACTTGGGTTATGGGTATATCTACTCAGTTTACTAACAACATAGTTAATATATGGCCAAGTATGGTTCATTAAAAACATATGACTCCCAATAATTTTAGCATACTCAGATTATGAAACACTCTTCCCTTTATTCTTTTTTCAGTTGTATGCTAGGGTCATAGGGAGTTTTTACAAAATTACACCAAACTGCTAAATTTCTTCAATATTTTTTATAACACCCAAATCCCGAACACCGTCGTCGGTTAAGATTCCAATGTTTTACTATTCATTTATCATTGTTCCTCTTTAACATCATATTTTTCAACTTTATTTATTAAACTATTTCACTTCACACGTTATATAAATATCGTCCTTTAGATATAACACATTTCAACGAGGGTAAAAATGGCATTTCTACTATTTTAGGGGACTTCTACCGGTACTTGATGGTCAAGTATCGGTAGTAGTCAAGTCAGTAAATAATTCAGAAACTGTGTAGATTTCTACCAGTACTTGTGCTAGTTCTACCGACACAAGTATAATTTCTACCGGTTCATGTCATGTATCTACCAATACTAAAAACTTCAAAGAGCTATAATTCTCACCCTGCAACTTCTACCGATACAAGCATACATACTACCAATACATAAATACACATAACTACCGATACTTGCTATTCAACTACCGATACAACTCAATTTAGTAAACAATCTCTCTCCTACCTTGCACTTCTACCGATACAAGCATAAGTTCTACCGGAACAAGTATGCAGAATCTCATGAATTTTGCCAAAACACAAGTTTAATAACTCAAATATGCCGAACTTCAATTATGCATTAGACCATCACACAACATATATAATTTCCAAGTCTTACATAGCATATTAAGTATAAACTCTAAATTTCCAATTCAAGCATACCACATACCACATAATAAGTTTATATCATCTCTAATACAGACAAAAGATAATATTATTCCTAATACATGCCATAAGACCGAGTGATGCAAAATCTACCGACAAACTCTACGATAGTGTGACTTCAAAGAGATGACGATGATCCGATATTCAGTCAGTAAAATTACCTATAAAACAACAACAACAACAACAACAACTGTGGTAAGCCTCATAGCTTAGTAAGTTCAATAGATTAAAGAGTTACCAATATAGATAGC
Organism: Gossypioides kirkii; assembly: GCA_005610355.1. Classification (NCBI taxonomy): domain Eukaryota; kingdom Viridiplantae; phylum Streptophyta; class Magnoliopsida; order Malvales; family Malvaceae; genus Gossypioides; species Gossypioides kirkii. The sequence continues at coordinate 9,406,420 of CP032252.1, read as the reverse complement.
TCCATCGAGCTAAGATTATCCCATTATTCATTGAGTCAAATACTTCATTTCCCTATCTATAACTCTCTATTAGCATTACCCGATACAACTCACACGAGCTGTCTAGGACTCATAACATATGTTGTACCCCAGCCATTGGTACGATGTTTGTCTATACTGTAAACTGTTCCCTAACGATGCTGCTCACATGAGCTGTCAGGAGTATGCAATTAGCATAAATCCCAACCATTGAAGGGCCTATAATCCATTTAGGATTCATGTCTATTTTTTGAATCACGATGCTGCTCACACGAGCTATCGAGGACTCGCAACATGTGCGGTACCCCAACCATCGTGTCGGTACTTTTTCAACGGTATAAAGCCTACTATCTTTCTCGTTTCGTTTCTCTTATCCTTCAATGCCAAATACTTCCAATTGCTGAATATTTATAATGTGCAAACAAGAAATACTAAGTAAAATTTACATTACGAACTTACCGGACTGGATTGTAGTTTAGGATAGACTTCAAGGACTAATTCTCTAATTTCCCTTTTTCACGATCTGTAGCTCGATCGTAGTCTACATCCATAAATCATTCAATTTCTTACATTAAACACTCAATTTGATCATATAAAATAATTCGATCCTTTTTGGGAAAATTACAATTTTACCTCTAGTATTTTCCTTTTATTCAATCTAGTCCTTTCAGCACAAAACATGCAAAATAACCATTCTATCACACGACCAACCTTAGTCGAATTCCCTTGGGTGTTTATCCTACCCCTTCACACATTTATTTTCACAACAATACATGTAATTTCACCATTTTCACATTTTAGTCCTTAAACCCTAATTTCATCAAAAATTACTTTACAAAATGATTAAACCCAAGTATCAAACATTCAAATATATCCAAAGCTTTCAAGAACAAATATTTTCAACAATGGAAAATTTCCTAACATTTGACATATTCACAAATTAGTCCTTGCATAAGCTAGATTAAGCTAATATGGACTAAAAAACATAAAAATTACTAAAAACGATCGAGGTTTACTCACCCAATCAAGCCTCAAAAGTTAATATGGCAAAACCCTAGTTTTTCCTCTTCTTTTCCATGGAGAAGATGAAGAAATAAGTGGATTTTCTTATTTTCTATTTTAATTTCACATATATAGTCAATGATAATTTTGTAAATATTTAGACTTTCATCATTAAGCTTAATTAACCCATTTTTAATCTTGATTAAACCTCTTTATACCTAATTTGACTCATGTTAACCCACCCACTAATATTTTCTTGGTTAATTTACTCTTTTTGTCCTTTTAATTAATCTTCTCTACTTTTGCACCTATTATAATTTAGTCCTTTCTATTCAATTAACTATCTAATCAGTAAAATTTTTTAACCAAAATTTAATACGATGCATATAACACCATAAATATTAAAATAAATAAATTTAGACTCAACTCGCTAGATTTGTGATTCCGAAATCACTGTTTTCGACACCACTGAAAATCGGACTGTTACATTTTCTCAAAATAATGAGACTGTTTTCAGGAAAATCTCTTATCTAATTTAGTAACCTTAATCCCTAAGATTACATCTACCTCTCTCAAGTCAATCATTTCAAATTTGGTTGATAAGAAATTTTTTGTTTCCTTAATGGCTTCTATGTGTGTACTAAAAATCAATAAGTCATCCACATATAGACTTATGACAACACAATCTAAACCAAACATTTTTAATACACACATGCATCATCACAATTAACAACAAAGTCATAAGTAAGGATAGTTTTGTGAAATTTCTCATACCATTGTTTTGGAGCTTGTTTGAGACCGTACAAAGACTTCTTGAGTTGCATACTTTGTCTTCCTTCCTAGATGCCACAAAGCCTAAAGGCTGCTCCATATAGATCTCCTCATCTAAATCACCATTCAAGAAAGCAGTCTTCACATCCATTTGATGTACAAGTAAGTTGTGAATGGAAGCTAAAGTAAACAAAACACGAATGGTTGAGATCTTAGTAACGAGAGAGTATGTATTGAAAAAATCAACTCTAAATTTTTGAGTAAATCCATTTACAACTAGTCTTGCCTTATACCTTTGGATTGATCCGTCTAATCTAAATTTCTTTCTAAAAACTCATTTTTTACTAATAGGTTTACACCTTTTAGGCAAGTCCATTAACTCCCAAGTATGATTAGACATGATAGATTTTAGTTCATCGTTTATAACATCTCTCCAAAAACTAGCATCAATTGATTTTACAGCTTCATTATATGTTACTAGATCCTCATCTATTAAGAAAGTATAAGCAACGAAATCACTTATTGAGTCTAAGTCAACAGTTCTAGTTATAAAAGAAGTAAGGAAGACAAGACCAAAACTAGTTGCAGTTTTCTGTCTTTTACTCCTCTTAGGTTCATCATCATATTGAGCATCCTTAGCATGTTTACTAGAAGAGGAAGAAGCAAGTTCATCTAACTGTATGTTATGCATTATAATAGATTTCTTAAGAGAATGCATGATTTCTTGGACAATAATAGTATTATCCAAGGAATGCCTCCCAGGAACAACGCGACCCTAAAATAGGGAGATAATCTTACATAAGATAGGTCTTAGCTTCACAACTGACACTTTGGGGATGATCTTATAAATCATGTTGCACAGACTTATCGGTCGAAACACAGAAACAGATGTAGCTTTCTTGGATTTAAGGATAAGGGAAATCAAAGTCTCATTCAGCAAAGGGGGAACAAATTATATAGAGAAAATTAAAAAAAAAAACGTTCAGATTACTTTTTGCTTCAATTCTAGCCAACATTGTTGAAAAAAGAAGGGATAGAGGCCATCTAGCCTCAAAGCCTTTAAGAGTTTAAAACACTAATATAGAAAAAATGATTCCAATAAATATAAAATCAATGCCACATGTATATATGTGTTATGGCTAGAATATAGTCTAGACTTTAGAGTGTAAATAATAAAAAGGCATTGGCATGACATGGGGCATTACAATTGAAGGGCCAAAAGGGATCGCATGCAATGGAATGGAATGGCCTTCCATTAATCAAGATTAGTGTTTGTATTTAATAATGAATGGATATGTACAAGCTGTTTTCTCTTGTCAGTGTGAGGATGTTAAGGATGCGGACGCTGAAGAAGTTGAGGCAGTTAAGAAAGCTTTGGAAATATTTCTTGAAATGGGTTGGAAAGTAGCAGTTAAGTTAATTATTTAAGTTGGTTCAAACGTGGTTCTCAATTGGATCAGGAATTTGGATAGGAGACCTTGGTCCCTGAGAAAGTCCTTTGTAGAAATAGAGAACAGTAGGGTACGGGTGGGGGAGGTGATGTTCTCTGCGGCTGAACAGAAAGAGAAAGAATTAGCAATGGCAATGGCAATGGCGTCTGCGGGGACTTCGCGACAACCTCCTTTCAAAGCATGGTGGTAGAAAGGTGTTGATGGAACTCGAGCTAGATATCAAAGCTTTTCTTTTTTCAATTATTCCTTATCCATTTGGTGAGATGCAGGATGTGGTGAGATGTTTCCTTGTAATGAATTTTATACTCTGTTATGTGGTTTTTGTTTTGATCTGCATTTGCTTTTGCAGATTTTTTGTATCTGTATTTTACAGATTGAATGGTGCAAAAAAAATGAATAATGTGATGTTACTTCTTAATATTTGTTTTCAAGGACTCATAACAAGGTGTCAGTGTATAGTTCGGTATCAATAATGGATCAAGTTGAGTTAGGTTTATGTGTCTTATTAACGTACTTTATCTTTGTCTAATTTCAGGTCGGCTTGAAATATGTGGCTCAAATTTTACTAAAAATTATGGTTTAATATAACATTTGGTACTTGAACTTGACAATTTTTCCTAATTTGATACCTAAACTTTTTTTTTTATCCATTTTGGTACTTGAACTTGATACTTTTTTCCTAATTTGATACTTAAACTTTTTTGACCCAATTTAGTACCTGAACTAAGCATTTTTTCCTAATTTGGTACCGAAGCTTTTTTTAGATTCAATTTGGTATCTAAATTTATTATATATATAAAAATTACGCAAAACAATAACAGTGTTGAAAATGTTTTTGTTATGCTACAAAATATTGTCAGTTTAAGAGAAAATTCATATTAAAAATAGGTATTGAGCTATGCTTAATGAATTAATATTAAAAAAATTAGGTACTAAATTAGGAAAAAAGAGTCAAATTCGTGTACCAAATTGGACCACAAAAAGTTTAAGTACCAACTTTTAAAAAAATGTTAAGTTTAGGTACCAAATTAGGAAAAAGTGTCAAGTTTGAGTACCAAATTGGACAAAAAAAATTTAGATTCCAAATTAGGTAAATATGACAAGTTCAGGTATCAAATATTATATTAAACCAAAAATTATCTATATTTATAAATGATTAATACAAGGTTATTTTATGTTCGTTTATATTTTTTTAAATTTTTTTATAAAATTTTTTATTATTTTAAATTTAATCTCTTTTGTAATCACTAAAAATAAATAAATTAATATCTATGAAAAATAAACTAATTTATTACATTAATAAAAAATAGCTTAATCAAATTCTATCCTTAAATGTTGGAGTTAAAGCTCACTTCATCTTTTAAATGGATTTAAATCTTTTTACTTATTTTTTGAGCTTGTTATTTTTATGCAAATTATCCCAAATTTTGAATAGAATTTTAAACTTGAACAAATAGTCAACTATTAACAAATCTAATTGTCAATGTATAGGTTTTATACACTATTAAAAAGCATATCAAATACAACTCCTAATGTACAAAAGAAGAAAATTAAACTTTTTAACCATTTCACTAAACATTTTAACATCTAATATAGGGGTAAGATCAGCTTTGCTTTCTTTCTCTCTTTAGATTAATATGTGGAGTGTGACTCACACTCTTGGTCGAAACATAGTTGACGTTCCAATGAGGAAGAGACGTTATCCCGATGAGCAGATAGTCACGTCACAACATGGCGATGTCATGGTGACGTGTTCCCTACACAATCGAGTTTCTTCTCCTACTTAAACTTTGATATATTTTCTCATTTAAACTCTGATTATTCTAGAGATGTTTCGGTCATAATGTACACAAATTTTAAGCCTATAAATAGGCCTCTTAGCAACCCTAGATAGTTAAGAATAACAACAAAATTAAGAGAGTTTGTGGGAACTTCGGGAAACCTCTGTATACCAAGTTCAGGGTTTATTTGTTTATTCATATTGTACTCCCTTTTTTCGATTTTTGTCATTGTAGTGAAGTTTTCTTTGTCCGTGATTCTTTATTCTCTTCGAAAAAAAGGTTTTCCCACATTAAATATTTATGTCCAATTTTCTCGTTTTTCATTTAAATTTGTTATGTAATTTGAGTTCGACCCAACATAATGTAATATGATTTATCAACTTTACTTTCTTAAATGATAATCATGATGTACAAAAACAAAATTACGAAGTCCATAGTTTGTATCTAAAAAAGAGAGAAAGACACTATTTAAACCCGCCATTAATGCTAAAATGAATTCAAAAAAGGCTCCAACAAAACACATATGGGTTGAAGAATGCACAAATGAAGTCAATGCATAAGTTTATGTGCAAGATTCTTGCCGGTGGGAAATTAAAAGGGAAAAGAAAACCCCAAAGGAAAAGGGAGGAGTATGAATATAATTAATAATTGAAGTGAGAATGGGCAGAGGGCGTGATGGAAATTTCGAGGGTTTCTATGTCTTAAATTTGGTGAAGAATAAGAAAATGTAATTGCGTGTGATTTAGTGAGGAAATGAAAAGGGATTAATTAAATGAAGAACGCAGGCCAAGGAATCGGGGAAGGTGATTCATTTCCCATTATTTTGACCATTTTGTTCTTAGGAGACTGTGACCCCCACCTTCTATATATAGCTTCTTCATATCCCCATCATCAAAATATGCCAAATTATTGAAATTATTAAATTTTTTAACACGAGAGTTAAGTAAGATGATAAATATCTTTTTTATCTTAATCAATGGTTTAAGATTCGATCCTTACCTTAAGTATGGAGTAGTTTTAAAACTTGCGGCCAACATCTACACCTTAATGGATCTATAGAATGCGAAAGATTAATTATTGGACTCAATCTAATAGATACGTTGAGAAATTAAAAAAAATGTGTTTATGAAATTTTAGTTTATTTGATATTTTTGAAATTAATAAATTTTAAATAATAATTATATTTTTCATGTAATATTTATTCTTATTACTTTTTTATAGCAAAATAGTATATCTAAATTATTATATAAAAATAACTTTTTATAGACGAATTATTATGTGTAAATATTTTTTTTCGGTAATTATCTACAACTTGTTTATGGAGAAATTATTTTATGGATCTTTTCCATCCCATCATCTATGGTCTCGTCTAATTAAAAGAGGATACATCATTTTGTGTTTGGAAGTTTAGTCCAAATGTATGTATGATGTGGAAAAAAATTTATACGTCCTCTTTTAATTGGATGAGACCATGAATAATGTGGTGAAAATGATTCATACAATAATTTCACTTGTTTACGGGTTTATCAAATGAAAAAAAAAAGTATTAAATAAAGGGTACAATTGTAAATTTCTTATTCAATGGAGTGCTTTATTATGAAAAAAATACCTTGTTTTTATTATGTATTTTTTTATTAAAATATTTTTATTAGGTAAAAGAAACTTTTCAAAACCCTTTAAATTACAAACTTAAGTAAATTGGTCCATTTTTAAAAAATCAAAATAATTTGATCTCTGTTAATTTTGAAAGTGGGCAACCTAAGGATAATTAACCACGATGTTAATATCTTTCATCAATTGTACATAATTTTAATTGGTATAACAATAAATTTATCCCTAAATGTTTATATGTTTTGTCAATTGGGTCTTGATTATAAAAAGTTCAACAAATTTAACCTCAACATTTACACAAATATAACATGCTAAATTTATAAAATCGAAACCATATTCATAGAATGTCTAAATTGTAAGAGCTAATTTTATTATTATACCAATCAAAATTACATATAATTAACAAAAAATTTGATGTCAAGATTAATTATTATTAATTGTTAACTTTCGAAATTTAAAAAACTAAATTATTTTTATTTTTATTGACAATGAAAAATGACAAGACAAATCAATCCCAATTAGAAAAGGACCAAACCCAATTTCATTATTCAATAATTAAATTTAAAATATATTCCATGTAAGTTTTATTGTTAATAAAAATTAAGTATTTGAATGTGATATTTCCATTTAAGGTGGTATGTAAAATAAATTGATAAAATTTGACATTAAAATTCTATAATTGACCGACGGACCTGTAGCTGCCACATGGTCATGACCCACATTTTGGGGTTTAGGTAATTTGGCTTATCAATTGACCTTTGTGTTCTTAATCCTCCATACCAATTGAATTACATGTACCTAAATTATAAATATGTACCCTTTTTTTTAAAAAAATGTTGTATGTATGTAATTGCTCAACTTTATTCGAGTTACATGAATTGAATGGAACAGGCATGGCTCTAGCAATATGTTTGAGTTATTTATTAATAAATGTCGAAAAATTTAAAAAAAAATTACGTGAATAAATTGATTTGAAAAATTAACGAGATCGTAAAACGTTTCCAATTGAAAGCGTTTTCAAGTAATTTACAAAAAAAAAATTTAGCATATTGACAGAAAAAGGTTTCTAATTGAAAGCGCTTTCTATCGCATTAACACCGAAAATGACAACACCAATATTTTTTTTTTACTTCCTAGTGCAACTTATTAATATGGAAATAAAATTTACAAAACAAATCTCATTTTTCTTGTTTTTTTAAATGATGTAGGATATGAGTACATATAGACTCATAATCTATTTGCAGCTTGTTCTTAAAATTCACGATTTCATTATTTTTAGACCAGATTTGAAGTGTTATACAAAGAAAATATAAACTTATTAAAATATCCATCAACTTCAAACCAACGATACTTAAAAGATTTTCCTTGAAACAATCACTTCCCATCAACACAAATAAAAAAAAATTAAAATAATGAGTATTGGAAAGTTAATATGCTAAGACATTACTGGAAATAGAAATTAAAATATTTAAATAGATAAATAGGTGGGAATAGGCAGCATGAGTTTTTGTATTTGTCCGGATTTGTAAGATTGAGATCCATGGGCTACCCATGAAATCTCTTCCTTTTTCTCTCGATCTCAGAGTTACGGCTTTATAAGCCTAACTCCATCTCTCACTTTTTTCAGTTTTCTCTTACACAAAGAGATTTCAACTTTCCCTCAAAAAATTATGGAGGAAAAAGAAAAGCTTTCAGAGAAAAAAGCAATACACAACCTTCCACACGGTATGACCTTTGTTTTTATATGTACAGAATGTCAAAGCTCTCATATTTTTCCTTCTTTTTCTCTTCTCTGGGCTATCATCATTTCTTCTCATGCTCATAAAGGCCTCTGTAACATATTCTTTTGCACTTTCACCTGCTTCGATTCAAACACTTCATGATTGCAATAAAACCCTTTTTCCCCTTTTAAATGAAACCTCTCTCAGAGCTCTTTCATCTTATATTGTTGCCACAAGACTATGTTAAATATGCAGACTTCATGTTCTTTTTCTTATATGTATCTATACATGCAGATCAAGCAGCAGTGATGGATGGGAATATGATGATGAAGGTCAAGCAAGCACCGCTGAAGAATGAATTCCAAATGGGTGCAGCTGCCACCTCCATTGCCACTTGTTCATCTTAATTTGGTGCTATCCTACCTGAGCTTCTTTTTTTTTTTTTTTTTTGTTAGTATATCTTTCTTTCCTTTTTTAAATATAAAATATTCATCTTCTTGACCTTGTAAGACCTTTTCTTGACCTTGTAAGACCCAGTCCAGTATTTCCAACTCTTCTTCTCCTTCCTTGTCTATCCCTCCTGAGCTGTTTGTAAGTTTGAAATGGTCAAATCATATGGCAATTCCTTTTCTAGGTTTCTTTTTGCATATCTTTGGGTGAAAATCTCTTAATGTGTTTGTTTTGTATAAGCATAATACTATTATGGTTTGGACAGGATGTAAAGCCATCAATATCAGTTGTTAGTATGTGGCAGAAAATATGCTTTTGCAGGCACCAGTTTCGTTGTTTTATTTGTTGTTGGTCTAAGCTGTGAGAGAACAAAAATTAAATATTCTCTTCAGATCTGTGGCTGCTTCTGTAAGACTTTCTCCTCGTGACTTATCATCCTTAACATATATCCACTGTATTATTGGTGTTTTCTTTCTCATATTTTTCAACCACCAAAAAAGAAAAAAACCCCAGAGTTATTTAATAAAAGCCGATTGCCCCCTACTGTAGGAATTAGGAATTGGAGGGGTGTTTTTTCACTTTCAGTGACAAAAGGAAGCCAAAAAGGGAAAGAGAAAACAGAGTTAATTTCCTTAATTTGATGTCTGTCTTTTTAATTCAGTTTCTTCTTTAGTACATGACAAGTGGGATTAATGCACTGAATTTGGCAATATAACCCCAAACACACTTCAAATCTTCATTTGCTGATCACTAATAGAATTATTGATGATCAGCTTATACATATAATTTCAGAAAATATAACATAAAAAGACCCAATTTTAGCCCTTCGCCCATACCTCTTCTTCATGCCATTTCTTTATATATGTTGGACTCTAGACTGATCCGGGACCGAAAGCATTTAAGGGTAAGTCTAGCATTACTTTGAGACAACAAATATTTAAAAAAAATACCTTTTTGACAAATAAAAAATTTTAAATTTTGCTCAAAATACATTTGAAAAACATTTCCCTACTTTTGTAGGGATGAAATTACTACCACTTTAATCATCAACTTGTTGACTTATGACAGGTTGTTTGATTAATAACTCATGTCCTAAGCAAAGGAAAAAGAAAAGGTGAAGTCTTGGGAATGTTTATTTCTATTATAATACATATTTTGTAAAATGGTAATTTTGAAATATCATAACAAAGTGTAATATATAAATCTTAATAAATCCAATTCAAAGGAATCCAAAGTGATTTCAACTGTACACTCATCCATCTAATTCTAAACCACACAAATATGTAATATATGTTTGGATAATGAGTCTATCACTCCTCTCTTTAAAACTTAGAATTTTATTTAAAAGATATCGAGTTTTTTACCATTCGAAATGAATTATAATGTATACATCAAAATTATTACATTTCAAGTTTTTTAAAACAGTCTCAAAAACATAATTTTTCGCGTCGATTTAATGTAAAAAATATGAAAAGAAACTATCTTTTATCAACAAATCCCTAATTAAAAATTTCAAAAATCAACACAAATTTAAATGATTAAAAAATAGGGGCATTCAAACGAACTGTTCGAATAATTAACCCCGGAAATTCCTAATGCTACATTGAGCATCATAAAATAACTTTATAGAGGCAGTTAGGCAGAAATAATGACTTGGTTTACCCAACCTATCACTTCAAGTAATTTGGTAAATAAAATAAAAATAAAAGTGAGGCCTACCTAAAGAGAATATATTGATGCAACATAAATATAGATGTCCCCAACTATGATGTTAATCTAACAGCCATCTTGAAAGGGACATGAATTTTATCAATTTAAAAAGAAAGGGACATGAAAACATCAAGGTGTATATACAATTACCAAAGATGTAGACTTCACACACCTCCTCTAATGCACATTATATATATACACACACACACCCCCCTATACCTTCCTCCAATTTCATCTCATCCACTATTTATAGAGTTTTTAGAGGATGTGACAAATATGTTTAAAATGTAATAAAAAAAAATTAACTATATAAATAAACCCATTTGTAAAATTTTATAAGATATATAAAATAATTGCTATTTTTATAATACTCTTACCACTAAATCAAAAAGATATCACATTTATCGAAAATTTGTGCTACTGCTATTATTTTCAAATTCCAAAAAGTATTTACATGGGTACACATTAATTTTAATTTAATATGTAATATGATGCGTGAACTTTGATATAAAATAATTGTATATAAGAAAATTTGAGTTTGATTTAATTTTACACAGTTATGCCTTGTTTGATGCCTAGTTTAATAACATGATAAAAAAAAGCTTATTTATTATATATTACTACAATAAGTCGATGTAAAATAAAAAATAATTAGTACAAATTTAAACTCGGAATTAGAAATATGGGTAAAAACTCTGTTAAAATATAAAATCTCTTCAAAGTTAGCGAATTTTTTCCTCTCTCTTTGCTAAAATAAGTTATAGGAGTGGCTAAATATTATCAATGGAATTAGTTTATTACTAATTCATATACTAAAACATGCGTAAAAAGTAATACTTTTACAAAACGTAGTATAAATAAAAATCAATTATTTTCATATTCGATAAATATAATTGTTTGTATATTTAATATTAATAAATAAAGATAAAATGGTGTGATGTTGATAACAGTATGTAAATGTTAAAATCAAAATCAATTATTTATTTATTTAATTACACAAGATGATTTCTTGTCATAGTTAACCCGAAATAAAGACGTAATCAAGGAATTAGTAGAGGTCTCGGCCTTCCTTAAAATAAATTTTTTTTTATAACTTAATTATAAAATGAAGATGAAAATTGCACTACTTGAATAGTGGGACATTATGATTTGAAGGGACGCAGCCTCTTTTGCTTTTTCATAATGGTGACATTGAAAGCCACCCTATAAGCAACTGGATTAATAACTTCTAGTAATCCGTACATGTTAGATTTAAGGGGGAAAAGGAAAAACATTGAGACAGGTTGTTGTTTTTTTTTACTAACCCATAATTAATAAAATTCAAATCAAACATTACCTCATAATATAAATTAAATTAAATGTGAAAATGTTATGATGATTGTCAGAATATTTAGAGCAGCGAAAAGGGAGGGTGAAATTTCAAGCACAAAATGATTGTGTCCACAAGTGGGTGGTTCAGGCCAGGGCTAAGGGACTCAGCCACTTATTCTCATGGAAGTGTTATTTTTGGCAGTGAAGTAGGAGGAAGAATGTGACCAAATCATAAAAATACTAAAAGCTAATGTTTGAATGTTGAAGGGAGCCAGCATCTTCATCTTCATCTTCATCTTCTTCATCATTCCTCTCCTACCCTTTTTTCAACCCTTCTATGTTTGGTATTCCAACCTTTGGCCCCCATTCCTTTTTCAAACTTTTTACCATCTTTGTGTTCTTCTTCCCTTTTATTATTCCCCCCATCACCTCATTGGTTTAATGCTCCCATTATGTTGATTGATTGAAGTTTAGGGTTTCATCTTTATTTGTGGTTAAACTTCACTACCAATTTTTGTGGATTTTTTTTAAAACAATACAAAAAATATATATATATACCAAAATAATATATTCTCCCCGTTAATTACCAAAATGGTACACTTGGGGGAGTGGTGCCTATCTGGTAGGCGGCACCATTGTGCACTCTGACAAAAAAATATAATTTATTATTAAAAAAACACCCGGTAAGTATAAACTCGGTACAAAAATACGAAAGTAGTATAAGTGGGTGGTGCCTACCTGACAGGCGGCACCAACTCGTATTTTTATTACAAAACTAATACAAAAAAAATTATACACCAAAATATAATACAAAAAAAATTAATAACTTAAATAATATAAATATATATATTTTTAATCTATTCAAATTATAAAAAATTAAAAAAGTAAAAAAAATATTTTTTATAAGAATTGTAGAAAAAAAATTATAAAATTAAAAAAATTAAATTAAATATTAAATAAGAATAACTCAATATTTTTAAATAAATAATATAAAAAAATATTTATTTATCAAAATAATAATAATCTCCATATTTTTACAATAATAATATAAGAAAAAATTTAAATATAAAAAATAATACACTTTTATATATTTTTAAATTAAAAAAAGAAAATTAAATTAAATAAAATTAAAATTTGACAAGTGGTGCCTACTGGGTAGGCGGCACTAGTGGTGCCTTTGTCAATGCTATTTAAACCCCATCAGATCTGTTTAACAGTAAATTTTTGAAGAAAGAATAACAGTAAATTTTTGAAGAAGGAAAGGAAGCAAAAGTTTTGAAGAAGAAAAGGAAACAGAAGGTTAGCAGAAAATTTTAACTATAATTTTATTTATTTAGAATAAATAATTTTTTATATTATTTGTGTAAAAAATGTTATTTATTTCTTTTAACAGATGGAAAATCAATTTTTTGTATGCGTTTTTTTCGATGGGAAAATTTTAACAACAACAATTGGATGTGTATTTGAATGTCGTCAACAACTAGCAATGAGATTTAGTAAAAATGTCTCGGTGGATAATATGAAGGCAAAGATTAGTGAAAGAATTGCTAGACGTTGTGGGAGAAGGATTTCAAAACTTTTCTATAAGTTTCCAGTTTCAACAGATCCTATCAAATTTACCGAGATAGAACTCGTAGATAATGAAGATGTTGAGACAATGATCGCTCTTTATTGTGGGAATCAGAGTAATGAAAATGCACCGATTCAGTTATTTGCTGAGCTAACTGATGTTGAGAGAGCTGAAGATCCCACTCCATTAAGTATGATGGCTCCGACATCCTACATTGATAATCAATCTGTAGCTCGCGGGATCAGTGGGATTAATATCGATCTTAATGTTGCACCCGATAATGATACGGATGGTGATGATGGAGATGATAGTAGTGATCCTTCTGATCACGAGGACGATATTGCTAGTGATCCCGACAAGGACGAGGTCCCGGATGATATCGATGAGGAAGGCCTAAATGACGAGGTCCCGGATGGTCGACGTATTGTGATGCACAATTATCCTGCTGGGGCACACATGTCACTTATAGACCCTGATGCGGCATATACAGCCGATTTTGAAGAGTACCCTGATATAATGCCTGCTCACCGATTGGCGCTTACACCAGAACCTGAACAGTTGTTCGTGGGTCAAAGGTTTGACTCGAAGGAAGAGTGCGTATTTGCCATTAAGCGATATAGCATGAATTTGTCAATGGACTACAAAGTCGTTGTGTCTAAACCGACATTATATATTGGAGAGTGTTCGACAGAAGGCTGCAATTGGCGGGTACGAGCTGCATTTATCCAGAAGTCGTAAAAGTGGGAGATAAGAAAATTTGTTGGGCCTCACACATACAGTTCAACACGTTTGTCAGAAGATCATTGAAAACTCGATTCCAGAACTATCTGCACACATATCATGCCAATGGTGAAGGACGATCCGACCATCAAAGTTTCTACACTGATTGTCGAGATGCAAGTACAATTCTATTATCGAGTTTCATATCGAAAAGCATGGATTGCGAAACAGATGGCAATGGAACAGTTGTTCGGTGATTGGGATGCATCGTACAATGAGCTGCAATGGTGGATAGTCGCAATGCGACAATACGTGCCCGGAACTGCGATTGAGTTGGTGACACGGCCTTATTATGGTCCGGATAACAACTTACAACCGGGAAGAAGAATTTTCCAATATATATTTTGGACGTTTGATCCCTGTGTTAGAGCATTTCCTCACTGCAAGCCATTTATCCAGGTAGATGGGACCTGGCTATACGGAAAATATACGCAGATTCTATTAATTGTGGTGGCTCAAGACGGGAACCAGAACGTGCTCCCGATAGCATTTGCTATTGTGGACAAAGAAGATATGGAATCATGGGAATTCTTTTTGACGAACCTGCGGAGGTACGTTGTTCATAACGATAATATTTGCATCATCTCCGATAGAGGAAAGGGGATTATTGCGGCCATTAGATGTACCGGTGTACCATGGAGATCGGTTTATTGTAGCTGACACATTGCGGCAAACTTTCAAAAAGAATATAAGAATGCAGACTGGCGAAGACGACTTGTGAGAATTGGTAAAGAAATTTTGTTTTAAGTTATATTTTTTTATGTTTTAATTCGAGAGCATAACTTATGTTTTCTTAATATTCCAACAGCGTACGAGTTAGAGCCACACCGATTTCGGCAAAAAAATGACCAGACTTGAGCGTGACATGGAAGGTGAAACGAACAAGCCGTTACGAGAGTGGTTGTATGTACCCGAATTGTCGAAGTACTCGATCCCCGTGGTACCACTCGACTGTCTGAAAGCATATAACTGGTGCGTCAAGGCACCACAAGTACGAGTGGTTGCGGGCAAAATCGGGAATAATAGTCGCCACCTCAAGGATCGAATAGGGCATCCAAAGGAACTGCAAATTTAAATAACATTGTTATAGTAAGACGACTCAATTAATATTAATAAATGAAGATTCATGTAATTGCATGCCACGAATAACTTACCATCTCCCCCGCATGTGTCTCGATCATCTGTCGATATATCGGAACCGTGAATGACCTTCCGATATTCGGATTCCCACGCCATCTACAAAAAATAACTTATTACATCAAATTTACATATAAAAAAATCAAATAATTGTGGACAAAGATTAGATGTTATCACCTGTTCACGAGTGGGAAAACATATGGTAGGTGTCTGATATTAGCCAAGAAAGGCATCCGATATAGGGCCCACGATTGTAACAATATTAGATACCCGCAAATGTCAACGGCAGCAGGCTTTGTGCATCGACAAAGCTCACGATACAACATCGCTAGTGCTGCCGAGCCCCAACTATATTGACCCGCTTCATTAAAATCGATCAATAGGGGCAAGTACATGATGTGCACTCTATTTCCATTTGCCGTCGGCATCAATACACCCCCTATAAGGTGTAATATATAAGCCCGAGCGGCACACATCACATCAAATTCGGTGGCATCAGCTGGTAGTTGGTGAAATCTTTCCCTCAACCATGTGAACTTCAATCTCGTGAATCTCGATTCACCATCACCGGGTGAGCCTCCCAATAAGCTTTCACAAATGGCCGTCGGGTCAGATATCGTCGATGACCCCGTAACGGGCATCCCGTCGATTGGAAGCCCAAGCTGCAGTGCAACATCCTCTAGTGTGATAGTGCACTCGCTACATGGTAAGTGAAACGTGTGGGTCTCTGGCCGCCATCGCTCGACCAAAGCGGAAATTAAGTCATAACGCAAATCAAATGTCCGGATCAGTGAAGCAGCTCCAAATCCAGCTGCAATCAAGTATGGCATGATACGTTCGTCCGGTTCATAATTTATCCCATTTACGTGACCTCTTAATTTTCGGTACACATCCTGAGACTATTAAATTATCGATATAGTTAATATAACTTAGTTTAATATCGTAAATTAAATGAACTTTTTATACTTTAACAACTAACAATTTATTACCTGTATATGTATAGATGCCGATATATGGTTATCATCCTTAATTAAAGAATCTATATTCCTATCTGCAATAAAAAAATTAAGATTATCAATCTGTCAGAAGTAATTAATACAATTTTTAACTAGAATTAATTAAAATTCTTGATATATATAAAAACAAATAATTATATATTGATTACTTTGATAAATTAAAATTTTAAGTATTGAATTTACTCTTACATTTTGTAGGTAAAGTGTTAAATTTATATTAAAAAATTATTTTGTAATTTATTAAAATATATCGTTTGTTTGATAAAAAAAATTAAAATATTTACTACATTTATGCTTATTTCTTTTTTACTTTTTAAAAATTAATTATCACGAAGGGCAATTAACCACATTTTAATGTTTCTTTTTAAATATATTAAAATAATTACTAATGTTTTTTATTTTTTTCTTTAATTTTTCATTTTAAAAAATATTTTTAAAAAATATTTAATATATAAAATATTTAAATATATCAAATGAATTAAATAAAATAATCTCAAATATAAACTCTTTTTTTCTTTCTTGTGCTTTCTTGTGCTTGCCATGACTTAAGTATTCTCAAGCAAAGATCGAAAGTTGAATTCGGCCTCTTGTTATAGGAACCAACCCTAAGGCCACAGGTGATCGGAGTTAAAATCTCAACCTGTGACACTTGCATACTAAGTAAAATAATTGAAACCATTAGATTATTATTAGTGTATTTTTTAAATTTTATATAAAATCAATAAAATGGATTTAAAATTTTAACTTTATCAACTCAATTAAATTTCATTTAACTTTTATATAAAATTTTAATAAGTATACGTTTACATACATTTTTTCATGCATGTCATAATTTAATATAATATGAATAAATTTATTTTTTACCCATATTTTGATGAATCTATATTTTATATCAATTGATGTTTGTTAAAATATTTAAACAAAATATTATTTACAAGGGGTTCATACATACATATATAATATATATGATAAAGAAAGGTAAAATATGTATTTTAGAAAATAATAATATGTGAAATCATAGAAATATAATACATGGTCACCTCATCCAATATACTATTAATATAATTATTGGACCATGTCTTGATAATTTTAAGTCATTTTTAAAATCACTCTTAAATTTGAAGCAATTTCTATTTAAAATTTATTTTAAGTCATTTTTATAAAAGAAAATTTCGTTTTCTTCTTTTTAAAATCATCCAACAAGTAAAATTTCTATTTAAAATCATCCAACATACCTTCTTTTTTTTTCTTCTTTTCTCTCCTTCCCTTCTCTCTTTGTTGCTGCCGTTCCACCCTCCTTCCCTCCTTCTTCTTCTTCTTTTCTTTCTTTGCTTCAAGTGTTGTGTGTGTTGTGTGTTTGGGGACAATTTTAAGATCTTCATATATCTTACCTTTTTTTTTTCCATGCAGGTAGCAGGACAACACAAGGGAAGGCACGGCAGCTTGCAGCAGGGGCAGCATGCGCGACAGGGGAGAGGTGACTGAGGTGCCGCCTGGTAGGTAGGCACCATTGGTGTCGCCTACCAGACAGGCACCACCCAAAAAATACCAAACCTGTATTTATGTATCGGATTTGACCTAAACCCGTATCAGTATTTTTTTAAAAAAAAATATTATTTAAATAATTTTATTAATATTAAATAAATAAAAAATTATTTTATGTCAGAATGCACAGTGGTGCCGCCTATCTGGTAGGCACCACTCCCTTAAGTGTACCATTTTAGTAATTAACAGAGAAAATATACCATTTTGGTATATAATATTTTTTTAAATATTATTTTAGTAAAAACCCTAATTTTTGTTTTATCTTTATTTGTAGATTAAACTTCGCTTCCAATTTTTGTACTTTACGAAAGTTATGGATTTGATTCTTTGGTTATTTTTAGTTCATGTAATTGTTAAATGTGGTAAATATATTATCATATATGTAATGTCATGTCAGCTTATTATTTTCCCATATTACTCGCTAAAAATCAATTTAATGGATAAACAGTTATCATCTGCGTTAAGATTGAAATTTTAAATTTCGAAAATTATAGAGCCTTAAAAAGATCCAATTAAAAAATATGGACAAAATTTATAACTATACGCTTTAACCAAAGGTTTTAACTACTACGGTTTGGGTTAGGACTAAGATTTCAAAATTTGACTAGTACAAAAACTAAAATTGATCAAAATATAGTATAAGGACTAAGCTACAACTTTCACAAAGTAATGAACTAATAGCATAATTTAACTTTATTTGTAAACTCTTCTCTCTTTTCCCAAAAAAAAAAAAAAAAAAGCTATTATTATTACTATTATAAATCTTAAAAATAAAAGTTAATTTCGATTCATGTGCACTTAATTTTTAAAAAGATTTTATGTTATCTTAGATAAAGTTAAATTTTAAATATAAAATTTTTAAAAGGGTAAGTATTTATTAACATTATTAGTGAAATTTTAAATTTTCACAAGTAAAAATTTTAGTGAAAATTTTAAATTTTCAACCATTTTATAGTCTACGCTTTTCGCACGTCTAGGGTTTTTTGCACTTGTTTAAAGTTTTCGCCGTCAACTTTGTCTGCTATTCGTTGGCAGATTCTGGCTTTTTTTAGCCTCTTTTTTTGCTTAAATCATTTGTTGCATTAAGGATTTTTATCCTAGCCAACATATTCGTTTGTGACGTTAAAAATTTTGTCTTACAACCAGCTCTCAAACTAAGATAATAGAGGCTGATTTGGCTCGTTTAAGATTGGCTAATGAAGAGAATGAACCGGTTCGAGATCATGATGAAGTTCAGGAGGTTGATGAAGATTTCCGACTTTGCTTAGTTGGAAAAGCACTAACAAACAGCGTTGTTCACTTTCCATCTCTTCGAAATGTGTTGGCTGAGATATGGCATCCAATTGAAGGGTTGACGATATCGAAGTTGGAGGATAAAAGGGTGTTGTTTCGGTTCTACAATGAGATTGATTTCAAAAGAGTAATTGATGGGATGCCATGGTTTTTTAATAGACACTTAATGGTGTTTCATAAATTGGAAGACGGTGAGGATCCTGTTCTTGTCCCAATTATTCATACGAATTTTTGGGTTCAAATTCATGACCTTCCACCAGGTTGTATGTCAGAAGGGATGGCCAGGCAGCTGGGTAATTTCATAGGCAATTTTTTGAATTATGACGCTGAGATAATTTCAAAAGGTGTTAGAAAATTTATGAGAATCAAGGTGCATTTGGATGTTCGAAATCCTCTTAGGAGACGGAAGCGAGTAGTGTATGGTCGTGACAAATCGACGTTTGTCTACTTTCAATACGAACGGCTGTCGCTCTTTTGTTTTCTTTGTGGTAGATTAGGACATGGAGAGAGTTTTTGCCCAATGAGGTTGGCTAGAGGGTTTCAAGAAGATGACTATGGTTGGGATCTTTCTTTGAGAGCACCACCTCGAAGAGCGAAACCAAGACTAAGTAGTTGGCTTCGAGAAAAACCTAAAGAGATGGTTCGGGGTAATAAGGGTTTGGTTACTAATAGCTTAATGAATACTAATGGGGTTGGGAATGTTGGGGGTTTCGGTAGGCATAATGATGGCTTGAATCTTTTGAAGGGCAAAACGATGGAATCTTTCAATAGGAATAAAATTTTAGATATGGGTATTGGGAAAGAACATTTGTGTGATTTGGAGGAGCTGCCTTGTGAAAATCTAGATGGGAAAAAGAGACAAAGAATGATCCCAAGAGACTATGTAGATGAAGTTAGAGGAATGGATTTTGATTTTCAAGGTATTTCAGATGAGGCCATTAATATGGTGGCTGACCGCTCCTAAGACCATCCTTAGTTGGAACGTTCGTGGTCTTGGGCAACCATGGATGGTATTGCGTCTCAAGAATTGTTTGAGACAGATTCGGCCCAAACTTTTGTTTTTAATCGAGATAAAAGTTAGTGATAGAAAAATAAAAGGTATTCGATTACAATGTGGTTACAAATATAGAATAGACATTAGTGCAGAAGGGTCCAAGGGAGGACTATCTTTGGGATGGAATGAAGAAATAGATATAACTTTAAAAAGCTTTTCTAAATGGCATATTGATGTAGAAATTGACGACAAGGACGGGGAGGATAAGTGGAGATTTACTGATTTTTATGGCTCCCCAATTGAAAATCGAACATTTGACTCATGGTGCCTGTTGAGGCAATTAAAAGGTGATGATAATCAACCATGGCTTGTACTTGGAGATTTTAATGAAATACGTTTTTCTTTTGAAAAAAAAGGGGGAAGAATTCGAGTAAAAAGGCAAATGAAGGGTTTTCGAGATGCCTTGAAGGATTGTGGTTTTTCTTAGTTAGGCTTTACGAGGCAATGGTTTACTTGGGAAAGGGAGAGACTTGCTGAAAATAATATCAGAGAACGTTTAGATAGAGGCGTTGCAAATACCGCTTGGTGGGAGCGATTTTCAACTTATCTAGTAAAGCACCTTTCGCATAGTTTTTCTGATCACTGCCCAGTATTGATTGATACTAGATGAAGGAATTTTCATCATCGTATGGGGGGAGTGTTTCTGTTTAATGCAGACTGGGCTTTGGAGGATGGATTTGAGGATCAAGTTAGAAGAGTTTGGAAAGATTCAATGGAGACTTTACCTGAAAAATTAATAAATTTGGGTAAATACTTAAAAAATTGGGCTAACAGCATAGGCAAAAAACTCACTAAAAGAAAAAGAGAATTACTAGAATAACTTGAGAAGTTAAATCAAGAGGATCCTGAGGAGATGACTCTTGTTAGTATCATTGAAGTTAAGTTGGCCTTGAACATGAAGGCAAACAAAGAAGAGATATATTGGGCCCAAAGAGCTAGAACAAACTGGCTTAAGCTTGGAGATAAAAACACTTCTTACTTTCATAGACTCATCACTCAATGAAGAAGGAAAAAATTTGTGCTTTGTTTAGAAGATGAAAACGGTAATTTGATTGAAGGGGAAGATAGTATTCGGGATTTAGCCACAAAATATTTTAAGGATTTATTCTCTTCACAAACAGTTCAAGATTGCTCATCTTTAATGAGCAAAGTTGAGCCATGTATAGGTGTTGGACAGAATGAGGAATTGATGAAGAATTTTATAGCTGAAGAAGTGGCTGAAGCTGTT
The DNA here is from genome assembly GCA_005610355.1 of Gossypioides kirkii. Taxonomy (NCBI): domain Eukaryota; kingdom Viridiplantae; phylum Streptophyta; class Magnoliopsida; order Malvales; family Malvaceae; genus Gossypioides; species Gossypioides kirkii. Next base: position 9,384,971 of record CP032252.1, on the reverse strand, counting down.
AAAGAGATGGCTCCACTAAAGGCTGCAGGTACGGATGGGTTTCTTGCTTTTTTCTTTCAAAAATATTGGCATTTAGTTAGGGAAGATGTAACTCAGTTCTGTTTAGAGATCTTAAATAATGGGAAAGATCTATCAGAAATGAATAAAACAAATATAGTTCTTCTCCCCAAGGTTGAGGCTCCAAAAATTCTAGGGCAATACAAACCCATTAGTCTATGCACTGTTATTTATAAAATTATATCACGGGCAGTGGTAAACAGATTTAGAAAAGTGTTAGATTTGCGTATAAACGAAACACAGGGCGTCTTTGTTCCAGGTAGGCAAATCACAGATAATATTTTGGTCGCTTACGAGGTACTTCATTCTCTTAAAAAATGAAAAAAAGGAGTCAATGGGGCTTTTGCACTAAAACTCGACATGAGCAAAGCTTATGATCGAGTGGAGTGATCTTTTATAAAAAATATGATGAAGAGGTTTCTGTGTTGAATGGGTTGATTTGATATTGAGGTGTGTGAAAAGTGTCTTATTCAGTGATAATGAATGTAGTGAAAGGAGCAGAATTTTCACCTTCTAGAGGGTTAAGGCAAGGAGACCCTTTAAGCCCGTATCTTTTTATAGTATCTTTTTATAGTATGTGCAGAAGGTTTTTCTAGATTATTAAATATAGCAAAGTCAGAGGGAGAGATTAGTAGTGTCAAGCAAGGTAGGAGGGGATATGCGATTACGCACTTATTTTTTGCCGACGACAGTATTTTGTTTGAAAAACGGACAATTGCAAGAGCCACGGCCATAAAAAAAGGTGATTAATGTTTGTGAAAATATGTCAGGTCAAAAAAAATCATTGATATATTTTAGCAGTAATGTTGAGGATTATGTTAAAAATCAGATTGTTCAACTGTTAAGGGTGAGGTTATCGAACAACCCTGAGAAATACCTCGGTTTACTCACAAGGATAGGTCGCAGAAAGAAGAATGCTTTTACAGATATAAAAGACAAATTCTTAAAAAAGATTAGCTCTTGGAGCGTGCAAAATCTATCTATAAGAGGTAAAGAAGTCTTCTTGAAAGCCGTTTTGCAATCTATTCCCACTTACTCTATGTAGTGCTTTAAGTTATCAAATTCATTTTGTCGAGAGCTTGACGTTTTAATGAGTCGCTTTTGGTAGCGTAATTTAAAATCAAATAAAGGTATACATTGGTGTGATTGGAAGGCTATGTACGTGCCTAAAACATGTGGAGGGATTGGTTTTAGAGATTTTAACAATTTTAATATTGCCTTGCTTGCGAAGCAAGGTTGGAAGCTAGTTACTAATCTCGATAGTTTGTTTGCGCGTGTTTTCAAAGCTAAATAATTTCCACTTACTACTTTTATGCATGCTAGATTAGGTGCTTACCCTTCATATACTTGGAGGAGTATCTGAGGTGCCCGTAACTTGCTGGAAAGGGGAATGGGTTGGTGAATTGGTAACGATAGGAGGGTAAATATTTGGAATGATAGTTGGCTATCGAAACCTGGTAATGGTAAAGTGGAAGTACAAAGCATTAGTATTCTTTATTCTGTGGTTAATGACCTCATTGATCCGGATAATTTCAAATGGAAGGAAGAAGTGGTCAGAGAGTTGTTTTAACCTGAACAGGTTGACAGTATTCTTTGCATCCCCCTAATCAACCCAGAGCACCCGGATGAACAAGTGTGGCGAGGAGACAGTACGGGTGAGTATATAGCAAAAAGTGGGTCGACAATCGTATTACAACACAGTCCCCTTTCACATCCAGATTTTTTACATACATTTGGCAGCTTAAAATACCAAGTAAAATACAAATACATTTTTGAAGAATAGCACAAAATTTCCTACCCCTAAAAGCTAATCTAGTGAAACGTAGGTTACAAATAGATGCTAAGTGCTCGATCTGTTTGGCGGCCAATGAAACAGCAGATCATCTATTCTGGGGTTCTCAGTTCACCAAACATGTCCTTGATGCATTAGGGTTTGACAGCAACAGGTTTTTCATGCAAAACGAATGGCAGAATGATTTAGCAACTGTTTTTATTAGTATCAGTGAGTAACAAAGAACAGTCCTAGCGCTAACTTTCTGGGCAATGTGGTATTTTAGAAATAGGTTAGTGCATGAAGGTAAAAGAGACTTTTTTCAGCATGTTATGCAGTTTATACTAACATATAAGGCTGAGATTTCTTACCTGAAAACATCTCAAGGGGGTGGTTCGAATCCTTGGGACGTTAGATGGGAAGTTCCTATCGTTGAGACGATCAAAGCAAACTTCGATGCCTCGTATGGCCAACAAACAAAGTCAGCAATTGCAGGAGGGATTTTAAGAAATCATTTAGGTCAGGTAATGGGTAGTTTTATTTACCATTTTAGCAGCGTTAAGGACCCGACGACCGCAGAGGCTCTAGCTTGTATGGAAGCTGTTCGTTTTACGGGATGGGGTTTAAAAATGCCTGTATAGAAGAAGATGCCCTTATTGTTATAAAGAAAATCAAATCAGAGGCAGTAGATAAGTCGAAAATAAGTATGATAGTGGATGAAATAAAGAGTCAAAAAAAGGAGATTTAAGCACTTATCTTTCAATTTTGTTAGACGTTCTGCAAATAAAGTGGCTCATCAGTTAGCAACTCGGGGCCGCCATTTCGACTCACCAAGATTTTGGGTGGAAGAAGTACCTCCTGAGATAGATGCGGCTCTTGAAGGTGATAGGCATGAAATATAAAATTTGAGGTTTGTTTTGTGTACTGAGACCGGAGAAAGAAGTTGATAAAGGCTCTGATGATTCTCAGGCTAGCGTGCGAGACTAGTTTAGGGCTATGATTGAAAGTTTTCTTGAAGAAAAGAAACCAGAGACGCCTCGATTTTCTTATCTGATGCTAGGGGAAAATGAATTTTTAAGAGAAGAGCGTTTCATCTTTTTAGGTTTGGTTTCATTTTAGGATTTATTTGTTTTCTTTCTACTTTGTTTTATTTGTTGTCAATGCTATGTCTGCTGTGCTTAGCCAAAAGGCTCAGCTGCCTTTAGGCTGGGCAAATAACGTGTGTCAGTGCCCATACTTTCTTTGGTTACAAGGCACCGTCGGTACACTCCAATAGTTCTTGGATAGGATGGCTTTATTATTATTTTTATCTTTTTTTTTATTTTCTAGCCTGTTTTGCTGGCTTCTCTGTATTTAATACATTTGTTTTAGCCCTTCTTAATAACAAGTGCATCAGATGCTTTTCGTAAAATTTTCACAAGTAGAATTATAAATTTATCTTGTGTCTCATTTATTAAATATATATTTTTTAATTTTTTTAGTACCCTACATATAAGGCGAAGTCAAAAATTTTTTTAGGAGGAATCGAAATTAAATTATAATTTTTATGATAGTAAAAATATAATTTTTAAAGAATTAAATCAAAATTTTATCATTTTTAGAGAGGAAAGTACAATTTTATTTTTACTAATTTAAAATTTTAAAACATTTCAAAGGCCTAAATAGAATTTTTTCACTTAAGGGAACTAGGACCCCTGTCAATTTTCCTGGATTCACCCTTGCCTACATACACGTGTCATTACCCTAATCTTATCTGTAGAATTTTTAAATTTTACTAACAGAGGATCAAATATTTTTCTTTTTAAAAATATAATATAATTTAAGAAATTACATTAAATGATAAGTAGCTTCTTATCATTTTCCACATTTTTTATTGAAAAATTTATATCATTTTCTTTTTATTATGGATTATCAAATGTGTTTAAAAAAATTAAATCATTGAAAATTTTAAATTTAATTTAATTTTTTTAACAGATTATCAAACAAAGTATTAATAAACAAAAGGTTAAAAAATTAATTTCAATAACATTCGTGACCGAATTGAAAATTTTAATAATTAGGTGATAAAAGAAATATGCTAATGACTAACACTATAATTTAGTCTTGTATTTAAATTTGTAAAATTGACAAAAATAAAATCATGTATTATCTTTTCATAAAACTTGTCATATGACCTCTCAATAATTGCCCAAAATGAAAACAAAAACCAATACAGAAACCCCCAATTATATACTCCAATGCTTTGATTTTGACATGTAACCAAAAATAAGGTATACTTCACCACCAAAATCATCAACATCTTGGAATAATAAATATGATGGAATAAAAATGTTCATAAGTCGGATCAAATTCATAATTAATAATAGCAATTATTCACTTTAAAAATTAACTTTTAATTAAATAACTATATTTATTTTTGTAATTTTTTATTCATAGAAAAGTTATTCGTTAAAATTTTCAATCGTATTTATCATACAAAAAAATTTAAATCGATCTAATATCTTCTATCGTATCGGTTCAATATATTATTTTTATTAATAATATTTAATAGTTGAAATCTTTTTACAATTGATCGAGTTTTAATTTGATTAGCATCAATATTGTTGTCAATACAAGAGGACATAGGTTCGAGGATGTCGAGTCACGTTTATCCTCCTATTTAGGAAGGTATTATAAATAGTTGTAGATATTGTATAAAAAAAATTAAAAAAGAATTTTTTTACGTAAAAAAATAATTAAACATTTTTTTAATTTACTCTGACATGTGGAATCTATATTAATAGAACATACAATATGGTGGTCAGAAGAATAAATATATTAATAATAGAAAAGTTATGAAAGTTTATAAAATTATTTGAGTTTAACGTAATTGTATCTCACAAAAAAACTAATTTTATATCATTATAATATTGAGAGAAGGAGAAGCGGATGACAAAATTTGAGCCCGTACTATTTAAATGCTAGACAAAAATTTTAACCACTAGTCTCAGACAAATCTTAATAATTAATTTTATATCAAAATCAAATATCTATGTAAATTTTTGGCATAATGATAAATTTAGTTCTTAAAGTTTATATCTTTTGTCAATTTGGTCCTATTTTTATTTTTTAGTTAAATTGGACCCTCAACCTATTAATAAGAATTGAATTTGATCATTAACCTTTCAAAAAATTGAATTTTTGTTTTTTAACGAAAATATTGATTAAAACGTTAAACTTTTAAACATGACAATCCATATGTACTTCATACTTTTTTTTTTGAATTTTTATTTTTTAATATTTTTATGATTTTAAAATTTTTTTTATTGATGAAAAAAAATTATATTATGTCAACATGAAGTACACGTGAACTGCCATGAGATTTTTATGTCAACATCATTAAAAAACTAATGTTCTAGTCAATAATTCCGTTAAAAATAGTAAATTGACTATTCTTGAAACGCTAATTGTTAAATTTAACTCAAAAGGAATAAATGATAAATTAATAAAAGCCAATATTGAGAACTAAATTTAGCAATATATATATATATATTTTAAATCAATCCAATTGAAGCAACAATGGGACCTCAATCCAATATTTTTATTCCTTCATCAAATAAAGATATTGGGCCTGACTCTTGTGAAGGTAATAGTAACCGGAAAGGAAAAAGCTTAAATAGATTTACTTTGATGGGTCAAGAATATCTAGATCTGGGCTGCCCCCACTATCCTTTAACTTTTTAGTACAAAGCAGCCGTTGATGTCATCATTTTTCTTTTGGATTAAATTTAATCAACGGTTGAGATTATTATTTATCTATAAGACAAGAATCTTAAGGGATTTAAACTCCATACAATTAAATTAACTATAATAATTCTAGTTTTATCGGAGTGTTTCGCTAAGGCACCAAAGTTTTAAGTAGATGGGCTTCTCCATGAATTCCACAAATCAGGATAGTTTAAATGGCTCAAATGAGCCCCATTAATCAGTTGACCTTCTTGGGTAGGGGTGTTCATAGTTTGGTTAAAATCGAATTAACTGATCGAACCTATCTAATTTGGTTAATCGATCAATTGTCGAATTTAGTTTGTCGGAGATCAGTTAATGATGTTTTGGAATTTTCATAATCGATTAATTCGGCTCGAAACCGGGTAATTAACTGAATTAGCTAATTAACTGAAATATTTGTTGCTTTCAAGACCTATGTAGTGTTTGGTTGTTAACTTTCAAAACTTATGAAATGTTTTTAATGTCTTATTTATTGTTTTCACCTCCATTAAAAGTTTTTTGAACTATTAAATAAAAGAAAATGAACATTAGCAATGTATTTTTTTATATGTTTTATATTTATTTTAATCAAAAGACAACAACATGTAAGTTTCGGTTAATTCGGTTAACCAGCCGAATTAACTGAAATATTTTGGTTTGATTAATGTATTTGAAAAAAACACTTGAATTCAGTTAACGGTTAAATAATTTTACATTTCAAGTAATTCAGTTAATAGTATTTCGATTCGAGTATTAACCGAACTGACCGTTTGAACACCCTTAACCATGGGATGCTCAGTGTGCATTCATCGCGGGCTTTAATCCACGACTCGTGACACCAACACAATCTGTGCTTACTCTAGCCCGACTCGGTTTGAAATATGAACATCAAAATTACTCAAATTCATTTATATTTGTAAATGATTAATACAATTTTGTTTTAAATCAATTTACATTTTTTTTAAAAAAAATCAACTTATGTTTTTTAATATAATATTTAATAATTTTATATATTGATTTTTTCACCAACATCTTAAATATAGGCAATTTAATCAAATTTTTAATGTTTGAAGTGTTTCTAGAACTTATAATCCACCTACTTAAAAAGAAGCGCATTTTTATGAAAATTCCCCTCCTTGTATTAAATATTAATATTACTTTAATTTTTTTGGTGAATTACAATAACAGGATAAAGTTTGAACAACAAATGTGATTAGCATGACTCGAATTCAAGTCACACCTGAGGTAATGAACATCCTTGACAATTAGACCATCACATGAGGTTCAACGTTAATATTAGTTTTTAACTTAGAATACTTCTTTCATCCTTTATAAAAAGTAACTATGTTTTAAGAAGGATGCAATATATTTACTCCATTTTTGCTTAACGAAAAAAGTTATTAAAGATCAAATTTTATATGATATAAATTATATAATAAATAAAAATATTAAAAGCAGGTTAAGTCAGACTCGAGTTTGAAATATTTAAGTTCAATTTTAACTCATACTTTAAACAAATTTTTCTTTTTCTCTTTTTATGTCTAAGTTTTATTTTTTGGGCCTAACATTTTAATTCGTATCCTTCTAAATATGGATTGAATAATGAACAAATAATTTTATCTTTGAACAAATTCAAACAAAATAATTATTTGGTCTATAGCTAATAAAGTCTAAATACTTTGTAAACATTCCTCATAATTATGAATTTAACTTTGAACTTTATTTTTTTTGGAATAAAAACTAAGATTATTAATTATTGAAAACAGCAACGGATCATATAAAGACATATATAAACTGCAAGTAAAAACATAAAGAAAACCCTAAACAAGAAAAAGATAATAACTACTACCTCCTACCCACAACCAAAGTAAAAAACGAAAGAAAAACCCAACCACCTTTATTGAGCCCTAACCTTGTAAATCAATGAAACCGTTAAAATGCCCAGCTCCAGAGTAAGAGTAACCTTGCTGTCTCACTTAGAAGCAAACTAGATAGAGGCCCATGTCTTTAGCGACGACCTGCTTGGACCGAGAAACGCATCAAACAAAACACCAACCTTGGCTCCCAATCACACCATTTCCAATCTCCCAAATATGAAGTACCAGTCCCCTCCACTATCATTCTTGTGGAGAAGTCACCCGTCCAGCAAGTAATGACTATGCATGCACCATACCATGGATGGTGACGGGACCATCCTCGACCCACCAAGAGTCACACTACGGGTGAAAGCCTTCCTTTGCCATAAGGTGAACGGCTCTATTCCCAAGATGATGAATATGCTCGAAATGATATGTTGTATATTCGATGACTAACAATTTGGCTTCCAAAATTAACATACTGATGCCAGATCTATCAGTGACAGTGGGCTTCATCTTTGCAATTACAAACAGAGAATCACGTTCGGATTCAACCCTCCAAAAACTCATCTCCTTCGCAAATCGTATCGCTTCAAGACAAGCCCAAGCCTCGACCACAAGTGGAGTCGAGACATGCAATTTCCAAAAACAAGCCGCCCCTAGCAACAACCTTGCTCCAACCTCCCTAAAAAAACCAACATCAAAATTGACACGAACAAAAGGTCCTACTGATGGCATCCACACCCCTATCTGAGGTATCACCTGATGTTTCGGAACACCAAAAATCCAATCCAATTATCGGGCATAACTCTGGATGAAGGTAACAATTTTTGTTGTTGACTGCCTTTTATTGTCATGGATTATCATATTTTTAGAGAACTAGAGGGCCCAAACACTAATAACGAATAGTTGTTGTTTTGGAGTAATGGTAGGTAACAAATCTCGAACCCATATAAACATGGAAGCACCAACCGGATCATGCGACCAATGGAATCCCATCTCCTGCCAACAAGCCACTAACAATCGCGGTTGTCATGTAAAGAAGTCTCAATTGTTGCTCCACATCGAGGACACATCGAATTCCCACGCAAACGCCGCATGGACAAATTGGAATAAGTGGGCACATAATTATGCAAATATTTCCAAAATGTAATTTTAATTTTTGTCAGTTGAGAATATTTGTCCTCTGTTGGTCCTGGGTATCCTTGAAGAAGGAGTCGATAACCACTCCTCACCGAATACTCGCTGTTAGTTTCAAGGGACCAACACAATCGATAAACCAACCCATGTTCCATCAACGGGATGCTGAGAATTTTTAAGGCTTCATGATAAGCAAAAGTTGATAGCACAAGTTCTATTTTCCACGTTCATGTGGGAGAATCGATTAAGTTAACCATCCTGAAAAACCAGACACGTATAGTGCAGGATCTGTCGATCGAAAACCAGGGAATATCCCAGATGGATATTGAATGCCCATCCCCCACCCAAAATACTTGTTTCACTATTCGAGTTGGCCCAAGTACAAAAGACACTATCTAAGCCCGACCTCACCCAACCCTTAGACAGATCTGCTAAAAGTAAACTTAATATCAATGCCTAAAATGAAAATGAATTTTAATCACAGTGCCTAAAATAAGTAATAATGGGCATAACAACTCATTTGATTGGTCACATTTATTTCATGGATAATATTTTTTAAACTTAAAATATATCATATTTTTATGTATTTTAAATTTTTAAAAGATATAGATAAATTACCACACGAATTATTATGTCACAACTGTTAATTAAAATTGTAATGATCTAAAAAAACCAATCAGAAAAATTAAAATGACAAAACAAATAAGCATTAAAAACTAAAATTTATCATTACACATGATTTTTTTTTTTATAGAATCATAACACCAAGATAAAATGACAACCTATTGACAAACACCTCTGGTTTGGAGAATACCTTGGTTGGTTCCTCGCTGGGAAGAGTGAAGGCTCACAGCATAAAACAAAGAAATAATGAATTCATATGTTCAATTATTCAGCCTTAGGACCTTATGGCTCCCCAAAATTGAGCCATATAGTTAATGTCAGTCAATGAATGATACACCAACCATGAATGATGGCTGTTGGTACTTCAAATTATTAGTCAGTCACCTCCATGTCTACTACCCTTCCATCCTAACTTATTATTATTTCCCATCCTACCTACGATCTAGGACCAAGGCGCGAACACTTCCTTCGACCATTTTTGCTAAGCCCGCAAACACACGTCTCAAGAAGCTCGTAGTCCTCCTCCCAGAATAACAGGGATGCCTTCTCCGGATTCTGCAATAGCATCTTTGAGGTAAGGAAACCGGCAACTGTCCATGTCTGGTAGAGCCGGGATTGTTTGCCTATGAACCTTCCACTTCTTGTGTCATAGTATTCAGGCCACCGATCCACTGCTAGCCTTTCCTCTGCCAAAGCAGCTGCTCTTTGTGCCAATTCCGGCTTCCCCATTTTTATACAGGCCAATGTGAACTGAAATTGCGAATCGGATACGTCACAGGCATTACAAAAGATTTTAAAACACACATAATCCAATCAACTATGATCTTTACCTGCCACAATAGTGTTGGCCACGATCCACCATTATGATACGACCATGGGCTGCAAACAAAGACGCAAGTCAATATCTGGGTTATTGTATTCACCAATTTGCTATGTTTATGGATAAGTAATGAAAAGAGCCTCACGTATTCTTTGGGTCACTCCCAGTGATGATCCGCCATTCATCAGACTCCAGAGCAGGGTAAATAATCTTAAGAGGCATGTTAGCCACAAGATCATCCCATTTAGCCTCGATCAAATCCAGAACATCCTTGTTCTGTTTTGGGGTTCCCAAAGAAGAAACAATGGCCCAAAGATTTCCAAGTGTGAAAAACCTAAAATCCATGTGAGCAGGCTGTAAATTGCCGATAAAGTAGCCACCTTCATCAGGAATCCAATCTACTAGCCATGAAGGAATCTGCTCTGGATAGATATTGAACTTGTTGATGGCATCTGTTGAATATTCCTCTGTGTTGTAACGATATATCTCATTGATTTTCTTTATATCAACCCAGTAATACTCTCTGATATGAAACGAGAGTGCACTGAGCCGGTTGTTTATGGCAGCTACCAAATTCTTGGTTGCATCGTTCACGGTGAGCATCTCCCGAGAGCAACGCAGAGCAGAATAGAATAAGGCCTGCAAGATCAGGGTTCTTAGGGTTTAAACAAATATATGAGTGACATATATGTAATAAAAAGTTATTCAGCTTACTTGTATTTCGAGAGGGTGGCCATGAATACCCATTCGCCTATCAATCATACAGGAGCCATCAGTGACCAACAGTGAAGGAAACATGTCAAACCCGTCAGTTAAACACAGATTAAGGATCAGTCTTATGCCTGTTTGTACATCTACCCTATCTTGTAATGAGTAGTCACCAGTGATCTTCCCATAAGCTCTCAACAAGATAATCCACCACAACCCTGTGATTTTAACACCAAAATCAGAGAATTAATACCATCTCAACAGTGACAATAATACGATAGTCAGACAACTAACACCGGCAATAAAATATGTTGACGGTATTCAATGCTAAAGAAGTAATCATCAAGAAATGCTTCGTTGACTAAAAGTCACTGTCCTACCAGAATCAACAGGGGCAACACGACCAATGGCTGATTCACCAAAATCAGGATCTAAAACCTCTTCAAATGCTTCAGGGCTTCCATCACGAGGAACTGTTCTAACTTTGAAACTTGCTGGCATCAATCCTTGCCCAGGGCTATAGCAGTCCACAGTCTTCTCCCAACTCTGAAACCAACAGAAACATCATCAACGGACAACCAATGCCTAAAAAATACACGGGAGTCCAACAATATATCACCCTAATAACCAGAAGTTAATAGACCAGTTAAAGTCATCAGGCTCCTTCGATGTTATCTGATGACAAGATCCCTTGTTGCTCTAAGAAATGCAAAAAAATGTAAATTCATGTTCTACAGCATCATCGCAACATCCAAATAATAATTCATGTTCTTCTAAGGACTAAATGTAGCATATTATTGGTAACACATCTTTTTAGTTTCTACAAATTCTGAAATCAGTTGTACTATCAAAGACTTCCATTGAGCATCAAAACCAATCGATTTACATAAGGTGTTTAAGTTTCCAGCAATGATAAAAAAGCACACTAATGTTCCAATTAAAATGTAAAAGCAATGTTTAGGTATAAAGATCATAAGTACCTGTAACTGCAGTGTGTGAAGAAGAAAATTCTTCACAATCTCTGCCTCCCCATTTAGCAGAAAGGCAAGCGCTGAAGGTACAAAGTCGCGGATAAATATCTGATCATAGTTCAATGGCTGCTTGTCAGCTGGATCATTAGCGGCTACGGTCCCCACTGGATTTCCACAATAGTTCACCACAGCACCACGTAGTATGTTCCATGCCTCTTTCTCAATCTCAGACACCTCTCTCTCAATCCTAGGTTCGGTCAAATTCGAACCCTCTGTATTATTTGTATTTACATCTGACTCACTAACATTTATTCCAGTGTTATCATCTTTAACTAATCCATCACCCGTCTCAATCCTCTCAATCACCAAAGGCTTCACATTCAACCCACCTTGAATGTAAATCCTCTCGAAATTATTCTCATTAACATGGGGTTCAACAGATGTCGAGTGGTTCCTAAAATCCGACGCTACTCTGGGAATTACTAAAACACCCCTTGATCTACCTTTATCAACACGGAAACTATCACTAAATACCCTAGACTGACCCCAGCTTGAATCGGACACACTAAAAGCCATCCGATTCAGATCAGCCGCACACTTATAACCTGTGATCTGCGACTTACTATGCTTACATGAGTGCAACCTACGGCGATCAACCACCTTAGAAAGTGATTTCGACAAATTACGGACACCCGAACGGCTCATTTTTGGGGGAGAAAACCCAAAAATGGAAGAGCTTCTATAACTTACTAGGAATCTACAACAAGGTTTCATGCTGGATATTCCAATACAAGTGCTAGACTTCATAACTAATCCCTTTTCCCTTTTTCTCTAAATTCAAGAATCAAATTTCTATAATCTATGGCAAGATGTATATACAAAACCTCTGTTAATCTTAAAAAGTAAACAGAGAAATAAAAAAATTTGGGAATATAATTTAATAATAAACTTCAAAGAAAAGAAAGCTAAAAATGGAAATTAAATCTAGAAGCCAATACTTACAATTGAGCGTTTGATTATAGAATTGAGAGAGATATTGTCTTAAAGATTCAAAGATTTGGAGATTTTAAAACCAAACGCATTGCTTGGTATTTATAGGCAAAAGGAAAAGGTAGGTGGATGTAATTACTGTTTGGTCCCTGCACGTGAAAGACTTCTCCTGTGAATTTTACCATAAAGCCCTTGAAAGGAATAGATTTGTTTTTAATAATTTATTATTTATTCATCATTGTTTGAAATTTCTTTTTCTTTTATTCTTTTACGCGAAAAATATGAAGAAATTGTGAAACTTATCTGTCTGAGGATGGCCCTAGTGGATCGGGCAAGAGAAGAGGAATCTGTCGTACAACAATTTCTGTAAAATGATAAACGTGTTGAAATAAAACATATTTCTTCTGGATATTTACAGATTTTATTCATATTTTGGTCCAATTTAATTAAAAGTTTATCTTACTAACTAAATCATTTTTTTTAATTTCATCGTTAGCTTAAATGTTATATTTTAACTTGAATTTTTATTTAAAACATTTAAACATGTGCTCATTAATTATACTGGATAATTTAGATTTAACTTGTTAAAAATAATTATTTTACAATTTGAATTGCTAAGTGATTTTGATATTTTAAAAAATGAAAAAGGCAAAAAGGTGTTTTGATTAACTTGTAAAAATTTTAAACTAATTGATTTGTCCGAATATCGAACTGGAAAAGGAGAAGCACAAAAAATTGGACAAATTCCATTTTTGAAAAAAAAAATATGTAAAGGGTAAAAGAGTCATAACAGAATTTGCAACTACGAATGGATGAGGTTGGTCGGCGGTGTATTTTAAAAGAACAAAAGCAAGGTTTGTGGTCCCCGACAAGTGGATAAAGTCGTGTACAAAAAAGTACCGTATAACCTACAAATTTACGTATCTGTCTTTCTACCTGATTTAACACGTGGGAACGTTTGACTGGATTAAACTAGCAGCCGGTTTCTAGTTTTTTCTTTTCTTTTTCTTTATTGAAAATGTAGATTTTTCTTTTGTAAAGTATAGAAATGGTCGCTGAAATATTTCTCGCCTTTTATTTTGGTACCTGAATTTTTAATTTTTTTTATTTTGGTCATTACATTATACAAAATTATTTTTTTCACCCAATGTTATGAATAAAGGTATTCATGAGTTGGGCTGGGTTAGATTCAGGTCGAGTCTAAGCATAATATTAATATATTTTATATTTGTTGAAGTTCGATTTGACCCGATTTGCAAAAGGCTAACTCAAGTTCATTTTAGGCTTGTTCACATTAATTTTTTTAATTTTTTAAAAATACTTATATTATATTATTTTAATATTTAATAATTTTATTCATTTTTTATTTATTGAAATTTTTTATAGTCATTTAACATTACTTTAATGTTTATATTAGAGTAGTCTTATTTTAGTATATGTTTATTTTTTTAATGAGTTCTAAATTACATAATATAAAGTATTATAAACTTAAAATAGGTCGAGTTGGGTCTGGCTCGGACCTTAAATGTTTAAGCCCGAGTCCGACCCATATTTTAAATGGATTTAATTTTTTTGTCCAAACTTATTTTTTAGCCTAATATTTTTACCCCAACCATCCCAAATTTCGAGTGGGTATTCGGGCCTAAGCTAATAACTTGACATATGAATAGGTCTAATTATGAGCAGTTTGAATATTAATGAAAATGTTGATGTGGGCTTTTTTTATTATTTTAATAACAAATTTAACCCTCTAATGTTTATAAATTCTATTAATTTGATCTTAAATATAAAAGAATAAACAAATTTAGCCCTCAATTTTATAAAATTTTTCATTTTAGTAAAACTTTTTAAAAGTTTAGCTTGATTCACGATTTAACCCCAAAATATAAATATTTTTTTCATTTTGGTAACTTAATTTTTTTTTGTCTCAATTTGATACCTAAAGTATCCCTGTTATGATTTTCAGTCCAAAAAGTTAATTGACGTTAAAAAAAAAACAACCAATTAGAGAATGCCACATAATGACCTTTATATTTTCACTAAAAAATATTATTGCTCACGTTCTCTCTTCCTCTCTGTGCTCCATCTTCTTATCCACTCCATCTTTCTTCCCAATACAAACAACCATGGCTAAAATCTTCTTCTCCATTACCACATATGCACCAAAAAATTAAAATAAAAAGAAAGGCAGAAAAAATCATCAACCCAAATTTTGGTCAAAACAAGAATGTATTTTTGGGGTATTGTTTGGTTGATCAAAAAAGGGTGAAAGAGAAAGCTTATAAAGAGGGAAAGAATATTCTGAAATTTGAAAACAATTCGACAGTGAAAAGTACCTTGATATGGTGAAATTTGAAGACAATCCAACATCTTCTCCAAAACCAAATTTTGGAGTGATAAATTTCATGACAACTGATGCCACAACCTTAGAAGAACAAGTTGCATCTCCAACAAAGATGGTGGAGAGTTTTACTTCAAGATTCAAAGAAATGGATGACCGGATGACTTTCATGGTGAAAAGGGCCCTTGGTCTTACTGGGAAGAAGCCAAACAATGAAGAAGTTCAACATGAGAATCTACAAAAGGAGGCTGGTGAACAATCCAATGTACAAGTTGCCAAAAATCCTTAACTAACAGCCAATGAAGTTTTTACTGTCGACCAACTCAATGAGCTCATCAAGGAAGCCTTTAAAGATTAAGTTGAAACTGTTGCTCCGCCTTCATATACATACACAAAGACATACACTCAAAGGATTGATCATTTGAAGATGCCTGAAAGTTATGATCCTCCAAAATTCCAACAGTTAGATGGCAAAGGCAATCCACATCTACATGTTGCTTACCCCGTGAAACTTGTAACAGTGCTGGTACTGATTGAGATCTCATGGTGAAACAGTATTGAGAGGAAATGTCTTCGATTAGTACATTGATCTTAAGCCTGAAATGATTAGAAGCCAAGAAGAACTTGAGCCACAATTTCTTGAACGATTCTATAAGACTCATCTCATTGTTAGTATAATTGAGCTCACAAGCTCATGACAGAGGAAAGACAAGCAGGTCATCGATTACATCCATCTTTGGAGGAATATAAGTCTGAATTGCAAAGAGTCAGTCTTTTGCCATCGACATGTGCATACAATGCATGAATTGGGGCTTCCACTACATTCTCCAAGGCATCAAGCTGAAGTCCTTTGAAGAATCAATTACTTGAGCTCACGACTTGAATTTAAGTATGACAGGTGCTGCAAATCAAGAACCTCTTAAGCATGTAGTTCAAAATGAGGGCAAAATTTTAACTGATAATAAAGATGTCGATCAGCTCATGGCCATAAATGTGAAACCCAATTTGCTCAAGTCAAAGGTTCAACAAGAGTCACACTGAAGGAGAGGCAAGAAAAGAAGTTCCCTTTCCTTGATGTTGATGTTACATTACGCCAACTCCCTATTTGTAAAAGAAAAAAAAAATGCACACATAAGAGTTAAGTTTTTATTCCATGATGTCAACTCCCTATTCGTAATTGCAAAGTACAGGTTTTTTTTTAAGGAAATTTAAACAAACATTCATAGGTGTCGAGTTTAGCATAAAGTTAATGAAGGATTAAACAATATATTCTGCATATATGATTCAACAAAGTTAAAATATGCCATAGGTCCTTATACTTTTCACAAATATGATTTTGTACTTTTCTTTCTAAGGCTTTAAGCATTCTAACTTTTCAGGTTTTAAAATTCAGGTAAAATTGCTAACACTGTTAATTTTTTTGTTAAATTAATTGGTGTGACATTTTGAAATAAAAAAAAACCCTCAATTAGTAGCAATGCAATTAAAAAATAACATTGAAATAACCTAAATTTTAAAAAAAATTAATGAAATCTAAAAAAATAAAGAGATTAAATTCTTAGAAATAAAAATATAAGTACAAAATTATAAATTTATGAAAAATATATGAGGTTATGATATACCTTAACCATTCAACAAATATAGTGAAACTCTGATATTTGTGAATGTGGCAATATCCCCTAAATTTTGAAGAAATAAATTGTTTTGGTTGCCTCTGTTTTGTTTTTAGGCACGTGAGGAAGCAATATCTCCGTGTACTGTTGGACGGATCTCGCACGCACAAAACGTGTGAGAAGTGGTCCACACGCTCCGGTGAAAGTCATTTGTCTCTTGTTAAAGACATTTCTATTTTATTTTGGTCAAGTTATTAGTTGTTATATTAGGAGTAAATAAGTAATTTAACTTTTTATATTCTAATTTAATTATATTTAGAGTTTATACTTTTAGAATTTCAAAGTTTGATTTTCAATTCAAATGTTAGCTATTAAATTTATTAAATTAAATTTTGTTATTTTTAAAATTGCATATAGAAAACATAAGATAAATTATAAAAATAATCACTTATATACAGTTTAAATTACGTTTTGATCACTGAAATTTAATTTATTAAATTTTTATCAATAACTTTATCAATTTGTAATATTTTTATTATTGTGTCATTATTTGATGTTAAAAATGTAACGAAAATCTGACGTGACACAAATCATATTATTAAATATTAATATATCGTTCACATTCTCACCATATAATGATTTAAGTGGTCATGAATCCATCTATCAATATCATCGATGCTTTTGACAAGAAAGTCAAAATTAAAACCATAGAATCTAACGCAAAAACTCAAAGAAAATGGAAAAGGGAAGCGTCACTTTCATCTCTTGTTTTATTTCTCTCTGTGCTAATTTTTTTTTTTTTTTGGTGGCTATAAGAAAAGTGGTTTTGAGGCGTATAATTGGGGAAGTGATGAGATCTGAGTCAGATAGAGAGGTAGGGTTGGGATAAGGCCGTTGCCCATTATCCCTAAGTTTAAAACATCAATTAGCAATTGAATACTAATGATTTTGGGAGGAGAATTGTAATTATGGGATTAAGTGTGAGTTTGGATGAACGGTACGATGTGGTGTATTTAGTTTATTTTTTATCTCATGTTACAGTATTATTATAATATCTAATCTCACTATCACTATTATTTTTAGACTAATTGCAAGTAAATGCACAATCCATCCAAACCCACACTAAATCTACAAGACATACCTTATCATATATTGATAGTTGATATCAATAAAATTGGACCTTCAATTCCATAGATATTTGTTGAGAAGACATTCAATGCTTCGAAATGTAATTGAGAAGATATTTGTTATTCTAAAAAAGTATTCCTTATACTAACATCACCTTAGCATGGCATAAAAAAAAAAGGTTGGATCGTACTAGTATGTTGCATATTTCATAACTTCAATCATAAGTTTATTTCAAAAAATTCATACTTCAATGAGTATATGAAAGAAGATCTTAATAATTTTAATGACGTAGATTCAAATAGAGATGATAATGAACTTGGTTAATGACCAACTAATGAGGGTAAGGAGTTTATTAGTAATTTTATTGTTAACTACTTTTTAGACTAAAATAATAAATCTGATGATTTATTTTAATTTTTGTTACTCATTTAGAAACTGCTTTGACCATACTAATAAATTTTTATAGTAATTAATATTTTTAAAAAAATATATAAATTATGTATATGTGCAATTACAATTTTATTGTCAAACATGACATAGAAAATTACAATATAATTACGCACTTGAAGTGAAACATGTCTAAAAAATTATAATTTTTTGTAATTACAATATAATATAATTATTGCCTTAATAATTACATTTTCATTCAATTAATTTGTGCTGCCCAAATACATCAGGCTAAGAACCGATACAATACAAATTAAAGCCAACAAATTAACTAAATTGACTAGACTAAAATCCACTCATAACAACCACACATGATGGTGTTAGGACTGTTTCTGGTTCATAGGAATGCCCCCACATTTGCTACCCACTATTTTGTTGTGTGGTAGTGGGTCTATGTGGATAGTGGGATGGTGGTTTTTGATGGGGAACCACCACTATAAATACCTTAACCTTAAGGTCCCTAAGCATCGAAAATACATTTTCTGAAAATAATTCCATTAGTGAGGTTTTTGAGTGCTTAGCAAACCTTGGCTATTTATATTTCGTGTTTTTGTCGGTTGTTTGACGCAATAGATAAATGGTGTTATAACGTTTCAATTTTGTTATTTTGGTTCGGACAATGACTGGAAATATTTATGTTTGATATTTCCGCTGCTTATGTTTTGTTTAAATCGTAATTTAATGGTTATTTATACTTATAAATAGGACATAAAATTACGTATAATAAATCTCGAACTTGAATGCATAACTCTTACATGAGGAAAATAAAATTGTTAATTATTTCATTAAACTTCCATTCATAAAATATCTTACTTATTATGATTATTTGGAAATTATGTCATTAAATTGACATGGTTTAGTTGTCCAAATGGTGCCATTTGATTGGCTTTTGAAGCCACATTATATATATATATATATATTTTGTAATGGAAATATGTAATAGAGTAATAGGTACCAAACATTTTCTCAGGATACCAAATTGATAATTTACTTATTATATAGGGTCAAAATAGGTATTTGATTGATATTTGTAATTGTTTTTTTTTGGGGGGGGGGGTTTAAAGGCAATTTTACGTTGTGTTTTAAATCTAGATAGAATATTGTCACTATTTTTTTTTTTAATTTCATAACTCAACTGTTAATTTAAATGACTAAATTATAATTTATGAAATGCAATTATTAAAAAGTTGAAACAAAAGCGATGTTGGAAGGTTTTTTTCATACTATAAGTTAAAGGTTTTAGAAAAATCGAAGTTGAATATGATAATGCACTTTTGGTTAAATTGATTTTAGTAGGTGGAGGTGTCAATAGTAGTTTAATGGAGTTAAGATTACTACATCAATTGTTGCGCAGTAAATGGAAAGTAAGAGTTTCGTCATATTTAGAGAGATTAGAATGATGTTACAGATCACATGACTAAATATGCTGCAATAAGAAATTCTTTGCTCCAATTGTTTGAAGCTTTGTCGATTTTGATAAAAGATTTGCCGACAGCTGATTGTAATGGCTCTAATTCAGTTTAATATGGATTGATTGATGTAATCGCTTTATGATTTTTTTTTACCAAATAAAAAATAAAAAAAATGAAATGTAATTATTAAAAAGATGAAATAGAATGCTTATTTTAGAAGAAATTATACTTGGTTTTTTTTGTCCTTTTTAATATTTTCAGAAAAATTATGTCAAAACTTTTTGTAAAGTAAAATTTAATGTAATTGATTGTTAAAATAAAATATCTATCGATTGCATCTTAACTCGATTAATATTAATATTATATAAAATAAAAACAAATATAATGAAATTAATATTTAAAAAAAGATATTCAATTTTTTTTTAAACAATCCAATCAATGTTGAGTATGAGTAAAAAAATCAACACATAAATGCAAAGAAATTAATTTCAAAATACAAAGGTATAATGGACAATTTTAATATCCACGTGGTTTTTGAAACCGGACCAGATGGGTTGGTACATCGGTCCGGATAACATGAAAAAGCGGAATTGTTGTTTAAAACAGCGGCTCCATCGTGAACTAGGTTTTGCTAATCAGCCTGAAAAACCCTTATGTTGGCCCAAGGTTTAACGGACCCAAACATTATTCCAGCTCATATCAAAACCCACTCTTGCACTTCTTCTCTATTTCTTTTCTTCATTCACTGCTATTTCTAAGAACGGAGGAGAGGGAAGAAGATTTTTTATTTCTATGTTTTTGCTAGGCCTCGGCGAATCTAACTATGTCGCTTTAAAAAATATTTAATACTCTATTTTTCTTTTATATTTTTTTATTTGAAAATTAATCGAACTGATTAAATAAAAATCGATGATCTGATCAATTCAAAATACAAAATAAATTTGCAACATAAAAATGACGCCATAATCATAGTCGTAATTCCGTAAGATGTGATAGTAAGAAGGACATGTAGTTAGCTATAGTGGAACCCCAGCATGAATGAGCACTTACTTTATTCCTTACGCCTAGGAAAGGTCTTCTTCACATTTTTGGCAATGCGTATGTAGGACCTTGCTACACACATTGTTGAAATTGCCTAATGCGATGGCTATGTATGAAGATTATAGGACTACTTCAAATGGATTGCTTTCCACAACTATCTTCACAAAACCCTCACTTCCTACTATTAGTATATTCGGCTTAGATTCAACGTGTACGGATTAATTAACAATTTTAAATTCGTATTATGATATTCGAATTTAAAATCTTAAAAATATTAATTTTTAAATTAAAATCACATCAAGATAGAATTAAATTAAAGAGGTAACATTTTTTTTATCAATCATAAAAAAAAAGGTTCCCTGTTTCACATTATATATTGTACTTATGCTTAATATTTTTGCTATAATGTAATTGTTTTTATATTATTTAAATAAAATTTTTCGACATAACATCTGACGTCACGACTTACGAGTGATGAAGGAAAAATGTAAGTAGGTGGGAGGAATTAGACTTTTCTTTTCTTGTTGACACCTATTGGACCTAAGAAATAAATTGAAATAAAATTCATATTTCAGTTACATGGAAAAGATTTTAAGTTTAAATTGGATTAATTTGAATTAGATGATTTCAAGTTTTAAAGATTTCATATAGATTTATGTTGGATTATTTAGATTTTAAGATTTCAGATTATTCTGATTTTTTTTATTATTTTTGTGTTTTTTTGTTAAGATCAGTATTTTAAAATTTATGACAATTTAAGTATTGATTAGACAAGTTTGAGTTATTAACATCTTTTGATTAAATTAAATCAAAATTTATATTAATCGAGTTAAATTTTTGGGTGGTTAAGATATATAAGAAGTGAAAATAAGTTGATGGACTTGGTAAATGAAAATATCATGGAGGTCTATATGTTAAAAGTCACGATTAGATTAAAGAGTAAATTGGTATTTTTTGTCAAAAATTTCATTCGTTTGTACTGTTAAAAACTAACATAATTGACAAAATAACCAAGCATTAACATGTGATGTGCCACGTTTACCTCATATTGACGTACAAAGACCAGTTTTTAACAGTAGAAATGAATGAAATTTTTAACAGAAGATTAACATTCCCACATTAATATCAAATTATATATCAAAAGTATATTTATGGTAGAATTAACACATGATGTTTGTTCTTTTCTTTTTTTAATAAATTAATAACAATTATATATTAGCCATCGTCTCCAAAGCTGGATGAAGAATTCTCTCTTCATAATTGATCTACTACCATTAAAGGTATATTTTGAAAAACATGTGGACCAACAAGAAATTGTTTCATCAATCCGACAAGAGTATGTGCAGTTGTATTAACCTCCCTTGAGATATATTAAATCTCTACCTCCCATTGTCTTCGACACAGTTCAATAATTTTTATAGCTAAATTTCTATTCAATTGGCTTTCAAATTTACCCGAATGGATTCTTATAACTCAGCTTGTTCAATGTTACATTTGCTAATGTTTGTTATTTGACTTAACATACGAGGATTAATTTTTTTTTAATAAAAAGAAAATATAATTCGACTCTTAATATAATAAGATGTACAGTAATTTTAGGTAGCAGCCCGGAGAAAGAAAGAAAGAAAGAAAATGGAAAATAAACATTGGTATAAATTGTAAGGTAGCTTTCGCAACAGTAACCCTCCACACACTGTCAAAGTAGTCAACAAGGAATGGAATTCATAAGGGGGATGGATCCATGATTAGATAATGCCAACTAGGTCTCCACGTGGAACTATCCATCACTCTCACAACCATCAAAGATTCATTCAACTTTAGAGATTACATAAACTTAAATTAGGGATTAGGAAGGCAGAAAGGTAAACGTGGCAAACATAAGTGGTGGTTAAGCTAAGCTCTCTATCATGGACTCCACTTGTCTCTCCTCTCTTTCCATTGCTCTTGGGATTGGATATTTACTCTTTATTTTTGCATGTAATCTCAAATTCTAACCCCATCATACATTCTTGTGTTTTTACTTTCATCAACCTAAGAAATCTATATTTTGGGTGAGTTGAGTCTTAGCTCGATCGATATTAGTATTATTATTAGTATAAGAAGACATAAATTTAAATTTACTAAAATGCATTATCCTCATGTTTAAAAAAATAAAAATATTGAATCTAGGGTTTTAAGATATTTTTATAATGAATTTAGGATTGTAAAGTTTTTCAATATTATTCTAGAGAAAAGAGAATGAAAATTACGATTTTAAATTTATCACGTGAGTATTTTTTTTTAAATGTAAACGTTTGATCATCCTATCAATTGTTAAATTAAAAGAGTAGAGAGACAATTCTTAAAATTAGAAGTGGAAAAAAATTTACCTTTTTAAGTTATGACATGACACAATATTAAAGTGTCACATCATAACAAAGATTAAAATTGAAAAAATTTGTCAAGTTTCACGATTAATATGAACAAAAATAAACTTTAAGAACTAATTTGAAAAAAATTATCAAATGCAATGACTAAATGTTGCTTTATCCATTTGATTTATGCTAATGGAGTTTTGACACTATTGGCAAAGGCTAAGACCCTAAGTCTTTGAGTACAAGTTCGAGTCTCATCGTTGCAATTGCTATACGTGGATCTCCAGTCCTATCATGTACAATTGTCTTGAATGTGTTTTGTTCACTTTAAGATATTATCCATATCCGTTTTACAATCATAGAGATAAATTTTGTTGAATCGTGTGATTTTTACTCCCAACAATATTATTTCAAAATTTAAATTTTTATTTTTATATTAAAAATGCAATTTACGTTGCTATTTTTTTCAATATTTGTTAATATTTTTTATTGATTTGATTTTACATTTTTATTAGCTCAAATATATACTCGTGATTTTATTATATTTGTATTTATAAACTCTAAATATTTTTATCCATTTACTTCAAATTAAAATAAAAAAATAAATACTAAATTAAAATAAAAAATAAATACTAAATGCTAATACTTCAATTTAATCTCACTAATGAACATTGATGATAGAACTCATACCCACACCTTTATTCATTGAAATGTAAGACACGTGTCACCTTGTTAAAGTGATAGTCGAATGGGACCACATCGGTGGCTTTAACCACTTGGCCCGCACGGCCTACTATGTATTCCCTGCCGCCATGCCATTTCGCCTCATTACACTATTTCATCACGTGCTTCACCTTCACGTTAGCTTGGCACGTGCCACTTACTTTTCTTTTAAGGTAAATTATATTAGCGGTCACTCAATTTTGATATTGAGAAATAAACAGTCATCGGGTTTATATTTCAGTCTTTCAACTTTGAAAATATGACAAAATAGTCATTTTTCACGTTTTCCGTCACAAATGTCACGAAACAATGACATGGTAGTTGATAGCGTCGGAGGAGTGTGGAAAACGTCCAGCTGGCCGGTTACATTTAACAAAACAGTCACTCAACTTTTAAAATGTGACAAAACAGTCACTAAAGTTATCGAAAAGTGACAAAACAGTCCTACTGGCTTCTTCCATGGCTCCAAAATTGAGTCTTTAAACCTAAGTGACAAAACTTGACTCTGCCTTCTCTTTGATTGAACCATCGACGACGCTATATCCTCAAATTCCTCCAACCCTTCTTCCATAACGTTAATCGTATCGTCTTTAACCCTTTCCATAAACTCCCTGTCGTTGTCGTCGCCACTCTTTTTAATCTCTTCGGCTTCCTTTTTCTTTTCATTCAAGTAAAAATCCCTTGCTGAAATCATCTTTTCCGCTTCTATTAGCAAATCCAATGAATCATGAAATGCCGCTGTCGAAGCTTTAACTTCATCCTCAGTGCTGCTCTTAAACTCTTCGCTTTTTTGAATATCTGTAACATCGGAAGAAACATCTGTCGCTGTAGCTTCACATGTACATGCTTTCTCTTCATCGAAACTATTCTTAGCAAAACAATAGGATTTTTCTTCGCTCTTGTCATCGTCGTCAACAAAAGAACCTAATCTCAAGTTTAAATCAATATTGAACCCTCTCTTCTTGAAAGGGTTTAGGTTAATTTCACATGGTGGTGGGATGCTTGAAATTAAATGAAGAATCTTTTCGAGACAAGCTTGAGCTTTGGAACATGATCTTTCATGGCGTGCGTTGGTAAAACAAGAATCTCTTACCTAATTATTGCAGTACAAAGAAGCCATTTTTTGAGTCAAACAGAACAACACCCAGACTTCCCTTTCCTTTCACATCTCACAAGGCTTTTACCAAAATTTTTCGAGAAAAATTCAAGAGAGAAAAATGAATAGTAAGTAGAGGACTGTTTTGTCACATTTTCAAAGTTGAGTGACTATTTTGTTAAATGTAACTGGCCAGTTGGATGTTTTCCACACTCCTTCGACGCCGCCAACTGCCATGTCACTGTTCCGTGACATCTGTCACGAAAAACGTGAAAAATGACTATTTTGTCACATTTTCAAAGTTGAGAGACTGAAATGTAAGCTCGGTAACTGTTTGTTTCCCAATATCAAAATTGAATGACTGTTGGTGTAATTTACTCTTTCTTTTATTCTATTTCATGTAAGTAAATATCAACAATATTTGTAAATAAGGAATGAGGATAACACGATTCAACCTCGTGTCAAATAAATGTTTAATAAAAATTTTAATTATCGTTAAAAACATATTAACAATATTTTTTGATTTAAGCATTTCTTTTTATATTATCAAAATGCACTAAAAATCAATAGAAACATAATCTTATTTTAAAATTTAAATTAACCCAAATAATTATAATTTGATTAACAGTTAAATTAAATAAAACTTTATTAATAATGATTTGATTATTAATTAGAATATGCTATCTCGCTTTGTTTCATCAAATTAGAATAAATTTTTAATTAAATATAATATTTATATTTATATATGATTAATATAATAATTCTATTTTCAAATAAAAAAATTTAGAATTAAAATTTAATTACTATGATAAAACTATACAAATTATAAAATGAATTGAAACATGACAAAAAAAATGCTGATAATAAATAAGATAAGTCAAGTTTAGAACAATAAAATGAACATGACAAAATGTACAAGCATGTCAACATCTAGAAAAAGGAAATCAAATTTAGAAAAAAAATTTGCTCGATTTCTAAAGTAATTTAAATTTAAAATTATCTAAATTGAGATTGACTCATCATAAATCCATAATAACTTAAATTATACTAAAATATAAAAAATAAAAATTTGTTTTATAATCGAGGATAGATAATTGATTTGTTAAATATCGAATCTAATTTATTATGTCATGTAACATAATATTTTTATCATTATGTCAAGAAATTATTTACATAAAAATACTTAACTCAGAATTATGCAAAAATAAGCTAAATCAACTTTAATTTTAATGTGGATGTAATTATTACCACTTAATCGATATCACATCAAATAATAATTACTAACATGACAATGATACATCATTACGAATTGTTCATGTGGTAATACCATATCAATGTTGATTGCTAACATGGCAATGTCATATTAGCTATTAATGCTGACGTGGTACTTATTAACGACCATGTCAACATTGACATTGTTTACATGACTGTTTAATTGTACTGATAAAAATAATAAAGGTTTCATCTATCTTGTTGATTATTCTAAACAGCAAACACAGAATCCTCCTCTTAATTCTCCTCTTCCACCAAAATCACATCCTCCACCACAAGATCCTCCTTCCAAAACCTTTTCCCTACAAAAGAAACCAAATCCTTTTCCACAACCTTGGTATAAGAAAATTAGCAAGTGGGTCCAGAAAAATCCTCTGCCAAATTTAAAGCCAATCCCAACTGTTTCCATGGTGCAGCCCTCATCATCTGTTGAAGAAGAATTTCCTCCTCTTGAGGAATTCACAGTAAAAAATTATCTTCATACACCTAAAATCCAGACTGATGCATCTGAAATCCTGGCAAAACCAAGTGCTGCAGAAGCCACTCTGAATTGGCAAGCTGAAAATGCTTTGGCTCAGAATCAATTCTTTTAATCAAGTTCTTAAAAGAATTGGTTCTAAAGTTACTCATGTTGATTCAAAGATCACAGTAGTAGAAGCCAAAGTAGACAATAACACAAAGATGGTGAAAGAGCTTATCAATCTTTTATAGAAAAAATTAGATGAAGTTGCTAAAGAACCAACTGCTATTGGTCAAGATTTCTTTTCTCATTTAGCCCAAAGAGAAAAAGAAATACAAAAGCTTAAAGATCAGATAAAGACTCCACAGGAGACTGGAAAAATTCCTCTACCAACTTCAAGATCAGATACAGTTGAGTTATTTCCATCAATTCGCCAACATCAAAGTTCTCTTCCAGTTGAAGGTGTTCGTATTACATTTCCTGAATTTCCAAAAAGAACAAAGCCCAGCACTTATGAGATCTATTTGGAAATAAAAAAACAAAAAGAAGCTGAAAAAAGAGAAACTGAAAGAAAGCAAAAAGAGTTGATCGAAAAGGCGAAAGAAGAGAGTTCTACAAAAGAAAGTGTTGCTCATACTACAAAAGAGACTTGGCAAAGCACTTCAAAATAATGACCAAATTATTTTGTGCTTTAGGTCTCAATGTTAATTTGAAGCCAGTAATACTTTCATCTCTTCCTGATCCATTACAAGTCGGTGTTAATCAAGCTCTTCAGAAGCAAAATAAAGACATTCTTCAGCTTATTGTTGGAGAAATTCAACAAGAAGTCTTTATTGCTTTAGAAGACATCTGCAATAGGAGAAAGATATTCAAAGATTATCTCCATGGAGACAAAAGTCTTGATAGAGCATGTGATGATTCTTATTTGAAGATTAAATGCCCTAGAGATCAATATTGTGATTGCAGACCTAAGAAAAGTAGGCATTACAAAAAATATTTCTCTCCAAAGACAAAATGTTCAAAATGGAAAATGAAGTGCTCAAAACCTCGATGGAGATATCTCAAAAAAACGAGACATGATTCTAACAAATCTAATCGATGCAAAAAAAGGACATTTTGCAAAAAATTGTCCAAAAAACCGAAAAGGAGCAAAGAAGATCATCCATATGATTCAAAAATCAGGCCTTAAGATAAAAAAAAGATGATGATATAGAGTCCATTTGCTCTATTGAAAATGAACCATCAGACAGAACCATTGGAGCAATCCTTGTAGATTTCTTGGAAAACTTTGAAGATGAATCTTTTACAAATTCAGACTATTCAGATATACAAATGATGCAGGCCCAAGCCTAGAACATTCAAAATAATTCAGTACTAGTTCCGTAAATTCCTGTTAAAGTCTATTTGGACAAATATAGCAAACCCATTGCTATAATTGCTTTTGTAGACACAGGCGCAGCAGAAACAATCATGAATCCAAACGTTCTACCGGCTCACTGGTGGAAGCCTCATGTAAGGTACTTTAATTCAGTGGCAGACCATCCTTTTGCTACTCATTTGATCAGTTTGCCTATTACTATTCAGTTCTTTCCAGGATATTGTGTTAGAACAACAGTTTTGGGTTCAAAACTCCCAAGAAAATATATTGTGGTTGGTTTTGACCTATACACTAAAGCCCGACACTTGAGAATCCTTCCTGATGGAGTCCGTTTTAAATCTTTTTTCCAACCCGTTGTTCTTATCCCCAGACTTTTCACCATCCAGTCAGAAAAAATTTTCCAAATCATTCAAGAATTGAAACATAGATCTTGTGCTGACTCTCACTCAGAATTTTTGCTTAAATGCCAAAATCCTTTATGGAAAAATTCTGAATTTTTCATTGCCCTTCCTTTCAAGAAAAATGAAGACATAAATCCTACAAAAGCCAGCCACATGGGTATGAATCCTGAGTATCTGTTGTTAGTAGAACAGGAGTGTCAAGACCTTCAACGACAAGACCTCATAGAGCCCTCCAACTCTCAATGGGCTTGTGAAGCTTTTTATGTCAACAAAAGGTCAGAACAAATTCGAGGAAAATTAAGATTGGTTATCAATTATCAGCCTCTTAATCATTTCCTCCAAGATGACAAGTTTCCATTACCCAACAGAAACTTTCTGTTTGCAAGTCTAGAAAAGCATGAATTTTCTCAAAGTTTGATCTGAAATCAGGATTTTGGCAATTAGGAATCCATCCTGATGATAGAGCAAAAACTGGATTCTGCATTCCAAACAAACACTTTCAATGGAAAGTAATGTCGTTTGGCTTAAAGACTGCACCGTCTTTGTTCTAGAAGGCTATGATTAGAATCTTCCAGCCTCTCATGAAGAATGCTTTGATATATATTGATGACATGCTGCTATACAGCTCTGATGAAGAAGCTCATGCACAGCTCTTACAAGATTTTTAGTCCCTTGTCTCACAATATGAAATTATGTTGTCAGAAAGGAAGATGCAGATAAACCAATCAGAAATTGAGTTCTTGGGAATGAATCTCAAAGATGGACAGTATTCTCCAGGACCTCATATTGCACAAGAGCTTCTCAAATTTCCAGATGAAAACCTGTCTAAAAAATAGGTCTAATAATTTTTAGGGATTGTTAATTATCTTAGAGATTTCATACCTAAAATCTCTAAATACATTAACCCCTTAAGAAAAATGCTCAAAAAAGATCCTCTAGAATGGTCCTTCTCTCAAACAAAAGCAGTTCAACAGCTAAAAAAAGACTTGCATAAATTGCCTCCATTTCAAATTCCTTCTAATGGAAAAAGAATTCTCCAAATTGATGCAAGTGATAAGTATTGGGGTGCCATTCTCTTTGAAGAAAACGAGGGAAAAAGATATCTCTGTGGATTCAAAAGTGGTAGATTCTCAGATGTAGAAAAACATTACCATTTCACTTTTAAAGAAATCCTAGCCGTCAAGAAAGGTATATCCAAATTCGAATTTCATCTTGCAGGATATCATTTCCTTGTTGAAATGGATGTCTTATTTTCCTCAAATGCTTAAGTTTAAGCAAAAAACTGTTCCACATCCTCAGTTACTTAAGTGGGCTGAGTGGTTTTCAAAATTTTCTTTTGAAATCAAACATATCAAAGGAAAAGACAACATTCTTGATGATTTTCTTTTAAGGCCCAAAGATGAAATATTTGCCTTTAAAAGAACCTATTGGCCCAGACCCATTATGATGTACAGGCCATCTTCCACTACATCATTATCTACATCATATCATGCTTACCTAGTTTCCCCAAACTTCCATCCAGAATTCTCGCCAGAAGTCATAGAACATGTTCATTAAAAAACCTTTCACCAAAAGACCCAACAAATAATGTTTGAATATCAAGCACAAGTCTTTAAAAATTTTAGAGGCTTAATCCTTAAACCATGAGGTGTTCATCCTGAATATCCATTCATACATCCCATTCATTTTGAGTTCCTTGAGCAACTAGAAGAATTAAAATGGTTTTTATGGTATCTCACTCACCTTTTCCATATAGCCATACAATTCCTTGTTTCTGATCTTCGATACCATTTAACAAAAGCAGTTAGAGGGAACGTTCAACCTGAACATTAGAATTTCTTCACCCTCTTGAGTTGGTTTCATCCTTTGCCTCAATGGTTAGACATTGTTAATAACCATTTCCACAAAGACTCTAGACTTTATATGATCATAATCTTTTATAAACCACAATACTTTGTTCAATGTGGAAGATAACTCAGTTAGGATAATTTCCTACTACTTGGATCCGTCGGATTTATCCTGATGATGTTAAGAAACTTATCCTTTCATTACAGAGACCTTCAAAAGTTTCTGTGTCAACTTAACAAAGTTGTTTCTTTTGAGATATGGCCTCCTCCAGATGTAACAACTCTATGGGACACCTAGCTAACCCAAGTTCAACATAAACCCTATCGTGATCAAATTCTACAGAAAATACAAAGATATCATGAAAGCATTCTTAATCCGATAGAATGGTCCCAGGATTATCCTTAGTTCTGCAGTCAGATAAATGTTGAAAAGATCAAAATCCAAGAATCACAGTGTCAAGATATGGATGAGGATGAAGATGAGGATGAAAGCCTTGATCTTGATGCACTCCACGTGGAAGTATATCAGAGAAAGCAAGCAAAGCAGGATAAAATTATTGAGCTAAATATCATTTCAGATGAATCCACTGACTATGACTAAAAAAGAATCTTCACTGTATGCTTTAATAAAGAAGAATCTTCACTGTAGACTTTTACTTTATATCATATCTGCTAAGTGAAAATGTTGTTTGAAAATTGTCGGTTTGTATCTCTTTACCTACAAAAGGAAAGCTAGTGTGTTTTTGTAAGGCAGAACAAGTTTGAGAAATAAAATACTAATGTGTTTTCTTCTTATTGCTTTTTAAACTTTTCTCTTTTCTTTCTGGGTCATCTTCTTGGTTGTTTAAGGATTGATGGCTCAACATTGAGTTTTAATAAGCATGCTCTGTGTTTGCCATACATTTATGAATCCTGCACAACAGAAATGTTGAAACTCTGATAGAGATGAAATACTGGTACAATGAAGGAAGATTCTTGAGATAAGAATATGCAGCTAAAAGGCAGTGCCTGTTTGAATGGCTAAGAGAGTCTGTGTTGTGGCATAACATACCTGCTACATATTCTTGACTCTTGAATCCCATCCTGCGTTTTATCAGTATTCTTAATCTCTCCACAGTTTGATATCAGAGCTAACACAATAAATCCACTAATTAAAACCTTTGTACGGTTAAACAGGATGAAGCCAAAAATAAAAACATTATTCGTACGATGGCAAACTAAAAAAACTAAAACTTAGTTAATGGTGTTCGTAATTGTACTTTTATTTCTTTTCACTTAAATCGAGCTAAAAATGGATGATTAATTGTTTTAACGCGTAAGCTGACGAATCATGTTCCGCCACGTTTCTCCTACAATTTCATTTACTAATAAATAACTAGGCTTAAGGTTTTTCTTTTCTTTTGTAATAATCTAATTCTAGAAGTTTATGGTTCATGCCCCATGGACACCAATAAGCTCTCAAAAGTTATTATAAATACAATGCAAAGTCTTATGATAATCATGACTCTTAATAATAAAAAATCATATAATATGGTGGAACCAATTATTCACATCTACCCATTGTTTAACTATTTTCCTATCCTTTGCTAATCTATTTCACAACTATTTTTTATAATTATAATTTAATAATATTTATCTAATTGAATAAAGTGGTTAAGGGATCGGAAATGGCTGAAATAATAGTCATTAAAACAATCGTGGAATTGTATATTGAGTTGAGTTGGCAGTGAAAGTCTCATTAATTATTGAATTTAATTCGTGTGTTGTTTTGAAGAGGTTGATGAATAGGAATTATAGATCGTGGCCGTTACGAAATCTATTTATTGAGATAGATTACAGTATTAACTAACTGATTCGAGTTTAATTCACAATTATTTACCAGTAAGGTAACGGTATCACTAATGATCTGGCGAAAGCATGTATATTGAGACCTTAGTTTTCTTAAGGCTTGGTGGTGAATTTTGTTTACTATCTTGTAGTATTGTTTGAGTGGAAGTTATTTGTCTTAGGTCGAGTGTTGTAATCTTGTTGCTCTTGAAAGAGATTGATTTTCTCCCATGTCTCTCTTATATTTTACTTTGACAAAGAAAAAAAATAGTTTTTTTCTTATAATTTTTAAAAAACTTTTAAAATAAAAAGAAAGAGAAAATCAATTAAGTTAATATCAATGAATGGGATTTAAATTAAAAAGAAAAAGAAAGCATTACAATTAAGTTTTGTGACCCCTCCCAAATAAAAAATCGAAAGAAAGACAAAGTGACAAAATACTACCTAATTTAAGTGATCCACAATTAGACTAATCCTATGTGTTCTAAAATATATTATTATTCTGATTTTTCTTTTTGGTAAATTTAATCTAACTCTCCCAGTTTATTAGTGTATTTGAAGATTTTTTTTTCACATGTTGAAATTGAATTGCTGCTGTAAGAAGTAAAGATCCTCAGCGTCGAAGATGTTGTCTGAAACATCCACGGCATCCAGCCAGGGGTTGTTTTGCTCCAAAGACTGAAAATCTAAGCCGTTGTTGTAGTAATTACCAGCTTCGAAACAGTTTGGATTAGGGTTATTATGAATGGAGATGTTGCTGTAATAATCAGCGAAATCCGAAACCGGAGAAACTTGTGTCCCGAAAGAGTCCGATGAGGCTGCAGTTGTACTGGAATTCTCTAGGGTGTAATTATTATTACTTGAGGAGGAAATTTGTTGTGCGC
Source organism: Gossypioides kirkii (assembly GCA_005610355.1). Taxonomy (NCBI): domain Eukaryota; kingdom Viridiplantae; phylum Streptophyta; class Magnoliopsida; order Malvales; family Malvaceae; genus Gossypioides; species Gossypioides kirkii. The sequence continues at coordinate 9,352,063 of CP032252.1, read as the reverse complement.
CGCCCCCAAGGTGGTGGTCATCGGGAAACCCCATTTGTCCCGTACCCACGACAGCGGTAGTAACGGCGGTGGTGGAGGTGGATGAGGCGGCGTTGGCAGCTTGGATTCTTTCGACTAACCTGGGCATCCAAAGGTAACGCATGGTGTCTTTGAATTGCTTGCTGTTGACGTCGCACTTAAGTTGCTTGGCATGTTTTTGGACACGGGTTCTCCAGTAGTTCTTGATCTCATTGTCGGTTCTCCCAGGCAAATGTTGGGCGATTTTGGACCATCTTCAGCCCCCAGAAAAAAAAAACAAAACCCCATAAAAATGAATCTCTGTAAATTCAAATAAAAAAAAGAATCATAAATTGAAAGAACAGAACATCAAATAACCTGTTTCCCCAGCGTGAATGAAGCTCAAGAATCAAAAGCTGTTCCTCAAGAGTAATGTTCCCACGTCGAACATCAGGTCGGAGATAATTCAACCATCTTAATCTGCAGCTTTTTCCCGTCCTTTTGAGACCTGTTTAGATTCATACAAGCTTTTGGTAAAGCTATTTTCGGAAATAAAAAAACCAAGGGACTTTATATATGAGTTCATCATCATCATCATCAACCTCACATTCAAAGCTTTAAAAAAAAAAAGCAGCCTCCAAATAGTAGCTTTTTTCATCAAGGAAAGGACATGAAGAAGAAAACAAGACCCCAAAACAAAAGTTGAAAATCAACTAGTCGAGGATCAACTTGGAGTACTATATGTATATGTAGATGGGAAAAAAGCTAGGCCACATGTTGATATCACCAAAACCCCGAAAAGAAAAGGGGGACCGACCAATAAACATGCATCAATTATGGTGACATACATGTATTATTAGTATTAGTATTATTACCTGCACAACGAGCAAGAGAGTTCCATCGACCTTCGCCATGTGTGGCAATGTAATCGATGAGCTTGAAGTCTTCTTCTACAGTCCATGGACCTCTTCTCAACTCCATCTGATCCTCCTCACTACTTTGAGCTTTTGGGACACAATCTCTTCCCTTAACATCCATTTTTTCTAATGAATTTTTGAATGAAAGACAAAAGGTTTCTGAGTATGTTTTGATGAGGCAGAGAGGGAAAGAAGAAGAAGAAGAAGAAGAAGAAATAGAGAGAGAAATGGATTGAAGAGAGGGAAGATAGAGAAGTGGGGTTTTATAGAGGGAGATTGGGGGGTTGAAAATGGAGGTAAAAGGTGAACAAGTGAGAGAGAGCAAAGCCGCAATGGGAACTTGGGTTTTTAATTATTTAATTAATTAAACACCTAAGCCTCATAGGCTGTAATTATGGTTAGCAAAATTGCAACACCCAACAGGGTTTCAACTTTGACCCTTTGACTTTCTTTCTTTCTTTTGGTTTTATTTCTTTTTCTCTGAGTTCCCCTAATTTACATTTTATCACCCTTTTCCCGTCTCTTTCAAATTGCTAAATTAATCATATATGCTAAAAAAAAATTTTATTGATTGATTAAATAAGTTGATTTTTTTAAAATTTAAAAAATATACCGTTTTTAAGAGAGTGTGTGAGACTGGACAAGCTTTCTGTTGACATGTTAAGGAAAGCACGCCCTATTGAAAGTGCTTTCTAAAAATTTCAAAAAAAATGCGTCCAATTAGGCGTTTTTTCCCTGACACGTCAGCGAAAAGCTCGTTCAACTAAATGAGCTTTCGTACCAACTGTTTAAAAAATACATTTAGCTGGCCACGCTTTCATACTCTCTTAAAAAATGATCTATTTCTCCAAATTTTCAAAAACTCAACCTATATGACTAATTACAAACTATTTTAACATATATGACTAATTTAGCCCTTCGAAATATATTGTGAGTTCTTATTAAAATGATAAATTCAAATTACAAATATAAATATAAGTTGTTAACAAAAATAGGATTAAACCCATATATATGATATATGTATGTAATGGAATTCAAATTTCCTTACTCAAAGATATAAAACTTTCATCTTAATCAATAAGTTAAGATTTTATTGACATGTAAACACAAAGTTAATTATATATTGTTTTAAGTTGTTGATTCTTTTTGGTATAATAACAAGAATTTTTATTCGTTTTACTATTTGAGCCTAATCCGAATCAAAATTGATATTCAAATAAAACATTTTAACAATGTGAATTTTAATATTTGATTTTAATCCAAATATTTAAAGAAAAAAAAATCTATTTCTTACTTCTTTCCATCACTCATTATAGATATTTTTAATATAAATGAGTATGATTTATATTCCGACCAAAAACAAATATGTTTTATATATATGCTTGAAACAATTATAGATATGTAACATCAATGGTTAAGACAAAAGTGAAAAACATAATGTCATCCCATCCCACTCTATTCATATACATCTGGAGAACCTTTTAATTCTATAGTAAATCAAATAATAAAAATGAACTATATCCTTTTTATTGAAAAAGATTTTCAGTGTTTTAATTTTAAGAAAAATAAACGAAATGGAATTAAATATCAAACCTCATTCAACTTAACCAAACCAAATTCCATCTGTTTTATTCTTCAGCTCTTAAATATTTTAATAACTCATTCTTATATACTTCTTAAAACGTTATTTTCATTAACTTATATATGAATTATTTATTCTTATATTATAAATAATCAAAACTAATTATAAATTAAATAAGAGTCAATTGAGTCTTAATTCGATTGGCATGAGCATTGTTGTCAATATAGGAGGACGTGGATTCGAATGCGCTGAAGCGCATTATCCTCCTATTTATGGGTTGGGGGAGGGACTATGAGTAATTCTAATTAAGCATTATGTAAAAAAAAAACTAGATATGATCAAAACCTATAATGAGTAATATTTGTACATTATTTTTATGTTGGTCCTTAATATTTAAATAGAGTTGAATCTAAAATGTGTGATTAACCCTACAACATACATATATAATTAGAAAGAAAACAAGGGGGAAAAAAGAAAACGTGTAAAGTCTTTAGCTCTAGGATTAATAGGGCGGCTTTAGCAATATTTAAATTTCAATATAGATAGAGGAGCAACATTTTTTTTCCAATTTCCCACTTGATACTTATTTTATTAATTACCCCTTTGCCCTAATTTCAAAGGCACTTAATCTCTTGAATCACCATCTAATTACTTTTTTTTTTAAGTTTATAATTACGGTATCGAGTAATCATAAAGTACAATTAAACTATTATAGCATATAATACAAATTTCAAAAATTATTTTCATTAGCTGTGCTCAAAATTTCATTCACGATATGTAGTTCTCAGTTAATATAATGATATAATGAAGGGATAAAATTCAAAATTGTACATAAACTCTGATTTGGTGTAATTAATCATAAAATTGTGAAATAGTTAAGCTTCCAAAACAAGTTAATTGGTAATTTACTCTGCCTTGGACATGAGAATTAATTTCTATTTGCTTCTATTTTATCCCCTTCTCAAATTGACAGCCCTTTTATGGTAGAATAAATTAAAGTTGGGTTAAATTTTTTTTAGTGAATTATAAGAGGAGGGTAAAATCTTAACAGTAACATGATTAACGCAAATCGAATTCAAATCACACCTGAAACAGTGACCATTTTGATCATCAGGTCAACACACGAGGTTTGAAGTAACTAAAATTTTTGTATAGGATGAAATTTATTTTTGAATAAATTGATTGATTAACTAAAATAAAGAATGAATATACGAGTTTTTAATGGAATTAACCAATAGAGCCTAAGCAGAAGACGGATGATGGACCGTAGACGGAAGGTATAAATGCCACCAATAAATATTGTTTTTTATGTGATCTGCTTGTGGTATTTGAACGGAGAAGGGTGAGGGGTGAGGGTCCTAATTAGGGAGGAACTCACCACTGTTATTTAATACTCAATTAATACTTTATCAAGAAAAATGTTCAATTAACAATTCAGCAGTAATATTTGAAGTATATTTATATTTTAGTACAAAAAAAAATGTTCAAACTTAATGATCATTATCTTTATATAATCGGATTGAGACTTGAGTTCCATCACTTGTTAATACAGTCATCAATATCGTTTATGAACTATAAACATATGAACAACGATGAAACTTAACTCAATGTTGTTATTTTTGGATCTGGGTTGGGTTAATTTTGAATCTAGTTAATACGTGTTAAGTCAATTTCGGATTGGAGTTATTTTGAGTTTAGATTTTTTAAGATTGTATTATTTGGTGTTTGGGTCATTGAAGTTTGAGAGTCAAGTTTTCGGTTTAAATCATTTTAGATTTTGATCTCTACGCTTTCGAATTATTCTCAAATTCATTGTTTGAATCATTTTGAGTTCAAATAATTTAAATTCTAACTCAACAAACTTGAATTATTAAATTTTTATGATAAAATCAACACATGTTAGATTCGAATTTAAATTGATTTCAACAAATTTTTAGTTTGAAATAAAAATTCACAATTCTAATTACTTTCGTACATTTTCCCCTTCATAAATAGTACCCAATAGTAAATGGAACAATTAATGTAATTAAAAGATGAATTTATTATAAGTTTAATACATTTAGATTTATCGACTTAAATGGAGTAGTGTTTAAAGCTTTTGTTAGACACTCATTTAACATGAATTCAAGTCGTATTATCTTTTTCCATCCTTAATATTGTATCAAAAAATATATTGAATGTGAAATTGGGTCACACAATGAAAAGTATCGGCTCTCATCTAACTTCCAAATATGATTCAAGCTCGAGATTGTTAATTTTTTATTTAATTAGTATAATTTGTAATTGATTTTAACCAAATTAAAAAAAATAAAAATCTTTGAGTTTATGCTTTTATTTTTATTTTTCTAAGCCAAAAATAGTATAATTTATTAGCTAAAACAAATGTTCTCCACTTTCTTAGTTTTATTATTATTAATTTAATGAGTAGTAAGTAGGATTATCCATGAATCAAATTTAAAACTCGAATTTACTGTTTGGGTTAATAAAACTCGGGTTAATAAAAATTAGGTTAATGAATCGAGAGTGATCAGGTCTTGTTTGGGATTTGGGGTGTTACAATAGTTGAATTCATCACTTTGTTAGCTGATATAGCATTTTGTATATAAAGTCCAATTCAAATTTTATAAGTTTTTATTTTGATGGGTTGAAAATTTAAAGCACACATTCAATTTGGTAAGAATATAAGATGGTTGGAGTCAAAAGGCCATTGACAGCTACCTAATAGAGAGACAGTTTATCCAAACTCAATTCACTAATTGCTACTAATTTCTTAGTCAAGTAGCATGCAAAATGCTTATTTACCTTATAAAATACTATTTAACTAAAATTAATATTATTTATATTGTTGAAGGGGGCGAATTTTTTCGAAATAAATTTTTAAAGTGTTAGTGACTGAAAGCCGGTTAACCCTTCAATAGGTCAATATTATCTTTAGTGGGTTTTGTCTGTCGAATCTATCAAAAACTCGAGCATTTGAAGAGGTGGCAAGTTCAAAAGAATAAGAGTGCCTCATCGGGTTTCTGAAGAGGTAGACTATATGTGCGTGCACGATCAATCACTAGCTAACTTAAGTGGTAGCATAGTTGTTCATAAATGTCACATATTTTGTAGAATTTATCACCTCTTTAACCACTCGAACTTTCAATGAATTCAAGAGACATAACCCCATAAAAAAACAATATTAAACATATTAAAAAATTCTACATATTTTAAATGGAGGATATTTCGAAAACCCTCCTGCATTGAAATAAACCATTCCTAATTTAATATAAAGAGATGAAGGTTTTTTTTTGTCGATTAACAATAATTTTATCACTAACACTAATATTTTACTGATAGTTATGTTTTATTTTAATTATTTTTTTGATAGACTCAAACATTAATTTTAAATATAACGTGTATGGATAAATAAATATTATAAACTAAGTTTAGCTTGGGGATTAGATGCATGAATCCATTATCTTGAATGAAAACTTAACATGAAAATTATTAGGACAAAAATGAGTCATGATCATCACGTGTTATATATAAGCATATGCTTTAGTTTAGATACTTGTATATTATATAATATAAATAAAAACTGAAAGTGAAAAAGAGTATCCAATGTTTTGTCTGATATTGTAGGGGACATAGCTTTTTGTGCTTCCATAAGTTTATTTGGTCGGAGGATTAATTGTTCTTTTCTCTATGGCTTTTTTGGACGGTGTCATATTTATTTATACATATTCTTATGCTTCACATAATAATTAGTTTGTTTGCAACTACTCTATTATAAAATTTAATCCAATTTGTAATGACGTCATAAAGTCCAGAGTTTGAATTTTTTATAATTTTACAAAATATATTATGAATTTTCAATTTTTTTAGATTTGTTTTTAGAATTGTCATTAAAAAAAATCTAAAAATATAGCGAATAATATTTTAAGCCTTTTAAATTAAGATGTCATATCGTCATTTGGTAAGCATAAAGGGCTGACGAAAGTTAACAAATAAGTGATAAAAATATGGAACAATCCGATAACAATTGGTGAAAGAAATGTAATATCACCATTAGTTTATTGAAAATGGTCATTAACGAAAATGAAAACATAACCCCCCCCCCCCCTTTATCGCCAAACTCACATACAACTTCGTATAATCATAACTTTTAAATTTAAAATAAATAAAATGACCAACAGGTGTTTGCTAAGACTAAATTACCTAAATATTTCGAAAATAAAAAAAAATAATTATTAGAATAAACCGTTTTTTCGAAAAGTTATCGAATCAGATCGAAATAACAAAAATACTTCCGACGTTTTTCGAAAAAGCTTTTTGCCATATAAACTGAAAGTACTTTCAGCTGGAAGTGTTTTCCTCCAACGGTCACTCCCAACAATTATTTTCTCCAACGGCTATCGGTAATTTTTTTCTATATAAACCCCCTATTTCATTTTTTCCAATTCAATCTCAACTCTCTCTCTCTCTTATTCTCAAGTCCCTCTCAAATTTTTCTCAACTCTATCTTAAATTCTCACTCAAATTTTATTTCTCTCTCAACCCTCTTTTTTTTATTAAATTTGTCTGAAGATTTTCGTATATTATTTTTATCTATTACAATTTATTCGATGTTTCCCGAAATTAGAAATGGAAAAATTTCTAATCCATTTTGATGGCAACCACATTTCGATTGATCAATTGTAAATGGTAAGAATTTGTTTATTATATTTAATGTTGTTTAATTTAAATATTTTCTTGTTATATTTCAATTTAATATTTTGATTTTTTTTTGTAAATAGACGGAAGATTGAATTTTGGAGACGTATATTTGTAATCTACCCGCTCTTGCATCACCCTTAATCGAACCCTACTTGAGAGATGCCAGATTTTTGCACGTGGCTCTTGTAAGTAAGGGTGTAAGTTGGACTCGACACTTGTAAGTGAGTTGGTGGAAAGGTGGAGACTCGAGATGCACATATTTCATCTTCCATGCTTTGAGTGTACTATCACTCTGGAGGACGTGCAATTACAACTTGGGTTACTGGTGGATGGGCCGGTAATGACTGGGTCAGTTCACGCAGACGATTGGAGAGACGTATGTGAGAAACTTTTGGGGAAGGTTTCGAAAACAATTTATGGAGCCCGAATAGATATGAATTGGTTAAGAAAAAAAATTTGGTCGGCTCAACGAGGATTCAACTGAAGTCCAAAGAGAATAACACACTCGGGCGTACATCCTTTTGATCATCAAGGGTGTCCTAGTGCTCGATATATCATGAAATCTCATCCATCTAAGGTGGCTACTAAAACTCGTCAACTTTAGAGAAGCGGGCAAACTCAGTTGGTGGCCAGTCGTGTTTGCGATGTTTTACTAGTGGATGTGTCGGGCAACAGAACCAGGAAAAATTAAAATTGGTGGTTGCATGCAACTACTTCAATCATAGGCGTGGTACCGACTGCCATTTTTACGTCCTCAAGCGAACTATCCTTATACATTTCCACTCGTAAAAAGGTAAAATTCATTAGATAATATATTTACCATAATAAAATTATTTAAATTTTAAATTATTGTACTAACGAATTATTTCAATTGGTGGAGCCATGGGCCGAGTTACGCGAGACTATCGAATGAGCTTTGAGGTATACGGTTTCTGTTAGAACAATGATTGGAAGCGGAGGTATGTATTTTTTAAATTTGAATTATATAATATTAATGCAATTTATTTGAAAATTAATAGTATATATAACTAAAAATTTTATTATTTTAATATAGTTGGAATGGATGCCATACTCTGATCCGTCAATTCAAGAATGCATCTCATCCAAATTCTAGTTGAATCCCAACATTTTGCACGTGAAGGTGCCATTAGTAGTGTATGCTACCTTGGAGATGCCAAGTTGGATAGAGTGTTCCGACAATTCGAGTTTAGGCAATCAATTCCACTATCACCCCAAGAAATTGATATATGCATCATATCGACCTGCAGGGGAGAACGGATGAGCATTGGCCTACATTCCACGCACAATATATCAACATTTGGAACAATAGGTGCGAGTTTTTACCTACTCAGGAGACCATTGTCGCTCCGGAGTTAGCTTGCGATCCGGAGTACAAGCCATGGTTTAGGGTCCATGGCAAGCCATACATGCTAGTGGAAGAGACGAGGGGTTAGCACCCGCATACGAGGAGGCCACGATGGGTGCCTAAACTTCCAAGGTCTGGTAAAGTGAGTCCATCTTCAAGACCTATGTAAGAATCGACACCGATGGTCGCACCACCCCTTGGTCAGTGTGATTTGACTTATTCTGGTTCTTATACTAACCCTATCATTTTCACACAAGCACAACATATTCCACCACATTTTTCTTCTACTTCAATGCCATAATTTGTTTTGGGACCTGCATCTCCGATATATTACACGCTGATACCATCGACGACGTATAGGCCGTCTATGTTTGTGGCATCGACTGGGAGTCCGATCATTATGCCATCGGTGTATGGGATACAATATAGTTATACCCTTACGTCGATGGTGTCGTAAACACCTTCGAGATCATTGTTCTACCAAGCTGGATCATCTTCGCAACCACCTATTCCTAGACCAGAGGATGCATGATGGCAATCGAGGAGCAACCAATCACAATCAACCACGAACAAAGGTAAAGAAGATGAGAGTCCGAGACCACAACATGTACTAAAGGTTGAACTAAGAAGGAATCCTACTGAGACCACAACCTATCTAAATGTTCGAAAATAATGCATTGGAATAAGTAATGAAATGAAAAATCAAATCAACCTAAGATTAAAAAAATGAAAAATATTAAAAACTAAGATTTAATCCCAGTCGAGTGGTCCAAATTTCGATTTTGAATCAAATTGAATTTTACAATTCGAATATACGATTGGTGTAAATACGATGCTTTTAAATATCGAGTTAAATAATTATTAACTTTGCATCTAAAAAAATTATAAAAAATAAAGATTATATAATAAACTTAAATAATATAGAAAAATAAAACTTTAAACCTTAAAATCTAAAAAACCCTAACCTTATTTAAAAACAACAACAACCCTACTTTAAAGAAAACAAAACTCTAACCCTAAAAAACTCTAACACTTCTAGTTGGAAGCACTTTTCTACAAGTCAATTAAAAACTTTTCGTTATTTCGACCTGATCCGATAATTTTTCGAAATAACGGCCTATTCTGATAATTTTTTTCAATACATTTAGGTATTTTAATCGTTTGATAATGTACCTGAAAGAGACCTAAAACAATGTTACCAAAATTTGCTACATGCCCTACGAATTACAAATTGGAGTGCATGATCCCAATCGCCATTTGCATGCCATCCAAAATGTGAAGTTTGGTGTTTCTAATCTACAAAGTAAACTAACACTGGTTTTAACTTTCAACAACAAAGAAAAGTCAACCAGAGACAAATAACCATGTCAAAGTACTCCTGAGTTTAACTTTCAAGAGTCAGACTATGTTTTCTTTTTGGGGATTTTATAGGTTAAAGTATGTTATCGGTCCTTGTATTCTTCTTAAATTTGGAATTTAATTTTTATACTTTTATTTCTTAAAATTTAGTCCTTTTACTTTTCATATTTCATATTTCAAAATTCAAGTCTTATTGTGAACACTATTAATTTTGTTTTTGCTAAATTTGTTATTGTGATATTTTGAAATAAAAAAAGATACCCACTTAGTAGCAATGTAACTAAAAACAATGATACTGTAATGAATTGAATTTACAAAATAATGTTAACAATATTAACAGTTGAACCTGAATTTTAAAACATAAAAAGCAAATGGATTAAATTCTTAAAAATAAAAGTATAGGGATTAAATTTTAAATTTAAAAAGAATATATGAACTTATGACATATTTTAACTGATTTTGTATATAAAAAACATTTTGAGCTTTTTTTTGGTTATATAAAAGGTTTAGTGACTTTTTTTTTGTTCAATTGGTATTTTTACTATTATTTATTAAAGGTTATCTGATTTGTTTACATATATATGGAAATTAATTATATATATTAGTAATTTATATTATTTTAATTAAGGTCAACTATATATTACTCAAAATTGTTTCACATGTATTTCAGATTTAGGTTTCATGTAAGGCTGAGCAAAGAAAACGAGAAAAAAAAATAATTCAAATGGATGTATTTGATTCAGATTTTGTATTGTTCAGTTCGATTTCAGGTTGGTGTTATCATCCGAACCACACAATTCAGTTCAAATTTAGTTTTTTCACATGGAATCCGTTTTATCCAAATTAAACTAAATGAATAAAAAACTTTGTTTAAAGGAATAGTCCTAATAGAATAATAAATTGACCATTTCAATATCTTTATGGACTAATTCATTTAATCCTATTAGCAACAACTAGATAAGATCATATTAAAAGATGAAGTTATGAAAATATTTCATAAAAAGTAATAAAAGTGTAATTTTATAATAGAGTAAGTGAATCATTTTTTAAATATAATAATTATAATAAGCATAATTTTAATTTTAGGAAAATAATTTATTAAACTTTATAGTATTTTATTTATAAAAAAAATCAAATTTTCAGAATTATATATATTTGACAGTTATGAATTTAATCAATTATATGACATTTATTGTAACCACTCAGCTATAACTAATTAAATTAATTAAAAAAATAACACAAAAACAAAAGATATATTGTTGATGTATATATTAGCTCTCCTTTTAATAACTTTAAATGATTGATCCACTTAATAACTTAACTTAAAATAATTTTTTAAATAGTCTTATTGATGATTATGACATTAATTTAATTATTTAATTTATTTTATAAATGTATAAATGAAACTAGAGAATGTATTGTGATTGTTATAAAAGAAAACCAAGAATTGCAATATTATAGTTTTTTGACATAAAACAAGGTGATATTGTTTTTTTCTTCGACAAAGCTCAAATTTGGTAAAGATTGTCGAACCGAATTGAACTGAATTATGATTATTGGTTTCAAATATTTCGATTTTTATTCTATACGATTTCCATTTCAAAAATGAAAAAAAATGAATGGAATGATTCAGTTCAATTTTTATCCAAAAACCGAACCAAATACTACCCCTATTTCCATGTAAGTAACATTCCTTATATCAAATTGATCCATGTTCTAGGTAACAGTTCAGTGTATCAGTTAGCAATTATGGAAGTTGGTAGTCAAGTCTGTTAAAGAGAGTTAGTTATCTGTTGAGCTGTTATTAGATTAGCTTCAAGTCTATATAAACCTATATTCTTGATGTATTGAAGTACTGAAAGTTAAATGAAGATATTATTCTCTTCATCTTGTTTTGTTGTATACTCAAATATAGTATCAGAAGTTTCTTATTAAAATCCTAGTGATGGCATCCATACACTCGTCTGCAACTTTCGCTGCTGCACCTCCTATGATGTCTGGCTCTGATGATAGTGTTGCTGACAGCAGATTCTTTTCCAGCAAGAGGATAAATCTTTTGCTTGATGATTCCAATTACTTGCTATAGTGACAGCAAGTTTTACTTGCCATCAAGACGCATAAACTTCAAAAGTGTCTTGATGGTCGTATACCATCTTTTCCAACGACAGTAACCATTGAGGAAGGAGTGTCTCAGGAGAACCCAAAGTTTGTACTATATGAGCAGCAGGATAATGCTCTTGCTTCTTGGCTTCTCTCATCTATCAGTCAAGGAATTTTGCCGCATCTAATAGGCATGGATTCCAGTGTTCAAATTTGGAATACTCTTACTAATATATATGGAAGCAAAACTACCTTTAGGCTCATGTGCTATAGACGAGCACTTCACTCTCAACGTAAGGGTGATTTAGCAATGAAAGATTTCTTGATGAAAGTAAAAGGGATTTGTGATAGTCTTGCCAGTTGTGGAGAGGTTATCAATGAGCATGAACATATTACAACAATCTTGAATGGTTTACCTACTGAGTTTGAACCTGTTATAACTGTGATAACTGCAAGTCAAGTGGCATATACAGTGCAAGCCAAAACAACCATGTTTCTTGATGCTGAAGCAAGAATGCAATCTTCAGTAATAGATGTTACTGTGTCTGCTAATGTTGTGACTCATCGTCAAGAACGCCAAGAAGAGTCTGTAATAGTGCCTTTTTATCGTCCCAATTCTCAAGTCAGTTATTAACATGGTAAGGGGGGTAGGTACTTCTCTTCGAGTACACGTATTCAGTACCAATTGTGTGGGAAAATTGGCCACCTTGTGGATAGATGCTATCATCGTTTTAATACAGCATATAAAAGTGCAAGATATCGCTCTCAAGCTAATATTTGTATGGTATGTATTGGGCAACAAGTACTAAAATTGGTCAACTCCGTTTCTATCACCAACTGCAGGGCCACAAGGTAATTGGGGGTCACATCCTTTCTGGTCAAATCCTTTTTATGCTATAGGTGCATCACTGGTAGCAGGTTCTTTGGGTAGCTCTTCTCAAGCATATATTGCTACTTCAGAGACTGTGAAGGACAATGCTTGGTACCCAAATTCAAAGGCAACCCATCACCTCTCGAACAATGCTACTACAATGGGAGATGATGCTTCATATAATAGACCAGGTAAGGTTTATGTCAGTAATGGTAGTGCTTTGCCAGTACTTCGTTCTGGTCAGTAGTCTTTGCTTACTCATTCTCGGCGTTTGTTTATGAAATCCTTACTATTTGTGCCTGGTATAACTAAAAATTTATTATATGTGTCAAAATTTACACAGGACAACAAAGTGCAGTTTGAATTTTCTTCTACACAGTGTAAAGTGCGTGACTTGAAAACTGGTGAAGTTCTTCTTCGAGGGTCGGTGCAGAATGGCCTCTACAAACTTCATTTGGACTCAATTGATAAAACTCTTCCTGTTGATGGTTCAACTTGTTGTTTTGCTACTACTAGTTTAGTTCCTTTACATGTTTAGCACTCTAGACTAGGCACCCATACTTTATTGTACTTAGAAAAGCATTGCATCATTGTAATGTTCCTTTCACAAATAAAAAATCTATTGATTGTGTTGCTTGCCTCTTAAGAAAAGAGCACAAGTTACCCCTATTCTTTTGACACACAATATTCTACTCTATTAGAATTAGTAGTAACTGACGTGTGAGGACCTGTTCCAATGTGTTTGAATGTATTTTCATATTATATTGCCTTCACTGATGTTTATACTAGGTACACTTGGGTTTACTTCCGAAGGAAGAAGTCTAATATTGCAATGGTGTTCCCTCAGTTCCTCATGCAGGCTGAACGAATCCTTGGTTACAAGCTGCAAGTGTTACAAACAGATGAGGGAGGAGAGTTTCAATCTTTAAAAGGGTTCTTGGCATAAAAAGGTGTGGTTCATAGGCTTACATGCCCTTATACATTTGAGCGGAATGGGTTAGCTGAAAAGAAGCACAAGCAGATTGTAGAATGCGGCCTCTCCATGCTTGCTCGTGCTTCCATGCCTCTGTCGTTTTGGAATGACGCTTTCAGCAGCGTTGTGTTTTTTATTAACAGGTTACCTTCTCAACCTCTAGGGTACCTTTCTCCTTATGAATATCTTTTTCAACATAAACCAGATTACATGTTTCTTAAAACTTTTGGTTGTCTTTGCTATCTTAATATCAAACCTTACAACAAAAATAAGTTGCAATTTAGATCTGTCCCTTGTACCTTTGTAGGGTACTCACCTCAACACAAAGGTTATAGATGTAGAGACCATGCAGGACGTGTATATGTTTCTAGGCATGTCTCTTTTAATGAAAATATTTTTTCTTTTCAAAGTGTTCAAAAACAGTGTACTATCTCAGCTTTGCCAAAGGTTTTCAGCTCCAAATTAATTGTGTTCCCCCAAGCCACATGTCAAAACCCACTAGTCACATGTCAAAACGTGTTAGCCACATGTTCAAACACTTCCGTTACGTGTCAAAACTCACCAGTCACGTGTCCAAATGTTGCCCCATGCTTTCAAGCTAGCTGTCCATCACCGAATCAATTATTTTCACCCCACTCTATTTTTGTCAAATTCTACTTTTTCTCCAACAAATACTGCTGATTATAATAATACCAATCAGAGTCATGTTCCCTCCACTATCCATAATTTACCTCGTGTTCAACCAACTCCTTTAGTTAACACTCATTCCATGGTCACCCGTAGTATGGTAGATATATTTAAACCAAAAGCTTATCTAACCAAGGTAACCGGTTTGTCAAGTACCACACCTGCTACCATTCATGAGGCAATGTAGTCTATAAATTGGCATGAAGTTATGCACAATGAGTTGGCTGCCTTGGTTAGAAATAATACATGGAGTCTTTGTGAGCTCCCTGCTTCTAAAAGACCTATTGGGTGCAAGTGGCTTTTTAAGGTCAAGAAGAAGCCTGATGGTACAATGGACAGGTATAAGGCTCGTCTGGTTACTAAGGGATTTTTGCAACATGTTGGTTCTGACTTCAGTGATACTTTCAACCCAATAGTTAGTGCTACCACTATTCGGGTTGTCCTTGCCATAGTAGCTATGAATGGATGGAAGCTGAGACAGGTGGATGTCAATAACGCCTTTCTCAATGGTAACTTAGTTGAAGAGATCTACATGGATCAGCCACCGAGGTTTGAGACTACTGATAGCACTAGGAATAAGTTAGCTTGCAAGCTAAATAAAGCCCTTTATGAACTCAAACAAGCACCTAAAGCTTGGACTTTGAGGAAGCACTTGATGGAGTAGCTCGATTTTAGTGTCTCAAAAGCAGATCCCTCGTTGTTCATTCGAATCAATACAGGTATCACATTATTCCTTATGGCTTATGTTGGTGACATAATAATTACTGGCAACTCAGACTCAGAAGTAGAGAGTGTTGTTCAACTACTTCACAAAAAATTTTCTTTGAAGGATATGGGACAGCTTCATTTCTTTTTGGGCATTGAAGTTCATCCCACGTCTCATGGGGTGTGTCTTACACAGAAGAAATATGTTTCTGAACTGCTTGAAAAAGATGGTCTGTCAGACTCTTCTTCAACACCCACTCCTATGGTGGGAACTCCCAAGCTAACAGCAATTGGAGATGAACCATTTGAAGATGGTGAACTGTATAGAAGCACTGTTGGCATGCTTCAGTATGTGTGCATCACCAGACCAAATATAGCATTTTTTGTAAATAAACTATGCCAATTCATGAATGCACCATATGCTACTCATTAGAGAGTTGTTAAGAGAGTGCTATGGTATCTTAAGGGTACCTTGGATCATGGTTTGTGGTTTAAAAAAGGGTAGCCTGACTTGGTGGGATACTCGGACGTAGATTGGGTACTAGTAGTGGAAGATAGGAAGTCCACAATAGGGTATTGTGTCTACCTTAGACCAAACCTTGTGGCATGGTGCTCCAAGAAGCAACCCGTGGTGTCAAGGTCATCTGTCGAGGCAGAGTATCGTAGCTTAGCAAATTATGTTTCTAAGCTATTGAGTGTTAAGCAATTGATAATTAAATGGGAGTTAGTTTAAGACGAGTCCTAATTGTCTGGTGTGACAACACGTCTACAGTATCTATGGCAGCAAACCCGACCCATCATGCTGAGGTGAAGCATGTAGAGATTGATCATCATTTTGTGAGGGAGAAAGTGGTGGCTGGAGACTTACGTGTTAATTTTGTTCCTTCAGAAAATCAGGTGGCAGATGTGCTCACACAGCCACTCACACCAAAACAGTTTGTTCCATTTCGAGATGCATTGACAGTGTTACCATTAGTTGCTCAACAAAGTTAAAGGAACCAGGGGAGTATCAGTGTATCAGTTAGCAGTTATGGCAGTTGGTAGTTAAGTCTGTTAAAGAGAGTTAGTCATCTGTTCAGCTGTTATCAGATTAGCTTCCAGTCTATATAAACCTCTGTTCTTGATGTATTGAAGTACTGAAAGTTAAATGAAGATATTATTCTCTTCATCTTGTTTTGTTGTATACTCAAATAACAGTAGCTTAAAATAAGATTAACATGGGAATTGAAAGAACAACTATTGGTATCTCTTGAATATATATATATATTGTTCTTTAGGGTTTGGCTCCAAAAGCAAAAACTAAAGATAGAAATAATCATTTATGAATATGAAAATAAAACATCAATGGGTGCTTGAAGTTGCACACCTCATTTTTTATTATGTTTTCATTTATGTTGCAATGCTACTTATAATGTCATATAGATTCATACGTTTAGATAATAATTTTATTGTCATGAGCTATAAACTTTTTGTGACATAAATGCATGTCACTATATTTGCATCATAGTAATGATAAACCAAAAGTGTCACCCACTAAATGTTTTTTTTTTGGTGAATTACGAGAGGAAAGTAAAGCTCTGACAGTAACGCGACTAGCGTAATTTGAATCTAGGTCACATTGAGACGGTGAACATCCTAACTATTAGACCAACTCATGGGGTTCACCTACTAATTTTTTTTTTTTGCTAATTCGATAAAATATTATACAAGAACAGTCCCAATTCGCCCAAAACAGGACAGCCTGTCAAAGTAGTCAAAACAAAAGCACACTGATACAATAAAACAAAATAGCACATTTATGATAATGTATTTATGATAACGGCAATGAGATTAAAAATAAATTCATAAAACAACACATTTGAACGTTCGTTACTAACAAATTTTTGAATTAATGACACAAATAAAACGTCAAGTAAAATTCAAAAAGTCTATATGCGGAATGTTGAGATATGCGTGTTGGAAAAAAATGTGTTTTTGGAAACTTTGAGACATATTTTCGATTGGTAAAAGTGGATAATTAAATCATAAAATTATGATTTTTCTATTCTACTCCATGAGACCTTTACAACGGTATATCATATGCGCGAGCTACCTGTACACGTAGAATGTTGATATGTATGGAATGACTATAAGAGTGAGGCATTAAACGCATGAGCGGTGAATATGCTTTCAGTATGTACTATCGGCAGAGATCAATTTATGGGTTACGCATAGAACTCACTAAGTTTATGTTGGACTTACCCACCATCTTTTTCGGTATTGTTGGTTTGTCTCGGAGTATTGAAAGAGGCGGAGCCAGATCACGACCTTAGTTGTGAGCCCTCTTATTTGTATTTTGTAACATGTACATATTGGGGTAGTCCGCAAACTAGTAAACTAAAAATCTAGTTTTGCTGTATTTAGCCGAAACTCTTTTTAACTCAAGGCAACATGTATGATTGCATACTATTTTAGAGTGAATATTAGCTCAATTCTTGAGGCAGATAATATCCTTCATTTCAGTTTACCCTATAAGTCTAATCGATTTGACTTTACCTTAATCTAAAACCACCCATACCCACCTAATAATTACAGTATTCGAATATCTTAATCGGGGATACTAATGGTGGCCTAGGGTGAGAGGAAGCATTGCCAAATGTAGTTTGTATAAAGAATAGTTCAAAGTTGTTTGCCAAATCATTCTATCCTTGGTGTTGGCAACTTCTTTACCAATTGTTAAGGCTTTAACAAGTACACGATAATCATTCTTAGTTTTATATAGCAAGCATCATTCCTCACTAAATAAAGATATATTGGTTCCTTTTTCATTATAAATCAAAACTAAAGTAATGGATCGAATATGTTAAATTTTTAATCTTCTGGGATCCTTTAAAAAATAGATATTTGAAAAGCTGGACTCATATATTCCCTGTTTTCCAAGTTGTAATCAGTGATTGATAGTTAAATAAAATTATAAAGGAGGAGAAAAGGAAAGATGGCCAAAAGAAAGGATAAAGAATGTACTTAAGAGGATTTATTATTAGAAAAGAGATTGAAGTGAAAAGGCTTAAAAATAAACACAAGGGGAAGAATAATTCCATTTCCCTTCTCCACCTAATCCTTTTTTTCTTGGTTAGGTTGGATATTGATACATACTAGTATATATGAGTATAATTCAATGTATATGTAGTATTTTAATTAGTTACCATCGTTATCAGTAGAAAAACGAAAAATGAACTGTTGACATATCTCTATATCTTATATATAGTCATAAATGGTAGCCTATTGACAAATTACACGATTTTTGGTGCTGCAATTGTTGCTATCAAGCTCTTGCATGCAGCCTTTTCCCTCTTCTTTTACCCTTTTTTCAGACTTTAAGTGGGTCATACATAAGCTTTAGCTCCATTTCTACCCAAAAGCTTAATCAGAAAAAAATGGGTTTTTATCATTCATAACTCCCATACAATATCATATGAGTGCAT
Organism: Gossypioides kirkii; assembly: GCA_005610355.1. Classification (NCBI taxonomy): domain Eukaryota; kingdom Viridiplantae; phylum Streptophyta; class Magnoliopsida; order Malvales; family Malvaceae; genus Gossypioides; species Gossypioides kirkii. The sequence continues at coordinate 9,333,344 of CP032252.1, read as the reverse complement.
ACAAAGGTAAAAGTATCATCATGTTTAGAAGTTTGATTGCATTTTATTTTCTCTATTAAAAATAAGTAATTTAGTTCTTGTACATTAAATTAAAGAGCAGGTCGATCATTTCTATTAAAAATTTCATTTATTTGTACCATTAAAACTTGAATTTTTTAATAGAAAGACTAATTTACTCGTTGATCTAATTCACATGAACTAATTTGTTCATTTTTGAGTAAAGAAATCAAAATACAATCTGAATCTTAATACAAAAATTTTCATAATACTTTTACTTATATATATACATATTACCTTAACTTGATGAAAATGTGACTAATTAGCATTAATGCTGACAAAATCTACATTTTCAAGTGCATAGACCTTAATTTACATGTGATGTGCATAGAGCATACCTACTATGAGATTAGTGAACAGTTGAAAGTATCAAGTGTGAGGGGTAATTTGCCAATGTGATAGATGATTGATAATAGTGAAATTGAGAGTAAATTTAGATGAGCAGTATATTTATTTATTGTTAATATAAAAAAAATAATAATAAAATTAAATACTGTCATATAAAATAAAAAATAAATTAAATATATTACATCGCATCCCATCCAATCACACATTAAAAAAATAATAATTACAAAGAGGACCATGAGTTGGTGAAAGTGACAAGCATGGTTTGTTGGTCTTTTTCGTCAAAAAGCTAGCCCGGGTTTTCTGCTTGAGCTGACAATACATGTCCATCAGCAGTAAATAATTAATCTCAAATATGATTTTTTTTAAAAAAATTGTTCACCAATTATATATTTTTAATTATTCTCAGTTCACAATCTGAAGCCTCTTAATTTGACCCAAACTTATGGTTTTTTTTTCCTTAATTCTCTCAAATTCTTTGACTCTTTTGAGGCATGCGTATGTATGTTTTCCCACAGAGTATGTGTCAGGTAAATATAATTATTTTATTTTATTTTTGTCAAATTCTGCTATTAGATCATATATTTTAATTTGATCAACTTTAATTTTTTATCTTTCGAATTTTAAAATTTTAGTTTTGACTCAATGATAACAATTGAATCTGTTTGGTTAAATTATATTATTAGTCCTATATTATATATAAATTTATATTAAATCTACAACTTACACAAAATATAGAGTCTAATAAATCATACAACTTTTCCAATAAAAGATTGAAAATTAAGGCTTTGAAATTTATATCAATCCATTGTATCTTTGATAAGAGATGTACAAATCAGTAAGAAAATTTGGAGGCTGGTCGTCGAAAAATATAGTTAGATATAATGGCATAAAAGTTTCAGAAAATGGATCCCTAACCATATTCATATATATCTATATCAGAGAGATAATTAAGTATATAAGCTGAGAGACCCTTAGGTGAAGGACAAAACCCAATCTTCCATCCATAGTTGAAATATGTTGTTATTTATATAATTAAATTACTTTCCACTTTGTTTGCCATTAAACAACACAATTGTACCCAAAGCTACCAATTGAATATTCATTAGCATTTTAATAATTATAAGAGTTCAAGTTTCACGAATAATCTAATTTGGTGAGTGATCTATAAATATTACTTTCAACTCTAATGAGATCGATAGCTTGTGTTGATCTTAAATTAGAGTTTAGCCTCTCTTCATCTAAACTTTATTTGATAAAAAATATATAATCAATATTTACCAACATGGGTCGTTTCAATTGATTGAATAGTCATTAGCACTCTAATAAATGTTAGGGTTCGAGTTTAAGGAACATGCAGGGATATTGACCTTAGACTAAGAGAACTTCTTCTCACCTAGAATGTATATGATCAGCAACATAGAGATGGGGGGCCTTGGGTTTTTCTAAAAAGAATACAAATTGCAATGGAACACACATATCTCGTGGGAAAAGAAAGGGTAAATGAAGGTGATAAACAAATCGTAGGTAATAGAAAAGAAAATGATGTGAGGGGTGCATGCTTTGATTATCTTTTTTAGCTAAAGATTAATGGAAGTGAAAAAGCCGCCAAAGCAGCAAAGAAAAAGACGAGCACCAATGTCTCGTCTCATCGATGCACGCCTGCATTAATAATATGGCTTTAGGCAATTTTAACAATATTAAACACTATTCTAAAACGTCTTTGTTCCCCATACAGTGTTTCCCATTTTTTTTATTTTAAGTATTACGTAACTATGTTGGTTTCTAACTCTACAATAATTTTTTTCCATCCAGGTTTAAGCTAATTAAAGACTTAAAAGCAGCGGCTGGTCAGCAATCATAATATATAGGGGATGTTTCACACTGTTGCAGGTGGGGGAGATCAGATACGGTGGATGAAGTGGCGGCACCACGTGTTATGTCGACGGTGGCGGTGTTCATACACGTGTGGGTGTCATCAAGACATTGTAACAGTGGGGACCAAATCCCCACTTTTAGGGTAGGTGTGACCTTTGAAGAGGGGATAGGGTTCATTTCATTTGATCATCCCAAATCCAACAATTTTCTTTACTTAGATTTGGAGAAGAGACCCAATTATGTGAAGCTAGGTGGAGACACCACACTTCTTTCCTTTTACAGTTAATCCCCCCATTTTTATGAGTAGGCAAAGTACAACTTAAGAATGACATGTTTACTCCTTATTGATTTTCCTTTTTCCATTCCATTGGTCAAATTCATATAGTAGTATTCAATTTATACATTTAGTTTATGAGTTGTAATTTGAAAATACAATCACTTATTGGTATTGTTGGCTAACGTAGAAGCCATAAATTTTTTAGTAGTCAGGTTTGAGTCTTACTATATACAATTGTAATGTATGAATCTTCAATCATATTATATACATATGTTATTGTCATGATATTTCTTATTACCGACCCGAGACCCAGATGTAACTTGGATTATTGACTCATGACCCACCAAGTGGATATACTCACAGAAAAATCTCGCAAGTCTAATTCACGTGTTTCTGGATTTCGCAATTGAACTCACGAAAAAATCCAAAATATATATTTGTATCACAAATATATTGTAAAGAATATAGTAAAGAGATAAAAACCCATCACTTAATCCTAATCAACTAAGTTTCAAAGAGGTGAGTCAAGATATGAGAATCTATTAGTTAACCGTCCATAAAGTATAAAGGTAAGTCTTCATGTGGAAAATTGACCACAATACATCACCATTGAAATGATCATTCATTTTCATTGGGTCATTGAGGACATATGTCTAAGAGGAGACCTGTCATGGGGTAATATTAATATAATCGATTTTAAAACTAAAAAGGATAATACTTTACTTGTTTCATTATAAAAGGTGGATGAAGTTGACATACGATTTATAATGGAGATGTAACTACAGTAACTATCCGCATATAGCATACAAAAGAAGAAATAAAAGGCAACTTCAAGATTGTGATGTTTAGGGCATGGACTAAGGTTAGCGATATGGCTAAGAAACGATGCAACTCAAGTACCCCCCCCCCCCCTTGTCCACATTTAATGGCTCCTCTTTCTTCAACTCCAAGCTGATGGAAAACGACATGCAATTTCATTTTTTTTAGGTCAAAATATGTCATTAGCCTTTGTACTCGGGTAAAATTTGAGATTTTGTTCCCAAATCTAATTATTTTAGGGATTTTTAGTATGATTAGAACTCTAACTTTAATCTATTTAAAGGGTTTTTTTTGGGGCGACAGGATATAGCCGCATATGAGTTTTGATGAGAGTTTCGTGGCAATTATGGAGTGTACTTTATACCCTTTTATGAGTGCCCTATGAGATTTATGGTTTTATTTACCGGTTTGCTCTTTGAGATCTTGAGTTTTGTATTCGGGATTTTGGATAATATATGTTTAGTACATTTAGGTTTGTTTTGTCCATATTATACTCTCGTTTGTTTACTCATTTAGTGAAAAATTGAAGCCTCATTTGCCCGTGGTTTTTTCCTCTTTGAGGATTTTCCACATAAGATATTTATGTTCGTTCTTCTCCACTTTTATTATCTCGTTGTTTATACAAGTCGATCCCCAACACTAATCAATATATCAAGTTGATGAAAAACACTAACAGTAAAAATGATTAGATTAAAATTTTTAAATCGAAAAAAAAGAATATTTAATTTCTAATTTTTTTTGTAAGTATAAGAACTAAATCTCAAACTTTATCAAAGTATAAGTATTAATGACATATTTTAACCTTAAACTTGGGTTTTTATGTAGGATTACTTGCTAATTATATGTAGGTCAACAATTTCCAACTTATTCGTAATTAATCACTTTTTTTTCTCCCTTGATTCCAAGTGATACTAAAAATAATTTAGTGTTAGATGATGTTACATTTGATTGATAGTAATAATTAATTTGATTTGTTTCAACAAATGTTACGAACACATCCACTAACTTCATTTGATTTTTTATGGTTTGGGAAAGTAAAATTCCATAATCATTTTGACATGTTTGTGGACTAAACCTTCCTCAGTTTGGTTTAAAAGGTTGATATTAAGTGTTGAACTCTATAGTCAACTGAGTTCTGAGCAAAAAGAAAAATGTTGATTTATTTGTAAATTAATGACAAGATTTCATTTCTTTTTAATTTCCTTTCATTTTCACAATATGTGCTTAAATGATTGATCTTCTTCTAATATAAACAAATGCTATTTTGTAACAATTTGGTGTGTGTGTCATTTCTATCTACTATAGGTGATATGCCCCATGTTTGCGTATTGTAATTGAGATGGCAATGTTATTGCCTTTTTATTTCAATTTAAAAAAATTATTATTGTCGATTGAGTCTTGGTTCGATTGATATAGGTATTGTTGTCAATACAGGAGAACGTGGGTTCGAGTGTATTGAAGTGCATTATTATCCTCCTATTTATGGGTTGGGAATAGGCTATGGGTAATTCTAAGCATTGAGTCAAAAAGAGCAGATATGATTGAAACTTATATAGAAACTAATTTTTTAGGGTTTATGATTGTCCTTCCTAATAATATCCTTTCCAAGGTTCGAACCAAGTCCTTTCAATAGAAGTGTCATGTGCCTTACCATTGCACTAAACACTTATTGATAATTTCGGTAAAAAAAATTAATTACGACTATATTCATTTCATTAAAACAACTTTTTAACTTTCAAAAAATGAAGTTATTTTCCGGAAAAGTTAATACTTTTTTTTTATGTTTGGATGATTTTACTTAAAATATTTTTTTGTTGTTTAGCAAACTCTCCTGAAATCATGTTTTAAAGTTATTTTTCGAGAAAAACGTAATATAAATTATATTTGTTAAAAAAAATAATATAGAAGTGTTTCCTTTGCCAATTGAAATTAATTTTATGATAAGATAAACGTTTTATAATAATTAATATATTATACAAATTTAATAATAAACAATGCCTAATTAAAACTAAATTTGAAGTTACATATATTACATATATGAAAGTGAATTGTGACACATTGGAGTTGGAATAGAAAATGAAGCTAAGTACGATTTAAACAAATACTTATATTTATATTATTAAAATATTTATATTTTATCCTATAAAAAATTTATTATTAAAAATTTATAAATTGTAATATATAATTTAATAATAAATATTATTATAATATTTTCCAATAAAATATTAAGAATATCATTTAAAATTTAAAACTATTATTAAGATAAATTTGTATGAATTGATGATTAAAGCTCTTATTAGACATATATTTGGTACGGGTTCGAATCATATTACCCGCACCTCTAATATTATATCAAAAAAATAATATCGGAAATTATAATACTTGATATCAATTTTTAAATATTTATAAACATTAAAATGAAAAGTTTATTATAAATAAAAAATAAGATTTTCAAAAGAAAAGTAAATTTCTAAGAAAAATAGTTATTTCCCACTGACCTATGAGTTATTTTTTTATTGATCACCCTAAAGAGATTCCATTTCCTATGAATTTATCTTGGATCTGATTTTTTGACTCAACTTTATCTCAGTTTTGTTGAGAGAATAACCCCGTTTTTTTACCTTGAATTAGTAAAAAATATGCGAAATTTCTTACTTTTCATGGAGAATTTTCCATGAAACAAACATAAAAAATACAATAAACACCTTACAATTACAATCACAATCACAATCACTGTAACTAGAATTATAGTTAATCAATATATTGTACAAGTAAAATTATAATTACAATGCACAAAGGGAAAAAAATAATTATTGCAATATATTTGAGGCTAGATCAAAATAAATTTAAACAGGGTCTAGAACAGATACTGCAATTGCAACCTCCAACTCTCACCAGCAATGTTTATAACAAAATTTCTCACAACATGTCAAAAAATTGTTTTTAATTGGGAATAGGGCACTTGATTTCAGACTTTTGAATTCATGTAGTCATCCCCTCCAAAGTGGAAACTGCAAACACACTTTGTTGTTTAATCCTAAGCATTTGAGACATTTGGTTTGGTTAAAGGCCAACATTATATATAAAACTATATACAATTCCAACCAAAGTAGGTTATACTATTTTATTCATATTACAAAACCCTAATGAATCAACTCGTTATCTAAACTACCATTATTATTTTAATCCGTCAATGTAAATGCCACTGCCCCATCTGTGTGCCATTACAGACATGTTAAACAATTGTTGTGTTTGGAACATGATTAAAACATGAACATCACTCGTGCCTGCATGTCAACCAGGAAGGAAAATATCCATCCAAACAAATTAACTTCAACTTGAATGATTCATGTTGGCCTAAAATGTTTTGAAATACCCATCAACTGTTCTGCCAAAAGTTTTGAGAAAAGAAAATGGGTTTTCCTCATAAGATGAGACCCAATTAGTTTAAGAAAGTCAAAGGTAACAAAGTCAGGTCAACTGGGCAAACAAGTCAACCCCAGAAGCATCAATCTTGCATTTAGACAGTGTTGGGGATGATGATCATTGGCTCCTTGAATTGGAACTGCCAAACCCTTAAAGTGATTATTTAACTTTGAAATGCCAATTTGCACCAACACCTAATTGCTTTTGACATTCGGACACGGTCCTAAATTATTCAATCTTCGACTTCAAACTATGACCTCTCAACCTTTATCCTTTTATTTTTTATTTATTTATTTTTGGGTCAGATTGTTTCTTAATTTTGAACTTATTTTGTTTTAGTCATAGTAGTTGGGTTTGATTAATGGGCTAAAGCAGAAAAATTAGGGCAGCCCAACCATTTTTAAGTGTCCATCATCATAATTTAAGTTCAAGAAGCTACTTTTATACAATAACAATAGTATTTTAATTTTAAAACATATGTTTTGTTTTTTAAAATATAATTATATGTTATTTTACGAATTTTATTCAAACCATTTGAAAATTTTATTGGCTAGAGATAAATTTCCTTTCATTTTGACCTCGTAAATATGTAACTAAAATGTTTTATATTTATTATAAATTATTTATAAATTTTAATTAGATTACATAGCACTTATTATTAATTATTTGTATGTGACCAAGGATTAACTGATGATGACAAGGAGTATGTGTTTAATTTTAGAGAAGAAATAGTTCAAGTATCGATGTGAAATGTTAGAGTAATTAAATAAAATTAAATGTGTTTATTTTTTTTAATTTTATTATAATCATATTTATTGAATACTTTTTTGGACTAAGATATTAGAGGAAATACTTTTTTGGAAATAGCCTGTTCTCTTGTCCTTGTCCCGGCTATTGGCCTCTACAAGTGAACTAGCCTCCACTACCCGACATTGACCTCCTCCTTACCTTGCCTTATCCTCTTCTCTTGTTGTATCTTATATCAACAGGGTTGATTATTTGTTTTTATAAAATTATGGAGTAAAAATTTGAAGGTTAAAATATGATCTAAGTCCTTATATGCTTCACACATTTGAAATTTAGTTTCCTTCTTTTATTTTTCAGGAATTTGTTCCTTACTTGTCAAATTTAAAAATTCTGGTTCAATTATTATCACCACTAAAATTTTTCGGTTAAATTCAATGGTGTGACATTGTAATTTTTTTTTAAAAAAAAATTAACTTGGTAGTGATGTAATAAAAAAAAGTATATGGATTTAATCCAAGTTTTAGCATTGTATAGGCGTCAGAATTGAAATTTGGTCATTGTCTTATAATGTCAAAAAAAAGTAAGACAAACCTAAAAGATATGTCTCTAAGACCCTTAAAATAATCAAATTATATATAACCTCACAACATTTTAATAAAAAAATGTAACTACATTAATTTGGGTTAACTAATGACATTATAAAAATATAGGTCCAAATTAAGTTTAAATTTAAAATATAAGGATTAATCAAATTTAAGTATAATAGAAGGATGGAAATTGAAATTACACTATTTTATAAAATGCAAAAAACAAAAAAACTTGGATAAGTGTCCACGTGTCAATAGAAGGACTTTCCTTTTATATATAAGTACCAGTATAAATTCCCTAGCTTTGCTTGAATAATAGTTCTATAATATTTTTCTTAAATTTTTATAAAAGATATTTAATACCCTTAATTATTTTGATCAAAATGTTGAGGTCGAATTATTTTTTAAACGCACCCATTCCAACTTTATATATATATTAGAATGATGTTTTTAAGAGAATTTTACATGATCATTTTAATCGAAATAATTAAGAATGTTAAAGATTTGGACCTTTTATTTATAGACTAGTACGGTTTCTGTCACGCTTTATATTGAGTTGATTATCTATTTGTGTCACATTATATTTGAATGTTAAAATATGCTTTAAGTCCCTATACACTTTGTATAATCGGAATTTAGTTCCCCTACTTTATTTTGGGAATATAGTCCTCTATTTTTCGGATTTAAAAAATTAGGAACAGTTGATACCACCATTGAAACTCTTTTATTAATTTCTCTGGTGTGGCATTTGAATTTTTTTTTTAAAAAAAATTCACTTGGTAGTCATGTAAAAAAATATTGAAAATATTTATTAGAATTTTTTCTTAAAAATATCCATTCGAAATTGTTATGATGAAACTTATTTTCTATTAGAATAATGTTCTTAAGAAAAATTGATGGTGACATTTTTATTGAAATAGTTAGCAATATTAACTATTTAGACTAATTAATAACGTTATAAAAGTAGAGGGACCAATATATGCAAAATAAATAAAATATATAGATTAAATCTCAAGTTTCAGCATAGTTTAGAGGCCAAAATTGAAATTTGACCATTATCTTATAATGTAAAAAAAAGCCGATGCAAATGTAGAAGAAATGGGAAGTCACATGTTAGTCTCTAAGATTAATTATATATAACCATATAATGTTTTAATTGAAATTTTAACGATATTAACTATTTGGAATAATTAATAACATTATAACTATATTGATCAAATTATATTAGAAATTAAATTATATAGATTAAATCTCAAATTTAGGCATATTAAAAGGTCAAAGCTGAAATTTAATCATTTTGATAAAATGCAAAAAAAAAAAAAAAAGGAGCATAGTTGGGTGTGGTAGGAAGGAGGAAGTATTATGTTAGAAATTAAACTATATAGATTAAATCTTAAATTTAAGTATATTAAAGAAATCAATTTAATATTTTTGGAAAAATTTAGAGAAAAAAAAAAGCATAGTTGGGTTTGCCACATGGAGGAAGAGACCTTTTATATATAGTTACTAGTATAGATTTATTTCACGCTTGATTGATTATTTGTTTGTATCAAATTATTTAATAAAAAATGAAGGTTTAAATATATTCTAAGCAAGATTTTCATAATCAAATAGGTGATCAAACTGGTCAGACTATTGTTTTATGAATCAATTAAATAAATCAATAAGACTTTATAAAAAAATATTTAAAAAAATCAATTCAATTGATTTTTAATATGGTTCAACTGGTTTGTAACGATTCGTGGGTCAACTGTTCTGATGTATCTCTTCAAATCGGTACCCTAACCAATCTGATCCAGTTCAAACAACTATGACTTTAAGTTTCTATACACTTCGTACATTTGAAATTTAGTCCTTTATTTTCAAGAATTTAATTCTTTTACTTTTTCTTAATTTAAAATTCTACTTTCAAATTATATATAACAATGTAATATTTTAATTGAAAAGTTAACAATATTAACAATTCAAACTAATTAATAACATTATAGAGAATAAATTATGTTAGAAATTAAAGTATAAGAGTAAAATTTTAAATTTTAGCATATTAGGATTACCAAAATTGAAAATTAACCATTTTTACAAAATGCAAAAAAGAATAAAAGGAGTGTGGGTGTCGTCAGAGTTGTTTATGGGTCGGGTCACTTGGTCCAGCCCGAAGACCCTCCTGAAAAGTGGGAGAGTTTGAGAAAAATATATGCTTAAAAAATAGGATTAGGCAAATAAAAAAGGTCCGTTTAAAAAATAGGTCAGGTCTCGAATAAAGACTTTTTGGCCCAGCCCGATCCAAATTTGTAAAAAAAATTATGTTGTTTTCCCACGGTTTTGTTATTATTTCACTATTATGTTACTATTATTTTGTTGTTATAGTTTAGATATTGTATAGCTCTAGTTTTATTATTAATTTTATTATTATTTTAAAAGCATTTGATTGTTAAGTTGTACATATTTTAATGTTATATAAATATAAAGACTTTTTTTTAAATTTTTTTCATTTTATTGAGAAACATTTATTTAAATATTTTTAATGTATTTGATATATTATATTTTATATTTTTTTTATAAAAAATATACTGCATTAAGCAATTGCAAAAACGAACAAGAAGACAAAAATCCATAGCTATCTCTATCCAACAAATTCATCATCGAAGTTGGTGGAGTATTAAAGAGTTGGAGTAGTGAACTCTCAGCATAAGCACATTTTATAATTTTTTATATAAAAATAAAATAAAATACTTTAATGTAGTTTTAATATTTTTATTCAAATTTAAATAAAAATTTAATTTATTCTTTAATCGGAACCTATCAATCAATGAAGTCTAAAATTTTGTTAAGTCGGACCCATTGAAGAATTGTAGATGTGGTCCAAGAGGAAGGTACCGTGTACTTTATAGGTATATAGATTATATGGATATGGTTTGACTTTTCTGCTTAAAGATTTTTCTCTTTCCAATAAGATAGCAGTTTATCAAGCTTGAGGCCATTGTTGCAGCTGATTTACTCTTTCCTATCATCAATTTTTTTTAAAAATAATAATAGTTTACTCTTTCCTGGAAAGCCATTGCCTGTCTTAGAAAGCATGAATCCGAATGCTCGTTGCTACTTTATAATGACCACCCTCTTTATTCTACTGATCATACCGGTTGTTGTGAACTTTGATTTACTTTTTTGGATAGTTCTATGCGTTTTACTTCTTGTTTTAGGGGTTTTCTTTTTTCGAAGATATAGATATGCAGCCCAAAAAGTTGAGGAAGATCATCTCGACATGTCGGGAATGCCAACTAGATTCTCTTATGAAGAGTTGATGAAAGTCACCAAGAACTTTAGCAACAAGCTTGGTGAAGGTGGGTTCGGGTTCGTTTTTCATGGAGCACTGTCTTCGGGTTCTGAAGTTGCAGTGAAGCATCTTTTTGGCATTGGTCCTGTTAACAAGTCCTTCATAGCTGAAGTTCAGACGATTGGAAGCATCCACCATTTCAATCTGGTAAGCTTGGTTGGATTTTGTGCTGAAAAACTCAATAGGCTTTTAGTTTACGAGTACATGGCTAATGGATCATTAGACCGATGGATCTTTAATAAAAACCAGGATCTTTCACTTGATTGGCAAGTTAGAAAGAAGATCATCTTAGATATAGCCAAAGGACTTGCTTATCTTCATGAAGACTGCAACAGAAAGATAATTCACTTGGATATCAAACCTCAAAATATTCTTTTAGATGAGAATTTCAATGCTAAAGTTTCGGATTTTGGGTTATCTAAGCTAATCGAAAAAGATCAAAGTCAAGTGGTTACAAGTATGAGGGGAACCCCAGGTTACATGGCTCCTGAATGGTTAAGCTCAATCATAACTGAAAAAGTAGATGTTTATAGCTTTGGTATTGTGGTCCTAGAAATTCTGTGTGGGCGACGAATCATTGATGAATCTCAACAGGATGAAAGGTATTTACTGGAGCTATTTAGGAGAAAGCAAGAGGAAGGGCAACTCCTGGATTTAGTTGATAAGTGCAATGATGATATGCAATCGAATGTAGCTGAAGTGGTGGAGATGATAAAGGTTGCTGCATGGTGCTTGCAAACTGAATATGCCAACAGGCCTTCCATGTCCACGCTTGTGAAGCATTTTGAGGGCTCGGTTGATACTGTAATTAACGTAAATGAAGATTTTCAAAACGAATTAACAACAGGAGCGCCTGCAGAGAGTTTTGCTTCATCAATGTCACCCTCTGTGTTATCTGGGCCAAGGTGAAGGTGATGATCATGGACGTGGAAGATAATATTCATGAAGATTGGATGCAAGCTATGGTATGGTCCCAGTTTTAACTTATTTCCATTAGCAAATTTGTAGTCAGCCTTTCTGCAATGTTACAAATATAATTGCAATGGTAACAGAAGACTGAAGGTTAGTGGAAGATGGTCTTCTTTCCTATTTCATTACATGTGCTCTAAGAGTAAGGAAAAGTCTTGTAAGAAAATTCCTATTTTGTTTTCAATTCAAGGCTACACACAATAATACACGTTCCTCAAATTTTCAAAGTTTCTGAAAGGTCAATTTGTCTGTACCTTCAGCTCCATCAATTACGCTTATTTAAAATATAGATTTATATTTCAAAATTAAATATAATAAATGTCGAAACCACTTCGAAAGCGAAAGTTTCGAAGAAATTCATTTTAGAATTTTGGAAAATAAGGAGTAAAAAGGGAGTCGCCACCAATTTTTTATTTGGGTGTGATTGGATCACAACAAAACGTTTAAAATACGTTTAAAATTTTGATCTACAAAGTCCAGAAAACGGGTTCGGGAGTCGGTTACGCACGAGGAAGGATTAGCACCCTCATACGCCCAAAATTGGTACCGTTTTGATTATTTTCGGGCTTTGATTTGTAAACCTTGAAAACTTGAATGAAGTTTAAATACGATCCTCGAATGCATGAGTTATTTTGAAAAGAAATTATTTTTTCTTTGTTTGGAAGTCTCGCTATTTTAAAATGATCGAAGAAGAAAAAATTACATCCAGTAAGTTAGGACATAATATTTCGAGATCCAAAAATAACGAGCTTTCCTTTGCAAAACTTTTTAATTTTGAAAGAAAGGATATTTGATTATTTCGGTTTAACGAAGGATTGCACCTAGTGAGTTAAGGAGCAAATTTTCGGAATCGAAGATAAGAAATATCGCCTTGGTTAAGGGTATTCGATTATTTCGGTTTGAAGAAAAATTACACCTAGTAAGTTAAGGCGCAAGATATCGAAACGCGAAATTAAAGAATATTGCCTTGATTTTAAAATTTTGTGAAAGCAATTTTTTTTTAAACGAATAATGAATGAGCAATTTCATAAATTACACGAAGTGAGCATGAATATAAAGTATGGGGCATAACAAATAAGATTAAATGTAAATATTATTAAAGAAATGATGCAATCGGGATTAAAACAAGACCTTTTGGATACCTGGGGGCAAAATGGTAATTTGGGTTTTTAGGGGTAAAATTGTAATTTTTGTGAAATCGGGGCTAAAAATGGAATTTGGAAAGTTTAGGGAATAAAATGGTAAATTTTGGCAAAAACAAGGTCAAAAATGAAATTTTGGAAAGTTCGGAGGTAAGGCGGTAAGTTTTGGTGAAATCGGGGTTAAAATGGGATTTAGGGAAGTTTGCGGGTAAAATGGTAATTTTTGAAAGTTTCGGGGTTAAAGTATAATTTTAGAAAAGTTTTGGAGTCAAAATGTAATTTTGGAAAAGTTTTGGGGTCAAAATATAATTTTCAGAAAGTTTTGGGGTCAAAATGTAATTTTGGAAAAGTTTTGGGTCAAAATATAATTTTGGAAAGTTTTAGGGTCAAAATATAATTTCTGGATAATTTAGGAACTTACAAAGCAATAAAACCAAGAATAGGTGACACGTGGCAGCCCCACAGGCATCCAGAAGTCAAGGGACTAATTTGAAAATCTTAAAAAAATTTGGACCAATTTTGTAATTAAATAAAAGTTAATTTAAGGACTAAATTAAAATAAATTAAAAATAGAAAGGACTAAATGCATAAATAGGCCAAAAAATGACACGTGGCAGCCTCTGGTGCAGTCAAACAGTCAAAGGGCTAATTTATAAACCTCGAAAAATATTGGGCCAATTTTGTAATTAAATAAAAGTTGATTTAGGGATTAAATTGAAACAAATTAAAAATGTCAGGGACTAAATGTAGAAATAAGCAAAAAAAAGGGACACGTGGCAGCCTCTGGTCTAGTCAAACAGTTAAAGGATTAAATTGAAAACTAATTAAAATTACAGGGTAAAATTGCAAATAATTAAAGAATGTAAAAAGGACTAAATTGAAGCAAATAAAAATACGGAAGGACCAATTGCGCAAATAGATCATTAAGTGAAAACACGCGGATCCTAGGTGGGTCGGGTCGGGTCGGATCGGTCCAAATGGATCACTATATATATCATTTTTTAGTTTTTTTTTCATTTCATTTTTCATTTTATTAAAAATCCCCCCCTTTTTCTTCTTTTTCTCTCAACCCTCTCTCTTTCACTCTCATGGCCGGCCACCATGGCCCAAACTCCGGCCAAGCTCCGACGGCTGCTTGGGCCGCGCGTGGGGGTGCATGATCGACACCTCCGATCTCGCCCTTCTACGCCGGTCATTTCTCTCGCCGTGACCCACGTCCGATCACCTTCCAAACCAGCCCCGGCCACCGTCCTATGCGCTTTTCCACCACGCGCTGCCGTCGCACGCCTCCGACCATGCTTCGATGCTGTCCTCGGTTACACGCGCTCAACGTCGGCCACCGTTCAAGGTGAAACCATCCTTTTTCTTTCCTTTTCTTGTCCTTTTTTTTCTTAAAAAGTTTTCTAAAAGGTCTATTCTCTGGTTTAAAATTAGATCTGGAAGTTTTGAAATCTCTTTTCCTTTATTTCTTCATTTTTACGACCTTTAAATTCGTTTCCCCATGTTCGAAACTCAGTCTCTTGTTCGAAAATATGCCTCTGATTCCCATTGTTTAAATTCATTTTATGTTTTTCATTTATTAAAGGTTTCGAAACTTTTGTATTTGGCTCTGCAGGCGTTCGAACAACGGTGGTGGTGGAACTCCGACAACGGCAGCGGCGATGCAGGGCGGCCTGGAGGGAACAGATGAGTCCCGTCCTTTCGGTTTTCTTTTTATTTATTTATTAATAATAAATATTATTATTTAAACCATTATTATTATTGTTTAATATTTCTATTAATGCTATTCATTAATACATTATAGAAAATAAATGCTCATGATAATGTTGAATACATGCACGAATGTACTTAGAAACTGATGCCTTTGAATTTAAAACATTTATGATTAAATTCGCATTGAATGTACCTGTCTTGAGACTATGAATTTGTTTCGGTTCCTCTTTGCTGGTTTTGAATCTGTTCGAATGCCACTGACTTTGACTTGGTTTTGAATATTTTTGCTCAAGAATCTGTTTGTATTCCTTTGAAATGTTCTTATACCGAAAAAAAAGGCCCCCTTACAAGTATTTAAATCCTGGTTTTATACCCAGTTTACAACATCATGTTATTTTGTTGTTTGCTCTTAAATGCCTGCCTAATTTCTTTGCTTGTTGCAGGTTCTTCTAGGCAGTGGTGGCAGGGCATGGTGGAGCTTGGTGGTGGCAGATGGAGCTGGTGGTCGGCAGCAGCATAGGCACGTGGGGGGGCTCAGCCTTTGACTTTTGGCACTGCTGAGTTGGGCTGAAATGGGTGCAAGTGGCCCCTGTTTGGGCTGAAAATGCAATTGGGTCAAGGTTGTTTCAGCCCAATTGGGCTTTTTGTAATTGGGCCTTTAATTTGGGCTTTTTGTAATCGGGCCTTTAATTTGGGCCTTTTTTGTAAATGGACATTAGATTTTAATTTATTAAATTTAATATTATTTTAAATTAAGTTTAAATTTAAAATAAATTTAAATAAGTAAATTTAAATTTAAGATAAATTTAAAAATGAATTTAAAATTAATTCAAACTTTAACAAATCAAAAGCTCAGCCCTGGTCAAAATTGGGCTTCAACAGCTGCCCCTCTTTGCTTGTTGTTGTGTAACAGGAACGGAGCAAAGATTAAAAAAGAGGTCCAATTTTGTCTAGCTCCGTTAAATCACGGGCCCATCGTTGACTACTTCATATTGATATCACTTGACTTGCAGCTTTATTCCAATCCACTGCGACTATGGGAAAATGTGGTCTGCTATTTGTCTTGCTCAATTTCGGAGATAAAGACTTGATACCGAATTCTACTTCAATTTCAAACGGATAGGAAATGACGTTGCTCTTACTTCAATTTCGGAGATAAAGACTTGATATCCAACTCTACTTCAATTTCAAGAGGATAGGAAATGATCTTGCTCTTACTTCATTTTCGGAGATAAAGACCTGATATCCAACTTTACTTCAATTTCAAGAGGATAGGAAATGATCTTGCTCTTACTTCATTTTCGGAGATAAAAACTTGATATCCAACTTTACTTCAATTTCAAGAGGATAGGAAATGATCCTGCTCTTACTTCAATTTCAGAGATAAAGACATGTTATCCAGCTTTACTTCAATTTCAAGAGGATAGGAAATGATCTTGCTCTTACTTCAATTTCAGATATAAAGACTTGATATCCAACTTTACTTCAATTTCAAGAGGATAGGAAATGATCTTGCTCTTACTTCATTTTCGGAGATAAAAACTTGATATCCAGCTTTACTTCAATTTCAAGAGGATAGGAAATGATCTTGCTCTTACTTCAATTTCAGAGATAAAGACGTGTTATCCACTCTACTTCAATTTCAAGGGGACGACGTTGCTCTTTCTTCAATTTCAGAGATAAAGACTTGATATCCAACTCTACTTCAATTTCAAGAGGATAGGAAATGATCTTGCTCTTACTTCAATTTCAGAGATAAAGACTTGATATCCAACTCTACTTCAATTTCAAGAGGATAGGAAATGATCTTGCTCTTACTTCATTTTCGGAGATAAAAACTTGATATCCAGCTTTACTTCAATTTCAAGAGGATAGGAAATGATCTTGCTCTTACTTCAATTTCAGAGATAAAGACGTGTTATCCACTCTACTTCAATTTCAAGGGGACGACGTTGCTCTTACTTCAATTTCAGAGATAAAGACTTGATATCCAACTCTACTTCAATTTCAAGAGGATAACATTGCTTTTGCTTCAATTTCAGAGATAAAGAAATGTTATCCACTCTACTTCAATTTCAAGGGGATGACATTGCTCTTACTTCAATTTCAGAGATGCAGACGTGTTATCCACTCTACTTCAATTTCAAGCGGATTGGAAATGATCTTGTTTGGTCTGATTCATCTTGACTTCTAGGTGGGAAGTCCATCGTCGTGGATTCGACTCTTTATGTTCGCAACATGCTAGGTTATTTGTTGTAACTTGGAACTTTTCCTTTCAAGTCGCCGTGATGCGGGATCCTCTATCACGGTCTTGGCTTTTCCATCGTGCATCCTATGACGCTGAGTCCTGCAAAAAATGCTCAAACGGTTCTCTGTGTAGGCCAGGTATGTTTAGGATGTTATGCTTGGAAATGAGTTAAAATGCTCTTATCTTAGCATGAATGTGTATGATTTAATGTTTGAATTTTCAAAGATTTGTCTTTTATATTTTGAAGCCATCTCTTGACGTTCCTTCGAATTCAATTCGGCAAATTCGACATTTGAATTGCTTCTTTCAGGTTTTAGCTCTTTCAACTGGCAGTTGCTTAGAATTCTCGCATCTTTTAGGAAATTCCTAAAATAATACCCGCGAATCCTTGTTTCCTTTTATGACCTTTTATCCATCATTTTAATATGAGAATACTTGGACAATATGGAAAAGAATGAGATCAAATTTGGAGATTTATTGGCTATGATATCAAATATTTACAAAGAACAAATAACGACAGAAGGACAGTATTAGACTTAGATATCAGATATAAGTTTCCCTGATCCAAAGATCATCTTTTACTTGACGTGTTTCTGGAGGTCTCGGAATTACTTCGTCGATGCCTCAAGATGTAAAATATTTCCATTTTGCCACTTTTGAGGGAGCAATTGGTTGTCCTTGTTTTGAGTTGCTTTTTTCGAGTTTTCAACTCAAAACCCCTTTGGTTTCGGGATGCCCTTTCACGGGTTTTCATCCTGACCTCACCGTTTTTTTTTATGTGTAATATTTCTTCACCGAGTCTGAATTCACCGGGTTGTATAGCTCTTTGCCATCCATTTCAGTCAAAATTAAGGCTCCTCCAAAGAAGGCTTTCCTTACCACGTACGGCCCCTCCCAATTGGGCATCCATTTTCCTCGAGAGTCTTTGTGTATCGGAAGTATCTTCTTCAAGACTAGATCTCCCTCATGGAATTCTCTAGGCCGAACCTTCTTGTTGTAAGCACGCATCATCCGCTTTTGGTACATCTGACCATGACGGATAGCCCTTAATCTCTTTTCCTCAATCAAATTTAACTGATCATATCTGGCTTGAACCCATTCTGCTTCATCCAGGTTCAGCTCTGATAAAACTCGGAGAGAAGGAATCTCCACCTCGATGGGTAAAACAGCTTCCATTCAATATACAAGTGAGAACGGTGTTGCCCCAATAGACGTTCTGACAGAAGTTCTATAAGCAAGGAGCGCGAATGGTAACTTTTCATGCCAATCTCTATAAGTTTCTGTCATTTTTGCAATAATCTTCTTGATGTTTTTATTCGCTGCTTCTACTGCTCCATTCATCTTTGGGCGATATGGGGACGAATTATGGTGTCTGATCTTGAACTGCTCACAGACCTCCGATATCGTGCTGTTGTTTAAGTTTAATGCATTGTCTGATATGATCTTTTCAGGCATCCCATATCGACATATGATCTCCTTTTTCAGGAACTTGCTGACTGCGGACTTCGTAACATTAGCATAAGAGGCAGCTTCTACCCACTTGGTGAAGTAGTCGATAACCACAAAAATGAATCTATGTCCATTAGAGGCCTTTGGCAAAATTGGTCCAATAACATCCATGCCCCACATAGAAAAAGCCACGGGGATGTCATGACGTGTAGAGGTGAAGGAGGCACATGGATCTTGTCCCCATAGATCTGGCATTTGTGGCATTTCTTAGCATAGTTGATACAATCAGTCTCCATAGTCGACCAGTAGTACCCAAATCTCATGATTTGCCTAGCCATTTTGAATCCATTTGCGTGTGTTCCACAAATCTTGATCCTTTCTTCTCTTATACAGGACCTCTCCATCTAGGACATACTCGTTTGCGAGCCTTCTTAATGTCCTTTTGTCATTATCAGTATCTCCCTCGGGGTATTTTTGGTCCTTCACATATTGGAGAATGTCCTGGTACCAAGGATGCTCTTCTTTTCTTTCTTCCTCTATGTCACAGCAATGGGCTGGAGTTTCGTAGATGCTCATTTGAATGGGCTTCATATCCTCCGGCCTATTCACTTTTATCATCGAAGCTAAAGTGGCCAAGGCATCAGCCATTTGGTTTTCCTCGCGTGGGAGGTATCTGAACGTGACCTCGTCAAATTCTTTGATCAGTTCGAGGATCATATTTCGATATTCAATTAATTTGGAGTCTTTTGTCTCCCGTTCTCCTTTGAGCTGGTAGATTACTAATGCCGAATCCCCATAGATTTTTAAGACTTTGATCTCTCGATCTATGGCCGTTTGGATGCCCATGATACATGCTTCATATTCTGCCATATTGTTTGTGCAATCAAAGTCAAGCTTACTGGTGAAGGGATAGTGGTCTCCTTCTGGTGACACTAAAACTGCACCAATCCTATTACCCATAGCGTTTGAAGCGCCATCGAAATTCAATCGCCACGAATGCTCGGTCGTAGTTTCCTCTTCGGTATTCGTGACATACATCAAATCCTCATTTGGGAAGTCAAAATTTATCGGCTCATAGTCCTCCAAAGCCCTACTGGCTAGGAAGTCTGCAATTGCACTTCCTTTAATTACTTTTTGGCTTACATAAACTATATCAAATTCTGACAACAGGATCTGTCATCTAGCCATTCTCCCATTTAGCGCAGTTGACTCCATCATGTACTTTAGAGGATCTAGTTTCGAGATTAACCATGTCGTGTGGTATAGCAAGTATTATCGCAACCTTCAGGTAGTCCAAACTAGTGCACAGCATAATTTTTCTATCGGAGAGTATCTTGTTTCACAGTCAGTAAATTTCTTACTGAGATAGTATATGGCCCTTTCTTTCTTTCCCGTTTCATCGTGTTGGCCTAGGACACATCCCATAGAATTCTCGAAAACTGTTAAGTACAAGATTAACGGTTTGTCGGGATTTGGTGGTACCAGTACCGGAGCATCAGACAAATACCGTTTAACTTTATCGAAAGTTCTTTGGCACTGGTCATCCCAAACGCCTGGATTATGCTTTCTGAAAAGGCGAAATATGGGGTCACATTTCTCCGTTAATTGCGAGATAAACCGAGCGATGTAATTCAATCTCCCAAGAAAACCTCGAACCTCCTTTTGCGTACGAGGCGGGGGTAACTCTTGTATGGCTTTAACCTTGTCTGGGTCTATCTCAATTCCCTTTTGGCTGACCATAAAACCCAACAGTTTTCCCGATGTAGCACCAAAAGTGCACTTGGCAGGGTTCAATTTTTGCTGAAACTTTCTCAATCTCATGAATAATTTCCTTAGGACATTCACATGTTCTTCCTCTGTTCGAGACTTTGCAATCATGTCGTCGACGTAGACCTCAATTTCTTTGTGCATCATATCATGAAACAATGTCACCATGGCTCTTTGATATGTTGCCCCAGCATTTTTGAGTCCGAACGGCATCACTTTATAACAAAATGTTCCCCACATTGTGACAAAGGTGGTTTTCGCCATATCTTCAGGGTCCATCTTTATTTGGTTATACCCGGAGAAACCATCCATGAAGGAGAAAAAGGCATGCCCCGCTGTATTATCTACCAGAGTGTCGATGTGTGGCAGCGAAAAGTTATCTTTTGGGCTGGCCCTATTCAAATCCCGGTAATCTACGCACATACGTACTTTACCATCTTTCTTAGGGACAGGAATTATATTAGCGACCCATTCTGAATATTCAACTACTCGGAGGAAACCCGCGTCGAACTGCTTTCGGACCTCTTCTTTTATTTTAAGCAACACATCAGGTCACATTCTGCGAAGCTTTTGTTGAACGGGTTTGCATTCTTCCTTTATTAGGAGCTTGTGGACCACGATGTCGGTGTTGAGCCCAAGCATGTCTTGGTAGGACCAGGCGAAGACATCTTTGAATTCTCTTAGTAGCTCAATAAGATCTCCTCGTGTTTTCGCCGAGATGCTGGTTCCAATTTTCACTTCTTTATTCTCCTCTTCATCCCCTATACCTACTGTTTCCACCACCTCTTTGTGGGGCAAGATTTGCTTTTCCTCCTGTTCCATCATTCGTTGCAATTCAGGAAATATATTACAATCCTGGTCATCTTCAAAGTCATGCGATTCCGCAAGGCACATATCTTGCTCGAAATGAGGTTCGGAGTCAGTGTCACTCATATTACTGATATCCTAAGATCTGTAAAAAATGAGAATGGGCTAATGAACAAAATAAATTAAAGAATGGTTGTACGACATGATTATGAGTGTATATATTCAAGAATGATTTATTTATTTTTACTGCAAATAATTTATTCAGGATTTGAAAGGAAAAGAATAAAGAAATGGTTGTCAAAATGTATTTTCATTTAAGATGATGGATAAAAACTCAAAAGCCCTTTTACAAAAGATTTCTACCATTCTTGGGCATAGAATGATAGAAGTGTGACGAGTATTACTTTGAAATGTTCCTAAAAGCTACGGGGAGCTCCTCTTCTGTCCAGTTGTCCAAATTACTCCCAGGTGCATACGGACATATTTGAAGCGAAATCCTTTCTTCAGCTTCTTCGGAAATAGCATTTATGCTCAATTCCATCACCAGTCTCGCAACTCTTTCTTCCTCAAGCCTTAGCCCACCAAAATGAAAGTTTTTGAAATATGAGGGAAGGTCATCGGTCTCCAACTGATTTCTTCCCCGGCTTGTCGTGCTCTTCTTATCTCTCGTTTTCGCTCTATCTCTTTCTTCTTTTCTTTCACATCCGGCTTGTACCCTAGCCCAAAACGGTCCCATTTTCCAAATAGCGACAGTGTGTAGATTACTCCTTGGAGGTAATTTTTCGAGCCCTTTTCCCGGTAATGCTCCTTTTCCAATCGTCAAATGCAATCTCATCTTCGTCATTTGCGACAATTTAGGTTCAGGAATTTTACTTCCCTCTCCAATGAATGTGGCATTGACAAACTCCAACGAACGGAAAGAGCATTCTATTGCCTCTTCATCCTTGTCTATGTACGGGGCATCATTTGTTACAAACGCAACAATATCCTCCTCGGCATTGATTGTAACCAACCTTCCGTCGGTTACCAGCTTGAGCTTTTGGTGAAGTGAGGACGGTACTGCCCCTACTGCGTGAATCCAAGGTCTTCCTAATAAGCAATTTTAGGAAGGCTTTATATCCATCACCAGGAAGTCAACCTCGTAAGTATTTGGGCCTATTTGCAATGGTACCTCAATCCTACCCATTACTTTTCTTTCAGTTCCATCAAACGCTCTGACTATATTGTGGCACGTCCTCATGTGGGAGCTATCGATGGGTAGTCTCTCGAGAGTGGCTAACGGTAGAACGTTTAAAGCTGAGCCGTTGTCGATAAGCACCCCGGGTAGAGTGTACCCTTTACAGCGAGTGGTAATATGCAAGGCCTTGGTCGACCCCATACCTCCAGATGGGATTTCGTCATCGCTGAAGAAAATGAAATTATCAGCGCTAATATTGTTAATCAGTCGATCAAGCTTGCATACGGATATATCTTGTGTTACATAAGTCTCGTTGAGCGCCTTCATTAATGCGTTACGGTGTGCCTCTGAACTTAGCAGTAACGCCAAAATTGATATGCGCGCGGGTTACTTATGTAACTGCTCAACTACGCTGTATTCGCTGTGTTTCAAGAATTTTAAGAACTCTTGTGCTTCTTTTTCGGCCACCGGCTCATTTATCGGTTTCAAACCGCCATTCACCATTTCGAGCTCGCCCGCTACAGCTTTCCCTTTGGCAGCTGCTTTCTCTTCCAAGTCATAGGTTTTACCGCTACGTGTGACCAGGTTCACATTTTGTAGCTCCTCCCCCTTGGGTACCACAATGTTGTACCCGTAATTCCAGGGAACTCTTTTGCTGTCTTCATAAGGAGACGGTGCAGGTTTCCGTATGATAACACATGGTGTCTCTTGTCTTCTCGTCTCAGCTCCCTTAGATGTGGAGATAATTATTACCGGACGATCAGCCTCATGTGTCCTCTTTCCTTCGGAGGAGCAAACGTCCCCCATCTCTTTTCCTTCCTCGAAGAACTCCAATTCCTTTCGATCCATCAAATCTTGAACTAGAACTTTGAATTCCGCACAATGCTGAATTTCGTGTCCTTCAACATTGTGAAAATCACAATGGTTCTTGGCCATCTCGATCTTTTCACCGTCCTGTGTGATCATTCCTCTAGCCAACAGCTAACGCCATACCCATCTCATAGGAGATCTGACCTCCTCGATATGAGCCTTAACCTTTTTCCTTTCTACATTTACAATCGCATTTATCGCTTGATCAGAATGGGCAGGCAAAGGGTTTCCGGCCACATTAGGTCTCGTTGGCTCATCAAATCTTATTTTTTTCATCTTAATTAACTTTTCCACCAATTTCTTGAAGGTAAAAAATTTTCGATGGAATGGCCAATCACTCCTCCATGAAATTCACATTGGGCATTGGCATCATACCACTTCGGAAATGGTGGTGATACGGGCTCCGTGATATATGGGGCTACGACATGTTGATTCATATAACTGCTGGTAGAGGTCTTTGTATGTAACAGGAATTGGAGTGAACTGAATCTTCTCGGTATTCTTCTTCCAATTTGATTCTGACCTTGGTAAACTTTGATAACTGATGGAGGGAGGTTTTGATTGCGTCATCGTAATTGATTTCGCATAATTTGGTCTATATGTGCTTACATTATTCACCCCGGCTTCCTTTCTCTTGGGTGCTACCCTTTTTTCACTGTCTCCTGCGTCGATTTTTCCGCTTTTAATCGCGCTCTCAATCATTTCTCCTGACATTACTACATCCGAAAAACTTCTTGTAGCATTTCCCACCAATCGATCGAGATACGGTGCCTTTAGCGTGTGAACAAAAAGCATCGTTGTCTCTTTTTCTGTCAAGGGCGGTTGTACTTGGGTAGCTACATCTCTCCAGCGTTGGGCATATTGTCGGAAGCTTTCGCTCGGTTTCTTCTCCATGTCTTACAAGGTAATTCTGTTTGGAGCGATATCAGTAACATGGCCGTATTGCTTCATAAAAGCTTGGGCCAAGTCCTTCCAAGAATTGATCTTTGTGCGGCTTAGTTGGTTGTACCATTTTGCAGCCGATCCAACTAAACTATCCTGAAAACAGTGGATTAGTAATTTTTCATTGTGGACATATCCTATCATCTTCCGACAGAACATCGTAATGTGTGCTTCTGGGCAGCTTGTCCCGTTGTTTTTTTCAAATTCGGGCATCTTGAACTTTGGGGGTAGGACTAAGTCTGGAACCAGACTTAGTTCTTTGGCATCAATTCCACTGTAAGCGTCAATCCCCTCCATTGCTCTAACCTTGTTTTCCAACCATTTGTACCTTTCTTCTATTTATTTAGATACTTTCATTTTGGTTCTTTCCGCCTCTATCGCATCATCGAGGTCGGGGTTGATGGGATTCACAGCGGTTTCACCCAGGTTCGATCCTGATCTAACTTGGTAATTAGTTTGGCCTGATGCGCCAATGGACTGTGGTTGCGCCCGAATGAGGATGGGTGATTCTCGTGGGTTTGTTTCTAACGGGACCTGATGGTGTATGGGTGTAAAGCCGGGAGGATATTGAGGATCTTCATTTTCCTCTCTCGGACCTTCAGCGGGACCTTTCCCTTTATCTGAATCTCGCAACAGCTGGGTTAACTGATTAATTATATTGCTTTGAGATTCGATTATCTGATCTCTCATATCCCTTTGTACTTTCTCTAGCTGGTCTTGCAACTGAGCTTGCATCTGCTCTTGTATTTCTTTTTGCATTTGCTCTAATCTTTCTATCCTCTGATCCATGGCTCGTCGAGTACCGTAAGGGTGTGGTTTCTCTATTTTTCCGATTTTAACTGTGTCAAATTCCATTTAATAAGATTTTCTGTGCTTAAAATATAAACATGTGATGCGAATGAATGAATGAATGAATGCAAAAGAAAGGTATTAACTTATAATTCACTTTCCATTTAGAAAATTTTGTTCAGACAACAAGTTCCTTTACATAAAGTAAATTACATAAATGGTTTTGCTTTGATGCTCAGAGCCTTTACTTTCTTGAGGAGTTCCGCTAACTTTTGACCTCGTTTTGTCTTCGTCTCATACTGTATACTCAACTCTTCTGCTTCTGATGCCAGTTCTTGCACATGCTCGGCTACCTCACGAATCTTATTTAGGGCTTCATCCATAACATGATCTCTCTCGCTGACTTCCTTCTGAGCCTGCTGGAGGTGCCAATCGCTTGTTTCCAATGTCCTCTCCAGAATCTCGGTCTGTATTTCACTATTCTGTAAAGAGGCTTCAAGCTCTTCTATCCTCTTATTCAGTCTCTCAATCTCGATTCGATTTACCTTCAACTCCATTACTGAGTTTCGGCTACGATGCCGACGCAGAGATTCTTCTAATTCTCACACGCGTGCTTTTAATTCGGTCACCTCGGCTTGGCTTTCTAGAAGGCTACTCTTTATGGAATTTTCTTGTACCTGGGCGTCTTGGAACTTGTTCATCCAGTGGCTTGTCTTATTCTTTTCTTCGCGAATTTCGTGCTGCCACTGTTCCGAGGTCTTTCCTAAACCGGCAGTCCTCATAGACAAACGGAGTTTCTTATAATCTTTCTTTAAGCTACTGAGGTCCTCTTCGACCTTGTTCTTACCTTTTCTCAATTTTTCTGCCTCTAGCTTTTGAACATCAACATCCAGCCCTAAAAGCACTTTTTCTTCTTCCAGCTTTTCTATCATCTTTTCCATCTCCGCATTCTTCCTTTCGAAGTCTTGTTTAATTATCTCAAGTTCCGTTGGGACAACTTGCAAGTGTTCTTCGATTGGACGGACAACCTCAGAATTTGGCACGGGAACATTATCGTTGACCCTTCTGTTCCTCCACCAATCATATTCTACAATCGTCATGGGATTGGCGCCGAATGCTTTCATTCTTCGGACTTGGTTCCATGCATTTGAAATTTCTCGAACCCTTTTCTTGTTATTTTCCCCTCGATATGCAAATTCGCACTGGGCTAACCCTTGAGTCGCTGGTATGAACTGTCTTGATCTATATTGCCTTGCAACTAGCAAAGGGGCGTATCCTGTTGCTCCCCAAATTCCTGCCAATGGGACCCAGTCAAAGTTTCCACATCGATACAAGATCTCGTCTGGAACGAACCATGGTGCTCGCCATTCAATGTCCTCATCTTTAAGACTTTGGAGTATGGCCATCCATTTTTCTTCTAAAAAAATTCTCTTGTCTTTGTGTGGCCACGAAGTCTTTCAACGGAGAATAATCTTTAGACAAATACTGATAGGAGACCTTCTCTATTTTCCAGAAATGATTGTGAAACCATACCGTTAACAGTTGCGCACAGGCAATAAAT
This sequence comes from Gossypioides kirkii, assembly GCA_005610355.1. Classification (NCBI taxonomy): domain Eukaryota; kingdom Viridiplantae; phylum Streptophyta; class Magnoliopsida; order Malvales; family Malvaceae; genus Gossypioides; species Gossypioides kirkii. The sequence goes on along the minus strand of CP032252.1, from coordinate 9,306,440 downwards.
CGACCTTCTCCTTCTTTTCTGCATGCACTTAAAGATCTGAAAGTTTCTGCAAGTATAGCTAGGACAGGTGTAACCTTTTTGCTCAATCGATCGAACAAGTCTATCACCGCATCTTCTATATGCACCAAAGCTTTTGGAAAGATGACCAAACCATAGATACTTAGGGCTAGGATGTCAATCTTCTTATTGGTATCCGGATGGGCTGATATCAAATCTCGCAGACTTTTCCACGTAATGCATTTATTATCTCCCTTAACCTTAACCCGAGCTGCTACCCATTGTTCACTCATGCCAGTAACGTTCATCAACCTCTTAACAATAGTTGGGAGATTCGGTGCTCTGGAGTAGGCCTTATCTACCGAGATTTTTGGGCAGCGAAGTAGAGTGGTGTATTCTTCTATGGTCGGCGTCATGTCTACGTTCCCGAAGGTGAAGCAACCGTAGGCTGGGTTCCAATGCTGTGTCAATCCTCGGAAGAGAAATTTATCGATCTTAACCTCGAGCAGATACGGCAAATCGCCATATTCTTGGTAGAAAGTCTGTTTCATATTGTCGTCCCAACTATCCCATATCTCTTTCAACTCTTGTACATTGTTTTGAGCCGTGCTGATCCTGGTATAATCCCAAAGCTCTGACTCGTACCCTTCCACTAGACTATCTCCTTTTTTGCGCTGAGTCTCCTCCACTTTATCAAGGTACTTGTTTTCCATAATTAATTCTCTTATCGGTAATTGAATTTGCGTCTATACCTCCCTTTTATATGATAATGCAATGCAGTGCAAAAGGAGACAAAATAAACAAGTTAGCGAAACGTGTTAATATCAATATACAAGTAAATTATAGAACATAAAAAGTTTGCATCGAAAGGCTGCTAAAAGGTTGAACGTAAACTCCTCCTAGGACATGTTCTTACGGCTCACTATATGTGGTTTAAGGCTCTAAAGAATGGGTACCCAAACCAACAGATTCCTCGATCCTTACCCATTACAGGCTCATACGGATGAGTTCGGTTCAGGGGGATGCATTTTCCACATGTTTACAGGGAAGTGAAAACTTCACGAAAACAAGGGTACTTTGTAATCCCGAAAGCGATCCACTATCCTACACGGAGGTGAAGACCTCACGAAGGAGTAGTATCCCGCTTCCACTTAAAAGGGTAAAGTCACAATGCACATGGATGCGAAATTACACTTAACAATATCACACAGTAAAATACCACACAAAGATGTCGAGGATCATATGTTAAACAAAATCGAAGTTTAAAAGTTCTAAAAAAAAGACCCGAAAATAATCAATTTTGGCTTGACTCTCGTTTATTTAAAAAGTCCCCAGTGGAGTCGCCAAGCTGTCGAAACCACTTCGAAAGCGAAAGTTTCGAAGAAATTCATTTTAGAATATTGGAAAATAAGGAGTAAAAAGGGAGTCGCCACCAATCTTTTATTTGGGTGTGATTGGATCACCACAAAACGTTTAAAATACGTTTAAAATTATGATTTACGAAGTCCAGAAAACGGGTTCGGGAGTCGGTTACGCACGAGGAAGGATTAGCACCCTCATACGCCCAAAATTGGTATCGTTTTGATTATTTTCGGGCTTTGATTTGTAAACCTTGAAAACTTGAATGAAGTTTAAAATACGATCCTCGAATGCATGAGTTATTTTGAAAAGAAATTATTTTTTCTTTGTTTGGAAGTCTCGCTATTTTAAAGTGATCGAAGAAGAAAAAATTACATCCAGTAAGTTAGGACATAATATTTCGAGATCCAAAAATAACGAGCTTTCCTTTGCAAAACTTTTTAATTTTGAAAGAAAGGATATTTTATTATTTCGGTTTAACGAAGGATTGCACCTAGTGAGTTAAGGAGCAAATTTTCGGAATCGAAGATAAGAAATATGGCCTTGGTTAAGGGTATTCGATTATTTCGGTTTGAAGAAAAATTACACCTAGTAAGTTAAGGCGCAAGATTTCGAAATGCGAAATTAAAGAATATTGCATTGATTTTAAAATTTTGTGAAAGCAATTTTTTTTTAAACAAATAATGAATGAGCAATTTCATAAATTACACGAAGTGAGCATGAATATAAAGTATGGGGCATAACAAATAAGATTAAATGTAAATATTATTAAAGAAATGATGCAATCGGGATTAAAACAAGACTTTTTGGATACCTGGGGGCAAAATGGTAATTTGGGTTTTTAGGGGTAAAATGGTAATTTTTGTGAAATCGGGGCTAAAAATGGAATTTGGAAAGTTTGGGGAATAAAATGGTAAATTTTGGCAAAAACAAGGTCAAAAATGAAATTTTGGAAAGTTCGGAGGCAAGGTGGTAAGTTTTGGTGAAATCGGGGTTAAAAATGGGATTTAGGGAAGTTTGGGGGTAAAATGGTAATTTTTGAAAGTTTCGAGGTTAAAGTATAATTTTAGAAAAGTTTTGGAGTCAAAATGTAATTTTGGAAAAGTTTTTGGGGTCAAAATATAATTTTCAGAAAGTTTTAGGGTTGAAATGTAATTTTTGGATAATTTAGGAACTTACAAAGCAATAAAACCAAGAATAGGTGACACGTGGCAGCCCCACAGGCATCCTGAAGTCAAGGGACTAATTTAAAAATCTTGAAAAATTTTCGGACCAATTTTGTAATTAAATAAAAGTTAATTTAAGGACTAAATTAAAATAAATTAAAAATAGAAAGGACTAAATGCATAAATAGGCCAAAAAACGACACGTGGCAGCCTCTGGTGCAGTCAAACAGTCAAAGGGTTAATTTATAAACCTCAAAAAATTATTGGGCCAATTTTATAATTAAATAAAAGTTGATTTAGGGATTAAATTGAAACAAATTAAAAATGTCAGGGACTAAATGTAGAAATAAGCAAAAAAAGGGTCACGTGGCAGCCTCTGGTCTAGTCAAACAGTCAAAGGATTAAATTGAAAACTAATTAAAATTACAGGGCAAAATTACAAATAATTAAAGAATGCAAAAAAGACTAAATTGAAGCAAATAAAAGTGCGGAAGGACTAATTACGCAAATAGACCATTAAGTGAAAACACGCGGATCCTAGGTGGGTCGGGTCGGGTCGGATCGGTCCAAATGGATCACTATATATATCATTTTTTAGTTTTTTTTTCATTTCATTTTTCATTTTATTAAAAATTCCTGCTTTTTCTTCTTTTTCTCTCAACCCTCTCTCTTTCACTCTCATGGCCGGCCACCATGGCCCAAACTCCGGCCAAGCTCCGACGGCTGCTTGGGCCGCGCGTGGGGGTGCATGATCGACACCTCCGATCTCGCCCTTCTACGCCGGTCATTTCTCTCGCCGTGACCCACGTCCGATCACCTTCCAAACAAGCCCTGGCCACCGTCCTATGCGCTTTTCCACCACGCGCTGCCGTCGCACGCCTCCGACCATGCTTCGATGCTGTCCTCGGTTACACGCGCTCAACGTCGGCCACCGTTCAAGGTGAAACCATCCTTTTTCTTTCCTTTTCTTGTCCTTTTTTTTCTTAAAAAGTTTTCTAAAAGGTCTATTCTCTGGTTTAAAATTAGATCTGGAAGTTTTGAAATCTCTTTTCCTTTATTTCTTCATTTTTACAACCTTTAAATTCGTTTCCCCATGTTCGAAACTCAGTCTCTTGTTCGAAAATATGCCTCTGATTCCCATTGTTTAAATTCATTTTATGTTTTTCATTTATTAAAGGTTTTGAAACTCTTGTATTTGGCTCTGCAGGCGTTCGAACAACGGTGGTGGTGGAACTCCGACAACGGCAGCGACGATGCAGGGCGGCCTGGAGGGAACAGATGAGTCCCGTCCTTTCGGTTTTCTTTTTATTTATTTATTATTAATAAATATTATTATTTAAACCATTATTATTATTGTTTAATATTTCTATTAATGCTATTCATTAATACATTATGGAAAATAAATGCTCATGATAATGTTGAATACATGCACGAATGTACTTAGAAACTGATGCCTTTGAATTTAAAACATTTATGATTAAATTCGCATTGAATGTACCTGTCTTGAGACTATGAATTTGTTTCGGTTCCTCTTTGCTGGTTTTGAATCTGTTCGAATGCCACTGACTTTGACTTGGTTTTGAATATTTTTGCTCAAGAATCTGTTTGTATTCCTTTGAAATGTTCTTATACCGAAAAAAAAAGGCTCCCTTACAAGTATTTAAATCCTGGTTTTATAGCCGGTTTACAACATCATGTTATTTTGTTGTTTGCTCTTAAATGTCTGCCTAATTTCTTTGCTTGTTGCAGGTTCTTCTAGGCAGTGGTGGCAGGGCATGGTGGAGCTTGGTGGTGGCAGATGAAGCTGGTGGTCGGCAGCAGCATAGGCACGTGGGGGGGGCTCAGTCTTTGACTTTTGGCACTGCTGAGTTGGGCTGAAATGGGTGCAAGTGGCCCCTGCTTGGGCTGAAAATGCAATTGGGTCAAGGTTGTTTCAGCCCAATTGGGCTTTTTGTAATCGGGCCTTTAATTTGGACTTTTTGCAATCGGGCCTTTAATTTGGGTCTTTTTTGTAAACGGACATTGGATTTTAATTTATTAAATTTAATATTATTTTAAATTAAGTTTAAATTTAAAATAAATTTAAATAAGTAAATTTAAATTTAAGATAAATTTAAAAATGAATTTAAAATTAATTCAAACTTTAACAAATCAAAAGCTCAGCCCTGGTCAAAATTGGGCTTCAACAATAAATAATGAAATTATAATTTAAAACTAATTAATAACATTACATTAAAATAAAAAATTAAATTAAATTGTAAGTAAAATAAAATTTAAATATATTAATACATCAAATTAATAATACTAAATAATCACGAGAGTTAGGTGAGATGATAATGATCTCTCTTACCTTAATCAATGGTTGAGGGTTCGATTTTGCTCCTAGGTATAGAGCAGCTTTAAAACTCGTGATCAGCATCCATTCCCTTAATGGGCCAATAGAATGCAAATGGTTAGTTATTGGACTCGATCCAGTAATATACCTTGAGAAATAGAAAAAATTAATAATACTAAATGAATATAATTATTTAACATAGTGTTGTCATCAATCCTAAGTTGTTGTCGAGTTAATTTGTGACATCATCTCAATCAATAAAATTATTAATATATAAAATTGGTGAAGATAATAAAATATATTAAAATAAAATTTTGTTTATGTTAACTCAATTGATATGGAGTTCAAATTTCATCATATTTATATTTTTATTGATTTTCTTAAAATAAAAAAAATTAAAATATCTTCCAATAATATAATTTATTTTAAATCCGAATAAATATTAAAATAATTTTTCTTCATTAAATTGAATATAATTAATAGGTCAAACTAATTCGATCAAATAAAATTCTTATGCGGCAATTTTCACACTAATAAAAAATTACCACGTTATAGTTAATCATAATAAATAAAACTTAGTTTTGTTTTTAAGCTTGTTTTCATCTTTAATTTTTATTTTGATTCCTCTCCCCTAATGGCGAATTCAAGGGTGGTAGTGACCCTGCTCTTTTAAAATAAAAAAATTTTATTTGAGTCTTTTAAATTTTTAAATTTTTAATGATAAAATTGTATTTGTTTTTTTAGAGTAAAATTGTATTTTTATCTTTCAAAAAATGATAAATTTTGATTTAATCATTTAAAAATTATAAAAATATAGACTATTAAAATAATAAAATTTTATTTTTTCTATCGTAAAAAAATATAATTTAATTTCAATCGAAAATTTTTAACTTCCCTGTTGTCTTCCCGTCTTCACTTGATATAATGAATCAATGTAATTGATGAATTTTTAGTTTATGGATGCCTGTTTTCTGACTCAGTGTTTGGGTTTACTAAACCGAGGTTGGAGAGGAGAAGTGGAAAAATATCTATAATGTATGCATAAAAAATAAAATAAAATAGAATAAACTGAATTTTGTGTTTATTTCAAAGATTAAGATATAAAAGAATAATTAATTTTAAATTTATGTATTGCGTGAATTTTTTAATTTTTATTAGATAATACCTATAATGTCACAGTTTGCACAAATTATGTTTTTAAAAATAAAATATTGAGATACAAATCAATTTATAATATATATTTTAAAATATTATTTCTTTGAAATGTCAACATTCAATTATTTTAAAAAAATTATATAAAATTTTAAACCCGTACTTTAAAACATATATGACATAATTAAAAAAAATATAGATTTACATTATGTTTTGTATATAATTAAATATGATTTAATATGAATTGTAAAACATGAAGAATACCAAAGAAAATATTGTGTGGGTATGCCTCATATTCTTCTTTCATTTAAACGTTGTTATTTATTTCCAGTTAGACTTTGATTATTTTAAGAATATTTTTGTTGAAGTCTAATTTTTGTCGAGCCAACCAAACCCTTTTAAATTTATTTTAAAATTAAATTTAGTTTAAATTTAATAAAATGTCCAAATACAAGTGTCTATTTACAAAATCCAAAATACAAAGGACAATTAGATCCAATTACATTTAAACCCAATGACCCATTACACCCAAACAAATCAACCCATGACCCTTAACCCCAAAAGTCAAAACCTAAACTGAGCTGTCCCCTCCCCACGTGCCTCTGTTGTTGCCCACCAGCTTCAATCTGTCCTGCCACCACCAGCTCCAACCTGCTCTGCCATCTCCAACCATCACCACCGCAGCTGGACCTGCGATAAGTAAGGAGAAAAGACATGCATTTAATTGCAAACAACAAATAATCATGATTGTAAAAAATGGCTATAAAGCCAGATTTGATTTCTGTAAAAGGGGGTTACAAAATTTTTACAAAAAAATCAATACAACTAGAAATATTCGAATACCAAAGGGCGCAACAAGAATACCAAGCAATCTTAGATCCAGTGTCAACAAGGTACATCATTCGAATATACACATACATATTATTATTATTGTTTTAAAAATCCAAAACCCATGCATCTGGCAATGTTTGAAATGTGTATTTATTATGAAGCATGCACTCAATAAATACATAGTAAATAGGTTTAATATTAATAAGATATTAAAGATGGTACCAGCAATAATAAATATTGATAATAATAATATTAATAACAATAATTAGTAATAATAATGTTAATAATAAAGTGGTAACAGTAAGTAGCATTTAATAATATTAAAATTATTAATCCTAATAAAAAATGCGAAATGGCGCAAGAAACTCCCCTTGTTGAGCCGCCGTCGTCGGAGCCACGAGCAACGCACCATCGCACGGCCTTTGTTCGCAAAACCCCGTCTTCTGAATACTTGCACAAACAAACAAAAGACAGAACAGATTTAAGAATAAGAATAAAATATTTTTTTAAAAAAGAAAAATCAAACTTTTAAAAAATAAAACAAAAAAGAAAAGAGTGCTTTAAATCTGATCTTTGTTAAAAAAGAAAAGAAAGGAATAAAGAACAAAAGAAAAGAGGAAGAGGAAGAGGCTTACCTACGATGGTCGGCGTGTGGGAAGGCCTGCAACAGTGGAAGTGCAATCGGAGGGACGCGCGTGGTCCAGGGCACCGGTGACGTGCGCTCATGAGCGAACGGACAGCGACCGGAGTTGGGTGAGGGACGGTCGGCTCTTGGGTTTAAGGGTTTGACAGAGAGAGTGAAAAAAAGGGAGGTCTTTTGTTTTTTTTTTTGAAATGAAATGAAATAATAAAAAAAAACTTTAAAAGGGGATCTGCGTGTTTTTTAAAACATGGTCTATTTCGTGTTTAGTCATTCCATATTTTTATTTGTTTCAATTAAGTCTTTTTCATACTTTAATTAATTCCAATTTGGCTCAGTGATTTCAACTACTTTTCAATTTAATCCCCTGACCTTTTGAATGCACCAGAGGCTGTCACGTGTCACTGTTTTGACTTATTTATGCAATTGATCCTTTTTATTTTTAATTTATTTTAATTTAATCCTTAAATAAACTTCTGTGTAATTACAAAATTAGCCCAAGAATTTTTCAAGATTTACAAATTAGTCCTTTGACTTCTGGATGCCTGTGGGGCTGCCACATGTCACCTTATTTTTGATTTATTTGCCCTGGAGGTCCCTAAACTGTCCAAAAATTACATTTGCCCCTGAACTTCAAAAAATTGTCATTTTACCCTCGAACTTTCTAAAATTCCATTTTTAACCTCGATTTCACCAAAAAATACCATTTTACCTCCAAAACTTTCTAAACTTTCATTTTTGACCCCGATTTTACCAAAAATTACCATTTTACCCTCGAAAGTCCAAAATTACTATTTCACTCCTGGGTATCCAAAAAGTCCCGTTTTCAATCCCGATTGCATCATTTTTCTTCCTTATTAATATTTGCATTTAACTTTAAGTAATATGCACTCGTATATTGTGTTCATTTCGTTTTCTCTTATCGTTTTATTTGCTTAATGATTTTACTTCGTGTTATTTAATATCCGTCAATAATTGCTCATTAAACTAGCCTAAATGTTTTCAAAATTGTTTTCATAAAAAATTTTAAAATTGAGGCAATATTCTTTTATTTCGAGTTTCGAAATCTTGCGCCTTAACTTATTAGGTGCGATTTTCCTTCAAATCGAAATAATCAAATATCATTAATCGAGGCAATGTTTCCTTATATTCGGTTATGAAAATTTGCGCCTTAACTCATTAGGTGAAACTTTTTTTCAAATCGAGATAATCAAATATCCTTCTTCAAAATTTTAAAACTTTTTTACAAAAGGAAAGCTCGTTATTTCTGGATCTTGAAATGTTGTGTCCTAACTCACTGGGCGCAACTTTCTTCCCCGATCGCTTTGAAATAGCGAAATTTCCAAACAAAATCAATTTCTTTCAAACATAGCCCATGCATTCGAGGATCGTACTTTAAATTTATTTCGAGTTTTCAAGGTTTACAAATTAAGACCCAAAAATAATCAATATGGTACCAATTTTGGGCGTATGAGGGTGCTAATCATTCCTCATGCGTAATCGACTCCCGAACCTGTTTTTCTGGATTATGTGGACCAACATTTTTAAACGTATTTTAAATGTTTTGTGGTGATCCAATCACACCCAAATAAAAGATTGGTGGCGACTCCCATTTTTCCAAAATTTTAAAATATTTTTTCGAAACTTCGTTTTCGAGGTGGTTTCGACAATTTTAATATGATTAGAACTCTAATTTTAGCCTATTCAAAAAGGCTTTGTATTCTTGTTTTGATGCGCCAATCAGCAAGGGCTTTTTTTAGGGTGACAAGATGTAGTCACATATGAGTTTTTTGTGAGAGTTTCGTGGTAATTATTAAGAGTGTTTTATAACCCCTTTTGTGAGTGACTTATGAGATTTATGGTTTTATTTATCGATTTGCTCTTTGAGATTTTGAGCTTTGTATTTAGGTTTATTTACTTCATATTATACTCTCGCTTGTCTACTTATTTAGTGAAAAGTTGAAGTCTTTTTTGCCTATGGTTTTTCCTTCTTTGAGGGTATTCCACATAAAATATATGTTCATTCTTTTCCACTTTTATTATCTTGTTGTTTATACGGGTCAATCTCTAACAACTGGTATCAGTGCTACAATTCAACTTTTACAGATTGACTCGTTCGGTGACAGAACAATGATTTTAAATATCGAGAAGTTCTACGGATCATGAATTTCAATTTTTGATAATTTCGAGTAATTATAGAGATAGCTAATATGGCCTAGGACAAGGGCGATGATTCGTTGCTGTCCACATAATCCAGTTGAAAGTGGAGCCATGTCAGATATCAGGCATGTGCATGATTTAGAGAAGAATCTCATCCTTTTTTTATCTTTAGGACTTGAATGGTTCGCCGAATGTTTTGATGCGCCAATCAACAAGGGTTTTTCTTTGAGGGCGACAAGATTTAGTCGCATATGAGTTTTGGTGAGAGTTTTGTGGTAATTATGGAGAGTATTTTATACCCTTTTTGTGAGTACCTTATGAGATTTAGTGTTATATTTATCGATTTGTTCTTTGGGAATTTGAGCTTTATATTTGAGGTTTTGGATAATGTACGTTTAATAAATTTAGGTTTATTTACTTCATATTGCACTCTTGTTTGTTTACTCATTTAGTGAAAAGTCGAAGTCTCCTTTATCCGTAGTTTTTCGCTCTTTGAAAGTTTTTCACGTAAAATATTTGTGTTTGTTCTTCTCCACTTTTATTATCTCATTGTTTATACGGGTTGATCCCTAACAAATATGATTTAATATGAGAAAAAAGTAAGTGATTTTCTATTTTTTTTAGAAAAAATATTTTTTTTTTGTTTCTCATTCTTTATACACAATTAAAGATTTACAATATGTTTAGATGAATTTAAGTAAATATTACTATTTCAAAAGATATAATTTAAAATAAAAAGGAAAAAGTTTAAAATAAAAGTACTCATTAAAATTAGAAAAAAAATTATTTAGTAAATTGATAATGAAATTTTTAGATTTCATACGTAGGATTACAACGATGACAAGTATTTTATAAGATATAATATAATATTAAACAAAATATACAAAACAAACTGAAATGAATGGTAAGTTTTTAACTTTACCTGTGGAGTTAAAAAATACACGGTGAGTGTTTCTATAGATGAAGAAATTTTGTGAACCAATTATAAAGTGCCACGTGTCAAGCTAAATTTATTGTGTGTAAAGTCAATATTACCATGGTGAAAATGCTGACATCATATTTGTGTCATAATTATTATTCTTAATTTAATTTAATTTAATTAAGAAATAAACAATAAAATTTTACAATGTCACTAATTAAAAAATAATAATCAAGTGATAATGTTAAATAATTATTTTATCTCTAATTAGTTAAATTAATAAGAGATAAAAATAAATAAATGAGTTTAAATTTTTGTGAAATAACCAAACGAAGCAATTAAATTCTACTAGAATTCTCTTTTATTCAAGTAATCGACATTATAAAAAAGGGTCACCCTAAGTCATTCTACATATTCACAAGTTCAAGAAGCCCAGGAGATCTTTATAGAAATCTCTTAAGACGTTGAAGAACTTAAATAAATTCTAAAGAATGCCTCATTAGTTATGAAGAAAAGTTGTCTTTCAGTCTATTTCAATCGTGGAAAGGGAGACAAAAGTCATTCCTACAGAAAGCCACCTTTTGATTTAAATTAATTGAAGAAGGTCCAAACCCATTTCAAGAACAAGTCACCACGACTCTTAAAACAATCCACATCCATCTAAGATCAAGTCTGAACAACCCTTGTATCGAAGCTCAATTGAAGAAAAGAAATAATTGAGTTTCTTTGTAAAGAAATTTATAGATTATACTCGTTTCAAGTTGATAATAAAATTTGACTTCAAATTTTCAAGTCAACTTTCGACTTAAAATTTGTGTGTACAAATGTCTAGCATGCTTGGTGGGACAATCTCCATCTTTCAGCTCTTCTCTCAAAAAGACAAAATTCAAAGTTGTGATGGTCTCAAAGAATATCATCATTAGTAAGTCCACTCAAGCTAATCCTACCACCCATTCGGCTTCATCATCAAGCACTAATGTCCCTGTCCATCCCTATGGCACTAGGCAAAAGACAAAATCTCTGTTGGAGTTGTTTGGATAAACTTTTTCGATGCTCGATGACCATCCACTTTTTGATGCTTCTTCACCAACTCATGACTCAAAAGAAGTCTCTTCTTATGGATCAAGTGTAACTCGTCGCTTATCATTCAATGAGAAAGACATCCAATAAAGTGACCATGTCATTCCAACATCTACCTCAAATCCCAATTCTAGAGTGATAAATTTCAAGATAACTAACATTGCATGTTTGAAAAAACAAGTGCCAGCTCTAGCAAAGCTGGTGGAGAGTCTCATTGCAAGTCTCAAATAAAAGGATGATCGAATGGCCTTTATGATTAAAAGGATCAATGATCTTATTGGGAAAGAAGCTGGTTAATGAAGAAGTTCAACATGATAATCTACTAGAGGAGCTTGGTGAACAATCTAATGTGCAAGTTGCCAAAGATCCTCAACCAACCATCAATGATGTTGTCACTGCCAATCAAACCAAGGAGTTTATTAAAGAAGTTGTCAAAGCTCAAGTTGATTGTGTAACTCAACCTTTATACACCTATGTCAAGCCATACTCCTACAGGATTGATCGCCCCAAAATTCAAGCAAACTATTAACCTCCCAAATTCCAACAGTTTTATGGTAAAGGGAATCCATGCTCGGTCTGTTCATGGGTCAGGTTACCTACCTAGGCCCACTCGAAATTTAGAAGGGTTTGAGAAAAAAACATTTGGCTAAAAAAATGGGTTTGGCTAAAAAAATGGGTCCATTTAAGATATGGGTTGATCTCGGGCTTGAACATTCAAGATCCAAGCCTTGCCCGATATGTTTTTAAGTTTATAATATTTTATATTATGTTATTTTTATATATTATGTAATTCATAACACAAAAAATAAACATATACTAAATCTATAATACTACTTTAATATAAACATTAAAATAATGTTAAGATGACTATATAAAAATTTTAATAAATAAAAAATACATAAAATTGATAAATATTAAATTAAAATAATATAATTTTTCAAAATACTATGGGCAACCTAAAATAGGCTTGGGTTAGTCTTTTGCAAATATGGGCGGGCTTGGGCAAAATTTTAGGCTCGTATTCTAGGTTAAGCTGGACTTGAGCAAACATAAAGTATATTAATATCATGCTTAGGCCTGGCCTAGCCCACGAACACCTTTAATCCACGCTAACATGTTGCTCATTTCGTGAAGACTTACAATAACATTGAAATTGATGGTGATCTCATGGTGAAGCAATTTGTCTGGTCACTAAAACGAAATGCCTTCGACTAGTACATTGACCTTGAGCCTGGAACAATTGATAGTTGGGAACAACTCGAGCATGAATTTTTCACCAAGTTTTATATCACTCGTCGCATTATTAGGATGATCTAGCTTATTGGTGCACGATAGTGGAAAGATGAACTTGTCTTTGACTACATCCGTTGCTAGAGGAATTTGAGTCAAAATTGCAAGGAAAGATTGTCAAAATATTTAACCCTTAACATGAGCATCCAAGGAATGAACTAGGGATTAGGCTACATTTTTCAAGGCATCAAGCCAAAAACTTTTGAAAAGTTAGCTACTCCAGGTCACGATATGGAGTTGAAAATCTAGAGCCTCTATTTCAAGAGCCAAGAAAAGGAAAACAGAAGCAAGAAACTCGCAAAGGGGATAGGACAAAGGAAAAGAGAAGCAAGAAACTTGCAAAGGGGACAGGACCATTCCCAACAAAGGAGAAAGTAAGCAATCTATGGACGTAAACTCAAAGCCTCTTAAGGTGTCTTCGAAATCCAAGCAGTCTCAAGAAGAAAAGCTTCTCCATCTCAAGATAGAAGCAAAGGGGATATTACTTTAAGGGAAAGGCAAGAAAAGAATTATCTCTTTCTCGATTCTAACGTCACAAGTATGTTGGAGGAACTTCTTAAAAATAGGCTAAATCAGATGCCAAAAATGAAGCGGTCGAAAGAAGTTGATAAAGTTGATAATCCAAACTATTGCAAGTACCATCACCTAATCACCTAATCACCTAATCAATTCCTTATGCTTATATTGTGGGTAGTTTAATGTATGTCTAGACTTACATAAGACCTGATATTAGCTTTGCAGATGAGATGCTTGGCAAATATCAAAGTATCTTGGAATTTATCATTGGAAGACTTCAAAGAAAGTTGATGGTACCTACAAGGAACAAAGAATTACATGCTCACATATAGGACATCTAATCAATTGGAAATGATTAGATATTCAAATTCAACTTTTCCTCGATGTCTTGATAGTATAAAATCCACTTTTAGCTATTTATTTTTAGTTGCTAAAAGGGTCATATTGTGGAAAAGTGTTAAACAGTCTATCATTGCATCATCTACGATGGAAGCAAAATTTTTGACATGTTTTGAGGCTACCATTTATGCATTATGATTGTGGAACTTTATTTTAGGACCTGGGATAGCCGACACCATTGCCAAATCGCTAAAAATTTACTGTGATAATTCTGCAGTAGTATTTTTCTTCAAAAACAACAAATATTCCAAAGGAGCAAAACATATGGAATTAAAATATTTTTTCTCTAATTAAGGAGGAAGTTAAAAAACAAATAGTATCTATAGAGCATATTAGAACTGATCTTATAATTGCATATTCATTAATTGAAGGCTTACAACCAAAGGCATTTAAAGAACATGTACATAGAATTGGTCTTACTTGTAATGGTGAATGAATTTTATGATATTCTAACACTTAGAGCTCAATCATTGTGTTTATGAAATAAAATGAATGTATTTCTTGTTTATTATGATAATTATTTAAAGCATGAAAATCTTTATAATTACTTAAAGACCTATTATATTGAGTTGTAATGTTGTAATATATGAAAGGAAGTATGTGACTTAAGCTATATACAATCGTCATAACTCACATTTGCAATTCACTATAATATGATAATAATAATAAGTGTTATTTTTCTTATACACACTCAATGTTTATTCTATTAAAGTTTATATTTTTATTTCACTGAGCCAAGTGGAAGAATGTAAGATTTTTAACCTAATATTGTGGATCAAATTGAGTCTAAATAACGTGACCCAAATTAAAGAAAATAAGAGTTTTACTTTAATAGAGATTAAATCCTATTCGTTCATTCAGTTACTTGATAGACATAACGAATTAAAAGATGAGCATTATAAATTGATCATCCCTCTTTCTATTAGGTCCACACACACAAAAAAGCATGCATAAAAATTGTAGCCTTCATCTTTTAAGGCTTATGTAATTAAAGAAAAAGGTTAAGAGAGAGAAATTAATTTATCATAGTGTTTTTCGTCAAATCCAACAGCCAATTCCAATTTCATATAAAGTAATACTCATGAAAATCATATTATTCTAAATATTCTAAAATCATTGTTTATGCAATATAAGGGATTGGATGAAAAAGTTTTGCAATTCTTTCATGGAATATGAAAACCAAACGAAATATTATTAAAAATACAATATTATATAGTTGTGATATAATATCTAATATAATATTTATTCTTGGTTTCCTCGAGATTGTATGGTTCAATGTTTGGGTTGGGCTTCCGGTCCCAGCCCATTAATAAATTTGGGTTTGGTTTCTGGCCCATGACTTCAGTTCAGTACAATGAGAGAAGTGGCTGTCAGGAAAATAGACTCCTTTGCTGGTAGCCAGTCCTGCCTCCTGTTCAATGCTGAGTTGGCACGGTCAATGATTTCCTAAACAGTTTTTTGGTCATTTCCTAAAACATAGGACAACTCTTTTTGACTTTTCTGCTCTTTCTTGGTGATTTCAATATGATATATAGCACTGCAGTTTATAAAGCTTGACGCCATGGTTGCACCTAATTCTCTCTTTTCTATCATTCCTGCAAAGCCATTTCCCGTCTTAGCGAGAATGAATAAGAATGCCCGTTGCTACTTTGTAATGAGCACACTTTTCATTCTACTCATCATAGCTGTTATTGTGAACATTGATTTACTGTTTTGGATAGTTCTATGCGCTTTCCTTCTTGTTGTAGCCATTTTCTTTTTTCGAAGATTTAAAAGTGGGTTCCAACAAGTCGAGGAAGATAATTATCTGGACAACATGCTGAGAATGCCAACTAGATTCTCTTATGAAGACTTGAAGAACATCACCAAGAATTTTAGCACCAAGCTTGGTGAAGGTGGATTCGGGTCTGTTTGTCAAGGAACATTGCCTACGGGTTCTGAAGTTGCAGTGAAGCATCTTTTTTACGTCGGGCCAATTAACAAGTCCTTCATTTCGGAAGTTCAGACGATTGGAAACCTCAACCATTTCAATTTGGTAAGTTTGGTTGGATTTTGTGCTGAAAAATTCAATAGGTTTATAGTTTATGAGTTCATGGTGAATGGGTCTCTAGATCAATGGATCTTCAACAAAAACCAACAACTTGCACTTGGTTGGCAAGTTAGAAAGAAGATCATTTTAGATATAGCCAAAGGACTTGCTTATCTTCACGAAGATTGCAACCAAAAGATAATTCACTTGGACATTAAACCTCAAAATATCCTTTTAGATGTTCATTTCAATGCCAAGATTTCAGATTTTGGATTATCTAAGCTAATTGAAAGAGACCAAAGTCAAGTCATTACACGTATGAGGGGAACCCCGGGTTATATGGCTCCCGAATGGTTAAGTTCAATCATAACTGAGAAAGTAGATGTCTATAGCTTCGGTATTGTGGTCTTAGAAATCCTTTGCGGGCGACAAAACATCGACGAATCTCAGCAAGATGAAAATAGGCATTTACTGGAGCTTTTTAGGAGAAAGCAAGAGGAGGGGAAACTCTTGGATTTAGTCGATAAGTGCAACGGTGACATGCAATGGAACGCGACCGAAGTCATGGAGATGATGAAGGTTGTTGCATCGTGCTTGCAAACTGAATATGCCAGCAGGCCTTCCATGTCCTCACTTGTGAAGCTTTTTGAAGGTTCAGTTGATGTTGTAATCAACGTGGACGAAGATTCTCAGAATGAATTAACATTAGAAGTGGAAGTGGAGAGTTTAGCTTCAACAGTTGCAGACTCAGTGTTATCTGGACCAAGGTGATGATGTAGACACAAAGGTGATGTTGGAAGGTTGCATGCAAACCAGGGCATGGTCCCACTTTTAACTTATCCAATGTTTTACTTTATTACCAAAGTCACGTACTTGTTTTCATCCTTAATTTGTGGGTCCAACAGGAAGACTCAAAGGTAGTTGGAACTTTGTCTCTTTTCCTTGTTGATTATATTGGCTCTAAAGAAAGGAAAAATCTAGTAAAAAAGTTTATATCCCCCCCCCTTTTTTTTTTGGTTAAACTATTTTAGGGTTTCATATGTTGTTTCTATTTCAAGACTACATTCCCCTCCACCCAAAGGACATTGCGTTGTAAATATTATTTTAAAGAAAAATCTATGTTATTTCAACTTTTTTGATGTTTAAATAGGTATACATATTATTTGGGTTGGATTCCATTATGCCAAATTAATTAATTTATCTAATATAATTTTTCAATAATTCAATGATGAAACTTTTCATCCTATAATAAATTAAGTTGGATTAGAAAACCGAAATTTAAAGAAAAAAATTATCTCAAATTAAGTGTGTAATAATTTTTCATTTTAGAATACGATTTACGTTATTTGAATTCAAAATAATTTCATTATTTATGATATTATATATATTGAATATACTGGTGTGATTACATGGTTGTATCTCTTTATATTTTCTTAATTTTTTTGGCAACGCACGCACACCTTGCACATATAGATAATGCAATCTTTAAATAATGTAAAGATGTTGGAATATATAATGCAATCTTAATGCCACTCGTGCATATTTTAGATTACAAGCAGAATTTGAAAATAAAATTTAAGTTTTCTCATTTTAATCAGTTTTGTATTTTTTCTCATAAAATTTAAGTTTAATTTAAAATAAAATCTCTCTTATACTTAAAAAGAAAACAATAGATATCATATTTTAAAATTAAAATTGTTATATTTACTTTAAAATTTTATTTATTAATATATTAATTACGATTATAATTATGATTTATAAATTATAGTTAACAATTCAATCATTTTTTTCAATTATATTATAATTACGGTTTATAAATTTATTTCAACATCATATATTTACTTATTAATATATAAATTACAATAAAAACAAGCAATATACTAATTTATCGATATTTTATGAGAATCGAGAATAAAAAATTAAAAAAAATTAAATTTGGTAAAAAAATTATATAATAAATAAAATTTAGTGAAACATACTTATAACTAATCTTACATTTTATCGATAAAATATCAAAATCTTACATTTTAATCAAATAAATCAAATCGGATAATATAACATATAGTCTTATATTTCCCAATCTTGATATTGAAAATATCTACTTTTCTTTAACCAAAAGCAGCCTATATGGTTTAATTCGAGAGGCAAAAGGCGCTCACGTGAATTCTGCCTCCAGTGTCAAAATATGGTTAATTATCAGCCATTGTTAGATCCAACACCCTGAATTGAAGCACTACATTTTTTAAGTGGGTTAAAGTATAGTGTTAGTCCCTGCACTTTAGTAAAATTGAAGTAATACATGTTGGATTTGGTGCCTAAGTGTAGAATATTTATTTATACATTTATATTTTTTTTCGAATAGATTGGTTAATAAAATTATTCATGAATTACATTAATATCCTTTTTATGTTGTCCTCACGTGGTTTTTGCATGTAAAGCAAAATTGAAGCAAATATTAGCTTATTGGTTGTTTAATATTTAACTAATATTAAATTGTATTACGTGATCGGAGTGTAATATGTAAAGACAATTTGTATTAGTAGACGAACTTAAACATATCATTAGTCTAATAAAAAAAAGAGCAAACTGATTGAAAGACTAATATATCGTCTATCAAGTCCAATTGGGGAGATGCTTTGTCTTGGGTGTTGGAGCGGATGACTCTTAGAAGATAGAGATATAGATCAATGTGACTGACTAGACCGATAGTACATTGAATTGGACCTAAGAAGAATAGATCATAAATCTGTTTATGAATTTATTCACTTGTGATGTTCATAGTGTGACATACCTTAATCACTCATAGACCATGTATGCTCGACTCATATACTTTGATGTAAGTAAAAGCCTGCATTCGAATAGATAAGGAATTGAAAGCTGAAGTGTTAGGTATATGACTTCTGTAGTATGTAGCATCATTCGCAATAGTGGAATTCATAGCCCAAGACATGAGTAAATGATATCCTCTCATTAGCATTACATGATAGATGAAAAATAAACGTAGCCACAGTTATTTGTCTTTGTGATGAATGACTTAATTATTATATTATAGTAATTGACTTTTTATAAAAGAAGATGTAATGATTATTATGAGATAAAATAGGATTATATTGGGAGAATGGATTTATCCCAAAGATATTAAGGATATCCTCTGAGAGTAACACACTCATGACAAGGTCATTGGACGAGCACTAATCGAGTAGCTTTCGTAATGACATGTCATTAAGGAGAGCTCAGTTATGATGTTATAGTGGAATGATTTAATGACTAAATGAATTTATAATTAATAAATGAAACGTTGGAACTTAATTATATAGCATTTGGACCCTAATCACATTTGTTCAATCAGTCCCTCGGCTAACTAACCATTTTATGCAATTAGAATACGTAATTAGATTGATTTAAATATGCAATTAGAATATGGACTATCATCTTCATATTGATTCATTGTTTTCATTATCTATAAAACCTAGATGGGCTTGGATTCTTGTAATTAAATTGCAAATGAAGACCCAGAGGCTAGAAAGTGGTGTAATGCACATAGATACCGTCTAGGGAAGTAACCAATTTCTTTAGGTATGTGTTTGGTCTGTCATTCAATCTCTGTTTGATGCAAAACTTCAGGCTTTTAATGTAATTGAAGTTTTGGACATCGTGGTGACTTTATGTTTCAAAGTTCAGATCAAAATAAAGGTATTATTCGAAAAACTTAACCTAGTAATGAACTAGGTCTTGCAGTTCTTAGGGTTTAGTCAAGAAATTGAATCTTATAATTTCGTTCTTGAATGGGTTTTGTGATTATGACATGATATAAGTTCTATTTATAAGTTAGATTACTTAGAATGTCTTAATTTCAGAAATAAGCTCAAGAATCTTATGTTTTGTCGAAACTTTGAGTTAGTGTTTCCAAATCGATTTTACTGTTTAAGGAAGTCCAAAAGAACACACTCACTCAATCCAAACCTCAATTGTTTTTCATTAACCTTCGATTAAGGGATAAAATGAGTTCTTACAAGGTTCAAGACAAGTTCACGTGGGTTCATGATATGATATAGCATACTCTCTATATATATATCCAAGATACCAAGTTAGCTTTTGTAAAACTTTGTAACCTAATTTCAATTTTCTTTTCCTAGGGTGGAACCATGGAAAACTCTTCTAGTTATTTCATTTATTAGTTTTACTTTTCGCATTTATGGATGAATGATTAATGGATAATAATCGAATCAGCATGCCATATATGTTTGATAACATGTCTTGTAGACTAAGGAAGATGTCATTCAAATTTATCTGCATTTTGATCATACGTGTAACCAGCTAGTTTTGTTAGCCAATTTGTCTTTAAAATATTTCTTATGAGTTAAAACTTTCAAAAGACTTGGAAAAATGTACTCATAAAATATTTCTTATGTATCAACATAAAACAGACAATAAACAACCTTGTGATCCTAAGGGAGTTGTATCGCAACAAAGGGTTGATTGTATCAGTGCACTGGAGTTGTATCGGTACCTAAGGGGAGTAGAGGAGTTGTATCGCAACAAGCTCGATAGTAAGCTCTTTCAACTTTTCCTAGGACTTGTAGCGATACAAACCTAGTTGTGACAATATCATAGGCTCCAACAACTATATTTTTCAAGCATTTGTACCGATACCAAAATAGTTATATCGACACAAGTCCTTTGTAGTATGTAATTAATGCACAGATCCAATGTTGCAACGGCTCCAATTTGTGTCTAATGACTCCAGACGTCCCCAAGCTTGTTCTAGGTATAAATATGGTTCAATGACTCCAAAATGAACACAAGAAACAAGTTCATGGAGTCCATTGTACAAAAATCCAATCTTTCAAATTTATCCTTGTACTTTTCTTATATATATACCTGAAGTGTTGTAAATTCAATTGAGTGAGCTTGATTGTTGTAAATCTTTTTCTTTGATTACTCATTTCTCAAAATTGTGAGGGTTTACTTAAGGTTTTCTAGCTTGCCTATTGAAAAAAAAGTGTTGTAAAAGTTAAACCTTGTCTTTTAAAAGTTTCAAATTAGTGAATTCGAGAAATGTTTAGTTGTGATAAGTTAAGGTAGTAAGGTCGAACCACTATGAATCTTTGTGTCAATTTTTATTGCTAACTGTTTTCCAAAATTTTTAAACACCAATTCATCCCCTTTTAATATATATTGAGCTTTAAGCTTTACCCTTGTTGCACACTACGATAGTTGTTTACCAAAGCTAGTTCATTAGGTGTGATTTCTGGGATAAGACAATAAATTTGTGTATGTTTCAATAAAAAACTAAAAATAAAGACTAAGACTAAAACCACCACTGCTTTTAGAGAAAATAGGATGGATAAAACAAAAATCATGATAATGTAAATTGAAATTAAAGCCAAAAAGAGAGAGAAGAGAATACTATTAAAAAAAAGCCGTGATTAGCAACTAATTTGAAGGTTGACTCCATCGCCAACAAAATTAAGATCTAATTTGAAAAAAATTGAGGGACTACCATTTTTTCTAAAGAGAAAAAGTAGAACTTTGTTGGTTACAAAATTATTCCTGAGTACCAACGCATGATTTTTATACAAAAATTATTATATTTAGAATATATAAATATTTACATATTATATGCAAGAAAATTAGAGAATAATATGAAAATATTGAAAGTTACAAATTAAAATATTATTATTAAATATTTATGTTAATGATAAAGATTAATGAAAAATATTAAAATAAATTAATATTCTTTTTCAATTAATAAAATTAAGTTTATTAATCATCTTGAGATTTTTTTTGGGTAACAAGATATAAATAGCATCAATTACGAGCTAACAATAAGATTAGAGTTAGATAATCAAAAAAGTTTGTCAAATCGTATTTGATCATCAACCGATGGAGGAGCCATATGAAAAATTTTCTTACCAATAAGAAAATCTATCATCAAATCAACTAAAGTATAAGCAACAGAATTCATCTCTCTAAGTATTTATTTTATGAGTACTCCCCACTCGCGACTGCATAATTTTTTGGATACGTAAAATCAGATCTGTTTTATAATCTCAATAATAACAATTATTCATCTTGAGATTATTGAAAAAGTGTTAAGTTAACCAAATAAATTAATATAATTTTCATCATATAATAATATTGTCATGAATCACATTTTTTTTTTTTTTGGGAAGAATCAGGTTTGACTGAAATTATAACATGAAAAAAAGTAGACGGCGGCCTTCATAGGTTTTTGGACGTTTTACGATACAACCAGTTCTAGTAGTAATCATTTTAATTTTTATTTAATTAATTCTATGAAAAATATTTTTTTTGATGTATTTTACTGTTTATATTCGGAGTACGTAATTGTCTCTTAACAATATCATTTTTAAGATTCGATCTTAATTTCTTTATTTAAGAGTATAATATACCTTACCATTACATCTAATCACTTGTTGTTCTATAAAGAATATTTAATTAACTATTTAATCAATTAATGAAGTGTTTGGTTTAACTTTCCCACTTCACAGCCCAAAGAATCAAAATATTTGCTTCCTTCCTTTCTTTCCCACTTTATATTTAATTCAGTTTCTCCAAGTTTCTTTCCACCCAAACACCAAACGTCTCTCTTTATTTTATTTGAATTCCACACAGAGAACATTTTTAGGGCAACTCTTCATTGATCGAATCAAAGAAAAACCTTGAATTTTCTCGTTTGGAAGGGGATTGACTGGTTACCTGATTTAGGTTTTTTAGTGAAGGCGGTCAGGTTCGAGAATGTTCTTCACGGGTGATCCGACCAGTCGGAAGCGAGTTGATTTGGGTGGTCGGAGCTCAAAGGAGAGAGATAGGCAGAAACTTCTAGAACAAACGCGATTGGAGCGGAATCGCCGCCTCTGGTTGCGTCGCCAGAATTCCGCAGCTCTCACGATTCAGGTTTGCTTTTGTTCTCATTTTGAGTTACTCCCTTTCTTTCGCTTTTATAATTGAAGAACATTTTTTGCATTGAGTTCTTTAAGTTCTTGAAAACTTTTCCACGCGTGTTTAATTTTAATACAAGTAGCAATGAACAACATCGAGTAACAATACTTCAAGTTTTTTATATAGATTTTGTAGGTTTGTTGGGTGTGGGAAAGAACTGGTTACATTGGATATGTTGCACTGGTTTAGTATTATGCATAGGTTCTTCTGTCATGCTATTGTTAATGTAAGCTTAATTGTAGGTGGGTGTAGTCATTAGGCTCTAGAATGTAATGAGGGGGAAAGGCAAATAATAGAATTAACTCATATGATTCCGTGTAACTGGATTATATACGGAAATGGATTCAATACCAGGGTATTGGATGTATGTTTGGTATTTGAATGGAAATTGGAACCTTAATTGATGTTGTTGGTTGTTGAAAGAAGGAATACGGTAATAATCAAGTTTTACTTGGGAAAATATGCGCTTTAACATGTACTAAAAATGTTCTATAATATGTTGAAGAAAAATGGTTTTGTTATTTTGATTGACTAGAGGATGAATATCTAAAACTTGCTTTTGCTCCTTAATAGGCGGATGGTTTTCCTTCATTTTTGAACACCTCAAAGAACTTATACTCCAATATGATTTTATTTTTCTAAATTCAAACTTATTATCCTCAAACATAAGTTTGAATTGTTTTAAGTCATCATGTTTAAATAGTCCAACTAAACCAAATGGTCTTTACATTATTAACTTGTTGAACTATCCTCCAATCCAGCAAGGTGATGCAATAAATAAGTTTTTGTTCAAATCACAGCGGTATACTGTTTATTTTAAGCTTTTACTTTGCTGTGACCTTGTGTCTGGCATGTTTTTGGGCTTTCTGGCTAAGATGATATATGAGAATGTTTTAGCTATATCTTTCTATTAGGCAATTTCTGTGGAAAAATTGGTTGCCTGGATTTATCTTTAAGAACTTGTCGGCCTTCATTTGCAAAGTGTTGACTAATAATTACTAGCTACAGAAATACTTCAGAGGGAGAAAGGTAGTGGAAGCTGAACATGCCAAGGTCCGAGAGCACTTCTACCAAACCTATGGAAAGCACTGCCAAAATGTAGATAGGTAAATCTGGACTCTTAGGCTTTGCTTGGTATGATAGAAAGAAGTGATGATGGAAAATTTGTTAATCTAATGGTTAAAATACAAAGTAGTAAACTGGTTATGAATATTAACCCTTTGATTAACAAATTTTCCGTCTTCACTCTTTTCCATCCTTATTGTCTTTAAGCTCTTTCCAGGTTAATGAGAATTCTGTTTAACATAAACATAGTGAATTGATATATTATATTTTTAGCCTGTTTCAGCGCATTCTAAATTACATGGTCTATCATTTGATTTTCTGATTTAGTTCAGATTTTCTCTGTTAAACAGGCATTGTTTTGGTCCAGACTCAGAGTTTCTCCGCCAGCTAATTTTCTTCTTTGATGCCCACAATTTAAATGATTTTTCAGTTCTTGTTGAGACTTGCCGATTAATTCAGAATTTTGTTCGAGATAGTGGTATTCTTATCAGGATCCCTTCTTCCATATTGTATCATGTATAGTTGTTCAGTGTGTTTGTGTGTGGGCGAGTCTTTTTTGTGATTTTTATATTATTGGTATTGTTATCCTTCTTTCTTTCTTTCCCTTACTTTTCAATATATATGCAAACAGGGGATACAGTTGGACTCTTTGCAGGTATGGACTATTCACCCAATCATTCTTTAGTTGCCTACAGACTGAAGCGGCTCTCATTTGCTTGTATTCAGGCTATACATCAGAACAGGTTAGTGCCTCAAATCTTTCTTTGTCTGCTGGTTTTGTAGCATATTTCATTTTTGTTTTTGCATCACATTATGTAGCTTGTGCTCTTTATTTATGTAAGTAGCTTTATATGTTCTGTAGAATCTCAGGTTTCTAAAATAGAAACAGAAACAAGAAGAAAAAGTGAACACCTGATCTTGATGTTATGTATAGTCATACCTATCTCTTCTCCCCTTTCTCATTGTTAGTGTCTTGTGCTCTGTTGTCTGGAATTTAATATACTCATATGTTCTCTGTATATCTTTTTGTTGTTTCTAAAGGTTATTTTACTTTATTTTTTATTGTATAGAAATCAATTGAAAGATCAACTGTTGATGGCTTCTGAGGAGGCCACTGCATCAAAAACCATCTTGCTTCAAGCATTGCTTTTGTTTTTAGATCCTAAATTGCCATGGGCATGTAAGGCAGTTGGTTATCTCATGCAAAGAAATGTATTCTCTCTGTTTAGAGAAGTTATTCTAACGGTAAAGGTACACTTTTCTGCCTCCCTGTTTTTAGGTTTTGTTTTCTTCCTTTTGGATGTTTTTTGTAGCCAGTTTGATACCCCTATCTCCATAGTTGCGCATCTTAAAACCTGTAATTAGTAATTGCCTTCTTTCCTGATACCAGCTTAATTTTTTGGTGAAGGAAAATATAAGTGCTGGAGGTTCTTTTGGGAAAATATCTACATTGGAGCGTGTGCTAGCACTTATAATTTCTCATGTTGGTCAGAGTACATGTGTTTGCTCAAATGTGGATTCACAGTGGAGTTTCTCATCCCAGATTCTTACAATCCCTTTCGTTTGGCAACTTTTTCCATACTTAAAAGTGGTAAATTTCTTCTTACTTGTTTGTGACTTTAGAAGTAGGTTTTTTGAGCCTAATTGAATCTTGGTATTTGTAGTATGTTGCATTGAAAACTTCGAAGCATATTCTTTGTATTCTACTTGGTTGTTTCTACTTTATCTTTTCAGAAACTACCTTTTTTCCCTTTACTTTTTAGTGTTGCAAAGCATCCAAATCCTTTTTCATGGCAATTTTTTTGTTTCTTCATAATTTTTTGTTTTCATTTTATATTTGTTGCAGATTATAATTTTATGATGTTTTTCTATGTAGGTTTTTGCTTCTTGGAGATTGACTCTGCACTACACTAATAAGATGGTCTTGTGTGTGCAAAACCACACTAATTTACTTCCCACTGATATATCAAATGGGTTTCCTGGTTATGCCTGCCTCCTTGGTAATATTTTAGAAACAGCAGGTGCTGCTTTATCTCAGCCTGACTGCTCATTTGAAATGGTAGGAAGATGACTTTTGTTAATGGTACTGTATGATTTTCTGCTACGAGCTTTTCTGTATATCATTAGCTAAATGTGCTCCCACATGCATTCCCTTAGAATTTTTTTTTTCCTTTTAATGTGATAGAAAGCAATGAATATGTGCAGCTGTAAATGCAAGTACATAGTTGAGATATTGAAGCCAAGTAGCTTCCATTCTGATAATTCTTTCAAATCTTTGTTTTAGTATTTCCACTAAAGCTGTGCTCATGCTTGCATTGAGTGTTGTTGTCTACTCTTATGCTTGCATCGAAACTGCTTCTTGTGTTAAAAAAAAATTCAGCTTTTAATGTAATTAGGTTTTGAAGCTAGTTTTGTTTTTCTTTTTTTTTTCATTATTTTTATATTTTTAATATTTCGAGCAGGCCATAGATCTTGCAGCTGTTACAACTTTTTTGTTGGATGCTCTTCCTCCTATAAAATCGTCAAGCAGAGAAAGTATGCCTTGCCTCTTGATATGCTACCTTTCTCTCTCTTTCCTCCTTTTTTTTTGCCAATGTAGGCTTTTTGCAAGCATTCTCAACAGGAAAACTATAAATTTGGTTATAGTACAGAAACAATGACTGATTTTTTTGGTCATCAATTCTTCTTTTAATTGGTTCATCGAAATTCTCATGCATAAGTATTGGCTTCAGGTCCTACGGTTGCAGAGGATGATATGATCATGGGTGATGAAATAGAGGAAATAGTTTTGGATAGTAAGTTGGAGCAGCAGATAACTAATGCTATTGATTCACGCTTTCTACTGCAATTGGTAAGCAGTCTTGACTCTTAATACGAAAATTACTTTGGCTATCCTCATGAATTTAGTTTTTTATTTTCGATATCAAAGAAAGTGTTCAAAGTTTGATTCGTCTGAGCAGACTAATGTGTTGTTTGGAGGGATTTCCGCTGCCTGTGATCAACAAAATGAAGGACCAGATGATAAGGAGGTCGCAGCTGTTACTGCTGCTTGTGCTTTTCTGCATATTACTTACAATACTTTACCTCTAGAGAGAATCATGACTGTACTGGCCTATAGAACTGAACTTGTTCCGGTGCTTTGGAATTTTATTAAGCGATGCCATCATAATCAAAAGTGGTCACCCTTGCCTGAGCGTTTTTCATATCTCTTGGGAGATGCACCTGGTTGGCTGCTACCTCTGTCCGTTTTCTGTCCAGTGTATAAGTAAGATGATTGGTTGATTTCTGGCAGAAAGATGTTATGAACTTCCTGTTTCTTATTTTTTTCAACCTTAACTCGTTTTTGTTAAAATTTTGAATGGTGTTTTCAAATTGATGACTGACTAGTCTTGCTTCTTGGTGGTTGATTAGGCACATGCTTATGATAGTTGATAATGAGGAGTTTTATGAGCAGGAGAAGCCATTGTCTTTGAAGGATGTCAGATGCCTAATTGTCATTCTGAGACAGGTGTTTCATTTCGTAAAACTGTAGTTGAAGAGACTATTACTTAAACTGTGAAGCAGTTTTTACTTTTCATTCTGAAAAACATTTGTATTTGCTGGACTTTCATTAGATTTAGGACATGGCCTATTGATATGCTTCAATTCTTCTGTTTTATTATGTAAAGGCGTTATGGCAGCTCCTATGGGTGATTCCTTCTGTTCACCCTAGCTCTGGGAAATCTATCTCCAATACTTCTGCTCATAAGAGGCAACTTGTTGAAACTATTCAAAATAGTGTTGGTACTGTGGTCTCAGAGCTCCTATCCCAGGTAGATGCCTGTGTAATTTGTTGAATTGCTGACTTCCCATATGTTGGCTATTTGTCTTGTTTTTGATATTACACTTTTATCTGGCTTGTGCTCTATAAATATAAAAACAATGTTTCTTGAGGATAATGACATGCAGGAAAACATTATTCTCTTTTCGCCTTTCTGATTTTTTTCTTAAATGGGTCTTACAGTTGCAAGATTGGAATAACCGGCGGCAATTTACTCCGCCCACTGACTTTCATGCTGATGGTGTAAATGACTATTTTATTTCTCAGGTAATAGAATCTCCATTGCAGTTTTCCAAGTGTTGATATTTTTCAATGCAGCTTGTTTGTTCTGATCTCAATTATTCCTGGCAGGCTGCGGTGGAAGGCACAAAAGCAAATGACATATTGAAGCAAGCACCTTTTTTGATTCCATTCACTAGCAGAGTTAAAATATTCACTGTGAGTAACTAGCAGATTTTGCTTCTGATCTTTTAGTTGGAAACTGTTGGATCTTGAAGAACAAGCAGTTGACATAACTATCTTTATCTGAAGTCATTGGATTGGGAGGTTGGGAGTTACCTGGAAAATTAGTCTAACATTTGGATTCTTTTTCACTGATATTTAATTTTCTATTTGCTTTGCTTTGCTTTGTATCTTGGTTCTATAACTCCACCTACCAGTCTCAACTAGCATCAGTTAGGCAGAGACATGGGGCTCATGGAGTTTTTACCAGGAACCGATTCAGAATACGAAGGGATCATATTTTAGAAGATGCTTATAATCAGATGAGTCAATTGTCTGAGGAGGATCTTAGAGGACTGGTATACTTTACGCAAGTCTTATTTTCCCTCTTGAAACTGTCAAGAATGATATAATCATTTTTCTTTGCTTCCCTACAGATTCGAGTAACATTTGTCAATGAGTTTGGGGTAGAGGAGGCTGGTATTGATGGTGGTGGAATTTTCAAAGATTTTATGGAGAATATTACTCGGGCTGCATTTGATGTGCAATATGGGTTATTTAAGGTTGTTAATCTTTGCTAATGCTTAATTGGTATCTTCTTTCTGTATGCGTGAGTGGTTTCTTAATAAGCTGGTTGGGAGTTAGGAGGTTATCCATGGATTTTTTATTTTTAATTTCAATCATGGTAAAGATGCCAGCAGTGGCATCCTTACTTTTCTTCTACGATGGTACGATTTAAGATGGTATGCTTCTTTGGGGTTGAGCAGGTTGAGAAAGAACATCAGTATGCAATTCTTTCTGAACAAGGGAAAGATGAAGAATACTCAGATTTTCTTAACTGTTGTTTTTATTTATTTTTAGATAATAATGTGTTTGGCTTGATTTGTAGACCAAGAGAGTTATGCTCTCTCGATGGGATATTTCAATGATAAAGGTGGATTTAACACTTATTGAAATCTGAAGTTGGTATCAAATGTAGGAGGAATCATGGAATCCAAACAGAGTAATATGGCTGTTATGGAAAGTTCATAATCTTCTCGTTTTATTCATTTGAAGTCAAATTTGGTTCTCACTAGTAGAGATCCATTTTGTTATATATGTTAATTTGTCTAGCTTCTTATGTATTTTTTTTTTCTTAATAACACATGTTTCTTGACATACTTGGCATTCTTACCTAGGAAACAGCTGATCACCTCCTATATCCAAATCCTGGATCTGGGATGATACATGAACAGCATCTCCAATTTTTCCATTTCTTGGGAACACTACTTGCAAAGGTATGTCATCATATTACAGAGCCTAATCTGTATCTATAGGGCTTATTGATGTGGCTTAATGTTACCTTCCTCGTAGGCCATGTTTGAAGGGATTCTTGTGGATATACCATTTGCGACATTCTTCTTGAGCAAATTGAAGCAAAAGTAATGCTTTGAATGGTTTCCTACTCTCTGGATGGCCTCTATTTTGATTGTATTCTAGAGATACTAATAAATGCATATTCTCCTATCGCTAATTAGGTACAATTATTTAAATGACTTGCCTTCTTTGGATCCAGAATTATATCGCCACCTTATTTTCTTAAAGGTGATTCTTTCTTCTCCATTTCCCTTTTTCTTTCTTTCATATTTAATGGAAAAATATTTTACTTTATTTCTCATAGTCATACTTTCACATGATCTACACGTAGCCTTCTTATTTATCCCACCTTCTTTGCTGTGACTTTCAGCATTATAAAGGGAACATATCAGAGTTGGAGCTCTACTTTGTAATTGTGAATAATGAATACGGAGAACAAACAGAAGAAGAGCTGCTTCCAGGAGGCAAAAACATACGTGTTACAAATGAGAATGTCATCACATTTATTCACCTTGTATCTAACCACCGTTTGAATTTTCAGGTAGTGTGAACCTTCATTTCAAAATAGTTCAATGCATCTGTATTTTAACTTTCATGATGGTGACACAATGAGATGGCATCGTTGCAGATACGTCAGCAAAGTTCTCATTTCCTTCGGGGATTTCAGCAGCTTATGCAGAAAGATTGGATTGATATGTTCAATGAACATGAATTGCAGGTATTATCTTCTACTTCAAATCTCACAGCTGGTGCTTACTTTGCGGTCAATATAGTATCCTAATCTTACTTGAGGTCTTTAAAGCCTATCCTCTGGAATTACTTCACTTAAAAAAAATTAAGGTTATAAAGGGCAATTTTATCACATTATAAGGTTGGGTTTGCCAATGTACTTTTTATTCGTAATTTTTGGGCCAATTATATTTCATAGAATATTTTCTTAATATATATAAAATAAGTTTTGAATAGAACAATACATATAATGTGGATATTCCACCTGTAACGGAAGTTTGTTCATGTGGATTGCCATGTTGGAATAAATTATTATTTTATTTAATTTTATAATAAAATAAATAGTTTCCAAACATTAAATTTAAATAGAAAAAAAACTAATCTGAAGTTAGTTAGTCTTATGTCACTAATTCTCTTACTAAGAAAATGTACTATTAGTAAATAGTGGAAAAAAAAAAGACACCTACATATAAGGATTCCCTATTTTCTTTCCTTGATTTCGGGTTAATATCTAGTGATGAGTTATATTTCAAGTCAGTTGAGCTTGTCTGACCTATTAGCTTAAAGTTTTTGTAAAAAAAGAAATTCCATAAACCGTTTTTGGAAGGAAAATGTTTTTGGGTTTAATAGATATATTAAAAATAAAAAAGCTAGAACGAGTTAGTTAAACAAAAAAATCATTAGTCTCTAAAATGTCAAAAGGCCGAGAGGCGATTACTTCTCTCTATTCTTTTCTTTGCTTAGGGAAAAAAAGCAGTGTGTTTTTGCTTTTGTCTTCCTGATGATGAGCCTTCAAATTGTTATGCCTTGTGAACTGCAGTTTCTGATTGAGATTTGTAATTTTTTTGTGCCAAAATGCCTTTAATCATTGTTCTAATTTCCTATGATTTAACATCTTTCGTGATGATTTAAGGTCTTGAAAGTATTTATCACTTGAGTGCACAATCTTCATGTTGAGCTTTACGGAAATCGTAGATATCTATTTTTGGTTGCAGCTTCTGATATCAGGTTCACTTGATAGCTTGGATGTTGATGACCTTCGATGCCACACCAATTACGCTGGTGGTTATCACGGCGTAAGTTATTTACCCTCTCCTGATCTCTTTTTTGTTGGTTTAGGATGATTTATTTATCCCACGAGTGTGCTTTGATTCCTAATTTTATTTCAGTTGAAAGGAGAGGAGTGCAAATTGTTACTAAATTGACTTGTTACCCTATCTGATATTATTATCAAGGTTATTTGCTTTCAAAAGCTTATTTTTACTTATTTATTTGACAGGAGCATTATGTCATTGATACGTTTTGGGAAGTCCTCAAAAGCTTTTCACTGGAAAATCAAAAGAAATTTTTGAAGTGAGTTGCATCATCTGTGATCTGTGCTTGTTCTCATGTTGGCTACTTCAATTGTTAGCTTCAAGAATAATGAACTTGAGAGAGGATAAAACTAGATGAGATTTTTTTTAGGTTTGTGACTGGGTGTTCCCGAGGACCGTTGCTGGGATTCAAATATCTCGAACCTCTATTTTGCATACAAAGGTAAAATCATACTAAATGTACTCTCGAAATATGATAAACTTATCAGTCAGGTGGTTAACAGGAACATAAGTATGTGATAGGAAACTGCTTATTTCTCTTTTTTCCAGTATCTTATTTTTTCTTTAAAACCTTTTCCAATCAGAAATTAATGATTTTGCTGTTGACTTATTTACAGAGCTACTGGAAGTGCCTCTGAAGAAGCATTGGACCGATTACCAACATCAGCTACTTGTATGAACCTTCTAAAGCTTCCACCATATAGAAGGTTTGTCTCTTTGAATTGCTTACAATAGAGTAAGACATTGAGATAAAAAGTTTAGTCGATATCTTGGCATGAAAATTGCATTGCTATTTATGGTGATAGATAAATTAAACTGCAAAAGAATAGGATTAGCCATTCTCTTGTGCACCATTTGTCATTTTGCCTGTACTAGCTGCATCTTGGCTGCTTACTACCTCCAGAAATCTGATTATAAAGCTGCTCATCATTATCATGTTATATATATATAAATCGATAGATATAGATATTAATTTTGATTAACTTCCATATGATGTGTGCTTATGGTGCAGCAAAGAGCAACTGGAAGCCAAATTGATGTATGCAATAAATGCAGATGCGGGTTTTGATTTGAGTTGATGTATCCTGTGGATTCCAATCCTCTGCTGTTGCTAGGTTGGGAACCTTACTCATTTTGCAGTTATATTAAAGGTTGGGAGGACATGCTATGATAATCTCCTAGTGGTTTCAGAGATGCAAGCAAGGAGCCTTAAGAAGAATCAATGAGTGCTGGGCCAAAGGCTGAAGGCTAAGCATAACAGTGTATAGATAAATAGCTTGCTCCTTTAGTTGAAATGTACAAATGTGGAGACATCTGCATTTAGTATTCTTTCATCTCCTCTTTTGTGAAGGTTTAAGCAAACATATGAAAGAGGGAAGCGAACAGATATGGAATCTGCAATATTTATGAACTTCTGAAGATCACGTGTGCAGTGCAGCTGCAAGGCTCATCAAAACTACCAGGTTTGGTCTTTTGTCATTGTCAAGGTGTTCTTGATGCAAGTCGAATATATGTATAAATAAATAAATAAATAAATTTCTTGTATAATCATTTGTATATGAATAAACATTTAACATAATTGTCTGTTCAAACTTATGAGTAATACCCCCCTCTCTACGCCCTTGCCTTGCCCCCTATAGTTGAGCATGCTATTTTAAATAGTAAGCATTGCTTGGTTTGGGTATATTTTGTGAGGTTGCTAATGTTCTATCCTCCCTTGGCTTTTATATAGTATGATTAGGTGTAGAGTAGGCGAGCTAAGCCAAGTTTCAACAGAAGCTTCAGCTCGAGCTGGATTTGAAATTAGCTGTTCAAAATTTGGCTGGAGCTCAATAAAATATTGTTATAGAAGCTTGAGCTCGATTTGAGGTAAAATTGAACTAGTCGAGTTTTACTTGATTAAGCTTGTTTACATGATTTACATGTTTGAGTTTAGACTCGTTTCATATACAATATTTTTATATTTAAATAACAAAATATAGGATTTAGGGTTATCAGTCTCAAATTTCAGGGTTTAGGGTTGTAAGTTTATATAAATTAAGGGTAATAATTTAATATTAAAATGTCATAAGTTAATAGTTTGATTAGATTTTGTGAGCTGCCCGAATGGATTATTATGGTACATGAATTTGGCTTATTTGATGGTTTAAGTTGTTCAACGCTGAAGCTTGAGTCTTCTTTTACAGTGGAATTCAATTAGATTGCAAGCATAAGTGGTTGGCCACAAATCTTGTTTGTTGTAATGAATTTTACTCAATGGACTTTGTTATATAAAAGTTAGCTTAAATCTTGAGTTATGCACAGGCGGTGATTCTTTTATGTTACTAATTTGCTTTACAAGTATTTAAATTTAAGAGATGAATAAATTTATTATGATAGAGGTATTCTTATTCTTAATTTGAGAATATCAAATAAACATGCTTGGTCGTGCGTGTTCTGTTATTAATAAAATTAAGTATTTCAAGTTGGTCATGATTATTGCTTGTATATCTAAGAACTTTATTTGATATTATAATAAAGTTTTGGCTTAATTAAACGCTGATATTTGTTTTTAAACTATTGAATGAATTGAAATATTTTGTTGCTTAAGTAGTTAAAGAATTATTATCTTAGTAGATGGTTTTTTCTTGTTCGAGAAATTATTTCTTCGTTTAGATCTTAAACTTTCATAAAAAGTTGAAAATTTTTAAGAATATTTTTGAAATAGAATACTTTGTTAATTAATATATGGATTAAAACAACTGTTTTTCTGGTTTTGATTAAAAATAAATATGTATTTACAGACACTGAGAAAAAGAATAAGGTTAAAAAGTGTTTTAGTCTGTAAATTTTTCTGTTAAATTCGGGACGTTTTATTTTGTTACAGGGTTACGAATTAATCATCTTAGTTTGTAAATGTCACGTTAGTAAACTTGGTAGATTATTTGTAAGTTACTTGAATTATAATATATGTAGAGGATTAAATTTTATGAAATAAAATTATATAGATTTAAAACTCAACGAGTGGTTCTAGTGGTAAAGAAGATGTTCATTTTAGAGATTCGGATTCGAATATTTGTGTATGTAAGGTATGTGTGCTTTGTTGAAGGGTTAAGAAAGTATGAACATATATTATTATGTTAAATTTAAATAATCTATATATATATATATATATAGATTTAAATTTTATATTTACAAAGAATATACAAATTTGGAATTATTTTAATTATACAATAAAAATGTTGCCTAATCAGTGAAAGCATATATATTTTATAAGGAATAAGCAACATTTAATTTTTGTGTTTGGATTTTTTTTATTTGGTTTTTAAATTTTTAATGGTTTACATTTAATCTTAAAATTTGGCCATTTTTTCAAGTTGATTTATAAACAGGGATTTGTTATGGTGTGATGATGTAATATTTTTTAATAATATTATATTCAAAGATTTTAAAATTGGATGGATCATTGAAGGGGTGAAGTTAGGAAAATTTTTTAGGGATGCGTCAAAATTAAATTTTCTATATTTTTATAAATTTTAGAGAATTAAATTAAATTTTTATCATTTTTAGGATGTTAAAGTGTAATTTTATTTTTATTAATTTTAAATTTTAAAAATTTTAAAGGATTAAAATAAAAAATTTTCATTTTAAGGAGGGTCGAGATTTTTGCCAGTCTCTTATATTTGCCCTTGGTTATGTCATCGATTTTGAGTTTAATCAATTTAAATGAAAAACTATTAAAAAAATTACAAAAATATTAAAAATAGAAAAAAAAAATAGTTTCAATCATCTTTTCAATTGATTTGAGCAGTGAATTCAATTCTTTATTTTTTATTGATATCTAGATTGATTCTTAATCTAATCGAGCAGTCCAATTTTAAAAATAATGGTTATATCATTTAAAATTTTCAAAAAAAATTATATACAATTTAAAAATTATAAAAAAACTATATTTTAAAAATAAAAAAATATTTCAAGTGATAATGTAGTTTAATATCAAAATTGTTCTATGATTAGATTTTTTTTTTAACAATCTCACTTTGATAATATTTATTTTTTTTTTCGACACAATGCTTAGAACTACTCATATCCCTTTCCAACCCATAAATTTAAAATGGGTTGGGTCGGATTGGGCTCGAGTTTTGAATGAACCTAATTTTTTTGTCAAAGTCTATTTTTCGAGTCAAATATTTTTATCCAAATTCTCTCGAATTTTGGATATAACTTCGAGTCTGGATGAATAATCAAACTCATGAACAAGTCTAAATCAAATACGGACACTACACCGTATGTAAACAAGTTATAATATATTTTTACAACTAAATGCTTTTAACGTATACTCAACTAACCAATTTATTTCTCCAATTAATCATGTATCGATCAAACATATTTAAGGTAATTATATCTACCAAAAACAGAAATAAAGTGATTAGATTTGACTTGGACTACTAATCCTTTCCCAATTAACACCATCGACAAGGTAATTATGAAAATGGATCATCCCCTAATTGAACTAAATCAAGATCCCTCCAGAAAGAAAGTAATTAGAATGGTCCCTTTTTCCTTTTTCCTTGTTTCTTTTTTCTTTTCAACACGAATCCACTATATTTGGAAAGAAAGAGATTCAATTAAAAATGAGTTGTAAAAATTACCCAAAATTTGTTCATATACCATTTTAACCACAATTTCTCAAAGCTTATATATAGAGTTATAGACCTAACTATCCTTCACCATCTCAAGTCTAAGCCTAAGAAATAACCCCATAGCTTTCTGTTCTTTTCTCTTATTAAAGATGTCTCCAACTGCTGTCCATGGTGAGGTTCCCAAGAGGGCTTATGTAACATTCCTGGCTGGAAATGGAGATTACGTGAAGGGTGTGGTGGGTTTAGCCAAGGGTCTAAGGAAGGCTAAGTCCCTTTACCCTTTGGTGGTGGCTGTTCTTCCTGACGTGCCTGAAGAGCACCGTGAGAATCTTCAATCTCAAGGCTGTATTGTGAGGGAGATTGAGCCAGTTCATCCACCTGAGAACCAAACCCAGTTTGCCATGGCTTATTATGTTATCAACTACTCTAAACTCCGCATTTGGGAGGTAATTTAACATTCTTTAATTTCATTATTAATGCTATCACACCCATGCAATCCATGCACTTTTTTTTTTCTTTTTGACTAAATGATTAGTAAAAATTATAACTGTAGTTTGTGGAGTATGAGAAGATGATATACTTGGATGGAGATATTCAAGTGTTTGGGAACATAGATCACTTATTCGATTTAGAAGATGGGTACTTTTATGCTGTAATGGACTGCTTCTGCGAGAAAACATGGTCCACCACCCTTCAATACAAGATTGGATACTGTCAGCAATGCCCTGAGAAAGTGATGTGGCCTCTCAATGAAATGGGGCCTCCTCCTCCTCTCTACTTCAACACCGGCATGTTCGTTTATCACCCTAACCTTGTCACTCACCGTCAACTCTTGGACACCCTCCAACTCACTCCTCCTACTTCATTTGCTGAGCAGGTTTTATTAAAAACCATTTATTTATTTTTCTATTTTATGATATTAATGGTGTAGTTTATGATAAAATCAACTATGAAATTGCAGGACTTCTTGAATATGTTCTTCAGGGGAATTTATAAGCCTATCCCACCAGTTTACAACCTTGTCTTGGCTCTCCTATGGCGCCACCCTGAAAATGTAGACCTTGACGAAGTGAAGGTCGTTCATTATTGTGCCGCGGTAATATTTAGCTTCAGCTTGTTCTTTTTTCAATATTTAGATCCTTAAAATCAGCATGTTGATGTTATAAATATATATATTTATATGTTTGTAGGGATCAAAGCCATGGAGGTACAGTGGGAAGGAAGAGAACATGGATAGGGATGACATAAAACTATTGGTGAAGAAATGGTGGGATATTTATGAAGATGAGTCTCTAGATTACAAGAATGCTTCCATGGCTGCACCTGAAAAGCTTGGATCTTTGATCTCTACATTTACTGAAGATGGGGTGGTTAATCACCAGTGGACTGCTCCATCAGCGGCTTAAACGAATCTCCATAATCTATAATTAAAATTAATATGTTGGGACACTTAATTCAGTCTCTAAAAGCTATATATATATATATTGGGTTTGGGTGATGCCCCCATTAACTCTGTATTGGAAATAAATAAGTGATTTTCTATAATTTGACTTAATTTCCCTTTTTCTTTATGCTAATTGCTAATTAATCTCCTTAATTTGTGTTAAAATTTTATTTTTTGAAGAAATTAATTAAAGAACCATATGCATTAGGGGGGATATTCATATTGATTCTACCAATAAATTCTCAATATGGAGAATACTTTCTTATTCCTTTAGTGTTGTTTTTCAAAATATTAATTTAAAAAAAAAAATTTCTCAATATGTGTATTTTTGGTAAAAGGTTGTTATCGATTTTTCTATTTTAATATTGAGTAAATTGATCACTTTTAAAAAACCAGAATAATTTAATTCTTATTAATTTTAAAAAAGAGTAACTAAGGACAATTAATAACAGTGATAATGTTTCTATCAAAATTTATTAAATGAAGACCAAATGGATAAAATATGTAAATTTTGAGGATTAATTAATTATGTCATTAATCAAAATCATGTACAATTGAAGGAAAACAAACATTGGAATTCATAGCTTGAGACATGGGTAAATGATATCATTTCATTGACATTACATGGTTGGTGAAAAGTAAACGTTGTCACGGGTCGTTCGTCTTTGTGATGAATGACTTGATTACTATTTAATAGTAATTGACTTTTCATGAAGAAAAATGTAATGATTATCCTGAGATAAAATAGGATCATATTAGGAACGAATATTATTCCAAAGAGATTAAGGATAGCCTATGAGGGTAACACATTTATGACAAAGTTAGTGGACGAGCATTGATCGAGTTGCTTTCTTAATGGTATGTTGTTAGGGATAGCTCAGTCACGATACTATAGTGAAATGACTTCATAACTAAATGAGTTTATAATTAATAAGTGAAAAGATAAATTTTAACTATAAATCATTTGAGCCTCAATTGCATGTATCTAACTGGTCTCTCCGCTAGCTCGTTGAAATTAGAATTGAATTGTATGTTGAATCAAATGAACATATATGAATAGAAATGGTGAAAATGGAGAAATGAGAAATATTTGGAAATGATTATGGTTTTCTTTAAAATGAAAATGAAAATGAAGAAATGGAATCATTTGGAAATGAATGTAGTTTTCTCCAAAATGAAAATGAAAAATGAAAAATGAAAAGAACCTGCAAATGAATTTATGTTTTTCAAATTAAATGAAGTTCAAAAATAAGAAATAAATCATTTGGCCATAGTGAACCTTTGAATGTAGAAATATTAAATATATTTTCTCATAGATTCTTTTACGATAAAGTGGTCATGGTTTTAACAGAATTAGAATTGATTTGAGAAAATTATTTAATTGGAAAAATATTAAGATGTTTATTTTTGGAAATAAAAAAACAAATATTGAATTGAATCAAATTATAAAATATTGAGTTAAAAGCCCAGGCAATTTTTGTAATTGAACCCGATATGAGAGAGGCCCAAAAACTCTTCATGTTAATTAGGGGGACGACAAACCCTAATATTATTAACTAGGGTTCTCGCCCCTATACTCCTAAAAAGATTAGGAATTCGTTTTTCTAGTTGAAATAAACTTCTACAATTTAACAAAGGTTCTACGTACTCTCCCTATAAGGGTATGTTTGGTTGGCTCTAATAGCCATTCAATTACATGTGTATCCAGCGAGCCCACCATAAGCATCTGTTTGGTTTAATGGAATGCCTATTATAGGCTTATTCTATTATATGCTTATGCAGCAAAATCCCCAAATTTCTATTCCCTTCATTCAGCATCGATTATAGATTTAGTGCTTAAGGAGGACATCACCCGAAAGAGGCTCCTCACTTTACCCTCTCCTTCGATTACTGTCATAGCACCGATTACAGCACTGATTCAGTGCACCGATTACTGTCACTACCTTTCTTCCTTCGACTCCGACCATAGCAATCTTCACCTTCGTCGTAGCGTCCTTCAGGTAAACAGTTCTCCCTCCGCTCTTTTCATTTCACTCTCTACTAATTTCCCTGCCCTTTTTCTTTACTCATTTTTTTTGCTTTCTTCCGTATCAAAATTGCCCTTAACCTCAAAGGTAGCTTTCCTTTGCTTTCTTAGGGTTTTTTTCTCTCCATTTTCGTCTATTACTAACCACTACTGGGTTCTTTTCATTTTGCAGGTCTGGAATACCAGTACATACCCGTGAACTTGCTTAAGGGGGAACAATAGTCCTGGTCGGATTTTTTTTCTACTCTTTGCTGGATTCATTTTGCAAGTCTATTTTCATCTGCACCTTCTAATTTCTATGCAATTACTATGAAATTGGTATATGGAATTACTGTTTTGATCATGTAGATAGAGCGACATAAACAAACTCTCTTGCTGTTTTCACTGTCTAAGTGACTCACTATATCTTGACACTGTCTTGCTTTTAACTTTGAGATATGAGTTGTAATTTGTTTCTAATTCGTTAATCAAAACATTTTTGAAACTCGGAAAATGGGTAGAATTCCAATTTTGTATATTTGATTGTCCTCATGAACAACATATTAATAGAAACCAATGTTATATATATTTTGTATTCAATTTTTGCAAGCATTGAAGGCTAAATTGGCGTAAAATAGTGGAGAGCTTCAACTGAGTTGCTTCAGCTTAATTGATTTGGTAAAGCGGTTAGTCAATTCTCTGCGACATTTATTCAGCAAATTGAATGTTCTGTTTTCATCTGCACCTTCTAATTTCTATGCAATTGGTATGAAATTGGTACATGGAATTGCTGTTTTGATCATGTGGATTGAGATATGAGTTGAGTGAATCAAATGATATATATATATATATGGGAGAAAGGTGAGCTCCTCTGTGGCCTGAGCGCTTTTGCTTGCTTACATTCTTGCTATATGTCTATATATATGTTGTTGGTGCCCTGCCTCTGTTGATATTTTAGAGGTACGAGAGTATCTAAAAAGAATTTTTCTAAGATATCAATCGGCGTTGTTTTACTTATAACTGAACAACAATGGTTCTTATTTTTTAAAAGGAAAATTAAATCAGAATCAAATAGGATCATATTTCTAATCAAACAAAAAAATCCGAACCAAACTCCATTTGTCCAAATCTGGTTCAATAGGTTTTGAATTTTATCTTTTCATGATATATATATATATATATTGCCTTGTTAGAGACAAGTTCACCCATGTTTCAAGGGGATTTGCTTTTGTACATTACCATTCGGTATGACTTGCTTCTTTATGGCAATTTGACTGTGCTTTATATTTAAAACTAAGCACAATACTTGCAAATAAGAATGGGTTGTAAATGGTTTTCTTTATTATTAATATGATTACATGCCATTAATCTGCTAACTACCGGCATATAGAAAGTGGATGAGAAATGAATTGTTTGATAAAGACAGGAAATAGAAGAAAGGCCAAAAGAAGGGGCTATCCTAGGTGAGTTTGAAACAAAAGATGGAATTCTGCACCCAAAGCATTATCCTTGTACATTACATTGAATGAAGTGAAGAAAAAGATTCTTGACATGCTAAATAAACAATGTCAAACCATTAGTCATTGAAATTCCTTAAACCATCTATAGAAAGTAGATAATAAAAGCAGGGAGTATAAACTCATTTAGTAATAATTATTTTTTACATTAACAACGCAAACATCATCAACAACATCAAGTCATAGTACCCATAGCTTTCTTTATCACACACAATTGATAGTAGCCACAAAACTCTCAATCTCAGTACCTATAGCTTTCTTTATCACACACAATTAACAATAGCCACAGAACTCTCAATCTCAGTACCTATAGCTTTCTTTATCACACACAATTGACAATAGCCACAGAACTCTCAATCTCAGTACCTATATATATATATAAAGAGAGCAATTTGGAGCTAGTTTCATTGCAGCTCTGTTTTAATGTTGCTTTTCAGCTTTCCCGTCCGGTAGATTGTGATTCACTAATATTTGGTTTTCGTTAGATAGATAATGGTAATTGTGATATGTTGTTCATCATTTTCATAGGCTATCTAACGCTTCCGAGCTAAATGTGTCACAGTGGGCTATCTATCAATCTTTATATGAATTTTCCCTGCTTTGAAAGGCTTTAATTGTAATGTTATTAGACACCTACTAATCTTGGTCACATAAGGTCATGTTTGATTGCTTGATTATTTTCTTTTTCATTGTGGAGGTGTCTACTTTAATATATTTTATTTTAATCAAACATCAAATTTCAAAGGTAAAGTTTTATTTTATTAATATGAAGTTTTAAACCATGTAAAATACTTTATAAAAATAATATTAAAAAAGAGATAAAGAATAGTAATTCAAAAATGGTTGGCTGAGCACTAATGACGACAATGATTAATCATAGCTCATAAAGTATAACATTTTCTGTTAACAATGATTTATATTTGGAATTGTATTAAGTATATGATTTGAAGATTTATAACACTTTAATATCTTGCAGTAATGTCTCATTTACCTTTAATAGTACAAAGTGAAAGGCGTAGAAGAATTGGTCTTGCTGTGACAGTATGGCTGCAAATGTGCACAGTTGCAAGTTGGTTCTTAGTTTCATTGGCTACCGTCTATAGCCTACGTACTTATCGACCAAGGATTAGATCATATATTTTAGATTTTTATGCAAAACGAGATTATGTGAAAAGACTTGTATATGCTAGTGATGAGACTTGTATTGAACAAGTTAGGATGAATAGAATTACTTTTTTTAAACTATGTGAGATGTTACAAACTTTAGGAGAATTGAAGTCGTCAAGGAACATGCTTGTTGATGAGCAAGTGACAATGTTTTTACATATTATTTCTCATCACCTTAAAAATCGAGTTATCAAGCATCACTTTAATAGGTCTAGGGAAACCGTTAGCAGATCATTTCACAATGTTTTAAATGCTGTCATACGCTTACAAGATGTGCTATTTAAAAAGGCAGAGCCAGTTGTGGCTAATTCTACAGACCCAAGGTGGAAATGGTTCAAGGTATTAGAGTGAGTTTCAATATAGCTCGTACATCATTTTAGTTGATTTAGATTTAAATATAGTATCCTAACTCGAGGTTTTATACATTTCGTGTAGAATTGCTTAGGTGCTTTAGATGGAACCCACATCAAGATTAGGGTTCTAACAGTTGATAAACCTAGATATCGAATGCGAAAGGGTGACATAGCAACAAATATGTTAAGTGTTTGTACACCTGATATGCATTTTGTTTATGTTATTCCCGGTTGGGAAGGTTCTGTTGCTGATGGACGGGTTTTTCGAGATGCCATTAGTAGAAGACATGGACTGAAGGTTCCTCATGGAAAAGTGCAGAATTAATTTTTAAGATCATACTTTTTTCGAAAAACTAACCATGATAATTAGTTTTTTTTTCTTTTTTAGGTTGTTATTATCTAGTTGATGCTGGTTATACAAACTGTGAAGGATTTCTTGCGCCTTTTAGAGGACAAAGATATCATTTGAATGAGTGGTGTCAGGGTTACCAACCAAGTACTCCAGAAGAATTTTTCAATATGAAACATGCTTCAGCACGCAATGTTATTAAAAGATGCTTTGGGTTATTAAAACTTAGATGGGGAATACTTAGGAGTCCATCATTCTATCCTGTAAGAGTGCACAATAGAATCATTATTGCATGTTGTTTGCTCCATAATTTTATTCGAACCTATATGAGTCTTGATCCTATTGAAGCGGAGTTGGAAGAACAATTATCTAGTAATTTGATATATGAGGATGAGTCAAATATTGTAAACATTCATCCATCAGATGCATGGGCTACTTGAAGAATGGAACTAGCCAATCAAATGTTCTATGAATGGCAAACATCTAGAAATTAGTTAGGTTTATTAAAACACAGTAGAAGGTTAATTTCTTTATTTTATTTTATGTATCTAGTTTATGAAACTTTGGTGGTGTTTGAATTGTCTTTATGTATTGTACTAGACTTGTTAGATTGCAAATTTAATCTATTTTCTTTTGATTCGTCATGTGTTATAATTTTATAAAGTGTTGACCTTCTCATTCATGATATCAAGCCTAATTTTAATTTGTGTTTTTCTCTTAAGATAGTTATGTCAGGCTTTTCACAATCAACTGCTTCTTCTCAAAATTCTCGAGGAACTAAAAGAAAATGGGTTCCAGAAGAAAATGCTGCGTTGGTTGCTTGTATGATTGACTTGCACAATGTCGGAACCTTTAACGCAGATACAGGGTTCAAGGCCGGTTATTTAAATGAGCTAGAAAAGATGTTAGAAAAAGTTTTACCTCATGCAAAGTTGAAGGCTAAACCTAATCTTGAATCGAGGATTAGGACATTGAAAAGGGATTGGGCAATCGTTTATGACATGCTCAGTGGAAAAGACAATAACGGCTTTGGTTGGGATGAGCATAAACAGCTTGTTGTTACCGAAGATGCTGTGTGGAACTCGTATATAAGTATAAGAATTATTTCATGTCTTTATTATCTTGCTTTGACCTAACTTATATCTAATATGAATTTCTCCTTTTTTTATAGAGTCATAAAGAAGCTGGTCAATTCAGACATCGCAGTTTCCCTTATTATGACCAACTTACTGCCATCTACGCAAAAGATCGTGCCACTGGGAAAGATGCTCAAACAGTCGCTGATATTATTAAAAAATTAGATGCTGAAGATGTAGCTACTGCAAATACTCATAAAGAAAGAAACAATTACCATGAGTGTGAAGCTGATGTTTCTTTAGATGAGATGGATCTCTCAGGTAGATAACCGCAACAATCTAGAAATGAAGATGATTCCACGTTTTCAAAGAAGAAAAAAAAGATTTCTGATGCAAGTGAACAAATTTCTTCTACTTCATTTCTTGAGGCTACCACATTATTAGAGAAAAATATACAGACTGTTGGCCTTGAAATAAGTAGAAGTATTGCCTCTGAAGTGCTAATCCAACAAAAGTCAGAAATGATCATTCAAGAAAGTGCTCAAAAATTATATCCGACTTTATGCGAAGTAGAAGGATTAACTGAGGAACGATATTGTACGTTGAGCAAAATCCCAGACAATCCAACGCAAATGATCGTTTTCTTTAGTCTACTTTCTTTTGTGTGATTGGAATGGGTGAGAAGATTTCTTTCTGACCATTAAAAATCATGGTTGTGTTGGTGTTGTTTTGTTAACTTTTTGTATATGTAATATTTGGA
The DNA here is from genome assembly GCA_005610355.1 of Gossypioides kirkii. NCBI lineage: Eukaryota > Viridiplantae > Streptophyta > Magnoliopsida > Malvales > Malvaceae > Gossypioides > Gossypioides kirkii. Next base: position 9,261,803 of record CP032252.1, on the reverse strand, counting down.
TGGTAAAATGCATTAATAGAATATCGCAGACTGTTGTAACTTTTTGATGTTATAAAATTTAACATATAGATTATGACGTGTAGATTATGTTTGAATGAAAAATATAATTATCAAGCTATTTATATTTCTAATCTTTTATTTTTTAGTTTAGAAGATAATTAAATTATTTATTTTGTTAATGATATTTAAGCATATTATCTCCGCATCATAATTTAAAACTAAAAAAAATAAGTTTTATATTATTTTTCTAATATTATATATTATAATTTTTACTAATTCATATTTTAATAATAATTATATTAAAAATATTATTAAATTATATATTATTGTATTAAATTGTATTTAATAATAATTATGTTAAAATATAATTAAATTAATTAATATTTTTATTAAATTATATTTAATAATAATCATTAAAATTTAATAACAATAATCATCTAACTAAAAAAATTTTGTTAAGGGTACTTTAGTCATTTAAGCATTTTTTCTTATGCTATTACCGCATCATTCCATTCAACCAAACACATAAATATTATTACAGTTTTATTCCATTCCAATCAACCAAACAATTGAATTACTGATTACAGTCCTATTTCATTACAACTCTATTCCATTACAGCGAACCAAACATACTGTAAATATATGACACAAGTGGGGCTATTTACATAACTTAAAGATATTGTTATTTTGTTTGAAAATAGAGAGAATTTATTCTCAATTATTAAATATATTTTCTGAAATTACAATTTTCGTCGTTTTCTATTTGAGAATAGACTTTTCGTTTTTATACTTAAACAAAGAAAACTATTTCTAATTTTGTGTTTTGATTTGAATCGTTCGAGCCCACACTTGAAGCAGTTTGTAGTACGAAAATAGCGTAGAAGGTTGTTCAGTTAAAAACCGAGAACAACAAGGATCCATCTAGCCAAAAACACAAGTGCGAATTCAGTAATTGGTTTATTGATATAAATATTACAAATCAACTTGATTTTTAAAATTGTTATTTTCGTTATTCAAAAAAAACATTTTCTAATTGGATTTTTCCCAACAATCCATCGCCTACGATGACTTACCATTCGTTTGATTGTTCAACCTTCTTTTGGTTTGGGTTATGAATCGCCATTGAAAAATTTGAGATTACAAAAATTTCTAATATGTTTTCGATTCACATGATTTTCTAATTTTACAAAAAATAAAATTAAAAAACTTTCATGGAGATATATTCCGTGATCTAATTATAAACTTAAAAAATTTAACAACTAAATTACAACTAATCTAAAATTTAGAAACCACAATTTTTGACAAAATTATTTTATAACAAAATAAAATAATTAATATTCATACATTCACATATACAAATCCAAAGCATGCTAATAATGTTATCATGTCACTTCTCATCAATTTAATCAATCAATCAAGAGAGGAAAAAAATCGATAAATTAATTTACATTATAAACACAACACAACTTGACTCTAATACTAATTGTTGAAAAAATTCGGTCTAAAAAATAATTTTGTTGCATAACAGAAAACTAAAAGTTTTCTAAAACATGAGCAATTGTGTTATTTATAACAATAAACTTTGTACCAAATTTGTTATTGTTTCTTGGAATAGATAGTTAAAGTCAATTCTCGACTTTCAACCAACACAATCTTCTTTGTTATTCTCAAACATTGACTTGCTTAGAGAGTAGGTTCTAATTCACAAACCGATGAACACAAAGAAAATTTTCTATTGATATTCATTAAGAATAATAATAGTTCTCAAAAATTAGAAACCGAAAAATAAACTCTCTTAAAATTAAAATTTTATTAGAAGAATAAATCCCATTGAATTTTGACAGTATGCCGACGCCTAGTATGGTCTATGTTCAACCTAACCTATGATCTTTATTTATAGAAAAAATCACAAAAGTCTTACTTGAATAAAGATAAACAAAATAATAATGTTTTGATAGAAAAAACCACAATTTCTTACTGAGAATGGGGAGGGGTGACGCCATCCTTATTATGGGAACTAAGGTTGGCGCCATCATGCTACAAGATGGGTCATTGGGTCAGTTTTTTATATTGAATATGATCTTTTAATCAACTCAATAAACAAATTTTTATTTCCCAAATATTATTTATATAATTGATGGAAATAAATTAAATTCATTTTCCTAATTAAATTATTTTTTCAATCTAATTTTAATTCGATTAAAACCATGATGATCTAACTGAATTAAAATTTATGAATAAATATATTTAATTATCTTGTTCAACAAACTACAATGATTAATTAATTTAATTTTTATTTTAAATTTCAACTATTTAATTATAATCAATTAAATAATAATTTGAAGAAATTAATTTAATCTCGTGCAAGAAAACACATTAATTGAGAATAATGATACATGCTATCTATTTCTTTAATTCATCGTTTCATATATTCATCTCATTTATTCAAATGCAAATCGTCAAGGTTGTATCGAGCTAGCAGAATGACTAATTGAACATATATAATTAAGGTCCAATTAGTTGCTTTAAGGTCATAGTATTTTTGGTATTTTTAGTTTTATTAAGTTTTTGAAGTGAATATGTTTTATTTTAGGCTTAAGGGTGTAAGAAACACTCAAACTTAAAAAAAGAAAAAAGCAATTAAACCCCTACTTTTTTTTTTTTGCATTCACTTGAGTACTTAAACTTTCAAAATACATCAAAAAGACCCTCAAATTTTTTTTAAAAAAATAAAATTAAACCCTTGATTTTTTTGCACTCAATTGGATACTTGAACTGTCAAATACATCAAAAAGACCTTTTGACCGTTAAAGTTAACTACCCTTAATTTAACCATCCCACATCACAACCACAGCGTGACATGTGACAAAAACTTATAAGAAATTAAAAAAATTTATAAAATGCATCAAAAAGACCCTTTAACCATTTTTGCCACATGTCACATTGTGGTTGTGACACATGGTGGCTTTAATTAAAAAAAGTTAAAGACAATTAAAGTATCCAATTGAGTGTAAAAAAATCAGGGGCTTAATTGCTTTTTTTGAAAAAGTTTGAGGATCTTTTTTATGCATTTTGAAAGATCAAGTGCTCAATTGAGTGCAAACTGAAAGCAGTAGCTTAATTTTTTTTTTTAATTTTAAAGATCTTTTTAATACATTTTGAAAATTCAAGTATTCAAGTGAGTGCAAAATAAAAGCAAGGGCTTAATTGTTTTTTACACCCTTAAGCCTTTATTTTATTTTAAAAAAAAGGATCTACTTACACTAATATAAAATTAAAGTAATTTTACTTGTAATTTTTTATAGAATTCAACATCGTATTTTATGTTGCAATCATTTAAATCATGCACACTAAATTTGGCGTAAATTAAAAAATATTAACAATTTGTTTTATGTAAAAACTTTCAATCAATATAGATGATATTTTTCTTCGAAATGATAAAAGTATAAAATTAATTTAAAATTTTACATGCATGATAAATACAATTTTATTGATAAAATTAAAGATCTTTTATGCTCCGATAATTGGGCCATTCAATTTTTTGACTGGTATGCTCCAATAAAAGAGAAACATTTCAATATTTTCCAACAAAACTTTTTAAAATTTTAATCGTTTTTAGCTCTAAGTCTTTTCAACCTTTAAATTTTAATTTAATTCATTTATTTGCTTTTAAACTGATTATTTTTTTTATGTTGAATTTATTTCACCAGTAATTTTAGTCTTAATCTCCAAAACTAATTGCACTACCCATCCACAGAGTTGAGAACTTAACAAAAATGTTAATTCGCCTTTTTCTCCTTATTTGATTTCTTTATTATTGTAGGCTAAGCTAAGCTTCAACATTTTTTTTTTTTTTTTTGTTCAAGGCTAAGTTTTGACGTTTGAATACGCAACAAAGTCGATACCCAGTATGGACATTGGCTTCATCATTGACGACGTTTCTAAAAGAAGAGGACAAAAATGTTAATTAATATATCTCTAAGTCAGGAAGCGCCTACCGAATTTTGATTATATAATATTATATTATATACTAACGTATGCTATGTATAAAGAAATATCTATTGAATTTATATTCAAGCAGAACGATCACCCATTATTTGTAACGGGCTTTGCAAATATGTACTATTCCACTAACCGTTTTCCTTTAATGCCATTTACAGCTTCAACAATGCAAGCATGCAAAATTTGTAGCACTCAGCCAACGCTGATTCAATGATCCAAGATGGACGCTGAAACTGATGTCAGTGTCTCTGTTGGCACCCATTCCCAAGTTAGTTGTTGCTGCTGCCAAAAGTTGGTCTCGATGTAGGCACCTGTTGAGGAGACCAGGTGGGACCCCCTTCTTTCAGGCTCATTTCAACGGCAGTGCTATCAGTAACTGGTGAATATGGTTTGGTAACATTCTTCTTCAGCAACTCCTGTTTCATTGAAAGAAGCTTTTACTACCAAGAATAGAACTTAAATCTTAATAAGGATGATCCAAGGCCATGCTTAGAGATATTCCAATCTATGTTGCACCCATTTCAAGTTTTCAATATCTAAACCTTGAAAATAGCAAGAGAAGTCCAAATATAATATGGTGCAAAAAACCAAATGGTGTATATAAACAAAATAAAGGGGAAAAAATCATCTGGAAACTAACCTTTGAAGTGTTTTGTCCATATGTCTTCATTGCTCGTTCTATTGAAGTGTAAACTTCATGAGCCTGATGAGTATCTCGGTTGCATTTTACGACACGAGCTTGATCTCTTGTATCAGATGGTCTAGTCCTTAGGTAGAGTATGAGCCGTGAAGGTGGAGCTTTGAATTGATCTTTCTTTCCCTGTGTCAATTCCATTGTTGCCAGATCATTCCATGGTACATCCCACAATACTGAACATGGATCCCTCATCGGATTGAATTTCCTCTGAGTCATGTTAGAGCTTTGCTGAGAAAGACAAAATAAAATGTGATCCTTTAGTTTGATCTCCAGCTTCAATAATAACAAGAAGTCAACTATAAAGTCTTTCTGACAACGTTAGTTGACCTACTTGCAATAGTATTACTCTTTGATGAGTAACTATAATAATTTTTCCCTTTGGTAGCATGAAATAATCTTCATATGCATCTGATAATGCAAATTTCCCGCGTACTTTGAATAGATCAACCTGGCCCAAGAAAGAAGTTGACTGCGCCAATTGCAATATTACCTTCAAAAAAGGCCAGCAGGTTAAAAGAGTTGTACACATAATGTAAGCAGGTAATCATCAACAGAATTTTCATATTTAAATACAACACAAAAAGTAAATACAATACCATAACAGAAATGGAAGGACAAAATTATATTAGAAAAAGGGTCTTCTCCACTTGCCCTTTTAATTAATGTACTCAACCAACTATACCCGAGATGAGGGGACACAAAAAATAAAGTACCTGTCCTTGTGCTTTATACTCATCATATGGTCGAAGCAAATTATCACCACTAACTACACGAGGCAGTCTCCTGCGTAGGAGTTGGTCATCTGAAGCTATAGCCGATGCTATCTTCATTCTCATAGCATTTGCACCTTCAGTAGTTTTTGACAAAAGATCTAGAACCCCACTCACAGGCTGTGCAGCCGCGCCAATTATGCCCTTTCCAACACCCTGAACAAAGCCCTCAACACCTGAAGTTTTTGCACCTTCAAGAGGCTTCGTTAATATGCCAGTAACTCCTCTAAAGAGGCCTTTTGCTAGTGCTCCACCCCCTTCTCTAATGACACCACCTAAGTCCTCTACACCCTTGCTCTCCTGCCAGAAAAAAAAACAAATTGAAAAGGAAATGTCAATGTTCCGGGATGGTTAACTCATACCTGCACAGCACCAGACAAGTATTACCCAAGAATAGGTCCATTGGATGACAATTGACTTTAATAGACAGAAGATTATTAGAAACAGCATGAGTAGAAACAGGAAAAAGTTGACACTCAACTAATTGGATGATCATATAGTGTCTTAGGGAGAAATCTACAAGGGAAAGTCACCCCATTCAAAATTGACAGACATCTCTTTTCTCAGTTATTCAACAGTTATTACACACGTCATACACATCTTTCAGGGTTTAGGGCTATTACACACACCTTTCAAATTAGACCAAGCACCTAAGTAGCAAACAAAGCTCACAATAGCTTTATACAGTTTGCAAATAATTACAGCTGTTTAGACAAAAGAGCACAACCTAGAACAAAGAATGAATAGTCATCCAAAATTTGGGTTTGTGACGCACCTGTCTTTGTCGGCTTTGAATGAATTTCTTATCCATTGATAAAGCAGCCACTCCTTTACTCATATGACCAAGAGCACTACTTGCGTTCCCCAATATATCAAGGCCTGAGAGCAACTGAAGTGGTTGACCAAGAAGATCCTTTTTGATGTTTGAAACAGCATTACTAATCATAGTACTCTGCCTCATGCACACATTCTCATGAAATCTTTGATTTATCTTGACCTGTTTATTCAAACAGTTGTTATCACAACGTGCATAACTAACCACAAAAAGCTCATTAAAATTTAGAAAATTTCGAGATACACATAGCTCAAAGATTTTCCAGGGCTACTGCATCCATAAAATATTACTTAATTAATTGAAACATAATAGTTAATAGAGTCACAGTTCAGTGTTACGCAACCAAACCCTTGTAATTACCAAAATAAGTTCTATCAACAAATTTACTGCAACTTAGAGATATGCAGTTGGAGGCCGTCACTCATAAGAGATAATTATACAGCAAATTATTTTCTAGCTTTCATATACTTACATAAGTGGCTTCTCAGATCCAGCCAGGGAATTGAAGGTCAAACTACTGAGAGATATACAAATGAGGAAACAAAAGGTGATTGAATGTAAAACTTACAGTCATATTCTCAGTGTTCCCTAGTGCAGTCATTAGGGATGCCCAGAAGCCAAGTACTCCCCTAGGCCTTTGACTAGGTGACATAGTCATTGACACTTTAAGTCGAACTTCTGATATGTTGAGAACCCTGCAGTTCCAGTTAAATACAGGTAGTAAGCGCCAAGTAATCATGTACAGAGCAAAGCACATTTTTTAAAACGTAAATTGAAGAATGGTCCACACATACCCAATTTGAATAATTGGATCAACTGGAACAGCTGTAGCTTTAGCATCATATAACCTACTGAAATTGACCTTCTGCATCATCTCATGTATGCGCCATATAATTGGCTCATGAATGTTTATCAAAAATGAAGAATTATCAGGGCCCTGGTCAAAAGCCAATAAAAATGAATATGACTATACAAGTGACAGAGATGGTAAAAACTAATAAACTCTACTCATGATGTTGAGATTTACCATGCCCACATCAAAACCTATATATGGATAGACACAGAGATCCAGTGATCCATTTGTCTGCAGAGTCACAGAAATTTTCATAATATAATCAGTTTCCTGCCCAATTTTCTGTGGTCTGAAGAGAACTGGAGTTGGAGTTAACGGCAACTGGTTATCCATTTGAATTCCTCTCATTCTTAATTTGAACCTGAAATAGCAAAATAATCCATAAACATTGACAAATAATTAGAAAACAGAAAAAGGTTTTGGTATAAGAAACTAAAATTTTGGACATCTGCTCTGCCTACATAATAACTAGACGGTTTATTAGGTTGTCTGCAGAACAGTGTGCGAAAAAGAAGAGTCATGCTAAATCTAAGGTTTCCATTAAAAACTTCAGAGCCTTCTTTGAGGTTGAGGTGTGAAAGGGGTATCCCAAATTATTTAATGTACACAAGTAAGCTTAGAACTTCTTAACGCTCAACATGAACATAAATAATTTATGCTTAAAAGAACTCATTAACTGTGTAATTTATACATAACTTAAAAGAACTCATTTAACTGTGTAATTTATACATAATTGTACTAGCAATAAGTATCCTATAAGAATTGAATGGATCAAGGAAAATCCACAATGAGTCAATAGACAATTTATCACTTGAAATAGAATTCCCAATAAAAACAGAGCATCATTAACTCAATGATACACAATAATTTCATGAATAAAACCAATTTGAATTTTTTATATAGCGCATATAATGAATGATTCAAATAAAAAATGTACAGTTTTTCTTTTTCTAAGAGAGCAATTCTTTGAGGTACAAGCAAATTTGTGTTGTGATTACATAAATCTTTCTCTATTGCAGCATTGCAGAATTTATTAAAGCAGACATACCTGCTACAACCAGATCCCAAGCCAGTTGAATATGCCAAATGAAGATTTTGCAGTGAAAGGTATAATAATTCCTCAGGTGTATGGTCAATAATGGACACCCCAAGCTCAGAAAGTTCAACAATAAAATGAATCTCACATTCTGATGCAGACTGCAATTGTTGTTGCCAGGACTCATTTCTAGAGAAGTCTGATAATGAGGACGAAATTCTCTGTCCAATGATTGCTGACTCACTTTCAGGCATCCAGTCACTGATCTTAACAACATTTAGTTTTTCTTCTTTTAGGATGGTAACCCGTAAAGCTCTGGCAGGGCCAGTCACATCAACTGGTAGGTGATCAGCAATCTCATCAATGTTATACTTTTCTGACCTTGATGGGTCAGTCCCATCTACAAGGATTTCCAACAAATGCCGTCGACCAAGATCTTCCCATAAGAAAGAAACAGCAGTGTTGGGAAGAAGAAAGTGCCATGAATCACTGGTACCATCAACTTGACGGCAGCGAATTGGTAAAAAGATGGAACGATTTTCAATCCTGTCCCAAGAAGATAAATCATATTACAAATGAATATAAAAGAAACATGAGAATTTTAGAAAGTGGATTAAGCATGCAAAACATGAAAATCCGACCCAAGCTGAAATGTGTGCTGGAACACATCCAAAAGGCCCTGATCCAACCTTATTTGATTTGGTATTCATGACCTAAACTTGAACACGAGTTTGACGCAAATGGACCTGAATAATCCAAAACTTCAATTGAGCATAACTTTTATTCTTTTCTCTTTCTAAACTTCAACTTAAGACATAATATATATGTCAAATGGTGTTATCACACATTTGTTAAGTTTTGGGTTTATCGTGATCTTATATCCAAGTTGAGTATAGTGTGTTTTGCTCTTACTACCTATTACCCCATGTGAGGCTGTCCAAATGCTTGTTGAGCTACATGTGATGGGGGTTTTAATCCGCATCTGTTAAGTCTTGAGTTTTCTATTATCTTATATTCAAGTTGGACTTATTGCCAATTGCTTTTACATTGGATGATCAATACTAAAATATAAATCATCTAAACAAATGACTAGGTGGTGTGGTTTAGGGGAGAAAACAGTAGTAAATAAACGAATTAGGGCTGAACAAATGAATAGGAAAATTTAGGGTTACAGAAAGCCTCTAGTTTTTTCTATTAATTCAATAATAATAATAATAATAATAATGATAATTATTATGGCTGTAAAGCCTACAACTTATTTATATATACTTTCTTTCTTGCAAGTAAAGTTACTAGACTTTCATGTAAACAAAATTTTATCCCTAGCCCTAGGTTTAAATCCTAATGATACTTAATAACCGTAGCCGTATATAATATATATCCCATAGTTAAATAAAATATAATAAGATAAAACTGACATAATAAAATATTATAATAAAAAGAAAAGCTCCTGCATCACTAGGACTTGAGCACTGTTTGAAATTAGTTAAGTGATGTTATCCCACACCCATTAAGTATTAGGTTTCCTATGGTCATATATGAAAATTTAGCCCCTTAACCTATTATCAACTAGTTTTAGGTTGGATGCTTAACATGGTATCAAAGCCCATGTTTGTTTTGTTCTTCCTACCTAATCCCATGTAAAGTTGATGACCCTTGGTGAGGTTCTTCACATGTAGGCCTTGAGAGATACACCTGGGGAGAAGTGTTAATTGGTGTTATCCCATACCTGTTAAGCATTAGGTTTCCTATTGCCTTACATTAAAGTTCAGCCCCACCACCTATTACCAATTGGTTTTTAGTTAGATGCTTAAGAAAATATTTTTAAAAAGTCGACAACCCAGAACTGAGCAATTTGAAACCCAAAGTTAACCAAAATAAAGATGATCATACCATAACCAAACCCCAAAATGACTCAACTTGCTGCTCCAACCAGAACTCAACTCAACCACCAAATTGCCACCCTTATAAGCTTGGGAATTAAGAGTAGTAAATGGGAAAAAGTAAAGAGAATAAAATGGAAACATAAAATCCTCTACCCCATCAACCATTCTGTGAGTATTTAAGTAAATTTTAAAAGTATGTAACATAGGTGTATCATGTAACCTGTAAGGACTTGAAGAGGAATTAGGGCGGAAAATAACTTCGTAGCGTGAGCTTTTTGTTCCACTCCTAACTTCAACCTTAAAAAATAACTGATCGCTTCCATTGCCATTTTTCAAAGAAACACGCATCATGCCTTCATTAGAAACACTGAACGGTGTACTCCAGTCATATCCATCTACACGCAACTGAAATAAAAAAAAAATGTCCATTCAGTTAAAGTGGATACAATGACAACGACGATGATGATGATGAATGACTGATTTACACAACCTTCAACAGCTCAAGTTTTGAAGAACTCTGCCACCCAATTGGTTTTGGAGGATCAGTGGGATGGATCCATTCCACTGTATGAGAATCACACTGCCGCAAGCAAAGGCTTAAACCTATCCTGTTGATAAACAGCATGTATGGCTGAAGATGAATGACCTGAACATCAACCATTTTTAGTAGTTATTCACCAAACAGTATATCTATAAATAAACATTAACTATTTTTCAAGTTGTTTCAAAATTTAAATCAATATAAACTTACAAATCTATAAATAACATCCTTTATATTCTAATTCAATACTAGTAGAAGCATGCTGAATAGTGATGATTTACAAATCTATAGGTTACTCAGATGATCTACAGCTAAGAACGTAGTCTGACCCAGAATTTCCAGGTCAGTAAATGCCAACACAGGGATAAAGTACGTAATACACAAGGCAAGAACTGTTTCTGAGACCGAGGCTGCAATGATCTTAATGCCTATCGGCAATTATATCTATGCCAGAGGAGAGAAAAGGAAAGATAGCATAGTTTATAAAATCTCAATTAAGCATTAAACAAAAGAATGTCAAAGTTTATAAGGATGGCTACAACTTTCAGAAGTAGAAACACTATTACGGAATTACTATTATTATTATTTAGGAGAGAGAGAGAGAGAGATGCAAAAGAAGAAGCCCCAATGAGGAAAAAAATGTGTTAAGAAATAAAAGAATAAAACTAGGATAGTATTATTGCCAGAGAATGGAACCAAGAACCACAATAAAATTTGAAGCAACAGCAATTTTTTAAAGACTGGTTTCCACCTTTGTTCTGTCTGAGGTCATATTCACTATAGCTGAAAGCTTATAGTACGACCCATCTGAACCGAATGCTTTTACAGCAACGCGTTCCTGGAATAGAAGTTACATTTCAGTTAGCAACACCAATATCTGAAACACCACCAAACAATTTAACAGAAGCAGTACCCCTCTCCACCAACCCCACAAAAGAGAGGAAACAAGATTCATAAGTACTTAAGCATTTTGATTCTTGACCTACCTTCTTTTCAAGCTCAAGAAGAGAAATGCCAGGACTGTAAATTTCAGAATCTCGAATAGCCACAGAAATGCCAACCCGTGGGGACACATATGTATCTTTCTGTGATGGAAACAACATAACGCCACTACGACCAGCAGAGTCTTGTGGGGAAAGCATACTTGCTATTGGACTGGTGTCCTCAACAGCTTCAAGTACTTGGATGTTTCTCCTCAGACCAGAGTTTTTCCTTTCCAATGAGTAAGAAGGGGTCCTCAAAACTGTTCTAGCAGATTTAACTGCTCTAGAGAGTGAGTGTGAATCACTGTCTACACTATCTGAACCTTCAATTTCTACCACCTGATAAGCTAGACGCAGAGATGAATCATTGATGATCCAATATGGAACAAAAAACCTTATTGTTTTTGGCGCGGCATTGGTACCCCCCATATCACTTTCAATGCTCACACGTAATCTCCTGTAAAACCATGTGATGAGATCACGGACTACGTAAGTCTGAGGTTTTTTTTTTACTAGGAAAGAAAAAACACTTAAAAGAGAATTTACAGCCTACCGTTCACACAATTAGTGACTAATTTATCCCTTTACCGTGAAAATTTCATCAAAGTACCTTTCTTTCAGTAAAATTTTTTTAACAAAGTTGATCATGAACATGCATGATCAAGAATATATATATATATTCCTTTCACTTATCTCATGAATCCAATGTCAGTAAAAGATATAGAGAAACATGGCATCAAATTTGACACCATTCGCTCAGGTTTCTGTACACTTGAAACTAACCATTATCAAGTAGCAAACATACATGAGCAAAATATAGTTTCCTTCCATTTCTTTTCATAAGTAGCGAACTACACCTAGTGAAGAATGGGGGCACCAGAAAAGATCATGCATAAACAATCAGACAAGGATTCTTACATATTTAAGATCACAACAAATTTACATCTGACAAAAACCTATAACTAATTTAGAAGGGGGATATATATAAGTAGAAAGCAACAAACCCATTATACAGAATTTCTATACCAATATCGAATTAGGATTCTTTATATATGAAGGATGTAGTGAAAACCAAATGTTGATCTAAATATCAAAGTAGAAAATAAAATGAAACCATAGTATCCTTTCTGATACCTTGTGTATTGAAATAGGTGTATGTAAAATCTAAATTGCTTAAATATGCATTTGTTCTGAGGGAAAAAATCTGTCAAACCAAAATAAAATTTCTGAAAGAAGGTTAAGTCCAGTTTGTATTAAACCTCATTCATAACAATTAGTATTTGAATTAAGGGAAAAAGGACCCAAATATTGCAAGTAATCAACATAGGAAAAGAATGTAGCAATTTATGCAGTATCCTCCCATACTGACAAATCAATAAGAGATGTAGGAAGGAAAACTTTTAGGGGCTCCCATCCATGAAAAGAAAAAGAGACAAACCTTTTACTTCGCTGGTGGAACATCCAGAAAGATGAAATGTGAGCACTGGAAGAAAGATCCAGAATAAGAACTGGGTCCTGCAAATAATAATGCATTGGCCACAAAGCTTTAATACACATTGGCTTGCAGATGAGCAAAAACAATGCACTGTCCAATCAAAGTAAAACTCATTACCTTTTCCAAAACCCAACCACCCTGTACACGAAATGTAAGATATACAGGTCTTCTGATGTCCACTGAATAAATTTGAGCACTATTACGTGAAAAAATCATACCATGCTCTCGCTCAATATAGTTCCCTTCTTTTTCTTTTTCCCATATTGTGAATGCAGCAGGACAAGGAAGTCGATTTTCCAACTTCAATGGAGAATTGACAGATATCTTCCAGTCATAAACAGGTTGATTAAGCTCTGTAGGAAGGGCTGATGCATCTGCACCTACACTGAGCCATATCTGTTTACTCCCAACAGTAGGGCAACAACAAAGAAGTACATCCTTCTTCTCAAGTTGACTCAAATGAAGAGCAAAGTTGGGCATCTTGCTTCCTTGTGGAAAAGAATCTTGACTATATAGTGAACCTAGATCCAAGAAAGGCTGGTCCTTTCCACTAACGAAACTAGAACTGACACCAGCAAAAATGGCACGACCCCAAATGTACGGGGGCTGAGGATGATCAACACAAGGACGAATGCGTAAACACTGATCGGATTCTTTAGATGTACTTCTCCATGGTAAAACCGTAGAACATCCAGGACTTATTATAACTGCTTGGTCATTTCCCTGACCAAAATTTGGTTGACAGTGTTGATTCTCAAAGATTTCTTCTACGACTATGTTATAACTGCTTGATCCTGAATCCTGAATCATTGATGCATGACATACTGAAATATCCAAATTAATATCAGAATCATTTACAACTGTCGCAAGGCCCCTGAAAATAGCATGCTTCTTTCCATTTTTCATGACAACTTCCATTGCAATAAATTCCCTTTGCAATGATTTTGGAACTACTGACAATGGAAGCAGTGAACGAATGCTCTCCCATGAACCCTCTTTTCCAACCCTAATCCAGAAACCAATATCCTTAGGAGAAGCATCCTTGCTTTCTGCATCTCTTTGAAAATTTGCACTTGTGTTCCTCTCAAAATAAGATGTCGAAATAGAGAGGTATCCATGGTCATGCGTATCTTCAGTATTGTTGGACTGAACCAGTAACAAAGGGACAATAAATATATGTCAGATACTAACATCCATTGAAACAAAGAAATATAGAACCTTTTAGACCAAAGATGCAGAAAAGAGGGGCTCACCTTTCTCCTCAATGGATATAATTCAACATTCTGAATATCATTTATTTGAGACAGAATCCTTGATGAAGGTACCTTCTTTAAAATACTGGCACCATGTCCAACAGGAAAAGAAAGTGCACCAACAACTTCACCTGCTCTATTAAATTACAAGATCAAGAGAATAGACGTATACATGTTCAAGTTTGAGTAAAGAGGATGACCGAATATTTGACGTATTATAAAAAAATTTAAACCTAGAAAGATCATGAGACAGAACTAAATAAAACACAAATTAAAACATATTGGGGAACAAAAGAAGAGAAGAATAACAAGTGAACCACACTATAATGAATAGAAAAAATCATCATACAAATTTCTATGGCTATATAAATAGTGTTCTTGTTACCAAAATATACATGAAGATAAATGCAACAGACATCAACTCATAAAAGTATAAGAGTCACACAGATTTAGCATCACAAGCAACAAAAACAAAAAACAAATTCAATATCTAGTTTTACGTCAATTCCCATTTTAACTCAAGTTCATGCACCAATAAAACATACCTTTACCAGCTTTTGCTGAAAGGTTTGTTACCTCCACCTCCAATTTTGCAACCCCCTACGACAGCACATGCAAAAATACCTTAGCAATTGGGAAATTAACAGCTAGTGCTTACCAGCTCTCGCGAAACAGAACCACATCACAGATTTCCCTTAATTGTGCCTATCATAACATGACATTTTACTGGGATGGAGTATTTTACTACTCTTAATTAGCAAACATACCTTAATTCCAGAACAATGTGAATATATTAGCAATTTTTACTGAAGACCACAAACTAAACCATGCCTACTGTAACAGTAATAAGCGAAAACAACAAAAACAAAACAGACCTTTCGAGGAACTTCGAATATGAAAATTTCGTTCCACTTTGCAATGCCTTTATTTTGATACTCCATGTCTGAAACTAAGGGCTTCACACATCTTGTCCTTGCACTCTGAGGGAAAAGCTTTTGCTGATCTGTTGCTTGACCATCAATGACAAGGCGCAAAACACAAAAGAAGTTATGGCTATTACCATCATTGATTAAAGGTAAATCCTGCCAAATATACCGGGTCATATTTCTGTTTACAAGTAATTAGGCTACAAAGAAAAAAGAAGAGAACTCATGTTGCAAAAGCATCAATCATAATAGAACCTTAGCAAAAAGAATCTGCACAGCAACAGAATAGCGTGCTTCCCTAGATTCCTCTGCAACATTTAACCTGTCTGAGAATCTTGGAGGTGGAATCCAAATTGAAGCACAGTCACCATGATGAAGTTGGTCAACCACATTTGAATCTTGCTCAATTCTTTTCAGGAACAGATCATCCCCAAGCTTATTCTCTACTGTCAATGTTTGTAAATCCTCTTCATCCAGGGCAGAGAAGGCCATATCTTCATGTCCAGAATGAGCACGAGCCTCCTGAAAAAGAATAACTAGTCAGATGTTTGAAGACGCAGTATAGAAATCAGCTCAGCATCTTCTTAAACCAAAATCAAGATGCAAATTCCAATTGACCTCAATCAGCTTGGTCGCTTTTTGCTCAAGCTCTAACTGTCGTCTCCATGATAGAATGGTCCCTACTAAAGTTCCAAGATTTGCAGCACTGACATTTACATTGACAATGTTGGTGGCAGCGATGCGCATCCTCTTCCCAAGTCTTGATGGTGAATTCACATCCGCATCATATGTTTCGAACCTTAAAAAGGAAAAAGATAAATAATTATTACAAAGAACACCAAACTCATTAAAACCTTGTGCACTTTTGCGACTCTCATTAGGGAAAAAATAGTAACTAGAACAAGGAAGAAACGAACTTGAATATGCCATCAAATGGCTCCACCAAGGGCTCCCATGCTTCTAGTTGTGTATTAAAGGTTGAAGCAGCAATAGAAGCAACGAGGACTGCATTCATAGCCTCCACCCGACCGTGTGTCGCCAACTTGATATTAGCAATAGTCACATCAAATAGCGGTGTCATCTGAAACAGTACAAATACATCACAAACAAAAGGCAAATCATGTCAAAAGGCCCAGGTCATTAGTTTAGAAACATACCATTCCATGTAGGCTGTCTAAAACAGTTAGAGAGAAGTATCTTAGTTTAATCTCAGCAGTAATGTTTTCCCGTGTCTTCGGCTTCACATAATCACCAATAGTGTAAGCCAACCGTGTTGATGGCTTTTTTGTATCAGAACATGCAAGAAAAGTACAAGCCTACAGAGAAACAGGAAGCAAAACATTATTATTTTTCTTTTCTTCCAAGTAATATTCAGACAACAAATAGCCATGGAGTAAGATTATATCAGATCTGAACTTCAATAAAAAAGCGTACTTTTTAATAGACATTTGTTTCATTTTTAAAAATGATAGACAATCATGACGAGCATTCTATTTACCTGATTTTCAACTTTCCAAAGGCTCCAGCACTGGTATGCCTTTGAGGTTGAAGATTTTGAAATTGGCACTTCAAGAATGTTGGCTGGGTTAACAAGATCCATCCTTGGGCAGCACAAAAAATCCACGCATGGGGTTTCATCTGTTCTGGACACCACACACCCCAAAGAAGCATATCCAGGGGGAGCAATTGGGTACCAGAAGAAAACTTCATCAAAACCTTTCCCTGTAATTTGGGCCACTTTTATAAATTTTACCGGCTTCGCAGAGATTTCTGGATCATCAGACTTAAAGATCATACCCTGAGCAGGGGGTTCTAAGCTGGAAAAGGGGAAAAAATACAATGGCAAGTGTCAACAGAAACTTATAAAGAGACCAAAAGATATCTATGATAAAGTGCTTAACAAAGAAACGTTCCAATATAAAGAGAACTAACCCTTCCACAATGCAATCACCCACTGTGGCATAACCACGACGAGATATAGGCCGCCAAATTGACACCGGTCTACGTTGTTCACTGCCTACATCCCACCACATTCTCTCAAAGTGACGGGTTGACACATAACAACTACTTGCTTTTGATATTGACCTGAGAATGTTCCATCCAGATGAACTAGCGCTCTGGTCACTTTTTTGCTGACTAGCACGACCATTATCCACAGCAAACCCAGGAATAGATTCCTTAAGAGATGCATAGGACAAAACTGAATTCCAGAGTAGTAGATGACTCAGGTCAGAACTATTTTCTCTGGAAGGGCATGTGGTTGAAGAATGGGCAAAAAATGATCCAATAACATTGTCCAAACGCCAGATGCTAAATCCAGAAGCAAAATGCTGATTTGATGGTATGGTCAGCATGCATTCTGAATAAGTTGTAGATGTTACAAGGTCAGAGCGCAGGCAATATACAGCATGATTTGGTGGTGGATGTTTGCCTATATTTGCTATGCAACCCATTGAAGTATACCCTGGGGGCGGAACTGGCATCCAAAG
This sequence comes from Gossypioides kirkii, assembly GCA_005610355.1. Lineage (NCBI taxonomy): Eukaryota > Viridiplantae > Streptophyta > Magnoliopsida > Malvales > Malvaceae > Gossypioides > Gossypioides kirkii. The sequence continues at coordinate 9,244,037 of CP032252.1, read as the reverse complement.
GGAACAGTCACTGTCAACATCAGAATGGCCATCCTCTCCTTCCAATCCATGGACACGAGAGAGAAAGCCAATAAGATTAAAACCTACTGGTTTCCGCACACGGCCATATGTATTACTTACTGCTAGTACAGCCTGTGAAGGAGGAATTGTCCTAGAGAACAATAGAAGGAAAACCATATTAATAGTAAAAGCTTAAGATATTAATGAAAAAATATAAATGTGGCAGATACAAGTAATTACGTTAAAAACACCATTTAAATTTAGGAAAGCTGGATATATCTTTCTTCAAAAAGTAAACTCAGTGAAAGAAGCAATAGCCAGAACAAAGTGCAGAAATAAAAAGAGCCATTAAATATTAAAGAAAAAGAAAAGAAGAGTCAACAGAAACATAGAAGAGCATTGATGTCAAAGAGAACTAATATTAGTTCCAAATCTTGAAATTTTACTAAACTAAGGCTCGTAGTAAATAATACTAAAACTGTCAAGCATTTCCATCTTAAAATATCAAAAAGAAAAATAAATATTCTCATCAAAGACACCTTCCTAGCCCCACTTCCCAGTCATAATCTATCTCAGCCAAAAAACATTTCCCCGGAAATCAAAAAAGACCCATAGACAGATATTCAGCCTAAAAACAAAACACACTCCATTAAACACCCAACTCATCCTCAGAAAAAAGCCCATACATCATTCCCATAGAGGTAGGAGTTAACAGCATAGACCAGGATTTCGTTTTAATTGGGATATATGCCATGGTTGAAACATGGAAAATCGTCTTTTACCTAGATGTCACACAATCCCCCAATATAACATAGTTTGCTGGAGCCTGTGGCCTCCAAATAGTAAGATTGTTATGAGATCCATTTTCTGCAGACATATTAAAACAAGACAGAAAGAGAAAACCAAAAAAAAAAGTTAAAAAAACAAAATTAAGAGAAAGCATCATACTATTTCAACTAAATTGAAGAAAACCTTTAGGTGACACCCAAATTCTGTCAAAATTGATGCACGGAGCTAGAGGAATTGCATTCCCAAACTGTAATGCTGCAGCTGCTTGGTTCAGTAGGTTAAGTATAAGAGAAATTGCACCTAATGAAAGATGAATACAAATATCAGTTAACATCAAAGACATGTTTGTTTTGTCTTTGATGGAAGTATATCCCCCCGAGATATCCAGTGGATCCAGAATGATAAGACCAGAACCAGCCTCAACGGTCAGATCCTTCACCAGAGCACGAATCCAGGTATCATTTTCCTTTGATGCATACCTGTTCATAAGATAAATATACAAGAGACAACATTTACATTATTCTGACCAAAAGCTTGATTTTCATTAAAATACCAAAAGGATATTGTTCAAAAACCATGTATGGAAATAAACATGAACATTCAGAAAAATAAAAGGGAAAAATATAAAGAGAGACAGAGAGAGAATGCTTACACTAATATAGAGACTAACAAAAACCAACAGAGAGAAGTTACTGAATAGCATAACAACATTCAAGTCAATAAGACCTATCATTAGTCATGTATATTAATAGTTCCACACAAGATATTGCACACAACTTACATGTTATGTTCTGTTAAGGAAAAATAAATAAGATTGTAATACAGTTAGTTATAGTTACTTCTCTTTTAAGTTAGCATAAAACTCAAACTGACCAAACAAATGTCAATATAAAGAAAAATTATATCTATGTGTACTAGTTTGATTTCCATATTAATGTTCCACAAACAGTAAGGAAATCAATACATACACAGACATAAGATATAAGATTGCATGGATTCCATCCATACGTGGGTAAATCAAGACATGCATACGCATATTATGGGCTAGTCATATACACATATCCTTATCTACCTATCTGACGTCACAGACAAGCATACATGTTAAGAGAGAGGGAGGGAGGGAGGGAGAGAGAGAGAGAGCAAATTTTTTGTGGCTTAGATCATGTTGCAACCATATATCTAATCTTCACTGCAACTGTATTTTATGTCAATTTTATTTGTAACTTAAAAACAAAAGGCCCCAACTTTATTTTTCTCCTACCAGTTTTCACACTAAACAGCAGAAAGAAAAAATCATCCGAGAAATTATTTGCTGCCTCTTATCACACACCAGAAAAATGAAAATAACCATGAGAATATACAAAAATATAGAAACAAGATCTGGTGCAGCTCTTACATGAAGCTCAAGTCCATTTTTGCACGCAAAAGCTTTTCACCATATGACGAATCATCCAAGTAAGACTTTGTACCATCAAAGAACGTAAACTCTGGAGAAACAACCTGACCACAGACGAGAAAGTTTAATCAGGTATTGTCAAATCAGAAAAAAATAGATTTCAGGAATGATGAGACATGGATCCCAATTAGCCAAGTAATATAAATGTTTTCCAAAGTTTCAAACAAATGAATGAACCACTTCTAGATCCCTATTTGTCAACTCTTGATAATACAAAGCTTATATAATGCAAGAATCATTGTGCTGAGAACTACAGCAACAGCAAGGACAATTAAGGAAGGACTTAAATAAAGCCCAATGTTAAAACTAGGTAGACAGCAAGCCATACTGCCAGTGGACTATAAATGCAAACTTTCACAGATATAGACATGCTGACATTAAGTCAAACTCAGCTCCTTATGCATAAGCAAGCAAGGAGCTTTCTGTAAACCACTGCTACTCTTCCTGAGGAGGTGCAGTTTACATAATTGTTAAGAAATGCATACCTCATTCCAAGGCATATTTTATCAAGTTAGTATTTGTTTCATTTTGTTTCCTAACAATCTATTTCATTTTTGCAGCACCAGAGACAGGATTCAGGAAAGGAGCACGTTCAAACTTTGAAGCAACAGTTGAAAAAGTTGATAGAATAATGATTGCAGCAGAGATTAGACAAAACAATATAAGATGTATGCAGATGCTAATTATTGGAAATCTTTCCCATTAACTGCCTCATTTCAGCATAGCAAGAAATATTAATAAGATACAACAATGTTCCAAAACCATGTCCCAAAAAAAGAGGCAATGTCAAACCAATGTTTTAGTAACATTCAGTTTACAGAGTGAAACCAAGATGAGCACAAACATTCATATATTAATACATTACAAAACGTTCAACAGCTTGAAATTTAGACCGCCACAATCCCTTCAGAATATTCAAGAGAAAAACTTATCTATTTTAAATATTGACTTCAAAGAATAGAAAATCTAGCATAAAAACAAATAAAAGGATCATAAAATCCATCGTTTTAGAAGAGGGTCAGGGTGGGAAGTACATGCTGACAGCAAAGTGGAACAAGAGTTGTGAGCAGGAAAATCTGAATAACAATATAGGCTTTAATGCGAAAAGCAAACAACTATAGGTTTTTCACTTTAAAAAATTCCACCTTAAAGGATTATCTAAAATATGCAACTTTTGAAGGAATTATACATACCTGAGCTTCAAAAGTGAAACTCTCCACAGAATTCTGGTTGTCTTCTAAATCTGAAGAAGCCTTTGAAGCATTTATTAGCTCCAAACTATCTACATTCTTCTTGTCTCCATCAGAACTTAAATTATCCATCAAGAATATATCAACATCATCTTCTGGTGAGACTGAATAGCTGCTATCATTGCTCAAGTACGTATGCTTTCTCAAAAGTGAACCATTCTGATGGAGATATTTTTAAAATACAATCAAGAAGTTTATAAAATAAAGACAATTCTAATAAAAGTTACATGACAGCAATTCTCGATCATGACCATCAAATACTCAATAACAAAAACATAACATATAAACTTTGCTCTTTATAGAGAGTATGACAGCATTCAATGAATAACTTAACCATAAGACGAGCCATAATAATCTCTCATTATACAGGGAACAGATTCTGCATTATAACACTTTTAGAACAGCATGATCTTGAAGCCAAAATATATTTTCCAGTATGTAAAATTCACCAATTTCATACTTAATAGGTATGTCAAGCAAATAAGCAAATGAGAAGTGATAGCTAAGACTACTTTGGCAATGTCCACAAATATCCTAGTCACGCAGGTGTTGACCATTAGCTGGAACTATTACCATTTTCGTGCGATCATTTAGAATTAGTTGAGAAATGCAATGGACTTTATTCATAATGATTATGTGGTTGGCTATTTTATATGACGATACAAAATGCAATACAAAACAGACATTCGAACACTTGTACTCGGAAATATTTCCAGCTCATGTCTCTGACATTTCTCATTGCATATTCATTTATGCAAAGTAGCAGAACAATATCAAACAAAACACAAAAGTTTAGAAGCACAAATACCTCAATTTTCACGTTGACAAATCGCAACCTCTTGCCACATCCAATGATAACAATAGGACGGAAACTTGTAGAGTGAGACTCCTTTGCATCATTCTCTTCACTTAAAATGATAGTCTTTCCACAACCATCATATGTATACTCATAAATGCCATGGGTATCGGCAACCAACTGTCTGCTCGGTGACAAGTGCACAACATCATCATCCTGTTTATAAATACTATCAGAAAGCACGATGCTATTATTTTTACTTATTGGATCATTCTTCGGGTCCATTGTTTCTTCCCTTCCAGTTATTGCCCCCAATGCTGGTACAAAAAACTCACCCAAAGCAAGAAGGAAATCCGGCACAACAAGTACCCGCGGCTGCTGAACTCGAAGCACAAATGATTGGGAGGACAGTCGCCATCTGTAATCCATTAAGAACATCGTTGAAATGGGTACATTTTCAAAAGCAGCTTCAGAATTCACTCTGCTCGAGCTACGCTTGTTTAATAAATGTGGAAAGTTTCCATTGGAAGCTTGTTTGGAAGCATCAGCAGAAGATCCAAGCATGAGTCTCATTTCAGGCTTTGTATTGGAGCGGATATCCAGAACAGAAAAGGTCGGAATAGTCACATACAAATCTGTTTCTGATAATGAAGTCATTCGGTATGATACCCAAAGACCTTCTAACTAGAAAAAAGCAAGAGTATGTGTAAGTGAAGGCATAAAACTTCAAATTAATTAAAAATATCCAATCAAGGCTATTGTCTTTTTACTTATTACAAACAATACATGCTTAGTCAAGAGCAAAACATTAAACAAGAAAACAAAATATCTAGCCTAAAAAACAAACAATAGCAATAACAATAATAAATAAATATCAATACTCACAGCTATACGAGCTAAAGGTGATTCCTCATGAATTCCATTACACAATTCCAACAATGCATAATTGACTTCAACTGCCACAGTAGTTACACTACGTGATAGAAGCATCTGACTATTCATGTTGACCTTATCAACCAGTAGCCTCATTGTATCTTTAGAACCAGATTTGCCACCACGGAAACTTGGAGGCAGCTTTGGGGTTTCATTGAAATTCATAGTTGCACAATTCAGAATAACATCATATTCTTTATCAGACATTACACCATGCAAAAAATCAACCTGCAGAGAATAACATCAAAAAATTAACTGAAGAATTATATTGTAAAAAGGAATCACTAGCAAGGTACTCCAATCCAACAAAGTCATATTTCATCAAACAATCAACATACAATATGAACTTATGAAATGAAACTAAATACTATTAAGAGTTAAAAATTAAGAAAAAGAGAGCAAGGGGTACACCCCCTGGTATATGGCAAGATATAATTAAAAAAATTATATTTGGAAACAATGCAGCCTCCATTAATGCAAGGCTGGCCATCAGATCTAGTCAGCATTATAGAGTATAGGAAAATGAGAGTTCTAAAAGAAAACAACTGAGAAATGTCCATGTTCAACCATAGTGCTTAATAGTGCTAAAATACCAGTTCGGCAGTGTGAGACAATCTATCACGTATTTATACAATCACTAAACAAAAGATTAATTTTTGGGTTGCGAACTTCAATTTGAAGGATTCAAATGCCACCAACGTGTTTTGCATAGGGTAACTGTGCACATGTATCAACAGCAAGACCTTGAATCTAACCCAGTGTGCAAAGGTTCGCAGCCATTATTAAGGAGAAAAAAGATAAAAGGGGAAAAGACTTATATGCGAGATGTAGTTTCCACTGTTTTCAGTATGAAGGAACAACTAACTAGCATGCACACAATTTTACCCACTACATCAACCTAACAAAATGGAGCAGCCACAATAGTACTTTAACAATTATAGAACACCAAAATTTCAAGTTCAAAGATTACCTTAACTTCCAAAGCAAATGATGGGACTTTTCTGAAAACATCCCTCAAACTCCGTCTAACATAAACATCGAGTCCTCTGCCTTCACGAATCAGTGGTTTACCAATACAACCATCAATTCCCACGTACATGTTTACTCCAAGAATCTGCAAATTTAACACAATTTCAACCATAACTTAATACTCAAAGTTGAGACACTGCATAAACATAAGCAATATACCTCAGCATGAAGAACATCAAGATGAACAGCTGAAGGGTCTTTTTCAGGAAATCCATGCCAAGTTATTTCATTAGTGACCTTTAGCAGACCCACATCAAGTTGAATGAAGCTGCAAAAAGAAAATATATTAATAATATTCACACAATTCAGTAAAATAAACATCTTGGGAGGTTCAATTTCTAATTAAAAAGTCTCCTATTCCAGCATTTGCTTGGAAGTCCTATCTCTACATTTATTGGCAGGAACAGAACTTTTGGTTACATGGGAAGCAAGGAAGGCATTTTCCAGATATTCATTCTGATCAAAATTACAGTTCAAGATGTACTCTCAGCTCAGTGCAAATTCAGACTTGTTCCTAATAAGATTTTTGTTAATTGGGGATCGGATAATTGACGTAATGTGCAGGTTTTTGACAGCATATTTGGGTGATTCTGTAACCATTGCATAGTGTTTTTTTTACCAGTTCATAAATGTAGCAAACAGTTTTGCTTATACTTGGATAAACAAAGTATCTTATGCCAAATAAAAAGTCTATGAAGAATAAGTAGAGGAAACAGGAACAAGACTAATGACATTCAAAAAGAAACAAACAGAAAGAACTTCGCAAACAGATACAAACCTAGAAATGTGCTACTTATGTTAACTGTGTTAATTGAAAGTTGAAACATTTTTCAGAAGTTACAGTTCAATAAAACATTTATCATATTGACAGAAATAGTTAGCTATATGCCATGTAAATTTACGCTCATATGAATTGCTAACATCCAAGCATAAACTAAATGGATACAAGGAAAGCAGTTCTCGATCTTCCGTGTTTTTACTATACAATCTCAAAACTGTTTAATGCAAAATTTTAGAGAAATTGGCTAACCAAATGAGTACTCAATAATAACAAGAGCTAACGGAGTACAAACTTACTCTCTGCTCAGTGAATTCCTTGGAACTATAATTATAGGAGCGTCAAGTGCGAGATCCAGCTTCAAAGCAGTAGTTCCATCAATGTCGGATTTCTGAATTAACCACTCGAAATCACCAACTTTATCAACAAGTTTTATTACTTCTTCAGTATGTGGGGTGGCAAGCTCCATAAAATAAACTGTTATCTGCAGAACCAAGTTTCCAGTCATTTATAGATACAAAATAACAAACACTGTGATTAGAACAAGAAAGGTGGGAATAGTCTAAGAATAAGTGAACAACTAGGCTTAGTGCAACACAAAAATTATCAAATGTAAGCTATTTGTGAAAACGAGAACTTCAAATGTTAAAATGTCAACCATAACTTAATGTGCGAATGCTAAAACTGAATACAATTCAAACTGCTATCCCAGCATACCTCCTGAATAAACCTATAGAGGAAAACAATTCGAACGGCAGAAAGTCGCCCAAACAAGCTGTAATCATACCCTTCATAATCATCATCTCCAGCACTGAACGAATTGAATTTGAACTGAAAAAAGGAATACGTGAAATCAGCAAACATGTATATAATCAAAAGTAATCTAAATGCCTCATATGCCAGTAAATGTATATCAGCATAAACATCAATGTACCTTTATAAGGGATTCAACCCCTGGATTACGTATATCACATAACCAACCTAAGCAGTTATCAGTTCCAAGTGACATATCACGAAGTCTCAAATTTCCCAATGTACTTTCAATAGAAAGGGATGCCGGATGGACCTTAGTAGGAAAAGTTAGAAAAAAAAATCGTCAGAAAGTAGAAAATTATGGAACCAAATCCTAAGTCACATATGCATAAGAAATTGAAAACCACAGTTGAGCTGACCCGGAGTTTATAGATGTAACAAAATCAAAATAAAATATGAGAATCTAATTCAAATTGCAAAAAAGAAACCATAAGAGACAAACATTATTAGGTGTTTAACAAGATGTTTATCTTCACCTTAAGATCTAACAGGAAACTTTCTTGCACAAACATTGCCAACTGAGATCCATCCTCCTTGTTAAGAAACACAGTGACACTATCAACGTTCATGTTCAAATAGAATACAACACGAGCTTTACCATGCCCCAGCAACCCATCAACACGACCACTTTCTTCAGCCTTTTCTTTATTCATCAAAGATTTATCATCCAATGTTTCATGTGCATCCGTAACACTTGCTGGATAGCTCATAGAGCCTAAATCCAAGCCAAACCCAATCAAAGCAACTAGAGTTGGTCGGTTGCAAAAAAACTCCAGCTTGGACATGCGAATACTCATCTGATAATTTCAATTGAACCAATTAGCTGTGTAATTCAGTCAAGTGAAGGAAATTCAATGGATGTCAATGATGCATATTCTAAATACCTGTGTGTCTATGCCATCATAAAAAGGTGAACCAGAACCCCTCTTTGAGAAAGTAACACATACAAAATCCAAATCATCACCACCTTGAGCTTCATAAAATATTTCTCCAGAAAGTCTCTTTCCTTGTAACAAACTGTTTTCATGATTTAACACTTCAGAAGACTCAAACCCAGAAGCATCCTGCATATCCATATATTGTGAGAGAACACCAGGGTCAGTCAGAGACATAAATTCAGGCAGAGCATCCTTGAAAGTATCATCGTCATCTGGGTGCAACTCAGACATCTGGTTTCCATGTGAACCACAAATTTGATGAGATTGAATTGAAGTGTCATTTTTCAGCACAGAGCAGGCCAAGTACTGTGGACCGCCTGACAGACGACCTTGAAGCTCATCCTTTATTTTCAAAGAATGCAGCTTTGTCTTCAACAATAGGTCACTCCCCAAACTGATCATTGTCACCTGTAAAAAGATATTGCTGAATAGGTAATAGCAACAAATAGACGAATAGGTAACTCAATGGAACTAAATATAGCTACTTGGGATTGAAATAAATAAATAAAAGATTTAATGAGAGAAAACGATATACAGTAGTAAAAGATCAAAATAAGAAACTAGCAGGCTGGTAATTCTGTTGGAGAGTCCAAAATGCAAGCAGACATACCCACCCTCAATAAAATAAATCATATAGAAAGCACAGGCACAATATCTTCTCTTTGTTTGAGAACATTGAAATATATTTATTTTTACAGCATAAAAGAAATACAAAAGAATATTTATTTGAGAATGTTGAAAGAAATAACCAGTCACTTGATCCATTTTTGGAGCATACAGAAAGCTAACTACCTATATGGAGATTACTGGTATTTCATTTACTGAAAACATCTAGTTTTAATGTTATAGTGCTTTCTCACAACACTAGATTTGTATACAAGTAATCATATGGAAATATCTCTTTCCAATCCCATGAGTGGAATTTGACAACACATATAAGCACCTCATTCATGACAATCTTCAAAAAATTTAAGTTTCTTTGTATGCAATCAATAAGGGTAAGAGAAGACTGATGCCTAGGTGATACTGAACTGGCAAGCCCAATTTGCACAATACCACAAGCAAAGCTGATGTATTGAACTCTAGGATGATTGGCTGAGACAGAATTTATAGTTATATTGCCTAAATAGTATGTTCAAATCTTTAACCTAGAAAACATGTTTTATGTACAAGATAAATATCCCTACTCCATAACATAGAAGAGAGAACCTTTGTCAAAAAAAGAGAGAACCAGAAGAGCATATTCCAGATTAGAAATTTGTAGAGATAGACAGATAGAACCCCTTTTCAAGTATGATGGTAAGCTATAAACCACCAATGAAACATACAAAATATCCACATCAGAGTTTGAAATGAAAAAAGAAAATGGTTACACTGCAATTCTACCATGGGGTAACAGCAGCACTATGACTGAGATTCTCAGAACAATAGGGTTCAGATATAGATGTCACTGGCACCTCCCATCTCAGTAAGAGTTACTTGCAAGCAAGATGACAGGATGTTTACTGCTACTGTTTCCAGTTTTACATTAACAAAAGAAGAGATCTCCTCCAAATTATTGTAAATAAATTTGCAGGAAGTTTTACTAAATTAAGTTTCATCTTTATCATATCTGAAGGGATAGTAGGAATAGGCTGGGTTCTTCAATCATCAGTACAGTTCAAAGATGCAGCAACCTAGAAAATAAATACAATAAACCTAATTTTCTCAAATATTTTAATGCTACACATGCATGCCATGATGAAGAACTGGAAAACGGACAAGAAACAGATTTTTAAAATAAAGGACAAAATTTAAAAAATTTGAGTTGCTTTCCGGCTTAAAATATCTCAGCAATTGTTCATATTAGCATTTCCAAATTGGTTTAGCACCAAATAGCAACAGAAAGTTGCAAACCTTTCCACCACTAGCAAGAACCTCAAGAATCAGTTGCTCTTCTAGTTTCTCAGCAACACCCTCTCCTGTCTGCAAAATGGTGTAAAATTTGATTGCTCAATAAGTAAATATTTTAAGAGACATTAAAACGAAGACATTGGTTCAATACCTAAAGTAAGTTCTAGCCAGAAATCCATCAAGTTTTTAAGAATTGTATAACCATAACCTTTCCATATATGTATAACTTTGTCTCCACAACTGCACCATTAATAACAAGGTCGGCTGCTTTTGAATTTCTTGTTTGAGGATCATCAGATTCACTTATTCCATCACTTGTTTCTCCAAGTATATCAACAGATGGAGGAGCCTACATGAATATGAAGTAATAAAAACCAAATGAAAAATAAATAAATGCAAAGAATGAATAGAAAATTTTATATCATCGCCATACAGAAGCTTGATACGTGGCTCGTATAAGTCCTCTCAACCAAGTTATCTTTTCTTCCTCCCCTCGGAACTCAATAACCCAGGTCCCTGAAGACTCTAAAGCCTGGAAAAGACACTCATATTTGAAACAAGGAAAGAAGTAATTATTCAAGCCCATGCAAAAGCACAATAACATAAAGTATAATTTAACAGTTTGCTTTATATAAAATCAAGAGTGTTTGTTTTACCTAATCAAAATTAAGAAAAAAATGTAATGCTTTTCCTTATAGATAAATAAATACCAATTCCATCTGGTTTGTAAAAGCATCATAATTATTAAGCTTACCTTAGATAATGAATAAATATTTTTACCTGATATAAAGGCAATATTTAATATAAGAACCCCCTCCTATAATGAGAGAAACCAGTAGACAGCAGAAAGCCTCCTTTTATGAAGCACTTATGAATGCATAGTAATCTTATGACCTAAGCCGGTGCTTCCTGTGGCCTTGACTCTTGATTGTTTAATATTTCTTAAATACTCTTTCTTTTTACCATCTTTAATAGTCAACTTAGACCATCTATTTTCTGTAGATACTGATTATGAATTAATCTTTACTACCAAAAGACATGCTAGTTATTGAGGAAACTATTTAGTTACAACCAAAAAGAAAATGAAATGTACCACAAATTCTTAAGTGTAAAATAATAGCTACAATGAACTTTTTCCAAGAAAAGACAGTAGAATTGAACTTCAAACATCCTCATTTCCTTATTTATATCATTTCCAATCAAAATTGATCACTCGTTCTGAACTAGAACTTGATACATAATTCGTTAATCATCTATGTTAACGTGACTCGGGACATGGGTGTCGTACATGGGTAAGGATCCAAGGGTCTGTTCGTTAAGTGGTAAAATTTCTGACACGGGGACACCCTCCAAATTTTGGACAGATACTTAGTGCGGATGTTTTACAATACCCATATTTAATTAAAAAAACCAAATTAATGATTTTAATGTTAATTTTTAAAATATCATATCTCTTTTTAATGCTTTTAAAGGTTTTTATGATATTATATATGGTCTAATTGGTTTAATACTATACCCATATTCTTTTACTTTCTTTTTTATTTTACTTTTTTCCCTGCCAGACTCTCCACTTTCCTACTTTCCTTTTTACTTTTTTCTCTCTGACCTTCACCAAAAATTATGCCTAACATTATATAAAATATATTATTCTCTGTTATAAAGGCAAAAAGTCATATGGCATTTATTGTCCTTATTTTTTTTCATTTATTTCAAACGTTTTTTTTTCTATTTCTTCTATCATCGTCGTCTTCTACCCTGTTTATCTTTTCCTTTCAGTTCAGCAAATCAAAGTTTTTTTTTTCCGTCTTCTCAGTTATAACCCACAGCCGTGTCTACCTTTTTTCACTGGATCTGATCCATACTCCATGTCAGATCGTGTCAACACAGGTATGGCACCCCAAAAAGCCGAGTCCAGTAACGAAGTTAATCATTACGATTCTCACTATCAGGTTAAATACTTGAGGTTTAAGGTTTAAAGAAATCGTAGAATTTCATGAAAACTGATACATGATAGGGAGATAACTGAGAATCTGTGAGTTTTAATAACTAGTGACTAGAATGTTATTTTGCAAGTTACCATGAATGAACAGGCTAGCAGATTTTCAAAGCAATCACAACTTAACATGAGTGTGTTATGGATACCATTCTGGGCAAGACAAGAAGTCAAAAGCACCAAAGATGGAAAGAAGATAAACAACTTTATTTTAGTAATATTCCTAGTTAGAATAACTCATTTAGTAAGTACTTTACTGAAATTAGAAGTACATAATTTTAGTTTCTTATTCTACAAGTTAATTTTAGCTTTTTAGTCTACAAGAATAAAGCCCTATACTCTCTCTTTCTAACAAGTCTAAGGTTAGCAGCTCCCTTTGATGAGTTCTAAGGCTAGGATCTCCCTTCAACAAGTTCTATATATTAGTAATCATAGATTCTTCACGAGATAGGAACTGAAACAAGGCTAAAGCTTTATCAATCAAAGCCGGTTTTCCCGTGAATTGCCCGGTGTGTTGATCCATAACCCATGAACTTAAAAATCTAGAAGAATTAAAATAAAACACCATACTTGCAATGAAAGATCACTTTGGTTGCAAGATTAAATGGCTCACCTTCTTAGTGTCCATCCCTCTGGGACCCACAGCAATACAAAATGGAGACCCACCAATATTTGTTGATGGAACCTCATGCACCTGTCTTCCAGCCATGCTGCAGGATTCCAAAAATAAAATTTAGATTAGAGTTCCTAAAAATACCATAGGGACTATCAAATTAAAAAGGGATATCAGTGAAAATTCAAGAAGACAGAGGCTGCAAAACTACTATCCTACATATTAACCACCAATTAGGCAAGGCACAAAGGCAAAGAGATAAGGAAGGCCCCACACCTCAAGTACCGCAAGTAGTTCTGAGATTTTTCAGATTCCAAGACATAAAGATAGAATCCAGATAACACAATAAAACAGGGCTGCCATGAAGCAACAGAATTTCCAATACCCTGAACCAACAAAGTTAATCATGGTTAAAATCAGGTGCATATAGACAAAGTACCAATTCTAGAACTCGCTTTTACAATGGAGTTAAAACCAAACCCGCCAAACTAGGATTTTCGCTTCGGTAGCAAGATCTGCAGCACTCCAAGGAGTCACCCCAGCTTGGAAATCAACAACACCAGGCTGAACACAAGGATCCATAGCAACATATAATATGTCTAACAGTTCCATAAGTCTAAAGTATCTTTCTGGTGAAAAGTGAATGCCAAGATTCGGCACTTGAACAGACACATGGGTCGACGGGTAACTTAGGCGAGGAACTTTAATCTGCAGTACCAATACACAAGTAGAAACTATGTGAGCAATTCAAGAAATTCAAAATGAAAATGATCTAGTGATAGGTTTTACTTGCTGCATACCAAAAATAGATAAATCATACCTGATCAACGACTACTGCCATCCCACACTTATCAATGAGAGAATAGAAATTGCCAAACTTCTCCGACCCAGGAGACATCACCATTGATCGATTGCTAGAATTCGGTTCAACAGAAGTGCAGCTCTGGCAATCAGAACCACAATCTGTAAAAAAAGCAGTAATATCCCTTCCAGATATGTACAAGCGAGAATAGATATTCTGCCTCTGTTCATCAGACTGACTCTCCTGCCATAATGATTAACTGTTTAGGCAAATAAATTTAATTAATGGCAATTTGAGAGGTCAATAATTAATACACATACCATGGTATGCAATGTAAAATGACCAAAATCCAAAAGAAAATGGCTCTGACATTTGGAAGAGCCACGTGTCCGTAGAGGAATCATAACTTTTGGAGCATCAAGATCAATGTCCAGAGCAAATCTGAGAAACAAAGCAGAAAAGTAAATAACCACATAAAAGTTATCATGCTTTTTCTCTTAAGCTGAAACTAGGAAAAAGAAACAAAAAAGAAATAAAATCCAGCATTGCAATAGTTCCTCTTAAGTTATTTCCCAAGATAACAACTTGAATTATACCATACAGAATTTTTTCTGCTCTGTGTCATCCAAAAGCTTAAAATCAATAAATTATATACCATGCATTGGTCCAAAACATAAACTCAATTATTTACCCTTCATGACAATAAATAATGAACAGAAATTAAGAATGAACCATCCTGCATCTCAAAGTTTGCAGAAAAAAAAATATTCAAATGTCAATCCAAGCTTATCAAGGAGAGAGAGAGAGAGAGAGAGAGAAGGTAAGCATAAAAAGGGCATGGGGATACTCCACTTTTGGGGGGATTTTAAAAGACCATTCTGTTTTAGAGTAATAATTATAACTGCACAACCTAGTTACCTTCCTTTTCATTGTTTGGCTAGTTTAATATTGTTTTATATTTACATATCTTTTTTTACCATACTACACTGACGTTGACTTCATGTCATTTTGAGTGCCCAAAATATTTCAATAGATACAGGGTCAATACAACAATACCAAACCATGCATCAATTTAGTTTTCACTTCAATCATATGAACCTTAGCCTAACTTGCATCAAGTTTATATAATGGCATAGCAACCTCCAAGCAACATGACCTGTACCGACATGAATAACATAGCCAACCCTTAATAAACAATCATTTCATAGACATGTTCCTCAACTTCAAGCCCTTTTAACCAGAATGTATCACCTGCCTTCTGCCCATTGTAGATCTTCCAATTGGTATATCAAATAAGATAACACAGCTTAAAACATAATATCAAGTAAAAAAAAGCACCAATAAAATGATCAAACAAATGAGATATGAAGAACACAGTTGAAAGTAGAAACAAGAATTTAACCTGCTTTGCTCCTCTAACACTGTTTGAAACTGCTCCTGTGCTCGACGAGTCACTTTTTCAATCTTCGTCTACCATTGGTTTTAAATAATTATCAGCACAAAGGATAAAAGAAGTTGTTTCTATGCTCATTATTCTACAAAGTGACTGAGACTGACTGAGTTTGGTATCATTTAGTCAAGTGACGCCGTGCATTGACACAAAATCCAAATTATATCATAATATATAATAGAAGATATAATATCAAACTTTAACATATTTTGAATAATTTGTTTTGAGAAAACAACCCCTTAATTTTATAGTCATCGTAAATTCCTGTTCTTAAACTATTTTTCTCAGTTCTTTTTAACTTTTATCTTTTTTTCACCCACATAGTGGATGTGTTAAATTCTAGTTCTATTAATGTCATTACCTGCAATGCAGTGGCAGTTTCCAAAGCAACAGTTGGACTAACTGCATTACTCCTCTTCACAAACTCAAAAAAACGATCACAACTTTCCTTCAAAATCTGCAAAAAGCCATAAGAATTTATCCAGCCTCATCTGCTAAGAGGTGATAAAACTAACTAAATGAGAGCAGAGAAAGTAAATAAAGGCTCACTTGCCGAATGTTCACAGATGAAGTGCGAATAATGGATTTGAACAAGGCAAAATACTATAATATAAAACATCCGGGGGAGTAACATAGTTGACAACAAAGACCAGGAATTTGATACTTTCAACAGAATTAGAATGACATTTTCATAGATTGGAAGGATAAGGGCCTCCAGAGAAGGCCTCACAAAATCTAGTGGGGATACCAAGTTTGCTCCATTACCCCCAATAGGATTTGAACACAAACCATGTCACTCAGCCTGCATTCAGCTAGACCTTTCATATCAGTCAGGCACTACCCTTTTCATTGCAATATTTTGTCTTTCGTCGATCCAAGATGAGAGATCTTATAAATCTATGGGATTATTACTACCTTATACTAGTTGTTGTCCTCCTAAGCAAAAAGGCTTGGAGCTAATTTTGGAGATCATTGAAAAGCATTATCATAGTTAACAGATCTACAAGATACTATCTATAGTACAAGATGCAAAACACAAGTCAGGATGTAAATTGATGCTGACCAAGCCATCCTCTTTTCCTTCTAGGATCAAAGAAATTACCGTAACATGACAGGGGGAAATTGTAGCTGACAACCTCCAATCAACATTCTCTCCTACTGGTGAGTGGACAAAACTAGCAGTTAACGCATTCACCTTTTTCTCACTGCAGACACTCTGCAGAAAAAGACCAACATAAGGCAATGCACATCATTATATCATCATCCAATATGGCAATAGCATAGAGTTTGAATCTATTAAAGCCATATTTAAAAAAAGAAGGTTAGTATAAACTTCTCCCAGGTATTCATTTTAAATCTTTGGTTATCATCAACTAAGTATCTTTTAGAAATAAACAGCTCAAACATGCTAAGCAAACAAACCTGAGCAATCGAACCTTCAGGGGCTGACAAACCATAGAATCTTAACCTTACATCACAATGGGTACTGCGATGTTTAAACTTTGCAGACACATGAAGTTGTTCAAATCTACCACAAATAATCTCTGTCTGATTTATATTGATGATCCTCGCAGCAGCTTGACTAATAGATACAGTAGCCATAAACCGGATCATACTTTGCAAGTCCTTCCCTGAATGTGGCATCAAGTCCTCAGCTGGCTGGTAACTGAGTAACTTATTGATTGCCTCCCACTCTTCTTTACTCAGTCCTTCATCTGTTAACTGCGATCCATCCAAAGCCTCCCCATCAGATGCATCTTCAGATTGTGTGCGCCTGAGATTATAGGTGAATACAATTTGTAAATGTTAATGTCTGGGAGGAAAACTAAAAACAAAATCATAACCAGAACCAAGTTAATCTTTTCATATTTCCACATACCATATTGATGAATACCAACTTTTCTTCTTACGCCTTCTCTGTTCAGCTGCTTCCTTTGACTTTACAGATTCAACCTTTGCATGTGCAAGTAACCTAATTGGTCCAAGCAGAAATGGTAAATGTTAAACATTTGACCAGTGAAGAAGCAACATCGTTGAACTATGATGTACATTAATATCCTCGATCACTTTTAAAAACAGATTTGCATACATATATATACATATATGCATCTATATATATATATATATATACCTAGAGCAGTCTATTCAATATTTGAATAAAAAATCATATAAATGGAACAAATATGGAAATCCAACAACTTCTAATCCTAGCAAATATTTGAACATAATGAAAAATTATGGCCAAGAGAAGACACTCATAATAGTGCACCTCTCTCTCCTTAGTAAGCCATGATAGGTTCTGCATCTTGACTGACCATATCTATCCCTAGTCTAATATCATTTTTTAACAACTTCGCTGGCGTATCTGGAGGCATCTGATACATGTCCATCCATTCCAAATGCATATCCATACTATAGTAGGACATGTACTGTACATAGCAAATGGAGCCAAGTCCAACTTTCAAAGCAGAAAACTGTTATGCGCCTTGGCGTAGGATCTAGTCACACATGACTGCCGGTTTCACTATCATATAATTTCTTTAAATTATTAAGCTAGAATTATTTTCATTTTCAAAGAGATACAGAAGCATCAATACGGCTAAATGGCAAGAACATGACTGTTGGTTTATCATCTAATTCCTTTCACTAAGCTAAAAATCTTTCCATTGTCAATGAGATACAGATGTATAAATACGGCTAAATGACAAGAACGTTCATGTAGCAATTACAAAAGCAGTCGGAATCTACGCATGTTTCATCCTTAGCAGTGGAGGTTACTACTGACATCATAAAACACCAAATAGCAAGTTGAGATTAATACAGGACTTTGAAAACTAATTACCTAAAACAAACCTAAAGTTATCAGCCTGCAAGACTATAACTTCATACACTAACTACTAAAATTATGCATCATCATGATGGCTCACAATAAGCAAACCTATATAGTTGCCACTTGAGCTTAAGTAAATTTGTGCAGTAGTTACCAAACAATACCTCAACTAAACTAAACCATGTCTTCCCAGAACTAGTAAAAGATTGGGACGTCCAGCATGCAGATCATTTGTCCGAGCAATGACCAAGTTGTGCTTTATTTCAAAGAGGGGGAGCAGAGAGTTTAGGCAAAGATATACATTCTTACCTCCATAGAAGAATTACTTTTGAGTCAAGATCTTTCTCAATGTCTCTAACTTCTGACTTGTCAAAATTTGATGACTGTTGTAGCAAACTGGCATACAAGTGAACATAACGCCGACGAAGCTTGCACATATGTGAAATTCGATCCCATGAGAACCGAATACTGAAATAAAGATACATTTTAATGGCGGGATACATTTATTCACACAGAAGATGGAAAAGAGATGCAACTGATCTCGAAGAAAAAGGTTGAATTCAAGTGTAAATCTTCAGAGTAATTATCAAATGCAAATATTTATAAAAGAATTACTCCATACCACATTTTCCTCTGCTGCAGTGCAGCCTGAGCTGCATATCGCCACCACAAGAAATAAGACTCCTTCGAAACCGGCACCATGGGTCTTAAATGGGAAATTTCGACATATGTCCTATATCTTGAAATAACTTCTACAAGTTTTATCCAATCATGATATTGTGCCTGTAAAAAAGGGAAAAAAGGTTAATTTCAAGACTTGAATAGAAGAAGCGCTTCCCTTATTGTTTCTTAGTTGGCGATGCAAAGAAGACTGAACTTTAGATCTATCTTATTCTCTAGAGAAAAATGAAATGGAGATATTAAATAAATATATACTATATATGGAAAAATAATAAGTATAGGACCTCAGTGATAGTTAAGGAGACATCACTTAGGACAAGAGAAGCCTTCTCAAAAGGAATATCTGGATCATTTCTTTCTTGATTGCCAAGCCTGTGATACTTAAGTACTCCATTGATTGGTGACACCAAGTAATTGCGATTCATAGCCCACTTCGACACCACTTCACATCCAGTAGCAGATTCATTTATACCATCTTCAAATACCTGTATATACAACAATTTAGCAAGATGAGACATTTAAAATTTAGTGAATGTTTCAGTTAATCTTCATCACGCTAACACAACGAAAATTATGGAACTATGGGAGTGAATGCGATTATAATGCAACATAAGAGCCAAACCTCAATCCACTCTTTGGGACTAAGATCTTCCCATTTCTTATCCATCTTCCAAGGCAGGTTATCTGAATCATGATACATAGCAAGCCTCTCCAGTTGCAAAGACTGAGCATAAACTTCACAGGCATTAGCAAGAATATTTTGCATGTCATTCAAAAACAAAAGGCAGCAGTAGCAATTATTGACAAATCAACAAAACAAATCTAAAAGGGAAAGCATAAAAAAACTCAAAAGTTTAAAAGGAGTATGGACCCATCTTCTCATTCAATTAAATGTGAAAATCTTAAAATAAATCTTCAGTTTGGCATGTAAGTGGTGTTGTTTAGACCATGCCATCATCCAGCCACTTCCACAACCTGGTTTCACAAATTGTCCTCTCCAATTTGGTATGACATCCAACTCACAAATCATGGTTTTGAATTCAGTTGCAAGCTATGTTGCTGAACCTTGGGAACAAGTGTTGGATACAGGTACGTGTCTAAGGGTTTGACTCATCAATCGAGTTAAACTCAAGACTCGGGGATATGGCACAAAAGGATCCAGCTAGAAAATACTGATACGGTGACTCGTTTTATATGTATTTAAATATATAATATTTAATTAAACAATTTTTTCAACCATTATCAATTATAAATAATTTTGAAAAAATATAATAATATATTATTTGGAATTAATTCATACATTCAATTAAAAATATTTTGGGCTTTCACATCCAAAATGAATTAAGACCCAAAATCAATATATAGGTTTTTCAAAATTTTACCTTTTACTTTTCCAGCCTTTTTTAAAGGTTTTTTTTTTCAGTTTTCATGTTCTTTCTTGGATTTCAAGATTCCAATGTTCTCCTTTTTTCTCTTTCATCCCACCCAGTTCTTCTCCTTTTTTTTTCTTTTTTTGTTCTTTTCTTCTTCTTCTTCTCTTCTCACCCAGTCACAAGAGTCTGACAGATCCAACCCATATCCCATGTCGTATCATGTCGACATGGGTATGGCTGTCATTTTGCCGAGTCCCGAGCATCAGAGGTTGCAAGAACTCGAAGAAAAGACAAACAAATCTCTCATCAGCTCAACGTTTGTCTAACCCCAAATTTACTGATAAAATCAGTTCCAATGAGGGTTAACGAAAGTCTAAATTCAAGAAGACTCGTATCATCATCATGGAAACTATATTCTCTAATGTTGAATAATAATAATAATAATAATGCATTTAACTTCACTTCAAGGAGCCCCAATCATAGATTAATTGATTCATATACTTGTTTTGAATTCAAGGTAAAGTTCTATGCATACATACAACACAAAAGTTGAAACATCAGAAAATGAATCTTTTACCATCAGACTTGAAAAGCAGATCGCCATTTATCAAATGGAATTTTGTTTATTCAAACACACGTCATCCTCTCTTGAGAAATCCAAGAATCATTATTAGCTTCAAAACAAGGAGAATTTGAGAAGCATCTAGATGTCACACTCTATTTGGATGCAATACCCTCAATATCAAGAAACAACCACAGTGTTTAACCATTAACGTCTTTTATCAAATTACTTATATCCTTCTCAAGTCTCTACTGTTTCTAAAGAGCAGTAGCATAAGCTAATATGGTAGGAAACAAAACAGAGCTAACCTTACGCAACTTATCCAGAGCACCACTGGTATCAAAGGTCTCATTTCCTTGTTCATCCATCGTAACAGCAGCAAGCTTAGCCAGTGTAACACCAGAAGCAAATGGATGGCCTGGATTGCTACAAGATTACAGTCCATTTATAAAAAAGTAAACCAATTAGTAAAGGAAGACGAAGACAAATATGGAACTGAGAGATTAGAAGGAAAAAAACTCTCTTAGCGTACAAAGGTTAAGAAAACTACAAACTGAAAACAGACAAACAAGAAAATAAAAAGCACATGATCACCACCTGATGCAATCCTCATATCTGATATGTACATTGCTAATAGTTATCTTCAGGTTTCCAATAATTGTAGCAATCAGAGAACCAAGCCATGAATTCCCAGAAGAAGGCTGCATATACAAACAGAAAGGGGAAGAAAAGAGCTATCAATGAGAGACTATTATTAGCAAAAAGCAACACATTTTCTCCAAGATACATAAGCTGATACGCAAAAACAAAGAGCATTATCAAACTAGTCAAACTAACATAAGCTACATAAAGTAACTATGAAAGATATAAAGTAAAACAATTAGCATATCAAGAGCCATCCATCAAGATTTTACAAGGAAGAACATATTAGCAAGAAGTGAACTAGGCAATCGGCAGATAAAAAATTGTATTTCAGAGTATCTTATTTAATCAAGAAAAACAGAACAAAACAGTATCGAGAGAAAGTAAAACATCTTTAGCATCCATAGACATACATTTCCCAGCTTTGACCCAGCTATTGCTTCAAGAGTTGCAGATTCTGCCTCCTGCAGACAATAGAGTAAGTGTAAAATAATTAAGCCCTCACGCATGACCAGAAATGAAAACTCTCATACAGCAAGCCAACAAATTACAAAAATGCTTGTATGATATGGCATCTTGAGTGCACAATTCTACATGACTGCACAACTATGTAAGCTTAGGATAACTAGTTAAGGTTGCCTTCAGTTATTGAAAATGTTATGTTGAGCATCCGTGTTTACCCTTCCATACATGGGGGCTGTAAGAAGAGGCAGAGAGAAATAAGAATAAAGTAATAACAATCTATAGAAATCATTATTGATCTTAAAGAACAAAAGAATTATAGATCTTTCAACTCAACAACACAGCAAAAACCTGTAACGAAAAATACAATATTCTCAAACTGTTGTCAATAAAGTTGATGTTAAGAAATATCTAATGTGCTACAAATATTAGCTCCTGTGACATATCTCTAGACAGAAATGTAATATTAAAAGAACAAAATGCAACAAAATCATGAATGTTTTAAGCATTAGATAAAAAATCCAGATCTTTAAGGACTCCTTTTGATGACAAATATTTAGTCATGAACTTGATGACAGAAGAATGTTATTGTCTTATTGTTAAATTTTCAAGAATAACATACTTGGAGGAATCACAATAATATTCTGCACACATGCTATAAGCGTACTAAATCATATATGAATGCACAAGTTTACCTCAATTTGTTGAATTTTAGCCTTGAAAAGTTTTTCCCTATCATCCTCCTATACACAATTGAAATAAGATCTCAAATCAAAATAGAAGAACCTGATAACGAATTCAATCCTAGCAAACAAAATATCATCCTACCTTAAGAGTCTCGCCATAAAGAGCTGGGTGAGCAAGAAGAAATACACGATCGATAAGAACTATCACAGGTTCTTTACCTAAACTTTTCCAAGGAACCTACAATGTAAAATTACAAAAATGAATAAGAACATAAATAATTAGAACAAAAATTTATATGTCCAAATATATTTAAAAAATAATATATAAGAAGGGTTTATTTTTCCAAGCCCATTCACTGGCTAAAGTGCCAGAAGATAAACCTAGTAGAAAATAAAACAAACACTAATGATGAACATAGTTACCTTCAGAGTTATGGTGCCCACAAAACCAGCTTTGACAGTAACTGGAAGATTTAAAGAGTTTAGTGCCTCTGCCTTCAATTTCAAATCTTTGAGAACAACATCACCTGTAGAAAGAAGGAAATTTTGTAAAAAAGATGGCATCATGTTCACATCCCAAATCACTTTCATAAGAAACCGCCATTTAACAGTTGTGGCTCAAACAGATGGTAAAAAAGATCAGTAAGAAAAGAACACAAGAACAAAGAATATTTCCTATGAAGAAAAAAGAATAGTTCTGAAGAAACCTTTCCAAACACTGATCTTTAAAGTCTCTAATGAGAGATCGTGAACATACTCCCCCAAATATCTTCGAAGCAAATGCAAAACCTATAAACATAGAACAATATGCACAAATTCAGTAGCCTGTAGCCCCGAAAGAAATGTGCAAACCAGTTATATTTGCACAAATGATCAATTGTTTAAAAGCCACAATATTAACTAATAACATGAGATAAACAAAAATATAATAAGCTCAAAGGTTCAACAGCTAATAAATAAATAAATAAAAATCTCAAGGAAATATGATGATTGAATGAATGAATGCAGACATCGAATTGAAACCAAACATCCATGTATCACTAACCATGTTAGCTGGTTCACATACCTTGATATCATTTAGAAACGAATCTTCCCACTAAAAAACGTTTATAAATTTATGCCTAATTTAAGTATTTTTGGTCACTCCTCTCTTATCTTCAAACACTGCTATTATTTATGCTCTATGTGATGATAACCACGTAACTCATTTTGCATTCTAATTTACAACGGGTACAAACCCCTTTTTTCTAAGAAAAAACACCCTTAAATTAGGCTCCTCCGATATAAATCGTTAAACAAATACTCCCCCAACAATAACAATTTAATTGACAAAATTTATAACCTTCCAAAATATTCTGAAGCTATATAGACTCAGTACATGAATTACTGATTCTGTCAAGCAAAAAAAAGAAGCTTACATGAGCTTCAAACATGGCGATGATCGAAAGAGTGCCTCACTCACTCCAGCTTGATGATTCGGTTCGAGTAATTCAAAATGAGATTGACGGAGGACGTCCAATAAAAGCCATATTTCAGGGTATTTGATTTGGAAGTATGTGATGGAATTAGGGTTTTCGAGGAGAGGTGAAAGCTTTGAGCGATTGGTGCCAGCAGAAGAAGCGGACGGTTCTTTCCACGAGAATAGAGAAATGTAGAAATAAAGCTGTTATATTATCATCACATTACATAACATAATAAATACTAATGGAGAGAAATTAAAATTACTAATATCGTTTAGGATGCTTGCAAATAAAAAGAACGGCATAATCAGAAATTTAGTCCTCAATATTATATCTTTTATCAAATTGGTCATTTTTTAGCTAAATTTGGACATTATTTTCCAAATCGAGTCAAAAAAATTTCAAAGTATCCACGAGAGCGAGTCTAGTGACTACTCATTCGCGTTCTGCAAGCTCATTAAAGGGATAGACATTGGTCTCGAGTTTTAAAGATATTTCATACCCAAGGTGAAGATCGAATTCTCGACCACTAGTTAAGGCATGAGTTAAATTGTTTTATTTAATAAAAATATTAACTAAAACATTAATTTTTAATGATGTTGATATGACAACCCCAATAATAATTTATGTACACTTCATGTTGACATGACATTATTTATTTTATAACCATGTTAATGAATAATTTAAAAATTAAAAAAATTAATATATATATATATATATATATATAATATGAAGTATAGTGAATTGCGATGTGAATTGTCATCTTTAAATTTTTAATATTTTAATCATTAAAACATATTAATTAAATTCTTTTTAAAAAATTAATAATCAAATTTTAACTCTTTTTAAAATGTTAAGGATTAAATTTAACTAAAAAATCAAATTAATAAAAAAATTAAAAATTAAGAACTAAATTTATTATTATGCCAAAAATAAATAAAAAAATATAATAATACTTGAAAGTCAACAACTCTATGTATCGTACTTCATATTTTTCATATCATTATTCTTTTTATAATTATTTTTTAATTCATCAAATTCTAATATCTTAAATGTAAAAAAATTATTTATTGAAACAAAACAATAAGGTGATAAATTCTAAAATACAAGTACTTTAAAAATCACATTTTAAAAAAAAATTTATTGAATCACACATTTAAGAAACTTTTAGATAAAATTTATGACATTTAAAAAAAAATCTATTAGTTCTAAATAGTGTGCAAATCAAATCCTTAATATTGCATAATAATGATTTTAAGATCTTTAATGATATGATTTTCACAAGTTTAGAGAATATGATGTGAAATTAGAATTGATCATTAGACTTGACCAAAAAAACACCCAATAAATTAATTTTTCTTTTTGGACTTTTTCTCATTAATCACACAAACCTTAAGCGATGGAGACTATAAATTTTTATGTGTGTAATCCTAATAGTTAGAGGGAGCATCAATTTATAATGATCAACTTTTAACCTAATACGTCCACCAAGTAATTTGTGTAATACCTCAAACTCGATTGAAAAGATTCGACCCGAATCCGGCATGCCACATTAACCACCGAAGTGATTCTCCATTAAATCCCAAGACACCCCTTATACATAGTAGGTGAACATAGTGTTAATCTTTAACAAAGCAGCGGAAAACACACGTACATAAAACACAAGGGTTCGCATGCACAAAACATCAGAGTATGTAATCATGCGAAACAGTACTTCCAAACACGTAGATATATCAATAGGTTCGTACTACACTTAAAAACCACACAAAACATTCAAACATAACTTGCATATCGTTAACAGCATAAAAGGTCGCAGATTAGCAAATAAACACAAGCTCGTATATTAACATAGACTCGCACAAGAACATGAGTTCGCAAGATCTAATAGTTCGCATGCAAATAAATTAAACTTTAGGAACACTATTGCTCGCTAAACAGCTAAATTAAACATACATCCTAGTTTCACCAAGTGACAAGCTTCGCAAACAAAATAAACATGCATGTAAGACTTTATCACACTTTAACAGAGATCGCATAAGATCATGGATTCGCACACATGTAAAGGTTCGCAAAACTAAGGGTACGCATGTAATAAAAATAACATAATAGGGGTATGCAAGTACATTTAGCTTGTAATAACCAATGGTTCGCATGTAAATAATACAGCACTACGAGAGTACATAATTAATTATAAAACATAAGGCAAAATCCATAACATGGTTTGCAGAAATAGAAAACTTAACAACATAGCATAGTGTACTTTTGTACTTAAGAAAATTATTCGACAATCAATTTAACATTTTAACTATTTTTCTAAACAACATAACATAAACCCATTGCCTATCTCTATGGTTCGCCCGTATCAGCCAAGTGCCTTGCCAAATCATCGACCTCGCTTATGCCATCTGCGATCTACTTACCTGAGAAGTAAGAGAGGAGTGGGTGAGTTCGGGGAGAATTAAGTGAATAATCAAAAATCATTAGATTATGCTTAAAAACAATATTTGCAAATAGTAGAAAACTTAGTTGAAAAACGGTTTGCGTGTTGGGTTCGCAAATGAGGAGGCGAGACCCAGTTCGCATCGAAAAGACATACTTTTGTGAAAACTATTTAAAAACAATGTTTACAAATCCTTTCTTTTGAAAACTTGCATTAAAAATTGGGCTCAGATTAAAATCTTGCAAGGCCATATTGCTTTTCAAAAACAAAACTGAATATGAGTTTATAATAGAGTCGTGAGACTTGCTCGCACATAACAAAAATCACGAACAAAGTCAGCGTTAGGTTGCACGATTGGTTCGTCAAATAGAAGACATGTCTCATTGAATAAGTTGTATCCAACCTAACTCGCAAGGAGTGTGTAGAATGAGACATATCACAGATCTCACAAAATTTCATGCTCTCAAGGAGCACGTAGAGTGAGATGCTCATAAAATCTTATGCTTTCAAAGGAACACGCAGAGTGAGACTTAACATCGGTATACCAATTGAAAGGTTCACTAAAGTGCTCACGAAACAAAAAGCTCGCACTAAGGTAAAGCTAAACAAAGAGCTCGCACAAAGCAGAGCCAAATAGAGAGCTCGCACAAAGCAGAGCCAAAACATTTGCTTTAAAAAACTTGCACGTATGTGCCTTTCAAAAACACAGTTTAAAACCGTTCTTTCCAAACATTCTTATAATCAAAGGCTTGCATAAGAGCTCGCATAAAATTGTGCTTTAAAATCATCTTTTCAAAATCATGTTTTGAAAATAGAATTTCATAGCTTTAAAAACCTAACTTTTCAGAAAACTTTCTTTTAGGTTTCAAAAACAATGCTTCTTTTAGAAAAACCATAGCCATTAGCAAACATAATCGAAATACTCTTGAAAACCTATACCAGTTCACATAATCGAATAACTTCGAACCACTCACATCTTTAAAAACCATAAACTGACAGTTACTGATCACTCACCAGAAATGGAGAACTTAAACGATTTTGGCTTTGCCTTTATCTTTGCTAGAAGATGATATGGCTGGTTCGCAACAAACAAGCATATTACTAACAAAACATTCAGAATTCACACATATATGCGAACCTAGCTCTAAAGATGATCAACCCTAACAAGATAAAGACTTACCCAGATTGTTACAAACAAAATTTTCAAAATAGAGACCTAACGATAGAATATTCAGTGAATATTTTCACCGAATCAAGGGTCTTATTTATAGACCTAAGAGTCTTAGATATCTTTAGATACTTTATCTGATTTAGAAAAGGTGTTACTTGCATGTAAAGTATTTCTAGATACACTAAATCACTTTTTTTCAAATTTGAGTATGACTATATCTTTGACCGACGAACCCAGTTTGCACTTTGATTGGCGAACATAGTTCACAACTTACCTGGCAAACCAAATTCGCCACACAGACTGGCGAACCCCTAGCTTGCCAACACATTAGCGAACCTTCCTCGCAATGAAACTGGCAAACTCCATACTACTTCATTGGCGTACACTACTGCTCAACGAACACCCTTGTTGAAACTTCATTTGCGAACACCTAGCTCGCCTGAATCTTGGAGAACCCCCAATTCACTACTTTTTTAGCGATCCCAGTTTGCTAGAACACTGGTGAACCTTATTTCACACAACCAAAACTTCTGGCCTCGATTTTGAGTTGTGACAATTCAAATGAACGAATAGACTTAACTTATATTAAAACTAAAATTCTTATCCCTTTTTACTTGGACCATATTATGTTAAACTTAATTAGGTTAACATAATTGGGCTAAAAAATCTTATATTCTTCCACTTGGCCCAATGCAATGAAACATAATCTTTAATAGAGCAAGTATTAAAAGCACATAAAATAACACTCATCATAATTACCACGTTATAGTGAATTACTAATGTGAGTTGTGTTGGAAAAAATCCAGTTTGAAAATGGCTTTTTTGTACAGCGAAAAATAAAAATTTTAAAAATTGAGTCGGTTTATGATATTTATAGCAATAAACTTTTTTCAAAAATAGTACATGTGCTTTAAGCGAGACAAATCATATAAGTTCCCAACTTTAACTGAATGACTTTCTTTATTATTCTCGTACCACGAAATGCTTCGAGTGTGGGCTTAAACAATTTTGAATCAAACACAGAACAAGAAATATTTTTTCTTATTTTCAATAGGAAAGTAAATCTCTCTCTTATAGAAACCGGTAGAATTGTTATTTTCAGAAAATAAATTATGACTATTTTTAGCAGAATAACAATATCTCAAAATTGTGTATAACTTGTTTTCTTTTTTAGCCCTACCGATGCCGTCTATTTATAAGAGAGAAAGTGAAACACTAGTTAATTATATGTGCTTCATGGACTTTCATTAATTGTTGGAATAACATTTGTGGTAGTTGTAGATAAAGGAACATTTATAGGTGTAAGAAATTCTACTCTAATTTCCTTTATATCCACAACTTGTTCTGAAACACTCCTACTAACTTCACCATTCTAAAAATATCTAATATTACCAATATCTACAATTCTCAATTTATGGTTTGGTATGTCAAACCCATATCCTTTATATTTCTTTGAATAACCAATAAAATATTCGCTTATCGTACAAAAATCTAATTTTCTTTCATGTGGATTATGTATTTTTACTTTTGCTTGATAGCCCTAAACATGTAGGTTCCTTAGGTTAGGTTTCCTTCTAGTCCACAACTCAAAAGGAGTTATTGGAACTATCTTACCGAGAACCTTATTTAACAAGTATATAACGATTCTAAGTGTATTAGAAACACAAAATATATAGACTTTTTCAACCCCTTTTTAGCTCTAATTCATGTAATTTCGTAGTAATTTTTGTTGAAAAATATATTTTAATTATAAAATAATTAATTTGCACTCAAATTATTAACATATTTAAATTTAATTATTTTATAATAAATTTACACAAATTTGATTTATTTTCAACAGTTTTGCAAAGAGGGTGAAAATCAGCTCGGCAATCACCTCAAGAGGCTTGAATCGTTAAGGCAATTTTTGCATCAAGTGACTCAAGAATATGGTTGATTATTTTTCCAACCATGGATAGTCCAATAATAATGTTTGAAAACATTTTATAATTAATTTTGATCCAACATAAATTGGGTTAAAAATTAATTATAAGTCTGATGTAGAAAAAATGGGTTCAAATTGTGCTAAGAACAGGATTGATCCAACAAGAATGTGGCAACCCAAATCGTCCCATGTAGTTGACCCAATCAGCTTATTTTAGCTAATTTTATAATTGCAAAACATCCTCTGAACTTTCCTTTAATTCCGTCCAAACTCTTCCTCTTTCATACTTTCTATTTTTAGCTTGTGGCTAAAAATAACAAGTTTGAATCAATCAAACCTTCCAACTAGCATGGCCGGCTAAGGGAGAGGGAGTGGCTGATATTTTTTTTTTTATTAATTTTAGCAGCCATCTCCACCTATAAAAACCCCCCTTCACCCCCTCATTTCTCATCCTTCACTTCACACATCTCTCTCTCACTCATTTTCTCTCTTTCACTTTTCTTTTTTGCCTTTCAATTCTTTTCTTCCTTTGTCAATTTCCTCTCTTGAAAAAGAGCTTGTATGCCTCTTGGAGTAACAGCAATCGAGTGTTCGTGAAGGCCTTGGATCAACAGAACGAGCAGGGAAGAGAGGAGTGCACTAGTCTGGCTTCGGAAAATCACGAGATTTGTTCTTCTAGTTCCCTTCTCTTAATCTTCGTTTTAGTTTTAGTTTTGATAATGAACATGAATATTTGTGTTGTTGATCTTCAATTAATTAAAATTATTTAAATTTCTTTCGTGTTAGATTAATTGCATTTTGCCTGTTTAAATTATTAAAGATGTGTTTTTGTTGTTATTAGGCCTTGGTAGATTGTTCAATTAAATAAAATCATGCTTATGTTATGCTTACATTTTAATTGTAAAGTAGTGATTGAATTAATTATTAATCGAATTGAAATTGTAATTAATTGAGACAATACTTAATTGGTGCATGTTTAATATTCTAAGGTAGTTGAAGGTTAAATTAGCAAAGGTAGTTGAAGGTTAAATTAGCATTACATAACTTGTAAGATTATTATGATTAAATTGTTTCAATATAACGATATATTGTTACCTCACTTAATCTTATACTTGCTTATTAATATTTGATTAATTGTTTGCATTGACATAGAAATATGTTCAAGAGATTAATGGGTTTTAGTAGGTAGGTATGTGCTTTATATGTCTATAGACTAAGGACTTATGACCACAATGTCAGCATAACCCTTTAAATAGTATAAGAAAAGACTATGTCTAGAGTTTTCACAAGTGATTAATTCAACACTCACATACATTACTCAACTTCGATTTAGGTACCATAACCCTATCGATATTAAGCTACCTTAAGTCTTATCGAGCATTCGTCAACACTCAACAAGCATTTTAACAAACATAATCATTGAATAAAATAGTAACATTAACCACAATAATTCCATACATCGATCACAGTTTAAACATTACTCCCAGCAATCCCAAGCCATATTAAGTTAGCTCATGGCTAGGCTATACAAAATCGAGTTTTTCCAAATCATCAACATCCCAATAATCAATTTAAAGAAAAAAAATTGTTAAAAAAATGCAGAGGAAGAAGTTTGGGTACAAAACACAAAGTTCAAGCTCAGTTCCTTGTTGTTTGTCTTCACCAAAGCTTTCAGCAGCTCCTTGTGTTCTCCTTGCTGCAATGAGGCCTCTGTCAAAGCTCAGAGAATTGCAAACTACATTATTCCTTTTCTTCCGTCTTTGTCAATGTCGTCCTCTCCCTTTTTTTCTCCTTTTGTCTTTTATATTCGGTATATCCACCTCTAGGTAAAAGTCACCAACAAATTATTGCTTTTCCTCTAATTTTGAGGTGGATTTACGTCACACTTCGTCCATGTGAAGGGGGACTAGCTGCTGAATGCTTCAAGTCCTAAATGTGTTTTTCATTTTCCTCTTTCACATTGCCATGACATTCTCTTAGACTGCCTCGATAAACTGTTAACCTTCTTCTCTAAAGCTGCCATTCAACCACGTAAACCTTCTCACAAGCTATCAAAAGTAAAAATACCATAAAATAATCACCAACCCAATTTCTTATATGCATGCTCAATTAACTACAAAAATGATTATGGAATTAACTAAAATGAAGTTAGAATTACTTAAGTGTAATTAATTAACTAAGTCTAAAGGTATGATTTATAACTCGTTTCAAGAGTTATCAATAGGGTTGGGATGTGGGTCCAATATGATTGAAATAACCCTGTAGGAAATAAAGTTCGACTGAGAGAAGAAGTCTTATTGAGAGTAAAAAAATTGTAGCTGTATTTGTGCAGAAAACATTGTCTTGTCGTGATGTTGTCTACCTGTTCTTCATGACGTCGCGGCCTTGCTTGCCTACCAAGGACGTCGCATCGTCCCGACATCCAAGACCTCCTCATCCCGATGTTGCGTGGCTTTCTGCTCCTTTTCGATTTCCTGTTGATTCTTATCTTAAGTGCCTGCAACGTATCCGATAAATGCGAGACATATCCCACACTTCAAATATGATATTTGGTGCCAACTTATAGCATTTCCATTAGACAAAAAAAAGGTCTAATTAATGACCAAGTAAATATATCTAATGCGAGTGTGCTGAAGCATGAGCAGAACCATCGATAATGTTTCCCAATGACATACTTGCATTTTCCGCCGGACACTAGTCAAGGCTCTAGAAGAGGTTGAGGCTATAGATGCAAAAACCAAGTTGTTTTCAACTTCTCTTTCATCAGGTTTATTAGCAATTTATGCTTAGTATCTAACAAAAAGTCTTGTAAACAATTTGGAATGCCACCTGGTTGAATAATAACAGGTAAATACACAATTGGAGATATTGGGTTTTGATAAGTCGGAATAGTACAAAATAGTTGTGCCCTTATAAATGGATCGTGATGTTAGATCTAGTATCTTAAGTGTAGTATATTCGTTTTATATACTTGTATTTTTCAAATAAACTAGTTAATAATATCCCTTAATTATATTAATACCCTTTGTATATTATTTTCAATGTTTTTGCACGTAAAACAAAATGGAAGCAAATATCAGTTCACTATTTATCTAATCTTTAACTAATACTAAACAATATTATGTGGTTAGATTGTAATATGGAAAGACAACTTGTATTTGTAAATAAAACTAAATATATCCTTAGTCTAATCAGATATGAGCAAACCAATTGAAAGACTAATATGTCGTCTATCAAGTTCAATTGGGGAGATGCTTTGTCTTGGGCATCAGAGCGGATGACTCCCAAAAAACAAAGACATAGATGTGACTAACTAGATTGATATTACATTGGACAAGACCCAAGTAAAATATATCCTAAATTTGTTTATGGATTTATCTTTGTGATAAATGACTTGATTACTCTTTGGTAGTTGTTGAAGCTCAATTTTGACCGGGTCAAAATTTTGATTTTTAAATTAAGTTTGAATTGATTTTAAATTTATTTAAATTTAAATTTGTTTTAAATTTAAATACATTTAAAATAGTTTTAAACTTAAAATCAAATTTAGAATGTCCAAATACAAGCCCGAATGAGCCCAAGTCCAAAGTCCAAATACAAATCAAAGCCCAAATTGAGCTCAAGTTCAAACAAGCCCAATATCCATTTCACTACCCAAAATACAAGCCCAAACCCTTGACCCATTATTCAACCAAAACTAGTCTAACCTTAACCTAATTGTTGCCTCCCCACTTGCTCCTGCTGCTGTTCATCCATGGCCAACCAGGGCACGCCACGTCAACTCCAACAGACCCAAGCTTCAACTTGCTTCTGCACTGCCCAACTGCTATAGCCACCACAAGCTGCACCTGCAAGAAGAAAAGACAGGAGTTTAAGTGCAAGAAACATCATGATTGTATTTTTTTTTTGTTATAAAACCCGAATCAAATAGCTTGTAAAGGGGGTTGGATTTTAAATATTCTGAAATCAATATACATTCATCCATTTTTCTGAACAGAAGCAACAAGCATTTGTTAATCAAAATAGAAGCTCTTAGTAGTTAGCAGAGGAACCAAAACGTCACCAGAATACAAAGCATTGAACAATTACAAGGTACCTTGAATACATGCATTAACTTTTTTTTCTTCTTTTTTTCTTTTATTTATTGGTCAAATATCAAAACGTTTTATTAAATGCATACCAATACCCCTGCTATCTCTATTTACTACTATCATTTATTACAATAAATGACATTAATAAAAATATAATAATAATAATTAATGATATTTTAATAATAAAAAAAAAGAAATCGAAGAGGCGTTCAGGGTACTCCCCTTTGGTTGTGCTACCGCCGTCGTTGCGCGGAATCCCTTCTCCACACCGTCGCTGCTACTTTGGGGGATGAGAAATCTGCAAAAGAGAATGAAAGATTTAAGTTTGTAAAATATAATGGTTTTTAAAAGAGGAAATCTCAAAGAACAATTTTGAAACAAGAAAAAATAAGAAATCAAGATCTGGGCTCTTAAGTAAGCAACTCAAATTTTCGGACATTTGAAACTAAACAAAAAGGATTGAAACAGGTTTTAAAATATGGAGGAATGAAATAGAGAAAGAAGGGAATAATCAAAATTTATTTTGGATCTGGATTTGGGTTTTAAAAAAGGAAAACGAAAGCAAAAGAAGATGATTAAATGGTTGGAAACTGAAAGGGAAATGGGTTTTTTTTTAAATGAAATAAAGAAGAGGCTTTTAAACTTACCGGGATCGGAGACGACGGCGTGTGAGAGGGAATGTACGCATGAGCGATGATCGGCGTCGACTCGGGCACGAGAAGCATTAGCGCGTGGCTGGCGACGCTCGTCGGACCGCCGATGGTGCACCGGCCGAGGTGATGGCCGACCATGGAGGGAAGGAAAGTGAGAGAGAGACTTTGAGAGCATTTCAATTTTTTTTAAAAGAAAGGTTTTCAAATGAAAGAAAAAATCAAAAGAAGGCTATTTATAAGCCTCCAAAACGGCGTCGTTTTGGGGGCTGAATTCCAGCACCAAAACGACGTCGTTTTATTTAGCTCGTCCGACCCGACTCGAACCATTCTGAGGATCCGCATGTTTTCAACAAAAGGGATATTTATGCATATGGTCTTTTCGCATTTTTTGATTATTTCAATTCAGTCTTTTTTGTACTTTTAATTAATTATAAGTTGGCCTAATAATTTTTATTGCTTTTCAATTTAGTCCCTTAACCATTTGAAAGCACCAGGGGCTGCCACATGTCACTATTTTGACTTATTTAAGCAATTGGTCCCTCTTATTTTTAATTTGTTTTAATTTAATCCTTAAATCAAGCTATGTTTAATTATAAAATTAACCTAGGAATTTTTCATGATTTTCAAATTAGTCCTTTGACTTCATGATGCCTGAGGGGCTGCCACGTGTCACCTATTTTTGGTTTTATTACCCTGGAGTCCCTCAACTATCCAAAAATTAAAGTTTGACCCCTCGAACTTCAAAAAATTCCATTTTTAACCCCGAAACTACCAAATATTGTATTTTTATTCCCAAACTTCTAAAAATTCCATTTTTGACCATGAAAATTCCAAAAATTACATTTTTACCCCAAAATTTCCAAAAATTCCATTTTTGACCCTGAAATCTTTAAAAATTACCATTTTACCCTCGAATGTCCAAAAATCTCATTTTTGATCCCGATTTTTCTAAAAATTACCGTTTTACCCCTAAATGTCTAAAATATCATTTTTAACCCCAAATTTTCCCAAAATTACCATTTTAGCCCCGAGAGTCCAAAATTACCATTTTACCCCCAAAGTTCAAAATTACCATTTTGCCCCCGGGCATCCAAAGTCTTATTTTTAACTCCAAATTGCGTCATTTTGCTTTCTCATCGATATTTGCATTTATTTTAATTATTATACACCTGCCTTTTAATTTTTTGTACACTATTTATCGGCTTATTATCTTACTTCGTGTTATTTAATTTCCCTTATTATCTGCTTATTTGTATCTAAAATCACACGATCATTTTCAAAGTTATTTTAAAACCGAGGCAATGCTCTTTTCGTGTGGAAACTTCGAGAAATCATGCCCTAACGTGTCGGGTGTGACTTTTCGTGTAACTCGCACGAATCGAATATCCTTTTTCGAGTTTTTTATGCCTGTTAACTTTGAGATTCCAAGAATGTCGTGTCCTAACGTGTTGGTCACGACTTTAATTCTTTGCGAAAATCGAAGTAAACGAGCATTTCATATGCAAATTTTTCAAGTCATATATGCGAGGATTGCATTTTAAATTCAATACGAAATTTTTAAGTTCTCAAAATTTATATCTATATATATAAATGATTATAAGACAAAACGAGGCAATTTCCTTTCGTGTGAAGACCTCGAAACACCATGCCCTAACGTGCTGGGTGTGATTTTTGTATAATTCACACGATAGAATATCCTCTTCAAAATTTCTCAAAACGTCCTTCAATTACAAAACTCCGAGAATATAGTGCCCTAACGTGTTGGACATGATTTCCAGTCCTCATAGAGATTCGAAACACGGGGATGAGTTTTCTTAAAAGGGCTTCATTTGAAATTATACAAAGCTTTCTAAAACAAATATCATATTTTAAATTTTACTCGAGTTTTTAAAGTTTTAACAAAATAAGACCCGAAAGTAATCAATGTGGTACCAGTTTTGGGCGTATGAGGGTGCTAATCCTTCCTTGTGCGTAACCGACTCCCGAGCCCGTTTTCTGGATTTCGAAGACCTACATATTTTTCAAAACGGCTTTTAAATGTTTTCTGGTGTTCCAATCACACCTAATAAAAAATTGGTGGCGACTACCATTTTTTCCAAATTTCAAAATATTTTTCGAAACTTCGTTTTAAAAGTGGTTTCGACAGTAGTAATTAAATTTTTATGAAGGAAGATGTAATGGTTACCATGAGATAAAAGAAGATCATATTTGGATACGAATTTATCCCAATGAGATTAAGAATATCCTATGATGGTAACACATTGATAACAAAGTTATTGAAAGAGCACTGATTAAGTAGCTTTTGTAATGGTATGTAATTGAAGAGAACTTAGTTACAATATTATTGTGGAATGACTTCGTGATTAAATAAGTTTATAATTAATAAGCGAAAAGCTATAATTTAATTATAAATTATTTGAGCCCTAATCACATATATTCAATTGGTCCATTTGTTAACTCATTGAAACTATAAATGAATTGAATGTATAACCGAATTAAAAAAATGAATGGAAATGATGATGTTTGAGAAATGAGTTACATTCACAATAAAATGTATTTTCTAACTAAGTATTGAAATTACTTAAGAATTAATTTAAGTTTTTTAAATTATTATTTAATTAAATAATTTAAGTCTGAAAATGGAATCAAATTAATTATTTATTGTGAATTCGTTGAATATGAAAGTGAAATATATTTTCCTCATAAATTGTTTTACGATAAAATTGCCATGACTTTAATGAAATAAGAATTGGATTGAGAAATTTATTTAATTAGAAAATTAATTTATCTAATTAAATTAATTAATTAATTAATTAATATTTATTTTGTAAACTAGAAATCATATACTGAGTTGAATTAAATTTTAAAGTGTTGGGTTAAAAAAAAAAAAACATATATAATTGTATCAAATACAAGAGAGATCCAAATCCTCTCATCATAAGAAAGAGGGGCAGCATCATTAGTATTATTTACTAGAGTGTGCATCTACCCCATCTACTTAGAGTAGAATATTATTTTTTATTAAATAAATATTATTTGTATTTTACTAATTCAACTAAGATTCTCTTATCTCTCCTTATAAATAGATGATACTTGTAGAGTTATTTACACAAGTTTTATATAAGTTTGATATACTGTTATTCTGCCATAAAGTAGTGATAATTTATTTTCTAAGAATAAATTCTATTTTTCGGGAATTATAATTCTACTAGTTCTATATTTGGTTCATGATTATTCGAGTCTACACTTGAAACAATTCGTGGTACAAAAATAACGGAGAATGTCGTTTGGTTGAAAGTCGAGAACATTTAGGATCCGTTTTGCTCAAAATACATATATTTTTCGAAAAAAAAGATTATTATAAATATCACAAATCAATTTAGTTTCAAAATTTTAATTTTTGACTATGATTAAAAACCATTTTTCTTTCCCACCAAATCCTGGATGGTTGAAAATCAATTCGGATGGGGCAGCTAGTAGAGATACCTCTTGGACAACAGCTGGTGGCGTATTGCGTAATTCAGCTGGGGACTGGGTTGTGGGTTACCAACGGTATATTGGTAGTGGCTCGCCTATGAATGCTAAGTTATAGGCTATATTTCATGGTCTTGAGTTAACACGAATTCGAGGATATTGAAAGATCATTGTGGAATCTTATTGCTTACTAGTAGTGGAAATGATTAAAGAGTGCGTGGAAAATGCACCATCCCCGACCCTTGTTCGTAGAATTAAAAAAGTAGCTTGACAGTTGGAGTTAGTCAAATTTCAACATGTCTGTAAGGAAAGAAATAGAGTGATTGATTGATTGGTGAAGAATTATCCAAATAATGCAGTTAATTTTTGTACTTTTGATATTCGTATGACTAATGTCAAGAGTTTACTACTACATGATAAAGGTATATCTCTGTATAAAACTTTGATGTCTTCTTTTATTTATATAAAAAAAATCATTTTTCTAAACCGAATTTTTCTAACACGTGACACATCACATCACCATGTATTCGAGGATTGCATGGGTTGTATAAAGACTCTGCATATCCATAGCTAGATTATCTATAACGCAAAGTTTCAGTTTGGGCACCCTATTTCTTGAAGAAGAGAAAGCCAACCTTGAGAAAAAAAAAATTATTAAGAGGCAAATGCCACAAATGCACATTTGACCATGCATATTTATTTATAATAGAAGAATAGTTTACCCACCACAGATTGGACATTGGACCATTTGGACTCACAGTATCATGGTGGTTTTTCATGATTTAAAATATTATATTAGATTATAATCGAGAATTATGTTGCTTGAATTTAAATGTGAGTGTTAAACATGAATATAATTAATTTTTTTAAAAAAATTAAAGGTTATATCTCGTTATTAAATATCAAATACATATATTTAAAAAAAATAAAGAGTTAAAACAACATAGGTTGGGGATACATTCGTGACCAATATCAAACTCAGGGGCTCCTCCTTCCCATTACATTGTTTCTACTTATTCGAGATAGGGACTTGTTCTCTGTGTCTTTAGATCCCTAAAATTCATTGCACCAAATGTCACGGAAGATAAACATATGAACAATTGTTTAAATAATTCTAAAAGCTGCTGGTATTGCTTAAGAACTCTTATTGGGCATTATCCGGATCTGGGCAAAGACTGATCAAACAAATACAAGCAAACAAGAAATCTAATAAGAGAGTTGTTGAAGGGCAAATTAACTGTTATAATATTAATCATCTCGTCATTTTATTAAATCTCGAATGAAAATGAAATCCAAAGATTGAGCTTTCACCTATCAATCTAAAACTCAGAATCAATTAATCACTGCCTCCTCTCACCTTACAGTAAAACCAAAGAGAATATCAGCAGATTGGTATTTGTCGTAACGTAACGATGTTGCTGCCACTATTTCGACGGCGCCGTCCGTCACTACTAAAAACCTTAAAGAGGAAGAGATCAGTGAATTGAACTGGACGAAGCGGCTCGAGAGTTTTTAACGGAAATTTTACAAAAAAGAAAAAGAAAAGAAGAAGAAGAGCAACTTGTGCTGAGAGAAGAAGAAGAAATGACAGAAAAAACAAAAAGAAGTTAATTACACGTACAAAAATTGAGGGAGAAAAGTAAAAAAGAAAACAAATATATATTGTAAACTTTTTAGATTATGACATCATCGTAACATTATTTATACCACGTGCCACAATCTTATTTTGCCACCTATCTTGAGTCAATTTAATTGAAGGAAAAAAATTCAGGTATCAATTTAAGACAAAAAAATTATAAATATTCATCCAAGAAAATGGATTCAAATACCAATTTATATTTAACCCTAAAATTTATTACACGGTAACCCATTTAAAATTAATTGAAATGAAACACATTATACATAAAAGTTTTAACAAAAATCAATACCTGATTAAATCTAACAAAAAGAATTAAATTGTATATAAATTATTTAATATTAACTTAGTTCAATTAACACTATTGTTAATGAGAC
This sequence comes from Gossypioides kirkii, assembly GCA_005610355.1. NCBI lineage: Eukaryota > Viridiplantae > Streptophyta > Magnoliopsida > Malvales > Malvaceae > Gossypioides > Gossypioides kirkii. The sequence continues at coordinate 9,204,042 of CP032252.1, read as the reverse complement.
AATTAGAAAGAAATGAGTTTAAATATGTTAAAATATATATTATCTCCTCTAATTTAAAGATTTTTTATGATAAAAAAAATGTTTGAGGGGCTAAACATTAATATATCTATACTTTCAGATAGGATTTTTTTTAAGAAACCAAACTAAGGAAATCAATACCATTCTAAAATATGTATTTTTTTTTACTAAAACTAGAACATAATAGTATTGGTTTGTTTTGATAAATTGTTTCAAATTTAAATAACCTTTTTTAAATATTTAATATATGTATAAAAATATTTTGCAAACATATGATGAATGAGATTAAATAAATTTTAAATATAAAATATTTATCAATCAATTTCATAAATAAAATTTCATTATTCACAAATATAAAATATACTCATCAATTATATAATTTTCCATATAATTTTTTTTATTATGTGTTACTTTTTCTATCTTTAAAGTTTAAATGACAAAAAAATATTGGGGTAAATCATAATTTTGGGACTTAAATTTGGTAATTTTTTCACATTGAAGTCTGAATTTTTTTATTCAAGTTAGGTCTTGAACTTTGTAATCGTTTCCGTATTGAGGCTTAAACTTTTTTTTGTCTAAGTTAAGTCCTAAACTTGACAAATGTTTCCATGTTGAGACTTCAACTTTTTTTTTTATCTAAGTTAATCCTTGAAAACTTAAAGTTCAAGTCTTAACGTGGAAACAATTGTCAAATTCAAGTCCAAATGTAAGAATAATTGCCAAGTTTAAAACCAAACTTGGACAAAAAAAATTCAAATCTCAATATAAAAAAAATTATCAAATCCAAATCTCAATATTAGAATAATTACTAAATTTAAGACTTAACTTGAAAAAAAAACTCAAATCCCAATATAAAAAAATTGTGAAATTCAAATATCAAATATTATTTTTTACCCAAAAATATTTCTAGTTTTTCTTTTCAATTTTTTTAATGCATCAATCGTTGCATATTATTTGGGCTGATACATTTAAAATGGGATAGAATTAGATTGATATAAACCGAAATTTTCTAGAAAAAAAATTAATATTTCGATTATTACAGTTGATTTGATCCAAATCAAATGTAAAATTAATTACTTTAAATTAAACTAACAGTAAGAAACTTTTTAAATAAAAAAATTTGGGTCCATGATTCCATTCAAACTTTGTCATCGTTTCTGTGGGACAAATTTTGCAAGATGAATGTACCGAGCCATTGAACTGAAATAATAATCTCTGTATTTAGTTTTATCCCAAAAGAGAAATAGTACAAATATATATATATATATCCAACTTGTCAACAAATGATAATGAAAACAAAAAACTTTAAAAGACAGAAAAAGAGAAGCAGACGTGGGAGAAGGACAATGAAGTGAATTTCAATAGGGTGTATACACTGTCGCCACGTAATTTTCATGCAGCAGCCCTTGACTTTCTATAAATACTCATTGCTCCTCCTCCCACTTTCCACACCGACAGTTGCAGTTTTCATTTTGTCTAAAAAGAAAAATGCCAGGCCTCACCATTGGAGACACAGTGCCCAACCTTGAAGTTGAAACCACCCACGGGACATTCAGGCTTCATGACTACTTCAACAATGGGTGGACCATCATTTTCTCTCATCCTTGTAACTGCACCTATATATGCTTCTTTTATCTTTTCTTTTCTTTTTGTATTTGTCTTGAATTTCATTTCATTAATTTATGATTTTTTTTTTTGCATGAATGCAGCTGATTTCACGCCTGTGTGTACTACGGAACTGGGGAAGATGGCGGCTTACCTGCCGGAGTTTGAAAAACGAGGGGTTAAGCTTCTAGGTTTCTCTTGCGACGATGTGCAGTCACACAAGGAGTGGATCAAAGATGTTGAAGCCTACACGGTAACCTTGTCTTTAATTTTTTTTTTTAAATTTGAAGTTAAGAAGTGTAAGCAGGTTGTAAAAATGGCGGCTGTTTGTTTGTTTGTTACTGGCATGGCAGCCTGGGTGCAAGGTGGGATACCCAATCGTGGCAGATCCCAAGAGAGAGATCATTAAGCAACTTAACATGGTGGACCCAAATGAAAAAGACTCTTCAGGGAACGTGCTCCCATCTAGAGCTCTGCATATCGTGGCCTCTGATAACAAGGTGAAGTCATCTTCAAACTAAATATGGTCAATTACATCAAAGGTCCCAAACTTGGTCTTATTTCAAAACATTCTAATATTTCAATATTTTATTAATCAAAGGGTGTAACAAATTGGGTGGGACATAATTTTAAAATTTGTGGATTATACATCTTCATATGAGGACCAAATTAGAGTTTAATTATAGTTTCAGGACTTAATGAAATTAATCCAAATAAATAACGGTGGTGTTGATGTAGATAAAGCTGAGCTTTCTATATCCAGCAACCACAGGGCGAAACATGGATGAAGTGATGCGGGCAGTGGGCTCACTGCAGAAGACATCGCAGTACAAAGTGGCGACACCGGCGAACTGGAAACAAGGGGAGCCGGTAGTGATTTCGCCATCGGTGCCCAACGAGGAAGCCAAAAAAATGTTCCCTCAAGGTTTTGAGACCAAGAACCTCCCATCAGGGAAGGATTACCTGCGCTTCACTAATGTCTGAATTCTGTTAACACGTATCATCTTTTGTTTGTGGCTAAAAACTTTCATACTCCAACGCTTGGATTTCAAGTTTTTCTATGTACGCACCACCGCTTGCAACTTCGGTTAAATAATAATAAAAAGTTGTTGCTTACTGCGTTTGCCGGGAGTCGAACCCGGGTCTATTGCTTGGAAGGCAATTATCCTAACCGTTGGACTACAAACGCTTGTTGACAAGCGGCAAGATTTCAAAAGTATTATTAAAATTTAGACTCTCATTATAGTTGATTAAAATTTAAACCAATAATGAAATTTTAATAAGCCAAAATGTAACATTCACAATCAAGCTCTCTGCTTTAAAAATAGTGAATCATCCTTGAACACAAACCCACCCCAATTTATAATATTCTTCTTATGCCGTATCATATATAGCTTACATGATATATGCAGCCTTCACCAAAACGTCACCTCATCTTTGCACTTACACTACACCCTGCATTTTTCAGTTCTTTTACTAATCCATTGAAATAAAACTACCCATTTGGCGCTCGATACCAGAAAATGCTCGACTGTTCTTTTTTTTAGCCACTTGTGACCGTATACAACTATGGTTCATTGATTGTGCTTGCGCCTTTTCTTGTCTGTATTTTTCATATCCAACTTATCTTTATATTTTTGTCATTGCAACAGAAATGTCACTGCAGTCTTTACATCTGTTGAATTGGCTTGTTGGGAAGAAAATATAACATGGAAAAATGGGACATTTAAAGATTTTGAGAGGAACTAAGCCGGTATTCGAGTCGAAATAATTTCTTTTTAATAAAAGAAAAATCCTGATACACTTTGCTGTAGTTAAAAGTAAGATATCAGTAATTGACAATTCCCATCTATAAAAGATGAGGAGCAAGAGTAGCTATGCTATGCTATGCAAATGCTAATATGCTCATTCTATGCTATCTCTTCGACTTCACAATCACATTGCTGCTATCACTGCTTCCTCTGTCACTATCCTGTTCAGTGTTCACCATTACAACATATACAGTCAAACTTCAAACCCTTCCGTATTTTATTACAAGAAACGCTGAAAATTTACCTTTGATTCCCCAAATTTTGTAGTTAGCCTCATGTACTGCTCGCGCGCTTCTTGATCACGAGCCATGGACTTCACTCTTGCTAGGGCTGTCTCAACCCCATCAACTTTTTGTTGTTGACCAACTTGTAAAAATTCGTATTCTTCGTCTACGTCAGTCTCTGCTACTGTCTTATCGGTTGCAGTTTGCACCCGAAATCCTCGTAGACCAGCACCTTTACGCCTCCATCGTAGGATTATCTTTTCAACTAAACCGACAGACCAAACAAGCTTTTTGTATTGTTTGCGAACTTGATGTCCCCTCACATGGGCCTGAAATTAAGGATAACCAGAATGAAGTTACCAAAAGAGAAAAAGGAAAACACAAAAAGCAACTTGGAAAACTTATTCTAGAGACATCATTAACAGCCTCACTGAGTAAAAGAATATTTCTTGAAACTTTCCATAACCCTACCTAATATGAAAAAGAAAAGGTTGATGTGAAGTACCTGAATTTTCACAATCCGATTTCGTATCTTCAAAAATTCCTTCCTTCCTTTCCAGCCACGATACTTCTTTTGGATCTTTGAAGCTGCAGTGTGCAAATAGTCTCCGAAATGACTCGCCTTTTGAAGCCTGTTCAAAGACCCAAGCATACCTAGTTCAAGTGATACTTCGAACATATCATCATTGCATTTAGTTAATTGTCTGAAATGGGCTGAACGAGCACGAAAAGCAGCTTGGATTAGAGCGGCTGCATGAGCTGATTTTCTAACAGCAGCAAGGGACCCTTTCAATGAGCAATTATCATCTAATGTCCCATTAGATGGAGCAACTTCATAAGAAGTCTCAATGGCCTCTTGTGCTGCTGTAGTTGCAGCATCATTGCCTACCACATTTTGGTTAACGGTCAATGAAGAAAGATGGGTGATCAAATCAGCTTCGGCCAGGTATCCTGCTATTCCTTTGTGCCCTTTCATTGATGCTAAGTCAGCAGCCGTTCTTCCACCAGGGCAATTTGGCGTAGGATCATCAACAGCGCCAGGAGAAGCACCTAGTTTAATAAGTGCAATGACAGTTTCTTCTCTGGAGAAAAGGTATTAAAAAACAAATGACAATCAATACAAAGCCACCGAAACCATTATCTGCTTTATCCTGATTATATATGTAATTGAATATACAGGGATATATAACACGATTTAGATATATGAAAGATATTGCACAAGTCTTGACCTTCCACAAAATGATGCCCAGTGAAGCGCCGTTTTTCCTTTTGCATCTCTAAAATTAGGACTTATGCCTGCAGCAACTATAGGGTTCATTGCCCACTCATAACCAAGAGAAGCAGCCCAATGTATAACTCCTCGACCTTTGTCATCCAGAATAAGTGGACCTTTGCCATCTTCATGAACTTTATGCATCAGCCACTGAGAAAGTTTTTGTTTTAGCAAACTCAGAATCAAACCCTCTTTAGATTGTATACAATCATTTGCACTTACTACTCCCATCGAACATATGCTACTTTTCAGCTTACATTTATCACACTCCTCAATAGAACAATCCAACCACTTTCCCCCTGGGCCAGTATGTAACAATTTTGCCAAACAAACTTGAAAGTGCAATTCCTCTTGTGCTGTACATTTAACAGCTGTAATAAATGAAAATCCAGGTGGCTTTTCACGATATTCAAACTCTCTTACCTCACTGCATGCCAATCTATTGCTGCAGGTGACATAAAATGGAACACGTCCAGGCACATGAGAAGGAACTTGACAACGGATAACATTGTTAGTCAAAACCTCAGCAGAAACTTCAATTTCACCAAACATACAGCCCCACTTAGCAGCACTAGGAAGCTCCTGGTTCTTCAAAAAATTTCCGACAAGTAAAACCTAAAACATAAGAAGAATTCACGGATATGATTTCCTGAAAACAAATGGTGCTTTCACAAAACATGCATATCAGATTTCTGTACCTTTGTTCCAACATCTGAATAAGCCCAGTCAGGTGAGAAATCAACAATGCTAAATAACTGTTCCTGAGAAAGAGAAGGACCCAAGGAATCAATATCCAACTGCATATGGCGTGATAAACTGGATACTTCCTTGTCGTCAGTCTCAGTGTTAAGTGTACTCCAATAATTGGCAGAGTCAGAAGCCATCAAGGAATCATCACAATCTCTACCAATTTCTTTATCCATCCATCTTCCAAAGCTATCAAGTTTTTTCAGCTCTCCCGGTTCATCATTATTTTTACCAATGCCTTTGGGTTCCTTCTCATTTTGCATGGAAGTGGAGACTACCTTTTGAGGACCAGAATAATTCTGAGACTGCAAACCTATGAAATTGAAATCATACCCCTGTAGCTCCTGCAGGAGGTCAACTATCAATTGATAAATTTTCAACATACCTGGAAAAACATACAAGGGAAATTGGATTGATTCTAGGACATCATCTCAATATCATAGCTGATAAGATGATGGCTTAAGTTAATAGACACAGAAGAACAGTATTATACTAGTCATTTGTGTTTACTTTAAAACTGAAGCTGCAAAAAGATACAAAAGCAATGATTTGCATTTACATGCTATACAACTCCAAGCAAATATTGCATACTTCTCTAAAGCATTTGTCATACATAGGTCTAAGCTCTAAGACCCAATGCTATAATGCAGGTGTCCTATATACTCAGCGTAACAGACCTGGTTTAGTTTCTCCGGAAATTCTCCAACTGCTTGGACATCTCCATCGTTGATTAACTTATCTCCACATGTTACAGCATCTGAGACATCATGGAGTCCCACCTGTGCTTCCTTAGTTATAAAGTCAGATGTCGTAGGCTGTTCAACATAGAGCTTATGATCTGGCATGCTAATGTTATTGGTGGCCAAGTGATGGCTGCCAGGCCAGAAAGATGACCCAGACACAGTGTTGTGATTAAAATTAGATTCTCCAAGCCATGAACCAGGAGGATTCCTCCCTGATTCTGGGAAACCTGAAAAATGGTGGGTGATCAGCAAAGATTTTACATGATTTTAAAGATCGCTAAAGTAAAGTATTAAAGACCTGTGTTTTAGGGTGCATGATTATTTTTTTCTATTTCAAGCTTAATTATTATTTTAAAGTTGATAACGGCATATCATGGGTTCCAATGTGGAATTGACCTTACCAGCAACTTCAGGCTCCACTGAAGCAGTACAAGACTTGGAACCATATATAGGTTGGTCAGAAGCAACGGCATTTGGGTCATCCCCAGAGTCAACATCCTCACATTCAGAAGATAATGTTTTCCCATTCCAACCAACTTTGCTAGTTGATGCGGGAGATACATGAATAGTAGAAGCAGGTGAATTTTCATGTGCTAGGGAAGGAGCTGAACCAGTTTGCAGGCTTTCACTCTGTGATCCTGGGTCCGCTAGTAAACAGGAGATTCCAGACCTGTACCCCTGCAGAGAAGGAATCCATCATATTATATAGAAATAAATTGTCACAAGTACAAAAAAAAAAAAAAGAATCAAACCAATAACAGTTCAAATTCACGAGTTAAAACACAGATACTCCAAGATATTTGCAACCTAAAGAGCATTTCTCATGGACAAGGGCAAAGATTCTTTGCAAAGTCTTTATCTTAACTTAATACCTAAGAAGACAGAGAAAGAAAGTATGTGGATACCTCTTTTACTTCTCTGTAATGAACAAAAACAATATGCTCGAACTGCCTGAAAAGAGAATGATAACAATGAATATATAAAACATTGAATAACAGAGGAAGTAATTACTGCAAAAGAAGGGTTACCGAAATATATATTCTAAAGGAATAAATCGAAATAATGCTACCCTCTACAAGAGCTACAAAAAAAGAGAACATGAATGGAACATAACAAGAGAATCCAATAACAATTCCAGAAAAACTATTTTGGTGTATATAGTCAGAAAACGGTTACCCATCAAGCATCCAGTAGCAACGTCGCTGAAAATTCTCATTAAACTGACCATGTGCATAGTAACAATGAAGAACATCCACACTTCCAATCTACAAAAGTCCATTAGAAAGCAAGTCACTTAAAAAAAGTTACATGAACAAGTTTTATGGAAATATACAGAAATCAAGTTTGATATAATAGATGCCCTTAGAAATTAATGAGCTCGATAAAAGAATATAGGCTCAGGGATATGAAGGCTCGATTTGATCAACTTTTAAGGAATTAGGTTTTTCATAGAAACTGCTTACCTCTTAATACCATAATATAAGGTTAAAGAGTTGGAGCTTGTAAAAGATCATCTACTTATCAACAGCAAACACTTAACAAAGGTGACTTCAGGGGAATTTTTATTCATAAGTTAAAAGGTTAGAATTATGTATAGGAATTAGAATATCCAAATTTTTCTTTTTGCATTTGATGGTCAGATTTCTTAACCATTCTTCACATTCAATTAGTTTCTGTCATAGCGCATGCAACCAAATGGTAACATCTTAGGCGATCCAGCAAAAGTGAATCATATAGCCTTTCACTTTCTAGTTGCATTGCTTAGGACAAATCATGGAAAAGGAAAAAAAAAAAAGTTACCTTCAACTTTTCATGAGCTTCTCTGACAGTTTTTCCATCCTTCTTTTTCCTCCAATCATGACCATCTTTACGGAAGTACCGAATTGTTTTCCGGTCAAACAGATACAAAGATCCAGCTGAAAATGAGTTTTCACTTTTCAGTCACTACTTGCATGTGGCATCACAAAGTTCATGAAAAAATGGCAGTACTTTAACAAGACATAATTTTGCACGTTGATGAAAAGACTAAACTAAAATAACACAAAGCATAGAACCAAATGTAGCAAACATGTGGGGCTAAACAAAGCTAGTGAAGACCTTACCTGAAGGCTTAGAAGGTGGCTTGTCTGATAAACGAAACTGGGTGTAGTTTCCAAGTATTTCACAAACTTCAACAGGACGAAGCCAACGATGTTGTGCTTCCTGCAGTATCTGTTGAAGGTCTGCCACAAACAAATTATTAAGTATTTAAAACGTGCAAAACAGTCACATAAATTGGAATGAATGAATTAGCAGAAACTAAAGACAACCAATTGAAGGAAATAAAGAAATAGCTGAGTTGTTAAAAAAACAAAGCATGTAAAGCAGAAATAACATAGATTATGATGATTCGTTCAGCCTTTTACAAAGCAAATTCCATAAAGTCGGGCAAGTCGGTTTTATTTCAGTCAAAAGAAGCTTTCTTTAGGGAAAAAGAACTTGAATGATTGAGATGGCATTGTAAGACACATATTTTGATAGAGAAACTGGGAAAAAGAAAAAGAGAGACCTAATTGATCATTGGGGAGATATCTTCTGCCTTGAGCCATTATTAATCAGCGAACAAAAGTCTCCAAATAAAACCAGATTTCATCGCCCAACCTCTCCTCAGATATACCATTGCCAAAGAACCAAGAAAGCAAAGGAAAAGATGGGTTCTTCAAGAGATTTCAACAACAACCCAAAGCCGAAAGGGGATAGTTTTATTAACAAAAACAAAGAAACGACATAAATTTCAACAATAAATCGAAAAATGGAGATGCCTTGTGTTCAATAAAGATGGCAGAAATGGAAACACGGGAAACAAAGAATCAAAATAACAAGAGGAAGCGGAAGAGAAGCGCGTGAATTCCACAGTTGACAAAAAGCGTTAAAGAGGATTGTCAGTCAACATGTTCTATTATATTTGTTAACAAATAATCATTTAAATCAATAAATTATTCCTAAAGAATATTCAACAAAATTTTCTTAATTTGTACTGATATTATTGTCAATACACAAATGTATAGTTCGAGTATGATAAATTAGTAATATACAATATTGATTTTTTTGAAAGTTTGGTTAACTCGGCGAGAGAGTAGTCACAGATATTTGATTGTATCTCGATCTAATCTATTTTGCTTCGTCTCGCGACAATAATTAAATAAAAAAAAAGAAATGTTAACGCATTCAAGAAGAAACGATTGATCTCTATCAATAAACCCGCTAAAGAACCGAACCAGATAGTACTTAGTACCAGTGCTACGAAAAGATATGTTTTTAAATCTCGCATTTAAAATCCTCCTTTATCATATTACATTATAGTAATACATATATAATCACATGTATGTTTGGTTAAAGACCACTTGGATTTGTCTATTTGTTCCCGGAATTTTTAATTCAAAATTCAAATTTAAATGTACAATGATTCGATAGATAAGATTTTTCCTTTCTTAAAACAACAAAATTAAATAGGTCTCTTTTTACTTGAGAATTCCCGTTAAAAATATTCATTTATTATTCATTATATGATTTTTATATGATATGAGACCAAAAAAAGGAAATGGAAAGATTGTTTTTGTATATCAATAGATGAAATAAGGGTATGGAAAACAAAACAGAGATTCTCTACAATGACATTGTAGGGCAATTGAAAGGGATGTAGCGCAACTTGGTAGCGCGTTTGTTTTGGGTACAAAATGTCACGGGTTCAAAACCTCTCATCCCTAGCTATTACTTCTCCTTTGAGCAGTAACGAGGGAGTCATTTTAGATTGATTAAAATTAAGCATACATAATCTATTATTTTCTCATATTATATATGATATATGATAGTATAGGTGTGCGCGATGTATTAGGGTTATAAAATAAAAGAATCCTCTTTTTTACAGATTAATTATTTGATTTTGAACCAAATTAATCGATAACCGAACTTTTAAAAAATCATTAACCAACCTCTAACCGAATTAGACCGGTTAATCGATCAATTAACAAAATTAATTTGGTCTGTTAATTCGATTTTAACCGAAATTTAAACACCCCTAAGAGTTTTTTTAAATATACTAGTGTGATTACATGGTAATATATATTCAAACTTTCTTAACACTTTGACAACTTACACACACAAGTACTCGAACTCGAGTTTCCTAAGATGAACACCTCTTAAGAGTTATATATAGAGAAAATAGTGTTTGGAGGGTTCTTGTTTAGGAATTCGATTTAACTTGATTTCAAATTAATTGGGACGTCATATATCTATCAGATACCAAAAGGTTTCAAATAAAAAAAAAAAGGCTGTGGATGAACAAAATATGTAACAAAATCAAATAAATATTTGGTTGAAATAATAAAGTTAAATGATTCAAAATTTATTGTATCATAGTTCAAATCTTGTTATGATTGAATTTTTATTGATTTTATATAAAATGTAAAAAGATGAAATGATTTCATAATAATATAGCTTACTTTATACATAAAAGGGCAATTTAATAATTTTCTCATCAAATAATGCATTTAAGCAACTCACATCCTCATACACGGATAACAATATCGACATTAATCGAGTTAAAACTCAAATGATAATATAAGTATAAATTTAAATTCAAGATTAAGGGTAAATTGACTTTAGTCAACGCAAGTATATTGTCACACACCAAAAACTTTATCAAATTTATTTTAAAATTTAATGAAATGAGATTAATTTGAAACTAATAACTCAATTTGTTTACATTCATAAGCATATTTATTGTTTGCTGGAATACTTAAGAAATCAATTAAAACTCAATTCATGATATTCTAAAATTAACAATTTATTACGAATATTTATTTACATTATTTAATTTTTATTTATTGTTTTAACTTTTTTTTAATTGTTTGCTTCTTTGTTAAGAAATTATTGCGTGGGAAAAAGAATGATTAAACACATATTTTAGTGTATAATAAATAATTAATTGAAAATCCAACTTTTATTTGTTTGTGTTGATGAATAATTTATAAGGTAGGTGAATATTTGATGAATCGAAACAAATTATATAATTTAATCATTGAATCGAACTTAAACTTTTAATGAATATAAATTGAACATGAATAAATTTAAAATACCCAGTAAAATAAAGTAGTCAACGAGTTTTGGTTTGAGTTCACACGGGAGGTTTTAGGGGATAGGGACGAAAATGTATTGGTTATCGAGGAAAAAAAAATAGCAAATGACGTGGATAAAAATGAAAAAAGAATAAAAAAATATTGTATATAAAAGTTGTTTAACAGCTAAGAGTTAATTTACATGGTACTCAAAAATAAATTCTATTAAAGGAATTTATGAGGAGAGTTAAAGAGTAGTGTCTAGTGTTTGGCACTACTAAAGTTTATAATGGGTCATGCAAAAGAGTTTGTGACCAAGGCACACTTCGATAATTCATCTTGTTTATTAGGGATTATTCGGCCTGGTTAGATCAGTCTATTGCTTGGAAGAGATTTAGAGCTCATCTATATGGATCCTGGTTAAATTGTAAATACTTCAATAACTTGTATTTTTATCAAGATAATTATTGTAAATCCTAAAGGATAAGAATGTATAGAGTTTAAATATCTTAAGACTCTCATCTTATAGATAAACACTAACACACTGATGAGTTGGACTTGATGAAAGGGCAACTCAAGGAATATGTGACAGAGGCCCTTAGTTCCAATATGGATGGGTTGCAAGTGCTCATCAATACCGTTGTGGGTAAGTTAATGAAAAAGAATAAAGCTCTCAAAGCTAGGATGATAGCTATGAAGGAAGGAAACAAAACCATGATGACAACTCTGATCATGAAAAATTGAGGAGCTCGTTGTGTGCAAAGTCGCTGTGGGTAAAGAGGTGTTGGGTGCGACACCGAGCCATAAGATTGATGTCCCAAACCGAAAAACCTTAAGGGGGAAAAGTCCGCAATGGATGTGAACAACTTCTAGTGGGAAATAGAGCAATGCTTCTATGTCGTGGGCATCAAAGATGATGATGCTAAGGTAAATAATGCTTCTATGTATCTTACTGATGTCGTTCTTTTATGGTGGGGTCGTAGGTCCACAGATGAAAAGCAAGGTGGAACCAGCATTGGGACTTGGTGGAGTTCCAGAAAGAGTTCAATGAGCAATTTTACCCCTAATATGTCGAGAAGAAGGCTCAAGATAAGTTGCATCGGTACTCGCAATAAAGCACAATTAGGGAGTATGTGAAAGAGTTCATGGAATTGATGCTCAAAATTACTTATCTGAGTGAAAAAGAGACATTCTTCTTCTTTATGGATAGGTTGAAGTCGTGGGTTCTGCAGAAATTGGAACACCGAGATGTCGAGGAACTTACTAAAGCCATGACCGTTATAGAGTCACTTCTTGAGCTGGGTGCTAAGAAATCGAAAAAATATAAGTCTTCCAAGCCTAGATTCAAACCAAAAGGCAATGGTGGGGGAGATAAAGACAAGTCAACAAAGCATGGTGATGGTAAGACCCAAGCTGCTTAGAAAGTTAAGTTTGACAAGCCATGTGTAACACTCTAGCTTTTAATTAAGGACTTAGTTGAGAACTTTAAGAAATTTTGGGGTTTTTCTAAAACCCTAGAATATTTTAGGGATTTCCAAATAAATACTCCATTTTAGTTGAGTATAAAACACACTTTTTCACTATTTGTCTCTTTCCTCTCTTCTTTATTTTTGTTGCTTCCGAAACCTCTCCAAAAGCTTTCTTTTCTTCCCTTTTTCGATCACCTCCGACGAAGCCCTCCCTCCGTGCGTGTTCGACACCGTCAACGTCAACCTTCTCCTTGCTTTTGTGCGAACAAAACCCCTCTCCTTTGGTTTCCTTAATCGCCGTCGTTCGTGCATTGTGGATTAAGGGATTTTCGACCTTTGAATCTCATTTTGCTCAATCGTTTCGTCGAATTTGGTGTGGGTAAGTTATAAAATCGGGTGTGGTTTGTATTTTTAGGGTTTTGCTTATGAAATCATGATGGGCGAACATTGGTGGCGGAAGAGGTGACGGTGATGGTGCCGTTAGGGTCTTCAAACCCTAATTTTCCCTTTGGTGGCAAAAGATGTTGAAGTGGGTCTTTGTTACTAGCCCAATTTTAACTGTCACCAACCCAACAACCCAAATCCTTTAAAAACCCAACAACCCAATAACCCAAATCCTTTTAAACCCTTAATAAATCCTTAAGCCCAAACTTAGACCCAATAACCCAAAACCTTTAAAAACCAAACCAAACCCAATTGAATCAAGTCCAAACCCAAATCAAGTCAAATCGTTGATTGATCGTTGACTAGCCGTTGACCGATCGTTGACCGTTAATCGTTGACTTTTTTTGAAAAACCCTATCCTGCCATTTTTCGACGTCCCGAGTCCAATTCCGATGTCTGTTTTGCCAAATTCTAACCTGAAAGTCTCGTTTTGACAGTTTTATCTTAAATTGTGTACTTTAAGTTATTTTAGAGTTTTAATTTGGGTTTATTGATATAAAATATTCGTGTTCAGGTGATCACGATTTCGAGGCGGACGATTTACCTCCTCCTCCTGTTCAACCCCTTACTGTATCGATTCCGAGAGCTACTCGTAATTTACTTTAGTTTAATTTTGTATTTAAGTGGTGGCTAGGGTTGTAATAATATTTAGTTGTATTTGTAGGATCTAATTCCTTTAGACCGGGAACTCGTACAGTGCGTGGTGGACGACCTCCTCGCCGTTAGAGTTTTATTTGCTTGAGGTGTCTTTTTAACTGTAATATACCTTAATGTATGTGATGTTGTTCAGATTATGTGATTTCATGCTGTTTGAGGGATGTTGTTATTGAGATGTTTGTGTTGTGAGAAAGGATAATGATATGATTGTTTGAGCTCTGAAAATTTTTATGATAATGTCATGCATATATATTTGTACATTGAGCATGTGGCGGATAATTAATGTGATTATTCTTTTGTGATTGCGGTATATGGGTTATAAATTGAGATTGAGATTGAGGAAACATATATATATATATATATATATGATAATCATGTTATCATACCATTATGTGTTCATGAGGTGGGATTGTAAGGTGGAAGAAGTGGTTATCATTCCTTTTTAAGGTTGATACTAAAACCACACTGCGATTGGTGACGATTGGTTGGAAAAGGGTTTTGGGGAACCTTTCACTGTGTTGGTGTGATGGAGTATGGGTGCATTGCTGTAACATCCGCGTTCTCAAATCGGATTTGAGTGATAAAATAAAATTGAGAATTAGAAATGTTTAGTTGAAGTAAGGAAGGTTAGAAAATTTTAACGATTAAATAGTAAAGAGGAGAAAATATAGAGGACTAAATAGCGAATTATCCAAATTGAATTTTGAGTCATCATTGGAATTAGATTGATTGAGGAGGGGCAAAAGATTAATTTGGTGGAAGATATTTTTGGAGGTAAAGTTTTGGGCCAAAGTGGAAAGTTGGAAGGTCTAGGGACTAAAAGTATAATTTTACCATTTTTATTAAGGTAGATATTTTGAGTGAGATTTCTAGAGAATTTGAGAAAAGTTAAAAATCAATTAAAAGTAAAAAATGTTAGCTCTTTTCATGTTCAACCGTTCATACCATTCTCTCTTCCATCCAACTTTTGATTTTATTCCAAATAGGTCCTTCCATCATTTTTAAGCCCTCCAAGCTCCAAAATCTCCTATTTTCTTTGAAATTTATGAAAGAAAAGTATAGGAAGGGGTTAGTAGACACCTAAAACTTCTTAAAGAATTCATTTTGAGGTGTTAGAGAGCATAAGGACTAAATTGAAAACTTTTGAATTCAGGGGTTAAGGTAAGAAGTGGTTAAATTCTCATGACATACATGTATTTTAGTGTTATTTAGCATGAAAATCATTGAATTTTAGCCTTTAGCTTATATGTTTTTGTATGAAATTGAAGAGAAAGGAAAGAAGGAGAGGGACCAAATTGAAGAAAAGGGCAAAGAGAAGAGAAAGGAGTAAGAAGAGAAGAATATCAACCTTTTTGTTGTAAGTACTACAAGAGTTTTGAATTATAGTTTAATTTCTCTAATGGTATGTGAATTATTAGCATAAAAATTGTGATTAGGTACTTAATTTGAATGTTTACGATGATAAAATGAAAGGATTAAAGTGTGATTTAGTAAAACAGTTTTGGACAGAACAGAGGATTAAATTCGAAAATTCACCAAAAATTGTATATAATGATTTAAGGGTTGAATTATATATTTAACTAAAGCTTATTTAGTGTAGTTTTAGATGGAAGAAACAGTGAATTAAATGGATCTGTATATTCTAAGTTATAACTGATTTTGTGTAACAAGGTCAGAGCAGATACGAGTTCTCCTGTTCTGATTTTGAAAAATCATAGAAAAATGTGGAAAAAATCATTAGAGTCTGAAATTTATATGTATAAATCCTTAATGAGTCTATTTTTAAAAGAAACAGACGGGAACATTATTTGATCTCTGTAATAAAAGGTATATAATTTTTAGTGAAGAAAGGTCGAAACTGTCAGACAACAGAGAAGGGGTAACTTGAAAGAATTTACTGTACAAATTAGCTAAAGTAAAAATTCTGGAAATTTTATGGTAAAAAGATGATTGAGTCTAGTTTCATAAAAATCAAACGGATTATAATTTCGAATTCTGTAGCTCGAGGTATAAATAATTTAGTGACTGTGACGCAAGAGAACAGTTTTGAAAATATAAATGTGAAGTATTTGATTGTGTATTTATGTGAGATATATCATTTATGAGAAATGATGCTAATTGAGATTGTGCCCAAGTAGACAAATTAGAATCATTGTGATATTAATGGCATGCCATTAAGGAACACTAGCGCGCTCTCTGTTTAGCACTTATGTGCTTTCTGTTTAGCACGTCTCGTGCTCTCTAATTAGCACCGTGTGTGCTCTCTGATTAGTACTTTGTGTACTCTTTGTTTAGCACTGTGTGTGCTCTTTGTTGCCTAGCACTTATGTGCTCTCTGTTAGTACTTTGATACTCTCTGTTTGTTCCGTATATCTTAACGGTTCTATGATAGTCTACTATGGGCTAAGCTACAGAAAGTGGTTAAAAGTGTAAATTGTGCTATTGTGATAATTTACAGGTTACATATAAGTAAGACAAGAAGTTTATATGCATGATTACTAAAATGATCATTCATTACTTTTGTAGTGCTTACTAAGCCTTCACCGGCTTAACGCGTTTATTTTAACGCACAGGTACAAAAGCTACGAGAAGTTGAAGTCAAGTTAAAGGACCTCTCATCACATCACATCACTATTGGAAGACTTCAATTTAGGTACATTACTTTTGGTAAAAATGGCATGTACAAATGGTACTATTATATATATTTAGTGGATGGTTATAAAAGGTTGTTTTGGATTACTACGAGTTGATGACTTGAAATGATGTATTTTGAATAGAATAACTTAAAACACATCATTTGAAATTTTTTTTTGTTATACTCGTGTTAAAATCTCCGTTATTGTATGTAATGCTTCTATATCGGGTTTATACGTCTGAACCGGGTATAGGGGTGTTACAATTGCATTCTGCTTGTGTATGAAATATGATTTGTGGTTACCCTTTTGTGATATATATTGTTATGTTGATTTATAAATGCATTAGGTTGTATATACTTTAGAGACACACTGGGCTTTATAGCTCATACCTCCACAGTTCTTTACAGGTAATCAGGAATTAGGTGATTTGGTATCCGGAGGCTTAGTTACAAATTTATATTATATTATATTATTATTATTATTATTATTTTGGATTATTAATTTATTTTGTTAGTAACTATTTGTTTTGGATTGTAAATATAATTTATTTTAGGACTTTTGATATTTTATTTCTAGGGGTTTAATTAACTTATTTTATTATTAATTATGGATTTAAAATTTCATATATAAATATTTATGTTTATTTTTGAGAATGAATGTGAATGATTTTGGATTATAGAGTTAGGTGTGGGTAAATTACTTAAATAATCTTCTAGATCCGGTTGTATCTTTTGGGCCGGGTATAGGGGGTTACACCATGGGAGAAGAAGAAGGGGCTAATGAAATGCTCCATTCGCAAAGGTCTACATATGGTAAGGGACTGTCTGAAATGATTTGTGTTTTTTGCCAGCAAAGAGGATGATGAGCCACAAAAAGCACCGATGAAGCTTGGTTCAATCTTGAGTTGTATCATAGCCAAGAAGGGTCGTAAGCGAAAGGGGTTAATGTTTGTAGACATCACTATGGTAGGTAGAGGACTGAATTCGCTTGTTGACACAAGCGCTTTAGATTTGCTCATGTCCGAAGAGACTGCTTAGAACCTTGATCTCAAGGTTGAGAAATAATCGGGGTGGATCAAGACAGTGAATTCCAAGAGGGTTCCAATAGTGGTTGTTGCAAAAGGAGTTGAACTTTAACTTGGCAGTTACATCAACAAAGAAACTACCAAGGTAATACCACTTGATGGTTATGACTTAGTGGTTGGATTGAATTTCTTTGACTAGATTAATGAGCTTCTTGTTTATTTTGCTAATTGTATATGCATGTTGGATTCACACCATCAGCGTGTGGAGCAAATTAAATGGGACGGAGGTGTGGATGCCAAGGTACTATCAACAATCCAATTTGCTAAGGGGGTACATGATCTGTCGTAATTTCATACATTAAATTAGGCTCTCCAATATATTTGAGGAGCTTATTCTCAAGCAAATTACGTGTCTTTTCTATGCTTTTGTTCAATCTTAACTTTTACTATTATTAAACATTTTGACCGAGTTTTGTCCCTTTTGATATCCAAATTGGCAAAATGGTGCCATAGAAGAACTTAATGGGGTGTTTGAGTTGGTGTAGGAAGACGACAAAATAAGCAGTCCTATACAAGGTTGGCTGCCTCCTGCTTCTGGTTGTGGATTAGATGTTACGAAATAAGCAGCTCAACTCTTTCTTTTCCTTGCTTAAAGGGCCTTAGACAAGGAAATCCAAGGTGATGCTCTTGCTGCCATTCGCCTTGTTCTCAGCTAGGAGACACCTGGCTCGAAAATTGGTCTTATACACGCTAGGATCCAGCGTCTTGCTCAACGTTTCCATGGTTAGTTTTGAGGGTTAGGAGACGTGGGCCTATTGGCCCATGTTAATATTTAATTACTTGAGTTTTACATTTCTTAACCTTTACTTAAAACATTAGTTGTCTTAAAGAAATTAAAAATAAATTTACTTGTTTGGGTGAATATATTAAAACTTTTCAAAATTTATGAGTAATTTTAAAAGATTTCAATAACTTAATTTCCTTTTTTAAATTGTATCTAAATCTATTATTTTTCAAAATTTCTCATAATTTTATATGATTTAATACACATGGTATCACTATAAGAAAAAAAAATTTAAATTTCAAAAATCATTTTTATTTAATTAGAATATATACTTTTAAATTTTTTTATTAAAAGTATTTATAATTTTTTACATATATAATAATATCCCTATTGAATATTTTTATATTAATTATTTTTAAAAATTTTAAAATTATTTTATAATTTGTAAAATACCAAACAAAAAAAATACAAATCCTAGCATTTTGAATTGTTGGATTCTAAAATGTAGCATTTTAAAAATCTCAAATTTTTTAAAATTCTTCATCCAAACACGCGTTTAAGTTTTACTTAAATACTTAATTTCTCTCTAAGAAATAACTTAATCTCTCAACTAATACTTAAATCATTCTAGAACCTAACGAGTGACTCTAGTGGAAAAGAGGATGATGTTCATCTTAGGAGATTCAAGTTCGAGCACTTGTGTGTGTAAGGTATGTGTGCCTTGTCAAAGGGTTAAGAAAATATGAACAAATACTACCATGTAACCACACCAATATATTCAAATATATATATATATATATATATAGCTCAACCCAACATGGTTTATCTATAAAAAAAAAACTTAAAATATTAATTAATTATGAAAATGATCTGAAAAAAAATATATATGAGAATGACCTGTTTACTATAATGAAAGTCGGTGTCGGTTGACCAACCGACGGTATCATCCCCTTTCCCCCTAATTATTACTCAATCATCAGTGTTTAAATTTTTTTTTATGTTGCCTCTATGTCAAATGACACTCGTATGTATTTTTTAAATATCCGTGAAAAATAAAGGTATTCTCGATGGAAAAAAAGGGAAAAAATGTTATTTTAATGAGTGTTGTCGGTCTGCCAGGTGGTACTGTTCTAATTTTTTTTAAAATATTTTGTCAGTGAAAAAAATGAAAAAGAATTAAATAGGTGACGCCAATGAGATTTAAAAAAAAGTGAAATAGAAAAAATGCTGAAAAGAAACAGATGAAATAGAAAAAAAACGAAAAAAATAAAGGGAAAGCTCGTGATCGATACTTACTTTATAGGTGGTTCTTGTCTTCTTGATTTGTCAGTGGCACCATTAGTGGATTGAAAAGCTCAAGAAAGTAAAATTAAATACAAATAATCTTAAATGAGATGAGAGTAAAAAAGAAAGATATATAAAAGAAAGATAGAGAAACGAGAGAGGAAAAGTCAAATATGAAAGAAAAAGAGAGAAACAGATATGAAAAATAGAAATATAAAAAGAAATTTAATTTTTTAAATTAAGATTTAAGAGATTTATGGGAAAATACTGGTTGCATATAATAATATTATTAGGGTTTTGTAAAGTGAGAGAAAAGAGGTTATTTAAAGCCTAAATAACAAGAAACTAGCTAGAAGAAACATGAAGCATATCCTAAGCTACTAAGTGCTGCAATTGAGAATCCGGAGCATCAATAATAACAAAATCAAATGTCGAATCATCACAAGTCTTCGCTATTCAATCTACCGTCGAATTTCTTTCTCGTTTAATAAACTGAAAACCAACCTCATCAAAGGACTTCGAAACTTCTTTAATTTGACTGACAATGGTTGTCGAATTAGTGCCCTGCAAACACTCATTAATCATCTTAATAGCCATCTTACAATCGCTCTCAATAACAATCTTTCGAGCCCCTCTAAGCTTAGCCAACTGTATACCATGCAAGATAGTCCAAAGTTCCGCGTTCAAAGCCGATCCGCTCCCCAGAAAACATTAAAACCCGGAGACCCAAGCCATCAGACCCTCGAAGGACACCACCCGAAGCAGACCAATCCTCCCTGCTGCTTGCTGCACCATCAGTATTGATTTTCAGCCTACCATGATCCGGAGGCTGCCATATTACTTTTGCTACAGACTTAGACAACACTGTTCTTTCCCTACATTTATTCTCCAAAATATTGCTAACCATACCAACTGCTATAGATAACAAACCTTCGACCTGTCCACACACATCTTGGAAGACAAATTTATTTCTATTTTTCCATAGGAGCCACACCACAACCTCAAACATAACAGCAGATTTATTCTCAAAAATATTGAAACAAAATATACCATCTACATTTGCTGTCAACCAGTCATCGAAATTTAACGCAAAGAAATCCCTTACTTGATCAGCATAGAGAAGCTTTAGCCACACAGCTGCAGCAAACTCACAGTCCCTCAAAGCATGAGCTATAGTGTCCTGCAATCCACCACATAATGCACAAGTCATCACATCCGTCATGCCTTTATTTTCAAGTTACATGCTTAAAAAAAAACAAATGGTTTGACTATATTTCTCTATTATTATTTTCTCATTTCAAGGTTTTCCATAAATGTAATTGTATTAATATCACACATTTTTCAGTTTTTTAAATTTTATATTGTTATTTTTTTAATAAAAATTTATTTAAACATTTTTTCATTTTTTTGAGTTTTTCAAAATTTTTTATATTGAGTTTTTGTTTGTGTTTAGATTTCTTTTTCTGAGTTTTTCATTCTATTGATAGTGGCACTAACAAGCCAATAAGATAATAACCATCTATGAAACAAACATCGGTTATGGACTCCTCCTTTTATTATTTTTTTTCAGATTTTTTTTTCTATTTCAACTAGTTCTTTTCACCTTTTTTTGTTTCACTTGTTTTTTAATGGCACCCATAAAAAATATTTTTTTGTTTTTTCCAATATATTTTAATTGACACAAAATTTAAAAAATATATACCGATGTCACTTGACACACACCGATGACACTCATTAAAAAAGTATTATTTTATTTTTTTGCACTGATTAAAAAATTTACCTATAAGTTTTTTTTCGTATTTTTACGGGTATTTTGAAAAATATATATGGATGCCGCTTAACACAGTGGCGGTACTAATTTTTTTTTTAAAAAAATTTGATGATAAAGGGGAAAGAGGGTGGTACCACCGGTGTATCAAATAATACTAACGATAACTGTAGCAAACAAGTCATTTTCGTATATAATTTTTTTTTCATATCATTTTCGTAATTAATTAATATTTTAAAATTATTTAATATAAAAAATCCCAACAAGTAGGGGCGAATTAAAAAATAGTAAATATAAATTTACTATTATCTCTTAATTTTTAAAGAAATGTATTTATAAATGTTGGTTGAGATTTGCAGTCTCAAGCTTTCAAGCACTAAAGTAAGATATAACATTAGTTCCACTTTAGCATTTTGAAAGCAATCCAAAGGAGAAAATGGGGTAAAAGTATTGCACAAGTCCTTGTACTATAGCACAGAGTGCATTTTGATCCTTTTATTTATTAAATGAACATAAATATTTATGTATGTTCGGGGAACTAACGAAGTATTCATTTTTATAATATATGATACAAAAAATTAATTTTATGAGATTGTTCAATTAAATGAAACGAATTTGTTTAAAATATGACGTCACGTTAAGTGGTATTTTTAAATTATATGACATGTTCATTAGATCCATTGTAATTTAACTCGAACATTTGTATTTAGAGGCGAATACAAGTATTTAAAGGCGAATACAAGGATAAACAAGTTCATGCCCCCCAAAAAATTTGTGTTTAAATCCTTTTCAAAATCATAATATAATTTAAAGTTTTATTTTGTCCTCCCTAATTTTTTTTTCTCCATTAGTCCTTGATTGCATTCATTGAATAGAAAATAAAATCAAATTGTATTAAATGCAATAATTGGTGTAAAGTACAGTAGATTGGATCAATATGAAGCATAGCTTTAAAAATGTTATGTTTGGAAACTTCATGTGTTGGTCTGATGATCAGAGTATTCATCACTGCAAATATAACCTGAATTTGAATCGCGCTAATCGCATTGTTGTTAAAGCTTTACTTTTCTTTTATTAATTATCAAAAAAAAAAAGAAGCCATATCTGAAAGAAGCGGAGAAGAGAAGCATAAAAGGGCCTTTGGGCTTTTGGTGTCCATCTAACCACACACAGAACTGAAAAATATATGCTTTTAATCCCTATACTTTTTAATCTTTTGAAATCTAATCCTTTTATTTATTAAAAAAATCAAAGTTCAATTGGTCACAACATTAATTTATTTTAGTTAAAATTTAATAATTTTTTTATCAATTTGACTTTAATTTTTAAATCAATCATTTGAATATTAAAATGTCACATATTCAAATTTAAAGGAACTTAATTAATAGTATTATCAATTAGACTTTAATTTTTAAATCAAAGGGACTAAAATTTAAAAATCTAAAGAGTACAATGACTGGGAACAAAATTAAACCAAAAGAAAAATGCGACCATTCGCGCATTTGCTCTATTCTTATTTCAACAGGTTGCGTAGCCTACAGGGCAAAGATACATGCTGTACTTTTCTAATAACTTTTTTTTTCTTCACATCTGCTTCTTTCGCATTGAAAACCATCTTTCATTCAGCAAGCAGAGAATGTATGCTTGTTCATTTATCACAAACAATCCTCAAATAAGCAAAGCATAAATGTCGAATCCTCCAAAAAGACCTTTTTACGTTTGGAATCACTTTCTGACTCTCCTTTTACTATATATTTGTATATATGTATATATGTATATATAGCAAACCATGTTCGAGCCTATTAGACGTTGTCTAACAATCCTTTCCTGTGCAAAATCTGTCCCCATGGCTACTCTCGTATCCGATAACCTTGATGGTATCTGTCATTAAACATCTCTGTATATGATTGTTCTTCATTCAAACACAATGTCGGGTTCATTGTTTTGTTAATTTCAGCTTATATTTTGTGTATGCTTGTTAAATTTGCAGAAGTTGAAAGATCTATATCAGATACAGCACCCTGTCATTACATACTAAAGATACAGTCATTTTCATTACTTTCAAGGAATGGCATTGAAAAATATGAATCTGGAGAGTTCCAAGCTGGTGGATACAAATGGTACTTTTGATTTATTAATGGCTGAATTATGGGACTGTATGTTTTATAAGTTAATGTTGGCCTTTTATCACTTGCTTAGCCTATCGTTTTCGTGCGCACTTGCAGGAAACTCGTACTGTATCCAAATGGGAACAGAAGCAGAAATGTGAAAGAACACCTTTCTCTGTACTTGGTTTTTGTTGATGTTAGTTCTCTCTTTCGTCACGGTTTGGAGGTCCATGCCAATTTCCGGTTTTTCTTGCTTGATCAGAGCAAGGACAGCTACTTGGTAGTTCATGGTATTTTGATTCCATGCAGCTATCTTTTCTCATTTCAACTTTAGATTGTATGTATGTACATGAATAGATGATGTGAAATTGATTTTGTTATTTGTCATGTCATGCCTAAGATGCCAAGGAAAAAAGCAGGCGCTTTCACAGATTAAAACATCAATGGGGATTTGATCAGTTGATCCCCATTAGATTGTTTAACGATGTTTCCAACGGATACCTACTCGATGACACTTGCGTATTCGGAGCTGAAGTGTTCATTACCAAGGAAACGAGCTCGGGAAGAGCAGAATGCTTGTCAGTGATGAAAGATGCCATCAGCTGCAAGCATGTTTGGAAGATTGAAAACTTTTCAAAATTAGAATCAGAATACTTGGAATCACAAGCATTCTTTTCTGGAGATCAGAAATGGTATGGTATCCATTGATATGAATATGAATACGGATATGATACGTTTTCAAGGCCTACTCAGGTTCGATTTTTCATGTTCATGGTGCAGGAAAATACAGCTTTATCCAAAAGGAAGACGACATGGATCAGGCACTCATATCTCCCTGTATTTGGCTTTGGAAGATCCAGTCACTCTCACGGCTGGTTCTAAAATGTTTGTGGAGTTCACTTTGCGTGTCCTGGATCAGATGCAAAGCAGGCACATCGCTGGAAAAGGTATGAACGCCGATACCATTCATTTAATAACATTCATCTTCATCAAGCACATCATATCATAATCACACAAGTAAAAGTATAGGTTTGTGTTGCAGTTAGTCACTGGTTTAGTGAGTCAAGCCCGGAAAGTGGGTGGGCAAAATTTGTTTCATTGCCGTATTTCCACCATACCGGTGCTGGCTGCCTGGTCAAGGATATCTGCATGGTGGAAGCAGAGGTGATCGTCCATGCGGTTGCTAGTATATTGTAACTATAACCATTATGTAAACAAATTCGTATTCGAACTTATTACAACAACACATGTTGTGTACTTTTTTTTGTTGGATTTGCTTAGAATTTACAACATGCCTTGTTACTGTAATTGGTCCACCTGAAGCCTGTTATATTTATATATTGAGGATTTGCTTAGAGTTGAGACATATATATATATTGAATTGAATGATTTTCTTAAGTAAAACCTGTCTCTTTATTAGTTTATCAGGGAATGGTTTGTACAGATAGCAGCAACGTAGGCTGAGATTTGATTTAACTCCTTTGAAAATTTAATTTTCCGATAAAATAAGCGAAAAGAAGTGCCAATACGACGGGGAAGATGATGAGAACAATGGCAACTGAACCTAGAGACGTATGATGATAACCAAAATAATCTTCTAAGAAAGCAGAAACCATTGTAGTTTCTCCGAAAGCTTGTATTTCCTTATCGATATCTCCATACTGCGACGTGAAGATGGCCTTCAGTGACCAAGACGTGGGGGTTAAATAATATAGCCAGACCCACCAACTCGGCATTTCCTGCAAGAGGGCATCAATTTCATGCTTAAACATGCCGAAATTCAGCAAGGATTGGCATAACAGGGAGCAATCACATTCACTAGTATTTTTATTTAGTATTAGGAGTTTTCAAAGCTTACGTACCGGTCTTGGCATGTAAAAGCCGGAGAACAAATTCAAGACAGAGTAAGAAGATGAAGCCATAATGAAAGCCACTGGAGTGTTGGGTGTCAATGACACTATCATCATCCCTAAGTAGGTGAAGCATAGCAGTGAACAAAACATGGTGTAAAATGACCACAATACTTTATAGGCTGACCAGTAGAAACCAATCATTGGATATGTGATCACCACATATAGAAGTGCGAAACCAACCAAGTAAGGAATCTCAATTATGACCTACGAAATGAAAATCCCAAGTCCATTAGATAAAGAAAACAAAAATGGCAACGTCTCAAGAAATCCTTCACTTTTTACTAGAAACCCCATGGATTTACTACATTTTACTTGGCACCATGCTGACGTTATCGGATTAATTAACTTCCCATCAAAAGAAAATGGTACTCAAATTATAGTGTAAAGCACCATCAAGTGTATCTTGAAATGCTAGACAGAATAACTCAGATAAACTTTGAGGGAAGTTTAAACCTGCGCAAATGAGTACGCCCACGAAGAGTACATTCCTGCAAACATTTCGCGGTACATAACTGTTCTCTGGATTGAAATGAATGGTAAAATTGATGAGCAACTGTTGATGCCAAAGAAGAATAGGGCTGAATACATCACACCAAGTGCATTGAACAGGTCTTGTTGGTTATTTCTGTAAAAAAGGAAGCCAAAAAAAAAAAAAAGGTATATTACACCAGTCTTTTCAAGATTTTCAATTTTGAAGCTCATAGTTATCGGGATTACTGACATTTTGGTTCCTCCCTGCCAGAATAGTATGCCAAAGATAACAGATGAGACAGAGAAGAAAAAAAAGCGTGCCAAATTGTATGAAGGACTTCTCCAATAAGACAAGTGCTGTTTCCATAGGCATGCTTTGAACTGCCCCCAACCATTCTGAGGAAATCGTGTAGGGAACTCCAATTCTTTTGAATCAGGAGGTGGTGAACTCAATTGCTTAACCAACTCTATATTTTCCCTGTTATAGTAAGATGGCCGTAAGAGTTACTTGCATGCTAAGCTAGTCAAAATGCAACTATATATAATATGTATGGAAGTTTAGTCAGCAAATGAAAGCCAATGCTGGTAGTGGAAAAACCAGCTACTAAAGTTGTGACAATGTTAGCCTGCGCCTGGTATTTGTCATTGTACTTACTTATATAAAGTGGATGTCTCATAAACATCAGCAAAATCTATGCCAGTTTGGGCCTCTGCAGATTTAGAAGTAACGTCTAGCATCCATGTCGCTGGATTATACTTGTCTTTAATCTTGGGAACTCCAGGGATGTTCTAAAGCATTATATAGTAACAGAAAAGGAATATATCAGAACAATTAATAATGATAATATGTTTCCAAAGATTAGATAATACTTGCAACCATCATATTGTTCATAATAAATCCTCCAGTAAGCTGACCTGAAAGTACTGAATAACTCGACTGGAGTTCTGACCCAGCGGTCCAGAGTAGATAATGCGCCCTCCGGTTTTCATTAAAATCAACTGCCATGCCATGAGAGCAAGACAAAAGTGCATGTTAGATTTAGATCCCATTTCACATTAAGAAATGTATGTATATATCATATTATTCTACCTCATCAAATGCCTCAAATATATGAATACTAGGTTGGTGGATAGTGCAAACGACAGTTCTCCCAGTTTCAACAACATTCTTCACTGCCCTCATAACAATTGCTGCTGCTCTTGCATCTAAACCTGTAGTTGGTTCATCCATGAACATGATGGATGGATTGGCAACAAGCTCAACAGCTATGGTCAACCTCTTACGCTGCTCAGTAGATAAACCATTAACTCCAGCTATGCCTACTATGGAGTCTTTGATTTCATCAAGCTCTATGGTTTCAAGTACTTCATTTATGAAGCTCTGCAGGAAAAAAAGAAGAAGAGACAAGGATGAATAAGAAAGAGGAAATCATTAATTATAATCTCAAGTGACGTATTGACCAAGAAAGGTGCCTTCCATACAGCTTTAGTTTCTGAATCAATATAAGATGGAAGACGCAGCCAAGCGGAATATATTAGTGATTCTTCTACGGTGAGATGGGGAGTATGTATATCAGTTTGCTCACAGTAGCCTGATACCCTTGCATATGCATCTTGAACCTTGAGGTACCCACCAATTCTAATCTCTCCTTCAATTATGCCCCCAGTTTTCCTTCCGGAAAGAACATCCATAAGAGTTGTTTTACCTGCTCCACTGACACCCATCAATGCTGTTAAAATACCAGGCCTAAATGCTCCGGTAATGTCCGATAAAAGCTGCAACTTTTTCTGCTTAAAACCCTGAAACAATAATTTACAACTTTGTTCGAGTTAGAGAGCAATGAAGAATTTACAATGCCAACTACATGAACGAATCTGGAAGTAGGATTAGGATTGTTACCATAGGGATATTCACATAGTACTGCACATCCCGGAATGCCACAGTCAGTGGCTGGAAAGGCAAAACCATTTTTCCTATAGACATATTCATACGACACAAATTCTACATTAACATATAATAACACTTTTCAATTTTGATGTTAAAGATGACTCGATATTCTCACCTGTTTCAGATCCAGAAAAACTGTCAGTTTCAACAGTGATTTTGCTTTCATTGTGTATGCTTTCATCTCTGCTATCTTCTTGTCCTTGTAGTTGATAGTATCTTTCGAAAGAAATCATAGCACGAGACTTTCCTGGAGCTGAACTTCATCAATGTATTGATTAGCACAAAATTTATATATATATTTTCCCTTTTAAAGAGGAGCTCTGACCAGCAGTTGAAGATGAACTTACGCTTTAAAAAAGTCAAAGCCAACATAAAAATGACATTGAAAAGCGCTGTTAATCCAAATAAAGCTGCAACTGATAACCAGTAAAAGGAGCTATCAAAGTTCAATCCACGACTTTCTAGAGTTTCTTGTCCAGCGCTTGTGTTTCCGGACTTAACCTATAAGCAAAATTAAACAAGTTAAGAACCAATATATGATCTATAAGAAAAATTAAACAAGTTAAGAACCAATATATGATTTATGCCTAATGAATAAATCATTGATGGAGGCTCCAATGGATCAGAATCACTAAACATAAGAAGCAGACAAAAATGAAAAACACATTGGTTCTTTGTGTTGCAAAGTGGCCATCCATGCAATGGCCAACACGAATCGCACATCTGCGAACTCACCCAAAGATGCCAGCTCAGCAAAGATGCGAGCTCATCAGAACTACGAGCTCACCAACAATGCGAGCTCGCCAAAGTTGCGAAGTAACCAAAGGTGCGAGCTCTGTTAGACGCTTATACTCTCTGTAAGTTGCCAACTTACCAACTTGCTCTGAAGCGATAGCAATTTTTGAAAAGATGTTTTAATTGTTGATTAGACTAAAATAAGCCAATATAGAAACAAGTTGTACGGTACAAGTGGCAAGAATTTGCAAGTTGTAATTATTTAATATTATTTTCAGCTTATTTAAGTATTGATATGGATGTAAACTTATGTTCAAGTAATTAAATAGAAGATTATTACTTGTTTGCTTCATTTTTTATCTGTTTTTGCTTTCTGTTTCAATCCATTCTTCATTAAATTTCTAACAATTGGTATTAGAGACAGTTATCTTTGAGGGCTTCTATTTTGATATTTAAAAAAAAACAACCTCTGTTTTCATAAAAATGTCTTCAGCAAGCTTTTCACCACCTCCACCCCTGTTTTCACATGAGAAAACTACCATATTTGGGTAGTAAAAATGAAGACTTATCTTCAACAAAGAAATGAGCAATACTTCAAAGCAGTAGGAAGGGGAGATGTTTTGATTAAAACTCCATTAGGTACTAACTTGTTATAGATGTTCTTTTAGTTCCTGACATAAATTAAAATCTGCTTAGTGTAGGTCAGATGCTCGAGAAGAGATATTCTGTGGTATTGAAGGACAATAAATGTTTAATCCTTGATCCTAATGGATGCGAGCTCACATCAACAACAATAGCTGATAGAAGTTGTGCTGTTAATTGGAACTTGGCAACTTCTGTAGCTTATACCAGTTGGCTAGATGAAACCAAATTATGGCACAGGAGAATGGGACACGTTGACTACAAATCCTTAAGTCAGATGTTCAGGAATAATTTGGTTGAAAATATATCAAGTATGGTTGATCATGAAGATGTATGCGAAGTGTGCCAGCTTGGAAAACAGGCGGGGTTTCCATTTCCTGCGAACAAAGCACGGCGAGCCAGTGAAAAGATACACTTAGTACATACTAACATTTGCGGACCCATGAAAACAAATTCTCCAAATGGAAGTAGGTACTTTGTGTTGTTTATTGATGACTATACAAGGTTCTGTTGGGTGTACTTCATGAAGAACAAGTCCGAAGTGACTGATATCTTCTGTAAGTTTAAAGCTATGGTTGAGAATCAAAGTGGTTGCAAGCTTAAGATGATAAGATCAGATAATGAGGCATAGTACACTTCAGAAAACTTTCAAAAATTCTGTGAAGAGGCTGATATCCACCATCAGTTGAGTAACGTGTATACTCCACAACAAAATGGAGTAAGTGAAAGAAAAATAGAACAATTATGAACATGGCTCGTTGCTTGTTGTTTGAGAGCAAGCTGCCAAATGTTTTTTGGGCAGAAGCAGTAAACACTGTTGTTTACTTGCTAAATAGACTGCCTACAAAAAGTTGTTGAAGAGAAGACACCATTTGAGGTCTGGTTTAGATTTAAACCTTCTGTCTCTCACCTTAGATTGTTTGGTTGCACCTGCTTTGTTCATGTTCCAGTAGAGAAAAGAAGCAAGCTCGATAGTAAATTGTAGCCAGAGATTTTTGTCGGATATTGCAGTGTCAATAAAGGTTATAGAATTTATGACCCTTTCTCGAAAAAGCTGATTATAAGCAGAGATGTGAAGTTTGATGAAGGGAGAAACTTAAAATGAGATGCAACAGAGGAAGAGATGCTTGAACAGGGACTGGATCTACAACCCACTGGAGATCAAACTGAAAATGATGTAGTTGATGACTATCCAGTGTGAAGGATGAGGTCGATCACTGAAGTTTATCAGAGGTGTAATCTGGCAAAGTTGGAACCAGTCTCATTCGAAACAACGACTTGAGAAGCTGAATGGAGAGATGCCATGAAGGATGAAATCAACATGATCAACAAAAATGAAATATGGGAGCTGGTAGACAGACTAGTTCATAAGAAAGTAATTGGAGTTAAATGGGTGTTTAGGGCCAAGATGAATCCTGATGGTTCAGTCAACAGATACAAAGCCAAATTGGTTGCGAAGGGGTTTAGTCAGCAATAAGGAGTGGGTGGATTTCATTGAAACCTTTGCATCTGTAGCGAGGTTAAATATCATAAGGCTACTACTAACTCTTGCAGCTCAAAAGGGTTGGAGAATACATCAAATGGATGTGAAGCCAGCCTTTCTGGATGATTTTCTGAAGGAAGAGATCTATGTAGATCAGCCTTAAGGGTTCGCAGTATCTGGATGCGAAGCGAAGGTATACAAACTGAAGAAAGCTCTGTATGGTCTAAAGCAAACACCAAGGGTGTGGTATGAAAGGATCAACAATCATCTAACAGAATTGGGATTTGAAAGAAGTGTCAGCGAGCCCACATTATATGTGAAGAAAGCTGGTAATGAAACACTTCTCAATATATTATTATATGTTGATGATTTACTTGTAATTGGCAGCAAACAGCGGATTGGTGGTTGATTTCAAAAAGCAGATGCAAGTGAAGTTTGAAATGTCAGACTTGGGAGATATGACATACTTCCTAGTCTGGAAGTAATTTAAGCTCGCGATACAATTTTTATAAACCAAAAGGGGGTCGCGATGAAAATTCTGCGAATATACTGTATGGAAAATTGCAAGCCAGCGAACACCCCTATCGCTAAAAGTGAGAAGTTCGTCAACAATGAAGATGTTGAAAAAGTTGATGAAACAAGCTATAGAAGCTTGGTTGAATGTCTGCTTTATTTGACTGCAGACATAATGTTCATTGTAAGTCTGTTGTTAAGGTACATGCATTGTTGCAATGCGAAACAGAGCAGCCAAAAGAGTTCTGCGATATGTAAAAGGAACTCTAAGCCATGGAGTGAAGTTTGAGAAGACTAAAAAGCTCAAGTTACTTGGGTACTCAGACAGTAATTGGACTGGGTCTACTGAAGATATGAAAAGTACTTTAGGCTATTTTTTCACTCTAGGATCGTTTGTTTTTTGTTGGAGCTCAAAGAAGCAGAAAATAGTGGCACAATCAACAGCTAAAGCAGAGTATGTTGCAGCCGCAGCCACTCTAAACCAAGCCATTGGTTAAGAAAGCTGCTGAATGATTTGAATCTAAACCAAGATGAGGCAATGGAGATAAAGTGCGATAATCAGTCTCCTGTTGCAATTGCAAAAAACCTAGTGTTCCACGGAAGAACAAAACACTTCAAAATCAAGTAACATTTTGTGAGTGAAGTGGAACAAGCTAAGGAAGTAACTTTAGTTCACTGCAGTTCGCAAGATCAGTTGGCGAACATTCTAACAAAACCTCTTGGGAAGATGAAAATCGAGAAGCTGCGTTATAATATTGGGGTTCACAGCATGGAGGCCAAGGAGGAGTGTTGCGAAGTGGTCATCTATGCAATGACGAACACGAATCGCACATCTGCGAGCTCACCATAGGTGGGAGCTCTGTTAGGCGAGCTTATACATGCGAGCCCCTTCTCTGCAAGTTGCCAACTTACCAACTTGCTTGGAAGTGATAATGATTTTTGACAAGATGTTTTGGTTACTGATTAGACTAAAATCAGCCGATAGAGAAGCAAGTTGTACTGTACAAGTTCCAAGACTTGCCAAGTTGTAATTATTTAATATTATTTTCAGCTTATTTAGGTATTGTTATGCATGCAAACTTATGTTCAAGTAATCAAACAGAAGATTATAACTTATTTGCTTCATTTTTTTATCTGCTTTTGCTTTTTGTATCAATCCATTCTTCATTAAATTTCTAACTTTGCATGTTAACACTAGTTTCTCTTGTTCTCAGCTGCCGGCCAAGACCAAACAAAGATTTAAGAGGATAACTATATGCCAAACCCTTTGGTTCATCCATATTCATAACGCATCAAAGTGACCACTGCAACCACTGCAATTTATTGAGTAGTGAGTTTTACCTTTTCCCACCGAGGAGCAAGAAGTTCATTCAATGCCAAGCCTATCTCCCCATATGATACCGGATTTAGCCAAAATCCCCAGTTTAACCAAGAAGGCATAGATGCTGCAACCATAAAAGGGGCAAAAATTGTAAAGAAAAACACTTGGCATTTATCTAAGAAAATGAATTTCAAATCAAATGGTGGAGAGCAGCTAATGACATTACGTTGTGTCACGATGAAGCCACCGAAGGATGAAAGAATCACTAGTGCAAGAGTGCCAGCAGTTGTAGCAGCAACTATAGTTTGGGACACCGAAGAAATTAAACGGAACATGGACATTCCCGCTATGTGCAGACCAAAGCTTACAAGGAACTGCCGAAAGAACCTAATAGGAGTATATATAATATACTTCTGATGAGATACACAAACACACACATATATATCAATCACATTCAAAATTTTAAAAATTAGTGCTTTGAAGAGTGAACTTAGACTTGATTTCATCCATATGTTTTCCCTAACCAACTTAAAGCTATTTTATGGATGCAGCATTTAAGAAAGTATTAATTCAGAGCTTCCAGTCAAAAGTCTATATGTTCAAAGTTACATTCCAAAGTCCATGCCAGTAAGGTTTGTAGATCCTATGTGAATTGAAACATGTTTGCACTATTCATGCCTGTATGTCTCCAATATTACAAAAACAGACTGATCTTTATCTTTTCATCTGCATTAGTATTCATTTTTTTGTAATGTACCCCTTCTGAATTGATGCATATACTAGTAAGTACTACTAGTCATGTCCAAGGGATAATTAAGCCACTCATGTATAATAAGTAACATACATCTGACACTTCAACTTAATCCCCAAAAACATAGAACTAAAGTTTCCATATCTGCAGATCTTACCTTCCAACCTCAGGGCTGTAACCAATGGTATAATAGGTGAGAGAAATCAATAAAAATGACTCTACGAATGAAAGCGGGATTTTTAGGATTGTTGCAGGAATTGCATAAGCCCACGCAGGATAGAAGCATAACTCTCGCTGTTTGTAGAAAACTTGGAGTCTCGATACGGTTAAGCTCAATTCTGGAAATGCATCAACAATGAGTAACAATAGAGTAAAAAATAGAGCACCCATATAATAATTCGCATGGATGATGTCAATGGCCATTCGAGTGCGTAGGAAAACAGTCATAGTCATTGATGCACCCAAGAGAAGCTGCAGAGAAAAATAATCCAACAGTAATGCTCTCAGCTATGAAGAAATATGAAAGTTGATCAGATGATAAAACATGATGTCAATTACCTGTAAAGTCTTGAACACATACAGAAAAGAGTTCCTCTTCATCAAAAGGAATTCCCTCCTTGAGCAAGCCTTAAACAGTTCCCATTTACTTAGCGAGTACGTTTTAAAGGAAAGAGAATCTCTGCGGTTTTGAGTCTTTTCAGGTGGATCCGAGAGCTCCTTCTCTAAACTTAGGCCGATTTTACATTCTTTGAACTTTTGGATGAATTGATTAACAGAAACATAGCTGTAAGGCTGTTCCTTATGGTACCAGTACTGTGCTTGATCTTTTCTTGAGATTACCTGGAGCAGATAAAAAAGTATAATCATTTAAGAGACCAATACATTCACAAGTATGAGCCTCACAATCACAGGTATACCTCCTGAATGAAGTCAGCAATTCCTTTTCTTTCCAGGCACCTAAACCCGCAATTCTTGAAGAATTTGTGAATATAAGTGCGAGGGCCATGATACACAACTTTCCCTTCTGCCATCAGAATAACATCATCGAAGAGATCAAAGATCTCTGGTGCAGGTTGAAGAAGTGAAATCAATGCAGTAGCATCAGTATGATGCACCAAATGCTGAATGCAGGAAACAACCTGGAAACTAGTAGAACTATCAAGGCCATTCGATATTTCGTCCATGAATAAAACTTTTGTTGGACCTACAATCATCTCCCCTGCACTTAAAAGAAAATCCAGTCCTATTCAACCCAATCCCTGGACGTTCTAAGTTTATTGCACTACATTCTGCTAACCAAATGACACATATTAGCAAGTCTATCCTCAAACATACACTACCTGTAGTCAATCTCCTCTTTTCACCACCTGAGATACCTCTTCTTATGGCATCACCAACCATTGTGTCAGCACAGTTTTCAAGTCCAAGAATCTGAAAAAAAAAAAACCGCGACATGAGTTCATGTTTCAAGAAGGTATTCTTCCCTGTAAAAGAAAACCAGTGATTACCTTCAGAATATAATCTGTTTGAAGGGTATTTTCCGTACCTTCAACTGATATTGCCTGTAAGAAACAATAATAGTTTAGTCCATAAAACATTGCGCAAAAGAACAGACGTTATTCATCATATGTAAAAGTTATTTGTATTGTCTTAAATCAAAATGGAAGAGCACTTTGATTAATTCGAGCATTGAAAATAAAATAGAAAGCTGAACAGAAACCTTCATGTAAGCATCGACATCAGGATCTGGAACTATCCCTGCCCGCTTCTCTCTTTGGCTGACTTCCTTAATGATTTCTTTATAAGCACACAAAAGATTAGGAAATACCAAGAAAAAAAGGAAGTAACTTAATATCAAAATCAACAGTATTGAGCACTTACCAGCTCTGCTTCCTATACCCTGAAAGCATGCAGAAAAATCAAGTGTCTCCCTTACTGTCATCTCTGGAGTATGCAGATCATATTGGCTAACATACGTTGACGTTTTCCGAGGATTAAACTCATCTAGTCCATAACCATTGTAAGTTATTTCCCCTGAAACCTTTTGTAGAAGGAAAAAAATAATAAGCATGCCATAGCTTAGCAATTACTAAATCAAGCAGCACTAGGTTGTGGCATGCAGCTTCATATGGTGTTATTATAAACTTGTACTTTGACCCAAAACAGCATCAATGGTTCTCTTATAATTGCAACATTTAGGGAGAAATATATTTCGAATTAGTTAACAATGTCACCTCGAGAGTTTGGCTTAATTTCCCAGCAAGTGCCAGCAAAAATGTAGTTTTGCCACATCCTGGAGGGCCAAGCAATAAAGTCATCCTAGATGGAACCATATCCAAACAGAAGTTTAGTCAACCTAGTCCCCAATATGGAATAAATATAGAAGGTTTTATTCTCTTCTCTTGTTTAACGTAGAAGTATTTCTATTGGTGTACCTTCCGGGTTTTATGATGCCGTTGACATCTTTTAGGATGCTTATCTTGGCCTCTTGTTTTGAACCTAATAGATTAGATATACCCTGTCACAACGGTAGAAACTAAAAAACATTACTAAACTAATCACCAGCGAGCAAACTGAAAACAGATACATACAAGAAATACTATCATATTTGAGAAAAGACAAGTGAAATACCCAAGGTTTGATCATAACTTACAACTTAGGTATATTATGAATGAATGCATGAGCCATCTCAGCCCAAGATTTACCTATAGAATTACAAAAGTGGTGATCTACTCGCTGGTACTTACAGAAAAGACGCCTTTGGTGGCATTCCAGAGTGTGGGAAGAGGTTTGCCATGAACCAACTGGCAGTCGGCTTGGACACTTAGATTTTTATACCTCACTTCCACAGAAGGCAACTGTAATCCAGCCCTGCCAAATTTAAAACATACTCTAGTTGAGTGTTTTTATCTCTGTTCCTTTAGATGGTGGTATTTGCCTATTTATATGATATGGGTATTATTTATTGATATGACATGCTAGGTAGGTGTTATACAATTATAATAAAATATGTGATAACCTGACCCGTATTTGAACCAAAAACCCATGATTAACCCATGGTTTAAATAACCCAAGATGCTCCATTTGAGGAGACTCCAGACAACCATTTTTTGGTTCTTCCTCTCACCTCCTCAA
Source organism: Gossypioides kirkii (assembly GCA_005610355.1). Lineage (NCBI taxonomy): Eukaryota > Viridiplantae > Streptophyta > Magnoliopsida > Malvales > Malvaceae > Gossypioides > Gossypioides kirkii. The sequence goes on along the minus strand of CP032252.1, from coordinate 9,167,439 downwards.
AACCCTCTCTCCGTCCTCATTTCTGTTGAAACTGTATATCAACAATAGGTTTCATGCATATAGACATCCATCTACTCTAGACTTAACACGTATTTACATGGCCCTATGCATGTGCAACTTTGTAGGGGAGCGAGCTCGATCTGCGAGCTCAGCCTGCGATCTTGATCTTAGTCTGTGATCTCATCGTGCTTGCTCATTAGAATCCAGCCCAAACCCATTCGCATTTTGGGCCTGTGATGTTAATTATCCTAACAACTCTTAACACGAATCAGATTAGAGAATGCATCAATGCTGCTATACAAGATGAGAGTGAGAGTTACCTGTCAATTCTGTGCCTAAGTTTTTCCAACAAACTAAGGTTATCATTTTGAACATGTTTTATGAGCTTGTCTATGAAACAATGCCGCTCATCAGGTCCAAGTTTGGTGACATTAGCAAGTCGTTTTCTTCCAACTTTGTCATCGAAAAGAGCCGTAGTAATCCGTTCAAACAATGGTAGTCTCTCAACTGCAGCCCATTGGGATTCGTATTCATCATCATCATCATCATCAAAAGAAGTCAGAGTACGTAAAGTCTGCACCACCTCAGTTGAGACACTACTTCCAATATCTGATAACTGGCTACTCACAGATTCCATCTCATCTGAACCATCCTGTTGGGCCATCATACAGTATTGGGATGATGAACCAAAGGGTTGAAAACATGCACAGAGTTAAGACGCTGTGAGAGGTAAATATGCAGCAGGGAAACGTGGAAAGCAAACGATACGTTACATTCAAAGACAGTTGAATCCAAAGCGAAGCGATGCGCCTTATGAAAATGGAGTTGAAAGGGTAGAAACAAACAAAAAAACAAGCATATTACAAGCATAACCCGAGGTGACATTAATTTATAGGCTATTCTCAGTTGTCTTGTTCTGGAACCTTGTAAGAAGGACGAACAATGAACAAATCTTTGATTAAATACCAAGATAAATTATACTACAGTATCTCCTATTTTATTTCAAGAATCTATTTTAATTAAAAATTACAAATCTAATTATTAACATTATTAATATTCTTTTTTAAAATTCAGGATCTTTTTTTTACATTTTTTTATTTCAAAATATTATAACAGTAAATTTAAAAAAAAATCGTTAAGTTAACAATTGGATTTGAATTTTAAAATCTAAAAAATCGATAAACTGAAATGCTAAAAATAAAAGTAAACTGACTAAATTTTAAAATAGTGGTTAGGGGTGTTCAAGCGGTCGGCTCAACTATTAACCGAATTGAAATACTATTAATCGAATTGCTCGAAATGTAAAAAATTGTAACAATTAATTGAATCAAAATTTTTTTCAAATACATTAACCGAACCAAAATATTTCGATTAATTTTGCCGGTTAACCGAAATTTATATGTTTTTATCTTTTGATTAAAATAAGTATAAAACATATATAATAAATATTGATAATATTCATTTTTTAATAGTTAAAAAATATTATATATAATATATTATTTATTTAGATTAATATAAAAAATAATAGTTCAAAAAATACATTGTTAATATAAAAAATATATTGTATATAATATATATTATGTAATTCGATTAATTCGGTTAATTGCCTGATTTCAAATTAAATTAATTGATAGTTGAAATTTCAAAAAAAATCATTAATCGATTTTCGAAAGAACTAAATTTAATCACCGACCGATTAATCAAATTAAATCAATTCAATCGATTTTAACCGAAATATAAATATCCCAAATATAGCAAAGCTCCATGTTTATGTATACATTTGAGAATTGGCTCTACTGTTGTCCTCAATGGTTGGGTGCTTGTCATTTAACCTTGAAAAGGTTCCAAAACAAAGGAAATCAAAGAAAATATGTTTACAACTTAATATTATTAAGTCATTTGGATTACTAGTTTGTAAAGTACACAATTTCGATTAAAAAAACATTGAATTCCTATACTTTACCACTCCATTTCAACAATTTATGAGCTTAATTAGCTTTTTTTAGAAAATTATTTTAGTTTTTCGTCTAATTTTTCGGTTTTTTAGTATTTAAATTCATGTTCTTTTTTTGTTAAATTACTCTAAAATGAACGAAAAAAATTAATGTTTAACTTCACTAACATGACATACATATGGATTGAAATGTGGATGACATGTCTACATTTAATTAATTTTTTTAAAATTTTAAAAATTCAAAAATATAAGAACTATTTTTTAAAAATTAAAAATCATTAAAATTATAGAAAATATTTTTAATATTTTTTAAATTTTAAAAAATTAAATAAATACTGACATGCATCTACATGACAATTCAGATGTATATCACATCATCATCATAATTAACAAACGTCAAACTTTTCTTTGTATATTTATAATATTAACATTCTACTTTAACCTTATATGTATGCACTTAAAATCCAAACTACTTTGATTGTATTAGTTGTTTTTCTTCGTATTGTTAATGTTAGTAGATTGGTTCAACTAGGAGAATTCATCCAGGGATTTAGGTAAGGGTGTATGGGGTAAACTTGTCGGCTTGGGTATAGGCCCTTTATTTCCACTTTGTTTTGACTTTCTAATCCTTTCTATTATTAATGAATCTATTTTTCTTTCGATGGTCATATACAAGGATTAATCAAGCTGGACTCGAATTCGAATTGACATACAAATTGAAATTGTCTTTTTCAGTTACCTGCAAGTTTCAAAAGTTTGCTGCCGCCAGCAAGTGCACCTCAATGGATTCTAATCTAAAACTTCACACATGGAGGAGTATTGGTATTTACTCTAGTATCTGCTTTGCAGAACACACTTCTTTACGTGTAAAGTAGATTCTTTTGTACGTGAGATTCTAGGTTTGAATTTATTGAGATGCACTTGTACCTTGCAAAATCACAAGAGTTCTGTGAGTGCTTAAAAGGATAATTTCATATCGTGCACCACAACATGACCCGATGGTTCAGGTTGTAATAGAGTGTGTGTGATATACAACTTGGAATGGTACTTTTAAGCTACCGCAAGTGTCTCAAATTTTGTTGGCAGCAAATCAAAAGATTTGAACCCAAAACCTCCCACGCAAAACGTTCTTTACAAAATGCACTTCTTTGTTGATGGCAAAATCTTTGTATTAAGTGCACTTCTTGTACAAAAAATAGAGGACAATTTCTGGTAGTGTATCACAACATAACCCGAAGGATCAGGTTGTAATAGAGTATGGTTCGGTCGTGGGTCGGGACAGAGAGTGCAAGTAAATATTAGATGAATCAATTCCATCACAATAACCTGATAAAACCCATCTATCTATAGCCTTTTGGTTTCCAGAACCCACAAATTTTAATCACTCACAAAAGTACATAACCGATGAAGACCCTCTTCCCACTGTCAAAAAAGAAGAAGAAGAAATTACATCTTTGAAATTTCACTGGCATCTTTAGGTAACTGAACTATTCTCCTACATTCCACAACTTTGTACATAAAATGAAGTACCCGCAAGCTTCCATCCAAACATCAATGAACCCCCAAAGATATCAGTCACAGCAAATCTAAGAGGATAGGCAGTGATCAACCATCCATTCTAGAAAGCAAATATAGCAGCTGATCAATCAGTGACTCGATTCATTAAGATCGCAAGCACATTCAAGGAAAAGTTATGCTTCTCCGATTTGGTTGTGGGAGAAATACAGCAGCACTGTCATTGGCTTCACTCACATGTTCTACTGAGATGGTGGACAACCATTATTAAGCAACTCCTGCAGTAGTTGCTCCAAATAGTAGATCTTGTCATTCATGCCTTCCTTTCTGTATGCATCCACCATGATGGAGAAGGTTAACTCATTAGGTGGGCATTGCTCGTCTTTCATTCGATTAAAAACTCTCTCCATTTCCATCAAATCCTCTGCCTTTGCACAAGCAGATATTACAGCATTGTAAAATGAGGTATTTTCAGGTATCCCAAACTTGGCAGCCAACCGAACGGTGCTAATAACTTTATGAAAGAGACCAGCATTAGCATATCCATTGATAAGGCAGCAAAAGGTCTTGGTGTCTGCTTTCATCCCTTCAGCACGCATTTGATCAAACGTGTATTCCATGTTTTTCGCATCGCCAACATCAGCAAATGCCTCAATGACATTGTTGTAAGTAGAGGTTGTCCATGGAAATTGAAGCTTACGCATGTATTCCATCACGGATGACATCTTATCATACATTCTCTTCTTCCCATAAGCACCAATCAAGATATTGAAAGAGCGTGTTTCCGGCTCGATGCCAAAATTTCGGAATTTCTCATACCATCTCTCCATCATATCAATCTGGCCTTTGTTACCAAACACACCGAGGATGGTGTTCATTGTCCACACATCAGGTTTGCATGCTGAACTCTCCAACATGCCAGATAGGACTTTCTCCATCTGATCAAACTTCCCCGCCTTACCATATCCACTTAACACTATGTTCTGGGTAACTGTATTCGGAGTTATCAACCGCTCATCCATTTCCTCATACAGAGACTCAACCAAGTCGAATCGCGAGGCATCAACACACGCCTTAATCAAGGTACTGTAGGTGAAGACATCAGGCTGACAACGAGGAAGTGTTTTCATTTGGTTAAGCGTTGAGAAAGCATCGTCAATGAGATTGTTTCGACAATAAGCGGCGAGCAATGCCGTGTAAAGCTCTGGAGTTGGTTCACATCCTTCTTCAACCATTTCATCGAACAGCTGGCGGGCACGGTGGGGTTGCCCGGATTTCCCAAGAAGAACAAGTAGTTTCATGTACGTGCCTTCTTTTGGTTGATAAAAGGGTTGTTCCCTAAGCATCTCAAATACCTGAATATTAAAAATTGGCTACCTTATCATCAGAATAAAGAATCCCACGAGTGCTAAAAGAAGAGGAGAAGTAGAGAGTGAACCTGGAGAGCTTGAAGCCACTGCTTCTTTAGGATGCAATCGGACAAGGTTTCAGTGACGGTGGAGACCCAGGCCTTGGCGGCGTTCTTGCGGTCGAGTTTCTTCTTGAGATTCTTGAGGGGGGTTTTCTTGGAAGACCCAGGAATGGAATGGTGCGACAGGCCAGGGTACTCTCCTTCCTTCCAGTGCCTCTTCTTATCGGAAACAGCACCGGCGACGGCAGATGGAACAATGAAGGAGTTTGGGGGATGGGGCTTGGACTTGGGCATGGGTTCCGGGCGTGGCAGAGCAGAGGAGAGCAGAGAAGAAGAGAAGGAAAGGGACATTGAAGATGCCATAGGATTAAAGTGTGGATCTTTGGAAGCAATTCAACTAACAAGCAGCAATTGAGCTTGAGTTCTCCACTGCAGCCAAGGATGGATATATATTTTTCTAAATAGTGATACAATGTTAGAAATATGATAAAACTACCATGGATAAATTAGTTTATTACATTTTACCCCTTTTCATTCAAAAAATAATAAAATAGTCCTTATATGTTAGAAAAAAACCAAATTGCTTTCTATTAAAAATTTCATAACCAATTAGTCACACATATCATGTCACATATACCTCATGCTAATATATATGGATTGATTTTGAACTGTAAAAATGAATGGAATTTTTAAAAGGATCAATTTGCTATTTAATTTAACGTACTAGGTTTAATTTGTCTATTTTTGAGTAAAGAGAGCAAAATACAATTCAACTTTTAGTATAAAGACCTCCATGTTACTTTTACCATACAGATATTTTAAAAAATATAATTGTTGGGGATCGACCCGATTAAGCAACGAACAAGTATAAATCTATAGCGGAAGAAATTGAGAAATTGAACACACAAATTTAACGTGAAAAAACCCCTCCAAAGAGGATAAAAAACCACGGTAAAGATAATTTTACTATAATGGCAAAAGAATGAAGAGTACAAAATATGTAGATAAAAATTAAATCCCGAAAACCCAAAAACAAAGAACCCTCAAAACATAAACACTAAATTCTGCAAAAGTATTTCTAAGGTTGTAAAAGAACCTATTTCTAGGCTAAATTTCTAAGTCAAATAATAATAATAATAATATAATCTAGACTAATAAGAGTTTGACTCAAACAAATAAACAGAGTTTAACTGAAAGATTATTTCTCAAATTTGACTTGAAATAGGAGTCATAATTCAACAAATCTCCACCTTAACTCGTATTTCCACAATGTCATCTTTGTCAAAGCCCGTCACGGGCTTATCTTGAACAATGCAAGGAATTAACTGAGTTGAATCTGTGCTTAAAAGCTGGAAGTCTTCTAGCCTTCAACTTGTGCACTGTCAAATCAAAACTAACTTGGGTCTAATTTTCACAAACACAGTGCCCTAACTTTTCAAAACTTGCATCCAAAAGAGAACCTCTCTTCAACGAAACAGTCGTACCTTTTTTCCCTCTTATTACCAAGTTGTCTCTGCTCCAAACGAGTTGACTTCAACTCCGTAATGGATAAGGGACGTCCGATTTCACCGGTCACTATAGAACCTTCTAGAATATAAAGACGACCGGTCTTTTTATCTTTTAACAAAACGAGAGCTCCACGAGACACCTTAATGTCGCTCGACTCGATGTTGATTTTGCAACCTTTTGAGTCTAAAATACTTAAGGAGATGAGATTCTTTCGTAAATCAGGTACATACCTGACATCTAATAGTGTCCTAATCGTACCATCGTGCTTCCTAATTTTAACAGTACCAATATCGATTACCTTACTAGATGAATCGTTTCCCATGTGCACAACTCCACCTTCAACGGAACTGTATGTGGAGAGTCATTCTCTATTGGGACACATGTGGAAAGAACATCCTGAATTTAGGATCCACTTAGACGTAAGGTCGGAGCTTTCACTCATTGACACTAACAAGAAATCATCACCACTTTCATCGGCCAAATTAGCATCAGCTAAATCTTCCTCGTTACTCTCAGCAGCCCTTTTATTTTGCAATTTGTAACAATCTACTTTGATGTGACCTAATTTCTTACAATAGTAACACCTTTTGTCTCATTTCTTTTATACTACCAAAACGGAAGCTTGCTTATCTGTCTTGTTATCAGAACCAAACTCATTGTCGAGTTTATCTTTACTCAACAAATGACCCTTCACATCCTCGAACAAGAGTTTGTCTCTACCATAAATCAAGGTCTCCCTAAAAGACATGTATGAAGGGGGTAAAGAGCACAACAATAGCATAGCCTGATCCTCATCGTCAATCTGAACCTCAACATTATTTAAATCATTCAAAAAAGTAATGAATTGACTGATGTGATCTCTAAGAAGCTCACCTTCGTTCATGCGAAACGTAAATAGATGTTGTTTCAGCACTAAATGGTTAGCCAAAGACTTAGTCGCATAAAGAGTTTCTAGCCTTTTCCACAAGGCGGATGAGGTCTTCTCCATCAATACCTCCTGTAATACCCTATTCGCGAGGCACAACTGGATTGCAGACAAAGCCTTTTCATCAAGTTCTTTCCATTCTAATTGATCTAGATTATCGGACTTTTTCTCGGTAACGACCTTTTTCAAATCGGTCTGAATTAGAATTGTCATCATCCGAACTTGCCACATATTAAAATTTGTGATACCATCGAACTTCTTAATGTCGAACCTTCTTGTTGCCATCTCTGAACGGGTTGATCTGCAAAAGTCGAACTAACTCTGATTCCACCTATTGGGGATCGACCCAATTAAGCAATGAACAAGTATAAATCTATAGCAAAAGAAATTGAAAAATTGAACACACAAATTTAACGTGAAAAAACCCCTCCAAAGAGGATAAAAAAACCATGGACAAAGATAATTTTACTATAATGGCAAAATAATGAAAAGTACAAAAGATCGAGATAAAAACTAAGCCCCAAAAATCTGAAAACAAAAAACCCTCAAAACGTAAACACTAAATTCTCCAAAAGTGTTAAGAGTTCTAAACTTTAATGGGTGTATCTAATGAGTGTATTTTCTAAGGTTGTAAAAGAGCCTATTTATAGGCTAAATTTCTAAGTCAAATAATAATAAAATAATCTAGATTAATAAGAATTTGACTCAAACAAATAAACAGAGTTTAATTGAAACAATTAAACAAAGTTTAACTGAAAGATTATTTCTCAAATTTGACTTGAAATAAAAGTCATAATTCAACAATAATTAGTATTAATATTATTTTATAAAAAAAATTAAATCTTCTATTGGTAAAGATTGAGTCCTTGGAGTTTTAAATATTTGACTCCCACACATGTGCAATTGCATATGTATAGGTCCTAGTTCAAATTGTTTTCCATTGTTCATCTATTTATATGTTCTAGTTCAAATTGCATATATCTAGGTTCTATTTATAAAAAGTCTCATGTTTTTTTTATAAGGAAATAATTACCTAAATGAATAGTCATATTTTTAGTAATAAATATAATTATTAAATAATTATGATTATTTGTTAATAATCAAATATTTGATTACTTAAGAGACATAACTTATCATCATAAATAGTGATAATGATTAATAATCAAGTGACATAATTTTTGATCATTTATAACTTTTCATTTACAACTATTAAAACACTATATATATATATTGAAAATATTTCAATAAGTGTCAGATCTAATGTACCGTTTCAATCTGTTTTTGTGATTGAGAGCCTAATGATGTGGCCTTGTATCCAAGACGTTCATCTTCTTTATGTTATTTCTTAGTATCAAATGTTTTCTTGTATGATTTAATTTTTGGTTAAAACGTTGATATTCTTTTTTATTTTATACGTATTTTTTTAGATTTAATTTTTAATGTAGTGTGATTTTTATAACTACTGCCTTTTGATTGTAATGATTTACATAATAATAAAATTTTTATTCTAACAAAAAAATTGCATAATGATTTTTTTATGTGAAATTTTTAGTTTAAATTTGTTGAAATCTACCTATGAATGAAAAAACTTAATAAGTTGGATTATGTATAGAAGTGTTCATGGGTTGAGTCAGGTAAGGTTTGAGTTGGGTCGGGTCTAAGCATGTTATTAACATATTTTATGCTTGTTCAAGATTGGTTTGGCCCAAAATTTGGATCTAGAATTTTGCTCAAACCCATCCATATTTGTAAAATACTAACTCAAGCCCATTTTAGACTCACCCATATTATTTTTAAATTTTTTTAAAACAATATTTATTTTTATTTTATTTTAATATTTAATAATTTTCTATATTTTTTATTTATTAAAATTTTTTATATAGTCATATCAATATTATTTTAATGTTTAGTATTATATATCTAGTATAGATTTATTCTTTTATGTGTTTTAAATTACATAATATATAAAAAATAACATAATAAAAAATATTATAAATTTATAACAGATTGGGCCGAGTTGGGGCCTGGCTCGAGTTTTGAATGTTCAAGTTTGAGCCGAACTCATATTTTAAACGGACCTAATTTTTTGTCCAAACCCATCTTTGGGCTTAATATTTTTATCCAAATCATCCTAAATTTTAGACGAGCCTTCAAACTTAAGTAGATAGCTTAACCCATAAATAGATCTACTTATGAATCTACTAATGTCAACTTGGGTCGAGAAGGATTCGGCCTGATAGTTGGGCTGTGGAGATGAGAGAGCCCGCAAGAAGGAAAAGAAGGATGAGCTCTATGGGCATGCTTAAGTTAGTGGTTTTGTTTAGAGAGAATGAGGAAATAATGAATAGTGAATATGTCCAAAAAGTATTTTTCAAAGACTCTTTTATGTTCATTCTTTTTACCTCTCACGTGATATTTTTCTCAATTTTGAAATCTAAAGTGTCTCAAAATTAATTCATCTTTCTGCTTCATTCACTTGTTACCTTAATCGTTTGCGACAATAAAATCCTTTTGCTTTCTCACCATTTGATCTTCTTACCATAAACCATATGTTAAAAGATTTCATAATAACTATTTTATACCCTTTTGCTTTTAGCCTTTATGAGTATGACATAATAATATGATAACATATTACCAATTGAGTGGTCATCTACAAGGCCGTGGTGGCCATGTTTTCTGCAGGTACTTCAATTCTATTCTCCTCAATCCCTCACCACTCTCTTTGCTTTTCTTTTCTCTTTTTTTTGCTTTACAATTTCCTTTTCCACTTTGGGTATTCCATATTCATATAAAGAAACAAAGAAAAATATTTGAGAAAATTAGTAACACAAACCAAATAAAATAAGAATTTTTTTTAATAATATCATTATAGGTTCTGATCATATCTATTATTTTTTATATAATGTTTAGAACTATCCATAGCCCCTCCCCAACCTATAAATAGGAGGATAATACGTTTCAGCGCACTCAAACCCATATCCTTCTGCATTGACAATAGTGCTCATACCAATTAAGTTATGACTTAATCAACATAAAATAAGAATGTTAACTAACTGGCTAACTAATGATAAAAGAAACCATGCTATCCAACTAAAGAAATTGAGAGAGAACCAATGTCGTCGATCATTATCAGATCAAGGCTAGCTCATAATAAATGTTAGTAATAAATAAGAATGTTATCTAACTAATTAATGATAAAAGAAATCATTGTCTCCAACGAAAAAAATCGAGAGAGAATCACTGTCGTCGATCACCATCAAGTCAAGCTAGCTCGTAATAAACACTATATTAATATTCTTGTCCTATAAATAAAATTAGTTTAATTCCATCACAAGTCCTCAAAACTATTGCCTAGATTTTAAGTTAGTTACTAAATTTCAAAAATTTCTAATTAAAATTTTAAAATATTAGTCTTAGTGTTAGTATTTGGTACATTAACCGTGTACTTTTTTTATTCCACAAGTAATTTTAAAAAATTGTTGTCTCTTTTTTTTTAAATATTTTAGTATACCCTTACACTTGTCAGTTTTTTGGTCCTATTTGTAAAGTCTAAAAACTTTATTGACAGTGTATCAATTAGGTCTCTCCTAAATCCAAGTGTCAATTTAGGCATTAACTTTCAATTCAAACTTGGGTATAACATATTTAAAACACATTGATAAAATTGTAAACACATATTTAGGAGAGTTATTTTTTAACATATTGGATCTATACCGTCTTTGCAGTAAGTATATACATGTTTATAATTTGATTTCTATGTTTTAAATAGGCTCCGTGTCATACTTGAATGTTCATTTAATGTCCGAGCTAATTTAGATTTACAAAAAAAACTTGACGTAAATAATCTCAAGACTCAATTAAAACATTTTGAAGCATAAGAATTAATTTAGAACCAGGCTATAATTTAAAGACATCTTATGAAATTAACATTTAAAAGTTATAAACTGTTCGTAATTTTTTTTAAATAAGGGATAAATATCAAAATTATTCATGAACTTTAATTTAATGTGCAATTATATACATAAATTTTAATTTGGTGCAATTATACACGTGAAACTCTAATTGTGATTTAAATGTATACTTAAATCTTAATTTTGATTTAATCAATACACATTTAAAGAAATAAATATATCAATTTAATTTTATATTAGATAAATATAATTATTTATGTATGCAATTTATAAACATAACATGATATTATATAAATAACTGTGTTAATAATTTACAAGAATTGAATCAAATTAAAATTTCATGTATAAAATTACATAAAATCAAAATTCATGCATATAACTACAATCATAATTCATGTATAATTTTAAAATTTATACTACTTCAAAGCGTTTAGCAACCATAAATGACGTTATAATATGAAATAGTCAATTAACATTCATATATTTAAAAAATTGCCAAAAAAATAACATAATTACTTGAAATCAATAAATATTTTTTTATATTGCCAAATATTAATGGTATTTCTTATTATTGCTTTCGTTGGTCCAATTTTAGATAAAATCAATTTTATATAAGTTTAGATGAGCGGTGAATTGATTCGTGATTGATGTAAAAATAACAGTAATAATAAAATTAAATATTTTAATAATAATATGCAGATGAATATATATACACTTTTCTCTTCTCCAAACTATATATATGCATGCATTTTTGGTTAATCGGAATAACCCAAAAAGAAAAACTCCTTTACAAATTGATTGAGTCATCATTTTACCAAAGGAATAGAGGTTTTCAGTTTGCACCAGGGTCTGGTAATTGCTCTTTTTTTTTTGTTTTGTTTTTGCTGCTTTAAAATCACAGTTAAAATTCTGGGGAGAGAATATACTACGATGGTCATGGGTTTTTCATGGCGTCTGCAATCGTAAAACCCACTTTTCCATGGCTTTTTCTTTTTGTCATTTTCTTTTTTCTCTCTCTCTCTCTCTTTCGGGTTTAGTAATTATATTAGACGTTACATTATTGTCCAATTAAAATTCAATTAGTGTTAAAGCTTCTCCTTGTTTTGGGTGTTGTTTTTGTTTTTCTTATTTATTTTGTATAATCTTGAGCATTTTCCCTAGTAAAAGTTTCTGGCAATTGCATGTTGGGTTTCCTGGATGAATTATAATCGTTACAGCTAGGGAGGGTGGTGTGATGGCGGCCAAGAAGGCGTGTGAGTCTTTTTCCAAGAGCTTAATTGAGGATGTGCATAAATGGGGTTGCATGAAGCAGACAGGGGTGAGCTTGAGGTACATGATGGAGTTTGGGTCCAAACCCACTGACCGGAACTTGTTGATTTCGGGTCAGTTCCTCCACAAGGAGCTCCCCATTAGGATTGCTCGCAGAGCCATTGAGCTTGATACCCTCCCTTATGGCCTTTCTGAAAAGCCTGCTGTTTTGAAGGTCTCTTCTTTTTCTTCTTCTTTCTCCTTTATAAAATTTCCATGTCTTGGATGGCTTGTTGCTTCACTTTTTTTGGCAAAAAAAAAAAAAGGGTCTTCAAGCTTCAACTTCCACTTAGACTTTAAATACATGATTCTGCATAGTGGTTAGTAGATCTTAACGTTTAATTTCATGATCAGTAG